>CM077084.1:81641098-82241098 GCA_039513925.1 Platanthera zijinensis
TTTTATCTCTATATGCTTAGTCCTACTATGTGAAACAGGATTGTTTGCAATAGAAATGACACTTTTAGAATCACATAATAAAGGTGTTCTACTTACTTGAATACCATAGTCCCTTAGCTGATGCTGAATCCACAATAACTGTGCACAGCAACTTCCTGCTGCCACATATTCAGACTCAACTGTGGATATTATCACACTAGTCTGCTTCTTACTACTCCAGGATATCAACCTTCCTCCGAAGAATTGGCATGTACCTGTAGTACTTTTTCTATCTTCTCTACAGCCTGCAAAATCTGCATCTGAATAACCTGTTAGTAGAAAATCTCCATTCCTAGGGTACCAAAGGCCTAGATTAGGTGTGCCCTTTAGATATCTCAAAATCCTCTTGACTGCAGTATAATGTGATTCTTTAGGGCATGCTTGGTACCTAGCACAAACACATGTAGCATACATTATGTCTGGTCTACTTGTAGTGAGATATAATAGAGAGCCAATTATTCCTCTATACAAAGACTCATCTATAGGTTTACCTGCATCATCTTTGCATATAGGCATACTTGTTCCCATAGGAGTTCTCATGGTGGAGGATGATTCCATACCATACTACTTAATTAACTCCTTGGTGAACTTAGAATGGGATATGGACAAGCCATCATCAGTCTGTCTTACTTGGAGTCCCAAGAAGAACTTAAGTTCCCCCATACTGCTCATTTCAAACTTCCCTTGCATAAGTTTTACAAACTTCTTGCAAAGGTTGTTTTCTGTAGACCCAAAAATTATGTCATCAACATAAATCTGGACTAAGATTATCTTACCTTTTGATTCCCTTAGGAATAGAGTTTTGTCTATTTTACCTCTTGAGAATTTGTTCTCAATAAGAAAAGTAGACAGGGTTTCATACCAAGCCCTTTGGGTTTGCTTTAACCCATACAATGCTTTCCTAAGTCTATAGACATTACCAGGTTTAAGAGAATCTACAAAACCTGATGGCTGCTCTACATAGACTTCTTCTTTTAGATCACCATTCAGGAATGCTGATTTCACATCCATTTGGTATACCTTGAAGCCTTGAAATGCTGCATAGGCAAGGAACATCCTGATTGCTTCCAGTCTTGCTACTGGGGCAAATGTTTGATCAAAGTCTATTCCCTTTTCCTATTTGTATCCTTTTGCAACCAATCTTGCTTTGTTCTTCACAATAACTCCATTCTCATCCAACTTATTCCTAAAAATCCACTTTGTACCAATGATGTTGTGGTCTTTTGGTTTAGGAACTAACTCCCAGACCTTGCATCTTCTAAACTGATTAAGCTCCTCTTGCATAGCATTAATCCAGTGTTGGTCTTGGATAGCTTCTTCAAATTTCTTTGGCTCCAGTTGAGATAGAAAACTTGAGTGCAGGACTGTATTCAGATTTCTACTTCTGTTTTGCACTCCATGTCTTGGATCATAATTTATCTGATTTGCTAGATGATCCTTAAGATGCCTTACAGCTGGAGGTAGACTTTCTTCTGACTGAACACCTCTAGTTTCTTCATTATGCTGCACCTCTTGGTTGTCATCAGCTTCTAGAGAGTCTTGTACTCCCCGTGGACAGTAGCCATCATTTTCCAATTCTTCATCTGCAGTTGAGCCTTCTGCAATGGAAAGCTTGTCCATTCTATTGCTTATACCTGTTGTACTGCATGAACTATAAGGCAACTTACTGTTGATTAATCTAGTTTCATCAAATACAACATGTACAGATTCTTCTACAACCTGTGTAATCAAGTTGTAGACCCTATAAGCCTTACTATTGATGCTGTACCCAACAAATATCCCATCTTTTGATTTGGCAGCAAACTTAGTTAGATAAGACTTGCCATTGTTAAGGATATAACACTTACAACCAAAGATTCTAAAATAGGATAAATTTGGTTTTCTACCTCTCATGATCTCACAGGGTGTCTTTTTGTGGCTTTTGGTAATAGAGGCCTTATTGATCACATGACATGCAGTACTAACTACCTCAGCCCAGAAGTATTCTGGGAGAGAAGCGTAACTCAATAGAGTTCTACCAGCTTCAATCAATGTCCTATTCTTTCTTTCAGCAATACCATTTTGCTGAGGTGTTCTAGGTGAGGAGAACTCTTGAAAAATCCCAAATTCTTCACATAATCTTGTCATACTTTCAGATTGAAATTCAGTGTCATGGTCACTTCTGATTTTGACCACTGTACTGTTAAGTTCATTCTGAATTTGTTTGACAAAACTATATAAAACACTTGGGGTTTCAGATTTCTGTCTCAGAAAGAACACCCAGGAATATCTAGAATAGTCATCTACAACCACAAAAGTGTAGACCTTCCTACCTAGACAATGAACTTGCATAGGACAAAATAAATCCATATGCAGTAGGTATAGACACCTGACTGAATCCTTGTTTTCAAGGCTATGAAAGGAGGATTTTGTTTGCTTGCCCTTTTGACAAGCTGAACATATCCCATCCTTTATACACTTAACCTGAGGACCATTCCTCACTAACTCTTTGCTAAAGAGTTGGCCAATTGTTTTGTAGTTAAGATGAGCTAGCCTCTTGTGCAATTTGACACAATGAGATGCTCTCTCATCAGCTACAAGACAAATCGAATAAACCTTGTTCTCACACATAAAGTCAAGACAATAAACATTTCTTTTCCTATACCCAGTAAATATGACCTTTTGATCACTTGACCTTTTGATATGACATCCATTCTTAACAAACGAAATGTCATATCCTAGATCACTCAGCTTACTTATGCTTATCAGATTGTGTTTCAAACCTTTTACATAAGCCACTTGAGTGATGGTAATTTTGTTACTAGAAATGTTACCAAACCCTTTGATGACTCCTCTTTCAGATCCACCCAAGATTACTTTAGGCCCATCCTTGATAGGTGTGTACTCCTTCAGCAGCCCCTTTGTTCCAGTCATGTGCCTGGAACATCCACTGTCCAAGTACCATATAGGGGCATGGCAACTTAGACTTTCCTGCAATACAGAATTACTTTCCCTTAGAATCCAAGTAAGTCTTGGGTCCTTGGTTCAAGTTAGCACCATTCATATCAAATCTACCAGCAGCTCTTCTAACTGGTAGACTGTTGTTCTTCGTGACACTTATGTTATGCCAGCAGTCTAAGGCAAAATGGCCAGTCTTGCCACAGCACCAGCATTCATACTTGTTGTATCTAGGTCTAGATACATTTTTGGCAAACAAATTTCTGTTCTGTTCTGGTGCTGCTGCAGCTACACCCACTGGTTTCTTATAACCATGGGGTTTATGAACATGGGCTAACTTATTTGCATTAACACCCTTGTCATTCAGAACTTCAGTCTTATTATGACCAAGAGTATTCTCAAGGTCATACTTGTTAGAAGGCACTTGAACCTTTCTAAAAACTACATGGACTTTAAAATTCAATGGCTGAACTGAGGCTTTACCCTTTCTCTTGAAATGGGCAGCCCTGGTGTTACCTTTAAAGCCTATTCCAGCCTTTTGAGCCACAAACTCATCTATCAAGGGTAAAACTGATTTTGGCTTGGAGTAACTAGCAACCAAATCTTTCTCCTTTTGAAGTCTGACTTCCAGACTTGTAATTAGATCATTTTTATATGTGATTGTACCCATCTGAATAACAGTTATAGTTTTCCGCTTGACAACCTCATTCATTTTTTGATCCAATTCTTTCTCTAAACCAGATGCAGTCATCTTAAGATCTGCAATTTCCTTAGCCTGAGTTTTGGCCAGGTTCTTGCTTTTCATTAGAGCCTGCAACAAGTCCCCATATTCATCTATCAACTGATGAATATCCCCTTCAGATTCAGATCCATCCTCATCATTTGATGAAGATGAATCTGACTCTGTACCAGTACTGTAATCAGAAATTCCAGAATTACTTTGTACCTTACTGGGACCAGGCTGATCCTGACACTTGTTGTCTTCTGATTCAGCCATCAGTCCCATGCACTGATGGTCTTCTTGTTCATAGATGGAGTTCAGCAATTGCATAAACTCATCTTCTTCACTAGCTGCATATAGTCTAATGTATGCTTCAGCTTTAGATTCTGACTCTGAGGAGGATTGATCTATAAGACTCTTCTCTTTCTTAGCAACAAAGGATTTCTCCTTCTTGCCCTTTTGTTGAGTCTTCTTTATATCTGTTGACTCCTTCCTCTTTTCTGGACACTCAGCCACCACATGTCCAGGCCTATTACAGCAATAACAAACAATTTTTGATGTTGTAGCTTTGCTGGGCTTAGACCTGCTCTTTTCCTTTCTTGATGATTATCTCTTTTGATAGTAGTCATCAATTGGCTGTGATGTGGAGGGCCTTAACTTCCACTGCTTCTTCTTCAAGAACCTCTGAAACTGCCTTGTAAAGGCAGCAAAATCTGCATCTGAATCACTGCTATCTGAGTTCTGATTGTCTGAATTCTCTGAGTTAACTTCAGTAACTTCCTTAGGAGGTGATGGAGATATCCTTCTATTCTTTCTAGTGGCTTCAACCTTGAAGGCCACAGACCTTTCTCTAAGCTCTCCTTTTGTATTTCTTTCTTCCTCCTTCCTAGACATTAGTTGCATTTCATATGATAGCAACTTTCCAAATAAGGTTGGAGGAGAAATGTCTGCTAGTTTGGCTACTTCTCTAATGGCACAAATCTTGGTATCCCAATCCTTTGTCAAGGATCTTAGGAAATTGTCATTCAGCTCAAATGTACTTAATACCCTTCTATAGGACATCAGTTCATTCTCTATCCTGTAGAATTTCTTGTAGCATTCAGATATGCTATCAGACTTCCCTTGTCTGAAACTCTCATATTCTTGATTAAGCATAGACTTTCTGTCTTGTCTAACTTCTTCAGAACCCTCCATGTAGACAATCAAAGTGTCCCACATTTCCTTGGAGGTTTTGTAGTGAATCAAATTTTGGAAAGTAGAATCATCTATGGCACTCACTATGATATTCTGAGCTCTTTTATCCATAGTTACCAGTATAATCTCATCCTTAGTCATTTCAGAAAAATCTTTAGGAGTTCTTTGATTTGCATCTAGAACAGACGCATTCATTGGGATATATGGACCTTCTTTTACTGTGATATATATCCTTGGGTCAGAGGCCTCCATAAATAACCTAACCCTTTCTTTCCAGATTCCAAAAATCTCTTTCCTGCAGACGGGTATTTTCATTAACCCTAGTTCCTTGTGATTCTCTCCAGAACCCATTTTCTTGATTCTTGATTCTGCCTAAGGGATCTAACTCAGACTATTAAGTCCTTCTTTGAGCAACCTCCCTCTAATACCACTTAATAGTTTTACTTTCAAGACTACCTAAACACCTAGAGGGGGGGTGAATAGGTTGTAATTCTTATTTTAAAATTAAGACAGAAAATCACTTCAATGCTGTATGATAGAACAGAAAATTCTGCAGCAAACTCAGCACACACAATCACAGATTCTACAGCTACACAATTCACAGATTGCACACAGAATTTATAGTGGTTCCCCAAGGTCTGGGTAGATCCACTTTCCCCCTTCACCTATCTAGCAGTGTTCTAGATTCGGCCTAACTTCTTCCTTTATCTCAGATCCTCAGATCCTATAGCTCAGAACCCTGAAAGGTTCCTACAACTCAGAACCCTATAAGGTTCCTACAACTCAGGCTAATAAGTCCTACCTCAGCCTTGCAATAAGGCCTACAACTCAGAGAATACCTTCTCCTACAACTCAGGCACAAACAACCCTACCACTCAGAGAACAAATCTCCTACACTCAGCCCTTATAAAACAGGCTTACAACTCAGATCTATAAATAGATCCTACAAAAATTGATAAGGAATTTTATAATCTCTTACCCCTGTTGAGAGAGAAGGGATAAGAACTTTCTTGATCAGCTTCTTGAAGAGGCTGATGGGTGAAATCAACTTGATCTTAGCTTTCTTCAAAGCTTCTTGAATCTGAACTAGTTGGGTTGATTTCCTTTGAATATAACTGACTGGCAGCTACATCCTTAGATTCTAGAAATAGATCTGAATCTTCTTGACAGATTAGTTTAGTATCTGCTTCTTGAGAGACCAGTGATTGTCTCCTCCTTGACTTCAAAATAGCTGGAACTCTCTCTTTCAAAACCTCTTGAAGATACTTCTGAATTCTTGATTGAATTCAACTTAGACTGAACATGAGTGGATGATCACTTCAGATTGTCTTCTTAGATCTTCTCACGAAGATCTTCTTCTGTTCCTTGCACTTTCTTGATCAGAGATCTATCTCATAATAGTTGTGTTTTTCTGTGTCAACAATAATGAATTCTGAATTCGTGATTAGTATTTCTTCTTCTGAATCCATCTATATATAGACTTCATCAATGGTAACCGGCTGATCCGGTTTATAACTAACTTCTGACAAGTCTGACATCTTCAGTAAACCTGTTGTAACTCACAGCTGTCAAGTCATCAAACAGATCTGGAGCCTTTGTCTTTATCAGCAAAGCGTCGAGACTGACTGCCATAAAGTGTCGAGACCATCTGTCAATATGTGTCGACACAAGTGACTTAAGTGTCAACACAGACTTTGGTGGTGTCGACATAGCTGCCTTGATGTCGACACAGCTTCTTGACACTACATCTTGAGAATGTGTCGACACTGCTTAATTGTGTCGACACCAACACTTCACCATCCATCAGCAATCAACTTAGTTCAAACTAAGCTGTGTGTCGACACAAGTCCTGTGTGTCGACACAGTTGATGTAGACTCAGAACAAAGCGTATGTCGACACTACCTCCAGGAATCGACACAGTTGTTGTCGACTCTGCCTCTTTGTGTCGACACAGCCTCCCGGTGTCGACACAGTTGATGTCGACTGACTATTTTTGTGTGTCAACACTGCCTCCCGGTGTCGACACAAACTCACTGAAGTGTCGACACAGCCATTTCCAAGTGTCGACACAATCTTACTGAAGTGTTGACACAGCTTCCTCAGGTGTCGAAACATGGACTTAGAAATTTTTCTTTGCATTTTAGATCATTCTTAACCTGCACATATAAACTTAAAACAACAACAAATACACCTTGATGTATATCATTGAGCTAAGTTTGGCTTGTCCAAATCAGGTACACATTTTCCAATGTACCCAACATATTGCGATAAGGTTATTTTTGGCCAACGATGACGAAAGATTCAGAATCTTATGCAAACAAGTGTGCCCAGTGCCATAAATTTGCTCCACTTCAACACCAGTCATCTCAACAACTTATATCAATCACAAAACCCTGGCCTTTCGCTATTTGGGATATGGATCTCCTCGGACCATTTTTTATGGCAAGCGGGCAGTGGCGTTTTATCCTTGTTATGATTGATTATTTCAGCAAATGGATTGAAGTCAAGGCACTAGCAAAGATAATAACCCAGGTGATAAAAAACTTTGTGTGGGGGGAGATAATTTGCAGGCATGGGATCCCAATAGCAATAATTACACATAATGCGTCGTAGTTCAACAATGAAGAGATGATAAACTTTTGCAAATAAGTCGGCATAGAACTACGATTCTCGTCAGTTCATCATCCCAGAAGCATGTCAAGGTAGAAGCAGCAAATAAGCAGATACACAATTTACTGAAAAAGAAGGTGCAAAATACGAGAGGCAACTGGGCAGATGAGCTCCCTTCAGTTCTATGGACCCTTAGGACAACAACCTAATCGGCTACTGGGGAAAACCCTTTCAAGATTGTTCATGGCTCAGAGGCTCTCATCCCGGTAGAATTTGAAGTTTCTACCCCCAGGGTCCTGCTGGCGAAACAAAGTTGGGAAGACTGGCTCGAGATCAACATCAAGAACACGAAACATAGCTTGGATCCGATTGAAGAAATGTGGGACGAAGCCTCCATCAGGCAGGAGGAATTCAAGCGAAGGGTGGTCAGATATTTTGACAATAATATCAGGGTCAAGCATTTTCTGGTGGGAGATCTCGTTTTGAAGAAGGTAGATGCAGCCGCAAGAGCCGGTTTGGTAGGAAAGCTAAACCTGAATTTGGCCGGTCCATTCATCATTAAAAAAGTTCTAAAAATGGGGAATACTAACTACAAACCTACGATGGGGAAGACATGTCTCATACTTAGAATGGTGATGATTTGAAGTGGTTTTATTATTGAACGAATATCTTCCTATTATCTGTATTCATTTAGATGATTACATCAATGAGAGTCTCCTACTAACACTTTTTCTTGAAGCAAAAAATCACTTATCCTCTTTATCTGCAACTCAAAATGAAAGTTCACTGTATCAAGAGATATCGCCAAGTCCAGCTTGGACCCCCCCCCCCCCCCCCGAGAATCGTTGTCATTAGCGTAACACCATGAGGATCACGTGTTGTGGGGAGATTTCGCACCGTGTAGTGGGAGCTTGGAGATTCTCATGTGGTGGGCTACTTGATTTTGGATCCCAGCTAGTACCTGACTCCACCTCTGCATTTTTGGAGAGACGGGGTGGTCGCAAGCACTACCATGCTTTGTAAGGGATATCATGCGACCTTGATGATCTCTTTGTGGAAAGCAATGCCATCACCAGCACTTGCCCATAGATCATCCAAGTCTACCCTCGAACATTATTTGATACTCTCAAGTGGTGCCTGTAGGGAACCCACAACCCATTTGATCCTTTGAGGAAAGCAATGCACCTCGCGTGCACCTACCCAATTTATCAAATCGGTCTGAATCCCAGGCAAGAGAGCAGTGTGTTCTCTAAATTAACTTTAAATTTATAGCTTCTGTGACCTCGTATGGAAAGCAATGCGCCTTGCACACTTGCCCACTTGTCACTTTAGTTGGTTATTTATCCTGCAAGGATGCAGTTAGCAGCCGAAAAGGAACTTTCTATAGTAAAGTGCTGACAAAATTTGGTATCCGCTCAGCCCTCTCAGTCCGCATAGACTGATCTTTCAGGTCGCCAGTATATTTTGTAACCATGTGAGAAAGGCAATGCTGCCCTGTGCACACCTGTCCGCTTAGTCGCCTAAGTTGTGGATCATTTCAGTTCATATATTATTATTCATTTTTCAGCCCGCAAAGCTTGACCTATCAGGTCGCCAAGTTATATTCTTCGATGATAAAGTATGTAGAAGAGTCAATCATTTATAATTTCTCTCAGATCACAAAGCTAATCATCAATCATAGTAAATGAAAACACAGACTGGAATTGGTACGCGCCAAAGCCCGCGTCAACTTCACAATATTCGTTACATCTTTTTGGGCGAGCTGGGAAATCATATTCATATCCTGTTCAAGATATTATGGCGAGCTACAACTAAATCATTTTCTTGAGTTATATTATATTGGCATGCTGAAAAATCAATTAGCCCGGCCTGAACTATTAATTATCTTGGTAATCTAAGCCGTTTATACAATCCCTAAGCAGGCGGACTAGATTCTAAATAATGCGGATTGGTTCTCACTAAACTATAGTTACTTGATCAAGCATATAGTTTCAAGCTGCAAGTCTTAACAGCATTGAAGAACAAGGGATGAACAATGAAAATAGCAGAAGTCGCGAGCTGATCAAAATATCCTTTATATTTAATCAAGTCAAATTTACAACTTTTGAAAAGTTGGCAGCCTCTAAAGCAAGTCTGCCACTTACAAAAAATACAAAATACATCAATTATGCCAAACCCTTGCTCTTTTTTTCCACAGGAGCATCGGGACTTGAGGATTCATCCACAATGACATCAGGAGAGTAGCCCTCCAAGCCGCTTCAGCTACTGTCAGAGCTCTCACTGTCCGAGAACTCGGAATGCGGGCTTTCGTAATCAGAGCTAAACGAAGAAGAGTCAGACTAGGCTGACAGGTCTCCTCCCCGCTGACTTGAACCAGCATCTTTAGCGACTTCATCCTCAGCTTCTTCTTCTTCTTCTTCTTCCTCTTCATCCTCATCGATCACAGCTTTTCCTTTTGCATCTCTCTCTAGCGCTGCCACCTGGTCTTCCAGCTCAGGGAAGAGCTGGAGAAAAGGCACTCCTTCTACACCATCCTTTGTGAAGCCGCCTTTGATGAATAGCTGGATAACGATCTTGACGCTTTCCTTCATATAAGGAAAGATGGTGTCTAGGAAGCTATGATTCCGGAGGTCGTACGTGGTCTGCAAAAAATCAAACTAAATTCAGGTCGCCGTGGACTTAATATGGATACCGCTGCGAATACAAAAGCTTACCGTCGTCGCCTCCTTCTGAAGATCGACCTTCTTTCCTAGTCGCTTGTTTCTTTCTTTCAGCGATTTCATTCCCAACTGAAGTTGCTCATTATCTTTGAGCAGATCCCTTATCAAGCAGCTGAGGAAATGGCTCGTCACTACACTGTTCGCATTTACCTGGGAGGTTAGTAAAGGAAGCTCGGTAGGTGGGACATTTTTCAGGTCGTGCAAGTTGCACTTCCCGTAGAGCGCAGAGATCGCAACATGTACGTGGCGAGATAATCTTGGACTCCTCTAAGAGGGAAGAGTGGTGGAGAGGCAGACATGCTTATTTTTGTTATGCCAGTGGACCATCGGGTTTCCCCGCAGATCTTTCTTGCTTCTTCCAAAGCCTTGCATATCAAAGCTCTCAGAAGAGGAGTAGCCCGCGGTAGGATCCCCCTCCTATTTTCTTTTTCTTGCAATCTCTTTCTTCCTTTCCCTTTGTGTAGGGGTCAAGCCGCTTGGTGTTTGAGGCCGATTCGCTGGTATCGCCAAGATCACTGCAAGAAAAGGAAAATTCAACCAATTAACTACCGGTTGCGGCGACTACAGAGGCAGGTCGCAGAGCGCAGAGCTTACTCTCTTGGCAAGCTATATTATCTAAGCTCGCCAGCAGTGGGTGTAACACCTCCCCTGTAATGACCATATAACATGGGTCCGGTCGGGGCCCCACAACATACGGACGCCACAGCTTTAGTATTAAAAGATGATATAAACTACCTGATTCTCAAAACTCGAGACACAACACAGTGGAAACAAGAAACTAGACAGCCAGAAGTTATCCACTACCAAAAGGAGTATCAAGATGGCCTTAAGTCCTTACATAACCAAGTCCAACAATAAAAATGTGCACAGCACTCCTAGGCTACCTCGGCGTGCAAGCCGGACATAATCAAAACATGAGTAGCAAAACAAGAAGGAATAATCCAAGCACAGCAACACTTCATGAGGCTTTAGGGCTTTTCGCCCGGGGCGCTAGCTCTCGCTTGCGATCCTTGCCCTGTAAGGATTTGAAGTAACGTGGGTCAGCAAAGGCTGACCTTTACTGTGTAACAAACACATCTCCTCCCAGCCGCCCCTAACGGCCCCCGGGGTACCACTCCCACCTGCAAGTCAGCACTTCGTATACCAAAAGAACATATATATAAAGCTTTTAAACAGGTTTGGATGTCTCATACAGCATACACGTTTCTATGTTTTGAACAGAGTGAATGGGGCCTACTATGCAACATGAATGAAAACCCGGGCTTCGCCCAAGGCACCCTATTCTGTATGCATCTATCACAACATCAAACAACTAGGTACTTCCATTTCCACACTGACTTAAAGCCGCAAACAAAAGGGAACCACCATGTCCCTAACGGCACACACGCCGTCTCACGGAAACCATGCAAAGGCCCCACCCGCACAAGGGTCATATACCCCGGGCTTGCCCGCACATTCTGACTTTGCACGTCAGGGTTCCGTATCACATAGACTGATTCTAAGAATCCTTGCAGGACCCCACCCGCTCATGGCTTCATTGCTCGGGCTTGCCCTATGCTCGGCATTCTCGTCAGTCACACAGAAGGGGATAGTCTTGCCGAGACACTTTCCCCACATGAATTGCACGTCACAGGATAGCCAGCCGACCACGGAGACTTAGCCGCACCTTAGCACATCACAACCAAACAATTCCCCACCCTATTCCACCGTTCATACCGTAACTTCCCCGCCCTCCCAGGAAAACATCTACCGCCAAAATGGAGCTAACCTTGTCCGGTTCCGTCTACGATTACTCACTCACAAAAAGGGGGGAGCGTACAACACAACGACACCTTGCTGCAACGGATTTCTACCGAATCCTTAATGCTCGCTATGCAACATCACCGATTCGGACTAACGGTCGCGACTATGGCTTCACCCACAATGCCTAATCCAATAGAGAAGCGGATTTCTAATGCATATCATGCCGGGGACGGACACAATCGACCCGGAGGTTCCTCTTGAACCTAGGCTACACGAATCCCTCTCATTTGAGAGATCCGGTGCTCAAAACATGAAAGGAAGGGGATGCTATTCATGCATCCTAAATCCTAAAAACCAAGAGGAGAAGTGTCGTTACCTTTTGAATCCTCTTCCTAGCCATGGAGGAAACTTGGTCGGTGAAACACCACCTCAACGATCCCGCCTTTGCGGATCTGAACTCCGCTCGCGAAACGGGGCTCCGAAGCTTCGCCGACGGCTGGATCTTGGACTTCTTCCTCCTCCTTGCTCTCCCTTCTCTCTAGAATCAAGAGAGATAAAGGAAATGGGAAATAAGGGTTTGGGAACCCTATTCCCGGCCTTAAACCGCCAGAGAAAACCCCAGCCATTAGATCCTCTCAAGAGAAGAATGAACAGCCACGATCAGGGCTTAAAATAGAAAATCTGGGCCGAACACGGGTTGCAACACGGCCGTGTGCATGGACGTGTCAACCATTCGCCGTCATCCCAGAAATCCCGACCAGCATACGGCCTTGAACACGGCCTCTGACACGCCCGTGTCAGATCCGACCCGGCAGTGTCACTAGCCGTGTCAAGCCCGTGTACCAAACTCCCAAAATTCCCGAACAGGACACGGCCCGGGACACGGCTTCGAACACGGCCGTATCTCAGCTGACACGCCCGAGTCAAGGCCCGTATCACGTCTATGCACAAATCCTGCTAGCCACCCGAGAAGGACACGGCCATGGACACGCCCGTGTCCAAGGCCGTGTTCTTTCCCGCCGATCGTCGATCAATGATGCTCGACGACCCGAGCGCGACACGCCCTGTGACACGCCCATGTCACAGGCCGTGTCAGCCTACCCAAAAACCGATTTTTCCAAAAAGACGCTGTCGGATCCTCTTCCAAGTTTTGGGGTGTTACAGTGGGATGTAGTGTCCAATATCAAGCCTTTCCCCCACCAAGAACTCGATAATTGCGGTCTTCACCGCATCAAGCTTTACCTTTCTGAAGGCAGAGTCGGCACGCTCTTGCGGATAAGTGTGCACAAATCTCAGGTCGCCTTCAAAGATCAAATACCTTGATGTCCAGTTATGGATCTTGTTTGGCATGCCCATAACCTTCATTCCTCTGCAGTAGAAGTAAATCACGCCTTTGTATGGGTGGCCTCCGGACGGTGTTATTGAGCTGACTGAAAAGATTTTCCTGAAAATGTTTAAAGAGAACGTGATCTTCTCAGATCACAAGTAAGATATATAGCTATAAATGGCGGCCAAGGTATTCGGCGCGAGTTGCCCTGGCATCATGCCGTAGTGTTCAAAAATTTCAGCAATCTCCCATAGCAGAGGGAACTTGAATCCACGGTCAAAATGATCAATATGCATTGTGATCTGAGTTGCAGTGGAGAAATTAATTATTTCTTGATCCTCTGGAAGGCGGACATGCACAGGCAGTCCGCCATATACTTCTCAACAAAGGCCTCAAGGTCGGCCTCAGTCAGTTTGCACTTTTTGTGGTTGGCAGCGTGAAAGGCGACTGCTGCATCGGTACGTGCGGACACCATTTTCTGAGATTGCAGGGACTTCTGCTTCGATCGCATTTCCTACATTAAAAAAGCAATGAAGCTATATATATCGCAATTTGGGTCTGACAGCTTTTTCAGCCAGACTGCATAGCTTGATCGATCAGTCCGCCTAAGCATTTTGTGGATCCAGCAATATCCTGAACTTTCAAATTCAAATCAAAGATCACGGACACAAAGTTAGTTGGCCCAGCTCGCCTTGTTTCCAGCCTGTTCCTAAGCAGTTTTCAATCTCATTTCAAATCAAAATAAGCGGACATAACATTTGTTCACATAGTTCACATTCAAACCATTATCCTACAAGAAGATTTTAAATCGTGCTGATCGCGGCATTGTTCAAATCACAATGGAATATAATATAGATCGCACAAATCACATAACAGTTAAAACAAAGCAATGTCCGTGCCCAGATTATAAAATAAATATCAAATAGTTCGCAATAAAGGCGGACTTAACGGCCTCTAGGGTAGGTTGCGTAGGCCGCTCCTGCCTGTCCCTGAAAAGATGTGCCGCTTGATCGCTTACTTGGAGTACTTCGCCATACAACTGGTAAATGAGGCGGTGCATGGAGTTGAACGTTCAGTACAAGTGCACCATCTCCCAATCCACCCGGCTCAAAGGAACCATAGGCTCAGTTGCCGGCATCGACACCTCTTTTGCGGCAGGCTGATTGCCTTCTTCAGAAGCCGGAGCCTCTGATAGAGCAACGCGATCTGGCAATCGCGGCCTCTCTATGGGGACTACAACACCGCATTGGATCCTTCCTTCTCACACTAGATTCAAATATTTCTCATTGTAATGGAAGGCATCCTCACCAAGTCGCTGATTCTCTTGGTTGCTCTTCTCAAGCGCCCTCGAGATGCTGGCGATCTGATCTTCCAGAGCTTTTTCTCGCTCTATTCTCTTCCTCAACTCGGCTTGAATGTCATTTATTTCATCTTCAAATTTCTTCTTTTCTAACATTGCTAAATTATCTAGGCCGGATCGCTCGCCTTGGGCAGACTCACCAAAGGAGGTAGCGCCAGGGTTCTTTGGAACAGTTGCATTTGGAGAGGGCATGATCTCGCCAGCCTTAACAGAGTCAGGGGGCGACTTCCATCCTGAAACAAAGAAAACAAGGTTCATATTCAAGTCCAGATCGCAGCAGATTCAAAATGTAAAGAATAAAGTCAAACATTTGGCAATCATCGCGGCTATATGACGACTATCGAAGACAGGCCCGCCTTATCCGCTCCAGATCAAAGGCACTTTGTCGTTTTCTCCATTCTCGATGGACTTTTGCTCTTTTCTCGGCTGCCAAGCTTGTTGAAACTACTATGTCATCAGATTTAGTGATGATCTTTATCGGCCTCGACTTCTGCTATAGCGACTTATAAAGCCACTGACGCTTTAAGTGATTAGGCGCCGGTTGGAGTTTACTTGATTGCAACATCTTAGCAGTAGCCCGCAGATCCTCAGCTTGCTTGTCCGCAGCGATATGCTCTGAGGCCGCATCCACTTTAGCCTTCTAGGCGGTGATCTTCTCCTTCTGTGTGGCGATCTTCTCCCTTACCTCCTTCTCATTTCCTTCAGTTACCTGATGTGGAAGGGTGGTTGACAATCATAACCGCCAAAATCTCGACATCTGGCTACAATGCCTCCAACAGGGATTGATTCATGTCATCAAGCTTGTTATTATCTATAGAGTTGAGTATTTCAAGAGTAGACAAACTGACCGTAGACAGGGAATCATGCCCTAGGATTGATGCTTCTGGTGTAACGAAGCCGGTCTCCGAAACATCCTTTTCTAGTGGCCTGTGCTGCAAGCTCGCAGACCCAGTCCGTAATGTTGTGGGCCGGGCCGGGCGGCAGCGGCTGCCGGGGTCTTCCCTCCGCTCCGCTCCCGGTTATTCCTCCAGCACAACAGGGCCGCAGCCCGTACACCCCAACCCATCTCGGCAACCAGTTTAATTGCCCCGGGATGTTGAGGCGAGGGCTTGATCCCTCCACCTCCTTGATAAGAACACTTAAACATATGCCTCATCACCAACTGAGCCGCGGCTCAGTTGGTGATGAGGCATATGTTTAAGTGTTCTTATCAAGGAGGTGGAGGGATCAAGCCCTCGCCTCAACATCCCGCGGCAATTAAATTGGTTGCCGAGATGGGTTGGGGTGTACGGGTTGCGGCCCTATTATGCTGGAGGAATAACCGGGAGCAGAGCGGAGGGAAGACCCCGGCCGCTGCCGCCACCCGGCCCGGCCCACAACATAAAAGTGCACTTTTATGTTGTGGGCCAGGCCGGGCGGCGGCGGTGGCCGGGGTCTTCCCTCCGCTCCGCTCCTGATCCCTCCACCTCGTTGATAAGAACACTTAAACATATGCCTCATCACCAACTGAGCCGCGGCTCAGTTGGTGATGAGGCATATGTTTAAGTGTTCTTATCAAGGAGGAGGAGGGATCAAGCCCTCGCCTCAACATCCCGCGACAATTAAACTGGTTGCCGAGATGGGTTGGGGTGTACGGGCCGCGGCCCTGTTATGCTGGAGGAATAACCGGGAGCGGAGCGGAGGGAAGACCCCGGCCGCTATGTTGTGGGCCGGGCCGGGCGGCGGCGGCGGCCGGGGTCTTCCCTCCGCTCCGCTCCCGATTATTCCTCCAACACAACAGGGTCGCGGCCCGTACACCCCAACCCAACTTGGCAACCAGTTTAATTGCCGCAGGATGTTGAGGCGAGGGCTTGATCCCTCCACCTCCTTGATAAGAACACTTAAACATATGCCTCATCACCAACTGAGCCGCGGCTCAGTTGGTGATGAGGCATACTTTTTCGGTGTTCACGTCCCGAGGCTCCTTCCATGCCATGATATTGTGGAATTGCATGTGGTGTGAGTCGACACGTGGTGTCGTAATCCCGGGTTAAGGATAGTATGGCAGGTCTACGGGCTCGCCAATCGTCACAACGATGGGAGTTGAAAGCTATACCTTGGACGGTTGGGCTTGGTTTTTGGTGTTCACGTCCAGAGGCTCCTTTCGTGCCAAGTGAACGGTTGGGCTTGGTCCTCGTTCTCACTTCCGAGGATCCTTCCGTGTCATGCATAGGCCAGTTCGGGGCTAGGATCTTGGTGCTCATTTACCCAAGAGAACCCGCTGAGCCATAGTACGCATGTGAGCTCCGCTGTTGTGTTCTTAGCGTTGAGGCGTATGGAGGCCTAGGACAGGTAGTGTGGAGACCAGCCTAGTAGTGGAGATGCCCACTCTACTGTCACCGTTTGGCCACGACGGTTGATGCCTGAGAGGTTAGCTACCTGCTCGAATAGTGGGAACTATAAGTCTGTGTCGACATAGCGATTGCATGTGCTTGATCATGGGTGCGTCATATCATTGCATACATAGCATTGCACTTCATTACATACACAAGACCCTCATCGTATAAGTTTGTATGGGCACTCCTATACGATGAGTTACTTACTGCTGAACGACCCTCAACTTATATGCTTGTATGGGCATCCATATAAGTTGAGTTACTTACTGTTATAACATTATACTCTCTTGCTGCTGTAGATGGTAGAATTGTAGAATAAGAGCTTGTTATTTATACACTACTTTTATTGCTTCCTCTGACTTGTATAGTTACTTCACCTTCTTGTACAACTATTTTATATATATTGTACCTGTTCTTTTCTCCTCCCGGTGCCGAGGAGTCGTCGGGGGAGCGGATGTGAAGCCACTTAGTCTTTATGACTAACGGTTTCTACGTCTTCCTTTTTAGGAGGAAACCCCGCAGGTGGAGCAGCAGGTCTTGCAGCTAGACAGCCAGGCTAGGAAGACAGGGCCTGAAGGGACGGTACCGTCGCTACCGTCGGTTACAGATGTGAGTGAGAGAGATTTTGTTGTAGCCCTTCGGGGCAATTCTATTTACGTACTCTGACTATGCAGAAGCTTGTTTAGCTTCTCTTTTGATGTACTTATAGACTTATGCTTAGTGTGGGTTGACTTCTTTTATTGTTATGGTTGGGTTGGCATTTATATGTTGATATTGGTTGTAGCCGGCAGGATAGGCGTCTTGTGGTACAGGCTGGCCCGAGTGCTAGTGTTACCGCAAGGCGGCTGTTCTTGGCATAAGACCCCTCTCGTGTCGTGTTCTGTGTTCCGGGAGGGGGGTCTTATACCTAAGCCCAGCTTACCATTAAGCCTGGCATTCACTGTGCTTGTGATGTCCATCATCTTTATACTTCTCTCATTTAGGGATTCTTCAGGATCAGTTAATTTAGTTTTTAATGTGATGATCTGTTGATTAAATAGGGTTAATTCATCTTTTAATTCGACATTTTCAGAGAGCAAGTTTTCTTGTTCAGTCAATTTTTCTCTAAGTTGTTTTATCTTCTTTTCAGAATTAATTAAATCAATACATAAATATTTAAATTCAGTTCTAAAATTTTCTGAATTGAAATCAAAGGAAGACAGTACCTGATCCTCTTCAGATAGAGGTTCTTCACTGTCTGATTGCTCAGCTTTAGATAGGCTGCTTGATTCATCAATGGCCATAAAGCAAATCTCCTTTTCTTTAGCCTCTTCTTCATCTTCATTGGAGCTAGAAGATGAAGATTCATCTTCAATTTCACTCCATGTTTCAGCCACAAAGCCTTTCTCCTTTCTTTTATGTTTGCTGGAGGAGGGCTTGCTTTAGTGTTGCATCCTGTGTTCCTTTTCTCTTCTTCTCTCCTTCTTTTGGTTCTCTGGACACTCTGATATAAAGTGTCCTGACTTCTTGAAACCAAAGCAAACAACTTCTTTAGTTGGGGTCTTGTCATACTTTAGCTTGTCATCTTGCCTAGATGACTTTCTTCTAAAATCCTTCTTTGTCATCTTGTAAAATCTCTTGGCTAAGAGACTTAGAAGTTCTTCATTAGCTGTTGGAGCTTCTGCTTCTTCTGATGCCTTGAATGCAATGCTTTGCTCCTATCTTATTGCTGAAGGAGTCTTCTTCTCTGCAACTTCTCTAGACTTTATCAATTTTTCATAGGACTTGAGCTTTCCATGAAGAGATTCAGTGGAAATCTCATTTAGACTTCTGGCTTCCTTGATTGGCCAGATTATGGAATCCCATGAGCTGGGGAAGTATATGAGGATTTTTTCATTGACCTCTGTGAGAGTTATGTCCTTGTCTAGAGTCTTCAGCTCATTGATGATTGAGCTTAGTCTGTTGAACATGTTACTCACAGACTCTAACTCATCTTTCTTGAAGTTTTCATATTGAGAGATGAGATTGGATCTCATATCCTTTCTCTCATCTGCTGATCCAGCAACCATTTGGTTCAGAGAATCCCAGATAGCCTTGGCTGATGTGCACTCTGCCACCTTCTGGAAAATATCATCAAACATTGTTTGAGCTAGAATATTCATGGCCTTGGCATCAGCTATTTTGGCCTTCTTCTGAGCATCTGTCCACTCTGGTGGTGGAACAACATGAGTGCTAGAAGTTTAAGTGGATGCAACTTCTTGAGTTGGTGGTCCTGTCAAAATGGAATTAAAAAATCCTCATCAATAGAGTTCATATATAACTTGATTCTTGCCTTCCAGATAACAAACATATTCAAGTTGCAGACTGGAGGTCTGGTGCTTGCATAATCTTTGTTCTGTGCCATGATATGAAATAAACAGAAAAACTGGGGAAAAGAAATCAGATCTAACAAAGATCTTTTGGTTCAAGAGTTAACTTGTACAACCTAAGGAAACCTAGCTTTGATACCAATTGAAAGAAAGGGGATAGACTTGATTTACTCTAGAGGGGGGGGGGGTGAATAGAGTAATTAGATCTTTCGACTATTTTAGAATTTATTAGAGTAAAATAGGTGATATCAATAGTAGTAACAGGAAATGGAAACAATCTAAGCTAGTCTATCACAACACATCAAGAACAAAAATAAAATGATCAACCAGACAACACAAGAATTTTATAGTGGTTCCCCAAACTGGGCACATCCACTCTTCTACCACCCTGGTAGGAATCCACTATCAAATTATTGATCAGGTGACTGCCACCATAAGATCTATTTATAGGGAGATCTCACAACCCTTTTAGGCTTTTGATCAGGTGCCCAAAAAACAAGAATAAACTTTTGAAGGGAGTTAAAAAACCCTTTTACAGGAGGTGAGAGAGGTGATGATGTCTTCTCTTTTCTCTATACAATAGAGAAGAATAGTGGACTGCTTGTCACAACCCACATTTTCCCAACAATTAAGCTATGTCAGAGTAATGAAAAATACGCGTCGTGATGCCACGCCGCGCAGGGGATAAGAGTAGACGCTCAGGCAAGACTCCACACTATATAGTTTTAAAAGAAAACAAATAAGTTATTATGAATGAAATCCAATTTAATTTGAGAAGATAGAAGTATCCCTCGGCTTAGTGGATCATCTAGTCCACTATTCAAAATATAGTTATACGCTTGCAGAAGATACTTGTTTAAATTGACTCTAACATCTTACATAAGTATAAATGTCCTAGAGGAACAACTCATGCTATGCAACTCTAGATTTATAATAAGTATAGGAAAAAAGTCTTTACGCTAACCAGAAAGTAGTGACTTAGTTTTGAAAGAGATTGCATGCATGCTTTACTAATAATAGGTTTTTATAAGCTTAAAAATATCTAACAGTCAACCCTAGCAATAAATCATCCTAGAGAGCAAGTAATCTGAATCAAGCATAAAGGAGACATCAACAACTAGCAAGTGTCAAAACCAACAAATCTGTGGGCGTCAACAAACTGACATGAACCCACAGTACAAAAGTATGTATGAACTAGGAAAAGAAAACTGAAACGACAAACTACCTCGCGACGGCGAGGTTCAAAACCACAGCCGACACTGCTTCTAAGAGAGTCCAAAAAAACCAGCTCCACTACCTGCTAAAGCTCCGAACCTGAGACATTCCAAAGAAAGAACACCTCAGCAAGAAGGTACAAGTGGTGGCACGAAAAGTAAGCCAAAAAGTAAACAAAGGCCAAACGGGGTACCAACCCAGGACCAAGAGTACTGAAGTAAAGTACAAAAGTAAAGTACAAAAATTAGAAAAAAAAAGAACTTACGTGAATCATCACATACGACAAATCACGCCAGACACCCCAAACAAAAGGGGAGGAAGCATAATTAAATCATAAGAAAGAGTACTCCAAAACTTTATTAGCCACCTGTGGTCGACTCTACCGTAAAAAAACAGGCATGGTGGTCACTTCTCTTGATACACCCCCCCAGATGTTAAAATCCGTCTTTCTACGGGGGAGTCTTCTACAGTCCCCAATTGCCACAGATGACCAAACACTGATAGAGTTACACAAGGTGCTAATAAGGAAACAAACCTTGCAGTCAGTGGATTTTCCCACTAACACCCGCAACAAAAAAATTTCATGAAATAAACCTCAGGACTTGGCACGTCGGATTCTACTCGACATTTCCTAGATTAAAGACACGGTTGATCATTTTAGGAAAGATTTACAATCCTAAATAACCCTAATGCATCCTATGACCAAGGTTAGGAGCGATTAAATCCAACTATATAACATCTCATCAATCACTATAATGCTACAAGGTAAAGTTTTCTCTTCATGACAAAAACTCATAAATTTGAGTAAACTTCAAATAAGGATTATACATTGCTATAACTTGGAAAGACAAAAAGAATGTAGAAAAAATTAAGGAACAAAAGCTTATTCGTTACCATCAAATAGGTCAAGGAGAAAAGAGGGTAAACCACCACTTGCCTTGGTTTTACCGGGAGAGTTCACCGAAACGCTCCACGTCGTAGATCGGGGAAAAGGAACGCGTGAGGAGTCAAAATCTGAAAAAAAAATGGTTGAAATGGAGGTTAGAGCCGAAAAACCCTGACGAGAAAACTCGAGAAATGGGAAAGATTTTACAATGATGGCGTAGCTCTCGGTGAGAGCTTTCCAGATCTATACTTGGTTGGAGATTTGGAGCACCGGAGCACCGTCGGTGGCCACCGGAAGATTCACGAAAATAATCTCTCTCTCGCTCACATCGCTCAGGTTTGGGAGAAAGTCGAGAAAGATGAAGTTTAATTTCTAATAACCTAAGTGGAAGAATATATATATATATATATATATATATATATATATATATATATATATATATCTATTTATTTTCGAGATGAACGGATTTCATGTTAACCATTTTTCCATATGACACCGTATTGACCCTCGAAATGACGTCCGAACTCAAACTATACAGGACTACTCGAGACGGACGACCGACTACTCCAGAACAAATTTAGAGGTACTTGAGAACCAGGAAGCACAATACACGAGTAATAAAGCATTACTCGAGTAGTCAAATGTTACTCGAGAGTTTGAAAAGCATTACTCAAGTAGAAAGGAGGCAGCTCTCAAGAGCAATGAACAGATCATTCGACATGAAAGAGAAGGCCACTATAGAAGATCCTACAGCTCGAGAACTCAACAATTAAAGAACAGTGCTATGAATAGTGCTTTTTACAAAAATAATCAAAATCAAACTATAGAGATGAATAGGGAATCACATTTTTGAATAGTGTTTTAGTATTAAAATATTCATATTTATATTTTTGAACAAGGAAACACGAGTTCAAACGAAGGCTCAAACGTGCACCGAATTAAACGAAACTCACACCGTAGGCAAACATTGACGCTACGAACCCAACTGCGAAGTCAAAACCTAAATCCGACGAGCCATTCCCGAGATATTAATTTTTAAAGTATACGACAAACATAAATTATACAAAACTTCGGAAAATCGTCGAAGCCCGAATACCGCTCGAATTGCAACGAAACTTGACGAGCAAGTCCAAAATTATTCAACTTGAATTCCAAATGCAAAATTTTCCAATAACAATAAGAATTTGGCCAACTCGACCGCACGGACGTGAAAATACCTTAACCGCGCTGTGCCGTCAACTCGATGGTAAAAGTAACGTCACGATGTCATAAATACGACGATACAAAATCAAATAAAATCATCGAAAAATCTGGGGCGTTACAGTCACTCTCCCTAAAAAAAAGTTTCGTCCTGAAACTTATCACAATACCAAAACCAAACAAAAATGAGAAACTCAAACACAATCAAAAACATAAAGACATACCAGAACTAGGAAAAGAGATGCGGATGAGATTCCCTCATCGCCGATTCCAATTCTCACGTCGCGCTCTCGACGTCTTGATTTCTCCAAAGAATATTGACCATAGGAATAGTCTTTCTCCGCAACACACGCTCTTGAGATAAACAGAGTTTCTTTCGAATATGAATTATAACACAATTCATCTCTTCAAGTGCTTCCGGACCTAGCAATGTTCTCTCTCCAACTTCAGCCCAAAAAAAAGGAGTCCTACAACGCCTCTCATACCAGGCCTCAAACGGGCCATCTGCAGAATCTCTTGATACCTAATAATATAAGCAAATTCCAAGAGTCTTAGATGCTCATCCAAAAGCGATACATAACACTGGAGTCTCGACCTAGTACAATGCTAACAGGCACTTCATGCAATCTAATGACCTCATCAAGATATAGCTCAGCTATCTTCTTTATCGAATACCCAATCTTAAATGCCACAAAGTGAGAACACTTAATCAATCTATCGACTATCACCCAAACGGAATCGTGCCCACAGGGATATTTTGGTAGACCGTTGATGAAATCCATCGAAATAGTCTCCCACTTCCATTGTGGAATAGCGAGCGGTGTCAGTTTACCACCAGGCCTTCTTTGATCAGCCTTAACATGTTGGCATGTATAACATTCTGACACAAACATTGCTATATCATTCTTCATTCCTAACCACCAAACAATTTGCTTTAGATCTTTATACATTTTGGTGGAACCAGGATGGTAGGCAATACTAGAGCCAAGAACTTCATTACAAATTTCAGCCCGACTATCACCAAAAGCGGGAATACAAAATCTACCCCGATATTTCAGAGTATCTAACTCATCCAAAGAGAAATCAGGTAGCTCTCCATTAAATTCTATTACAAAGGTGTAGTAAATCAAAATCGTCTTTTTGATGAAGTCTTGTGAGTGAAATCCATGAAGGCTCTGCTACTTCCAACCTACTAGGCAGACCATCATTCCCAACAGCAATATCCATTAAGCAAAATTCATCCACTAGGGAATCCACAGAGAGGTTAAAGATCTTATTTGCCTCCTTACCCAAGGCATCAGCTACAACATCAGCTTGCTTGGGTGATACAAAATCTCAACATCCTAGTCCGCTACGCATTCAAACCATTGATGCTGGCGCGAGTTCAATTCTTTCTGAGTGAAGACGTACTTCAAACCCTTGTAATCCGTATAAATCTTTCATTGCGCTCCATACAATAGGTATCTCCACAAATTCAGGGCATGTATCACTACCTCAAATTTCAGATCGTGCCTAGGGTAATTCCTTTCATGAATCTTCAACTGTCTAGACCCATACACAATCACTTTTCCTCCTTACGTCAGCACGCAACCATGTCCTACGTGCGATGTGTCCACCTAAACACCATAGACTATACCTTCCGTAGGCAAAAACAATACCGGAGAAGTGCACAAGTCTTCTTTAATTCCTTAAAAGCTTCCTCGCACTCAACGCCCCAAACAAAAGCTGCGATCATCTGCGTCAGTTTAGTCAGTGGCGCAGTCAACGTAGAGATACCTTCCACAAACCTCCTATAATAGCCGGCCAACCCTAGGAAGCTATCAGTCACCTTGGGTATGGCAGGCCTAGCCCAATCCATAACAACAGCTATCTTCTCAGGGTCAATCTAAAATTCTGGCCTTATTAAGCACATGACCCAAGAAAGAAACCCGAGGAAACCAATACTCACACCTGCTCAACCGAGCAAACAAATCGATGTCCCTCAAAGCAGGCAACACTAAATACAATGATGGGCATGTTCCACAGCATTTTGAGAATACACCAAAACATCGTCTATAAATACAATGGAAAAATAGCGCAGATCTAGGACGAACTCTACGCCCCACACAGGAGGAAGAACAGGAAGATTAGCTAGGAAAACTTCCGAACACTCACGCACCAAAGAAATCTCCTCTAAACACGGCAAACAAACCTTGGTTTCCTAAAAATGAAACCAAACAAGCAAAACATCAGAATCTAAAAGCTTCTGAACACATACCACATAAATAACTAGATAAGCCTGACGCGGATAACTATAAACACTCCTGGGTTAACTGCCGTCCATCTTGATGTCCAAGCGCTTAACATTGCACTAGATAATAGAGTCTTGCCTAGACAACTAGTACATGCCCAATATCACATCAAAATCTTCCAGGTCTATCACCTTTAAATAAGTAATCACTAGAAAATCACCAAACAAAATAAGACATCTCTAACTACCTTGGTCCGATACCACAGCATCACCAAAAGGAACTTGACACAAAACACATCACCAACCCGAATGAGAATCAAACCATGACGCTTTACAAAAGCCCTAGCCACGAATATGTGGGTAGCAATAGAATAAAAAATTACACGCACCCAACGGTTCTTTACCTTAATCTACTAATAAAATTTCATACCTAACTTATTCGAACAACAACAAAACAAGGATTGAACTAAAAACTAGTTAGAACCTAACCTGAGATCACTTGGGTTGAAGACTGAGTTTCTTCTTCGGTCATCGCGATCAGTTTACCTTTTCCTTTGTCCTGGTTTGGCGGCGGCGACAGAGCCTGAGGAGAGGCAGGCTGCAGTGGGGACTGAGCCTGGGGACACGAAGACTTCTGGTGTCCCTTCTGCCCGCACTGGAAATAAGTCCTTTCTTTCATCCAGCAATGACTCACATCATGTCTCTTCCTTGAAAAGAAGGTGCACACCAGATCTCCCTTGGGTACTTATTGGATGGCGAGCACCAGCTGCTTCTTTTGTGTGGCACTTCTTCTGAAACACCTTTTGTAAGGATGGCCGGATCGACCACAGAAGCTACAGATTTCACCACCTTTCTTTTTTGAAGAAGGGCCAGATGTCCTAGAGCTTCCATCCTCAACACCTTTCCTCTTCTCTTTCCTCGGTATCATACCACGATCCTTAGCATATCCAAAGGTCTCAATTTCAAGAGTAACTTCTACTATCCTCGCATTAGTCTCGGACTGATAAGTATTGGCAAACTGCTGAATGTTATTTTGCAGAACGTCCAAGAAACCTTTAACCCTACACTCCTCAGCAGCTCTCAACTCAGAAGCAAACTTATTAAATTTACTGATCTCACTCTCATACCCAATCACTATGGGGGTTTTCTCACCAAGCTTTCGTCCTAAGGTGGCAGCCCACAATGCCTGCAATTGTGCTTGCATTGCTACAATTTGACTTGCCATGCTCTCCATGCACTGGCACAGTTCCACAATCACCGCTTCTCCCTATGCACCCGACAACTCACCCTTAGGCTGGGGAGTCGACCTGGTCACATCACGCTCATGTGACATTCTAAAAAAGAAAATATTAAAATGCACACCAAAAAGGGGAGGAAGCTTGATTAAATCATAAGAAAGAACACTCCAAAACTTTATTAGCCACCCGTGGTCGACTCTACCCAAAAAACAGGAGGGGTGGTCACTTCTCTGGATACACCCCCACAGATGTTAAAATCCATCTTTCTGCGGGGGAGTCTTCTACACTCCCCCAATTGCCGCAGATGCCCAAACACCGGTAAGGTTCCACAAGGTACTAATAAGGAAGCAAACCTTGCGGTCAGTGGATTTGCCCACTAACACCCGCAACAAAGAAACGCCATGAAATTAACCTCAGGACTTGGCACGTCGGATTCTACTTGACATTTCCTAGATTAAAGACACGGTTGATCAACCTTTTAGGAAAGATTTACAATCCTAGATAACCGTAACACGTCCTATGACCAAGGTTAGGAGTGATTAAATCCAACTATATAATATCTCATCAATCACTACAACGCTACAAGGTTAAGTTTTTTCTTCATGACAAAAACTCATAATTTCGATTAAACTTCAAATAAGGATTATACATTGCTATAACTTGGAAATACAGAAAAAGAATGCAGTAAAAATTAAGGAAAAAAAGCTTATTCGTTACCATCAAATTGGTCAAGGAGAAAAGAGGGTAAACCACCACTTGCCATGGTTTTATCGGGAGAGTTCACCGAAACGCTCCACGTCATAGATCGGGGAAAAGGAATACAGGACGAGTCAAAATCTGAACAAAAATAGCTGAAATAGAGGTTAGGGACGAAAAACCCTTATGAGAAAACTCGAGGAATGGGAAAGATTTTACCACGATGGCGTATTTCTCGGCGAGAGCTTTCCAGATCTATACTCGGTTGGAGATTTGGAGCACTGGAGCACCGTCGGCGGCCACCGGAAGATTCACAAAAATTATCTCTCTCTCTTACGCTGCTCTGGTTCGGGAGGAAGTCAGGGAAGATGAATTTTTATTTCTAATAACCTAAGTGGAAGAATATATATATATCTATTTATAAAATATTCTGTCTAAACCGGAAGGAAAACGGACCAATTACGAGCAATTTCGCGGGAACTGAAAATATAGATCTAAGATGGCTTTAAATAAAGAAGTGCCCAACATGAAAGTTGTAGATCTCATCGAAACGAACAAATTTCATGTTAACCATTTTCCATACGACACCGTCTTGAACCTCAAAATGGCGCCCGAACTCAAACTATAAAGGACTACTCGAGACGGACGACCGACTACTCGAGAACAAATTTAGAAGTACTCAAGAACCAGAAAGCACAGTACTCGAGTAGTCAAATGAGTTACTCGAGAGTTTGAAAAGCATTACTCGAGTAGAAAGGAGGCAGCTCTTGAGAGCAATGAACAGATCATTCGACATGAAGGAGAAGGCAACTCGAGAAGATCCTATAACCACCCGAGAACTCAAATTAAAGAACAGTGCTATGAATAGTGTTTTTTACAAAAATACCCAAAATCAAACTATATAGATGAATAGGGAATCACATTTTTGAATAGTGTTTTAATATTAAAATATTCATATTTATATTTTTGAATAAGGAAACACAAGTTCAAACGGAGGCACAAACGTGCGCCGAATTAAACGAAACTCACACCGTACGTGAACACTGACGCTACGAACCCAACGGCGAAGTCAGAACCTTAATCCGACGATCGATTCTCGAGATATTAATTTTCAAAGTATACGGCGAACATAAATTATACAAAACTTCGGAAAATCGCCAAACCCGAATATCGCTCTAATTTTGACGAAACTTGACGAGCAAATCCAAAATTATTCAACTTCAATTCCAAATGTCAAAATTTTCCAATAACAACAAGAATTTGGCTGACTCGACCGCACGGACGCGAAAATTCCTTAACGGCGCTGCGCCGTCAACTCGACGTTAAAAGTAATGCTACGACGTCATAAATACGACGATACCAAATCAAATAAAATCATCGAAAAATTGGGGGCATTACACTGCTAGTGTCAAGACTCCTTCTGAAATATTGAGTTGTTCAGAGAGCTTGGAGCCTTGCTCAGGTATAGGTCTTCAGCCTTGTCCTGAGAGATCTAGGAACTTTATGACTGATTCAAAGTTGTTGTCCTTGAATATTCCTGGAGTAGAAGTAGAAGAAGATTATATTCTTGATATTTGATGGTTGTTCTTCTTCAGTCTTCAGAGAGAACAAGGAGAAAACAGAATGTTTTCTCCACTGGGAGAGAGATTTTTTATCTTTTCTTTGTATGCTCTTGTGTTATCACAACTACTCTGATTTGGAGTCTAGCCGTCTGAAAAGAGAAAATCTCTTTTATATTTTGCTATCAAAATTCTTCTTTGAAATTTGAATTCCTAGCATTAATTACTGATTGATCTGGAGAATGAAACGGCTGGAATAATTGACTTTTAATGAGTTTCCCCAACTGTCCCAATAAAATAAGCAAGTAATTAACCATGATGAAAACCATAATTAATGCTGCCAATAACGGCTATATTCAGGAGAATATGAGCATTAATTACTCAGGAAATCACTACTAAATAATGAATAAGGACAGAAATAAGGAAAACTTCTAAGTCTGGCTCGGTAAAGAATTCAGCGAGCTCTGAAAAGAATTCATCGACTGGAGTTCCAAGTTCATCGAGCTGATAATTCCTGTTCGTCGACCTGAGCTCAGCAAACTGCATTCTGGAAAAACTTGCTAAGTCTGCAATCTAAGTTCATCGAGCTGAGAATATGTCTGAATGAAGAGATCGTCGACCTGAGCTCGAATATCGTCGAGCTCAACTCGGAGAAATAACTCTGAGTTCGACGACCTGAGATCGACGATCATCGAGTTGAGTTCGAAGAATTTTGAACTGATAATTTTGAACTCTGAATCCTTTTAAGTCTGAGTCTACTGAAGTCCTCTGCTGGCTGGTCCATGAAGGTTGAACCTAATGACTAGCCTAAACTCTAGGACTCACAGACTTGACCTTGGCTATACAATGTGGATCAAACTCATCCTAATTAGTGAACCTAGCCCAAATCCAAACTAGGGATCCAACACAGTTTATAGTTATAGTTATTGGGTATGTAGAGAGTTTTATTTTTTTAATCATAAAAAAACAGAAAGTGAATGAAAAATGGAAATAGATCCGACAGTTCTGATTACTTTCATTAATTTATAGTTCATGCCCTACAGTATTTCTTTATATATATAGTAAATATATATATAGAGAGATTAAAATATTATTATTCTGTCATCCCCAATTGCCCCTCATAGAAAATTTCTCTATTTTTCCTCTCCAAATTACATTTTTTGACATTAAATTAGGGACAACCCGACGCACAAATGAAATTAAAATATTGATTTTAAGTTTGATATTTTATTGCAAGCAATTATCTTGGGCTAAATAGTAGAGATTGAGTCTCCTTCTCACTGAGTAGTATTTTAGTTTTATTATTTTATGTTCAACATTACTTTTCATTTTTGTTGGGGATGACACACATTTTATAGAAATCGGGTGTGCACATAACAGTACATCCATGATCTCCACCTCGAAGAAAGTAGGATCATGGGATCAACTGCACCCGCGATCACCGTGCCCGGGCCGCCCCTTTCTCCGAAAAGTGGGAGTTTTTAGAAGGCTGGAGCTCTCCGGATGGAATGAACGGGAATTAATACTCCAGGTAATGAAAATTTATGATCTTCACAAAAAGATGAGCCAAATTTATACTTTGGAGCTATCGTCGGCGATACTGGTTATCGCCTGATAGCTATATCATATCTGATTGCCATGAAAGAAAGGGGATAGATCTTATTTACTCTAGATAAATATATATGTTATATAAAAGAGTAAGAACAACACAAAAATAAAGAAAGAAAGCATGCAATCCAGATGATACAAGGATTATAGTGGTTCCCCAACTAGGTACATCCACTCTTCTACCACCCTGGTAGGAATCCACTACATGTTTTTGATCAGGTGCCCTGTCACCACAATATCTATTTTCTAAGGGAGATATAGCAACCCTTTGAGCTTTTGATCAGGTGCCCAAAAAGCAACACAGGTTTTTGATCAAGTGCCCTGCCACAAAGAGGTTTACTTTTGAAGGGAGTAATAACCCTATACACAGGAAAGGGAAAAGAAATGATGTTGTCTTCTCTGTCAATGATCTGAGAGAAGACTAGTGGATGTTGATGATGTCAAAGCTCCTCCTGATATGTTAAGAAGGAAGCTTTGCTTCAGGGTGAGTAGGCCTTAAAACTTGTTGTTGCACTCCAGCAAGCTTCTAGACTAATATTGTATTTGTTGTCTCTTGGAAAATCTTGGAGCAGATGATGAAGAACACTATATGAATGAAAGCAGTGTTGTGTTCTTCAGAATATCTATTCTGACTATTACATCGTTTTATTGTCAGTCACTTTTTCTGTATCTGCAAAACCTCCAATCTGAATATGTTTCACCGAGCCGTATTCAAAACATTTGAATTAACTCTATCTTGAAATGGCTGAAGCATTCCCGAGAGAGAGAAAAGATGCTTGGGGAATTAATAACATTAACTGCTATTGTTGAATGGCTATATGCATTAAATCTGAGAGATTTTAAATGCCTTAATTAAATCTGCCAACTGTAAATAACTCTGCTTGAATACTGCACAGATTTCGTCGAACTTAGTTCAGAGATCGTCGACCTGAATAACCTTTGCATCGAGCTGAGATTCTGTCTTAAGATCAGCGATCGTCGACCGGAGCTCAGAGATCGTCGAGCTTAACTTAGAGATAGAACTCTGAGTTTCGTCGACGTGTGTTCGACGTTCGTCGAACGCAGTTTGAAGTTTGTCGAGCTCATTTCCTGCCTTTGTCAAAACTTATATCTCCAAGATTTCTCTTGAGTTCTTTTGAGACATACCTAGAAATAATCCTATGACCCTGACTATATATTTTTGGTCAATCTAAAACATCCTATTAGTATTCCTTGCCCAAATCCAAACTAGGGTTCCAACAATCTCCCCCTATTTGGGTGAGGATACTATTTACACAAAAAAAGGAATACAATGCAAATTTAAAATAGGTGCTTTGAAACAACAACAAGGTTTTGGAAAAAAAATATGAAAAACTTCTGATAGGCTCTGTAGCTGTTCTTTACTTATCTTTAACTGAGCATATTTCAGATATGCTGAAATGTGGTTCCAACAATTTTCCTGAAATCATCTTCTAGATTCCTGAATAACTGAATCCTCTAAAGCAGTCTCCCCTTATACAACTACCCCTGTACTGAAGGGTCTTTTCCTTAAATAAGGAGTTAGGAGTTCTAGACCCAGATTACCTTAGGTCCTGGTTCTTTTTCATAATAATTAGATATAAAAGAACATACAAGTTGATCTTTGTAGCCTAATGAATGATATTTCCTAGGAGAGATGAACCATTGGATAAAAGGATTGATAAAGTTTTGAGTTTGATTATGATTTTCAAAAGGATAAAAATTTCTGTTTTGAAATTCTGAGTTCGACGAAAAATATTTCCGTCGATCTGAGTTCGACGAAGAGTAGTGAGATCGTCGATCTCTATTCACAGAACGATAGCATTTGTTTTCTGTGTTCCACGATCGTCGAGCTCGGTTTGACGAAGTATATTGATTTCGTCAATCATAAATTCTAGACAAGTTAAAATCAAAATTTCTCTTCAGAGATCGTCGAACTCGGTTCGACGAAGAGTGTAGTTTTTATTTAGCTCTGTTCAACGAATTATGCTGAACATAAATTTTCTGAAAATTTTTAATTGTTTTTGGTAAAAATTCAGTTATATTGCCTAAAACTATTATCTTTTCTTTGTCTTTAATTGTTTCTAAAGAAGTTAATTGTTTAGAAACATTTTTTAAATCTTCTTTAAAATTTTTGTTTTCAGAAGATAGATTATACACTTTCTCTCTGAGAGGTTTTATCTTCTTCTCAGGTTGAATTAAATCATTGCGTAAAATTTCAAAATCTTCTTTAAAATATTTTGAGGAAAAAATCAATGGAAGAGATAACCTGATCCTCTTCTGATTTTGCTTCTAATTCTTTATTAGATTCAGATTTTTCATCATAGCTGCTACAAGATGCATTAATTGCCATCAAGCAGAATTCTCTTGCTTTTGTTTCTTCTTCATCCTCAGTTGTACAGTATGAAGCTTCCGAATCACTCCAAGTATCAGCATCATATTTTCTCTTTTTAGCTGATCCAGCAGCCATTGCTGTGAGGGAGTCCCAGATTTCCTTTGTTGAAGTACATTCAACAACTTCTTGAAAAATGTTATCAGACATTGATTGAGCAAGGATGTCCATTGCTCTTGTATCAGTAATCTTTAGTAATTTTTGGGCTTCTGTCCATTGAGATGATGGAACAACATTCATGCTTGTTGTTTCCAATGGTTGATAAGGACCTGTCAAAATGGAATTGAAAATTTCTTCATCAATAGAGTTTGTAAAAAGCCTAATCCTTGCCTTCCATAGTGCAAGCTTATCTAGATTTCACATAGGAGGTCTGGTGCTTGAAAATTCTTCATTTTGTGCCATGAAAGACTCTTAAGAAATATAAGATCTATCAGATCATTTTTGTTCAGGTGTTAGCCTGTACAACCAAGTAACACACACTTTGATACCAATTGAAAGATAGGGATAGATCTTATTTACTCTAGTTAAATATATATGTTATACAAAAGAGTAAGCACAACACAAAAATAAAGAAAGAAAGTAAGCAATCCAGATGAAATAAGGATTATAGTGGTTCCCCAACCAGGTACATCCACTCTTCTACCACCCAAGTAGGAATCCACTACAGGTTTTTGATCAGGTGCCCTGTCACCATAATATCCATTTTCTAAGGGAGATATAGCAACCCTTTGAGCTTTTGATTAGGTGCCCAAAAACCAACATAGTTTTTTAATCAGGTGCCCTGCCACCAAGTGGTTTACTTTTGTAGGGAGTAATAACCTTGTACACAGGAAAGGGAAAAGAAATGATGTTGTCTTCTCTGTCAATGATCTGAGAGAAGACTAGTGGATGTTGATGATGTCAAAGCTCCTCCTGAGATGTTAAGAAGGAAGCTTTACTTCAGGGTGAGTAGGCCTTCAAACTTGATGTTGCTCTCCAGCAAGCTTCTAGACTGATATTGTATTTGTTGTCTCTTGGAAAAGCCTGGAGCAGATAATGAAGAACATTATATGAAAGAAAGCAGTGTTGTGTTCTTCAGAATATCTATTCTGACTATTGCATCGTTTTGTTGTCAGTCACTTCTTTTGTATCTACAAAACCTCCAATCTGAATATGTTTCACCGTGCCGTATTCAAAACATTTGAATTAACTCTATCTTGAAACGGCTGAAGCATTCCCGAGAGAGAGAAAAGATGCTTGGGGAATTAATCACATTAATTGTTGTTGTTGAAGCGCTATATGCATTAAATCTGAAAGATATTGAATGCCTTAATTAAATCTGCAACTGTAAATAACTCTGCTTGAATACTGCACAAATTTCGTCGACCTTAGTTCAGAGATCGTCGACCTGAATAACCTTTGCGTCGTGCTGAGATTCTATCTTGAGATCAGCGATCGTCGACCGGAGCTCGGAGATCGTCGAGCTCAACTTAGAGATAGAACTCTTAGTTTCGTTGACCTGAGTTCGACGTTCGTCGAACGCAACTTGAAGTTTGTCGAGCTCATTTTCTGCCTTTATCAAAACTGATTTCTGCAAGATTTCTCTGGATTTCTGTTGAGACAGACCTAGAAATAATCCTATGACCCTTACTATACATTTTTGGTCAATCTAAAACATCCTAATAGTATTCCTTGCCCAAATCCAAACAAGGGTTCCAACATGCCATGTGTCTCATGATTCTGAGGATTCTGTGGATTGATTCAATCATGGAGCTATTGCCGGTAATATCCAATATCGCCTGGAGATACATTCAAATGAAGCTCGATGGCTAGATTGTGTGGAACATGGCCTTCGTCACACTGATATCATTTTCGCTATCGCTAGCGATATTTTCTTTTCACTTTTGCCATACAAACCTTTTTGAAATTGTAGATGACTTCATTCTCATTCCGTAATAGGGTGGAATGTATCGTAACTCCTCTCAGATTGAAAGTTATGGCCATTTTAAGTTTAACAAACAAAACTAGTCCTTTTGTTTTTTTTCTAAAGTGTACATGCCTTTGGATCATGCTCATGACTGGGGACTTATCTCCTCATTCAACCTATACAACCTGCACACTATAAACACACAACAGAGTAGATCAAATAAATCACGGTATTCGTTATTCTAAAACCAAATGACGCGAAATACATGCTCTAATAGCAGCTCCAGTTGATTTGGCCAGTGGACCAATTCTTTCCAATGTCACATAGGTACCTACATATCTCGGGATGAGCTTCTTCCTTCCATGCAAACGTGACACTTCATGCATTGTCCTGATCTTTAATAATACATTATCACTCACTTGGAACTCCACCATCCTGTGTTTTACATTATAGTACTTTGTTTGCCGACTCTGAGCCTCTAGCATGCGATCTTGTATCAATATAACCATGACATCAGTGTCATCAATATACTCTACCCAAAAATCCTCGGGTCTTCATCCTATACCCATGATAAAGGTGTTCTACACATCCTCCCATAAAGCGCTTCGTGGGGTGTCATTTCAATACTGGCTTGATGACTATTATTGTATGAGAATTCCTCCAGTGGTAAGAGTCTTTCCCATGTCTCTCCTTTATCTAATACGCACAATCTTAAAAGATCTTCCATGGTTCTGATGGTCCTCTCAGACTGGCCATCCGTTTGAGGATGAAAAGTTATACTAAAGATAAGGCGAGGGCCCATATATGCTTGAACTTCCTTCTATTCCTTGGAGGTAAAACGACCGTCGCAGTCTAAGACTATCATCTTAGGCACCCCATGGTACCGTACAAACTATTCCACAAAGAGACATACTAATATGTCTACATGTGTCTCTTTTCCCATTAGGATAAACCTAGCGATCTTGGTCAAGCGATCCACAATCACCCAAACTCAGTCATTCCCTGATCGTGATCCACGAAGATCGTGAATAAAATCCAAGGAGATATCCTCAAATTTCCACTCTGAAAAGGGCAATGATTGTAACAATCCACCATATCTCTTGCACTCCACCTTCACCTTCTGACAAGTCTCATAGTGTGTAACATAGTATGTGATATCCTTCTTCATCCCCGTCAAAAACATGGTCCTTCTCAAGTTAGTATACATTTTTGCAATTCCAGGGTGCACCGAATACTTGGTGCAATGAGCCTCTCTCAAAATATCTTCTCGGATCCCACTACCTGCAGAAATGTAAAGTCTACCATGGAAATAAATTAGGTCTTCTTTTAGCATATATCCTTCCGTTGATCCTCTCTCCATGTCTTGAAAAACAAGGGCCAAAGCAGCATCCTTCCCTTGCTCTGCCCAAATTCGATCTCGAATGTCACAATCTATGCTCATGGCAGCTAGGTATTCTGTATATATCTCATAATGATCCTTAAATACCAACGTAATCTCCATCTCCTCGACCATGGAGCCAATTCCATACTCATCATCCGAGACTCAAGGCTCGACTCTGGTACCTTTCTGCTCAATGCATTAGCTACGAAGTTTGCTTTCTCGGGGTGGTAGTTTAATGTAAATTCATAATCACACAAAAATTCTAACCACCACTGCTGACTCAAATTCAAATCCTTCTGAGTGTGAACATATTTCAAATTCTTGTGGTCCGAGAAGATCTCGTAGTGGATGCTATATAAATAATGTCTCCAAACCATTAAGGCGAACACCACTGCCCCCAATTCCAAATCATGCACTAGGTAATTAACCTCATGGTTCTTCAACTGTATCAAAGCGTAAAAAATCACATGCCCATGCAGCATCAACACTGCTCCCATCCCTTGATAGGAGGCATCAGTATAAACTTGAAATCCTTCTTTCCCTGATGGAAGAGCTAGGATCAGTGTGGAGGTAAGTTGATCCTTTAGTTCTTGAAATGCAGCCTCGCACTGGGGTGTCCACTCATATGGCAAACCTTTCTTTGTTAGAGTGATGAGAGGATGGGCTATCTTCAAAAATCCCTTCACAAACTTGCGATAATATCTAGCAAGTCAAAGAAAACATCGTACATCGGTCGCTGACTTCAAAGGCGACCATTCCTTCACAACACATACCTTGGCCTTGTCTACTGTAATCCAGCAACACTAATCACATGGACCAAGAAGCTAACTTCTCAGAGCCAAAACACACACTTGCTGAACTTAGTGAACAATGAGTGCTCTCTTAATTTCTTCAAAACTAAGGATAATTCTTCAGCATGTTCCTCTTCTATCTTCGAGTAGACCAAAATGTCATCGATGAAGATGATGACAAAGACATCCAAATATTTCTCAAATACCTTATTCATCAAACTCATGAATCCAGAAGGGGAATTTGTGAACCTGAATGGCATCACGGTGAACTAGTATAAACCGTATCTCAAGCTGAACGATGTCATCTGAATATCTTCCTCTTGAATCCTTAATTGATAGTACCTCGAGCACAAATCAAATTTGGAAAACCAATGTGCCCCTACTAACTGATTGAATAACTCATCCATCCAGGGTAACAGATAGGTGTTCCGCACAGTCAGTCGATTTAGTTCCCGATAGTCTATGCACAACCGTAGGGACCCATCCTTCTTCTTAATAAACAAAATAGGGGCTCCCTAGGGTGATGAGCTGGGGCGAACGAACCCTGATTCTACAAACTTCTGCAACTGAATTCTAAACTCAGCGAGTTCCTTTGGAGCCATTTTGTAAGGGGTCCGAGAGATGGGCTTGGCACCCGATACTAGTTTTATTTGAAACTCTGTTGGAACCCTTATTTGGATTTGTACTAAGTTCACTCTTAGGATGTCTTGACCCCCATGAATAGCCAGGGTCTTTGTCTAAGTCTTATTTAGGTCATTTTAGGTTTGGTTAGTGCAGACCAGCATAACAGTGGACTAAGACTTAGACTCAGAAAGATTTTGCGGATTATCTATATCAGTTCGACTATAGTCGAACTCAGCTCGACGATCGTCGATCTCCCATCAACAGTCTCAGAGTCTTCTACTCTCAACTGAGCTCGACGATGTACGAGTTCAGGTCGATGATCTCGTGTTTCTCAGCAGTGATCTCAGTTCTTCCATAGCTGTTCTCAGGTCGACGATCTCTTAACTCAGGTTGTCGATCTCTCAACTAAGCTCTACGTTTTTATGCTGCTTTCAGTTATCAGTTTTTCAGATCGATCAGAAGTATTTATTTTGGTTATGATCAAATTACTTTAAGGCAAATATATTTTGATAATTAATGTTGATATTCCCAAGGCTGATAGTCGTATTTCATGAAGCATTAATTAGGGTATTCACAGAATATTTTATAAAGATAGTTTTAGAAGTGCATTTATGATTGCCAGCCATTCTAGCCGTTTGGGTTCCTTAATTCTTGCAGAGAATTATGTACTGTCTTGGGAATTCAAATTCATGCCGTTTTTCATTCTGACTGAATATATAACTCAGAAAAACAAAAAGAAAGATAACCATAACAAATCAATCTGACAGTCAGTCAAAAAAATAGTGTTGCTCTCAAAGGACTCTTGCATTTGCTATAGCAAGGAAGAAGCAGAACTTTTTCAAAATACAATTCTCTCCAGTCTTCTTCTCCTCTCATGCTTCAAAGATCTACAGAGAGCTCAAATTAATAACAGTCCACAGATCAACGAAATCTCTACAATATACTTTGAAGACCTACACCCAGGGCCAAGTTTCATCTTCCTGAATCTATACAACATCTCAGGGGGAGCTTGGACTATCTACTTCAATCCACATTGTCTTCTCACTTGATTGAGAAAAAGAAGATTTCCAAACTTTTATTTTCTCTTTTACCTCCATCTGTACAGGGTTATCTCTCCCTTCAAAAGTGAACTCTTAGTGATAGGGCACCTGATCAAAAACCTATTAGTTTTTAGGCACCTGATCAAAAGCGTGAAGGGTTTCTAGATCTACCTGAAGCAGATCTTGTGGTGATAGGGCACCTGATCAAAATCTAAGTGGATTCCTACCTGGGTGGTAGAAGAGTGGATGTACCCAAATTTGTGGAACCACTATAAATTTTCTTGTGTAATCTGGTGTGGCTTGTGGTCTCTTTGTGTGCTGTGTTATGCTGTGTTAGACTAGCTTATCTTATTTCTTTTGTTATAAGTATCAGTATTTTAATTCCGCAATAAATTTAAATAATTTTTTTTTGAATACTCTATTCACCCCCCCCCCCTCTAGAGTAAATTCTATCTATCCCTCACTTTCAATTGGTATCAGAGCGTGTATTTTTAAGGTTGTATAGGCTAACACCTGAACCTAAGATTGCTGATAGATATCATTTTACTCTATTGTCTCTTTATTAAACCATGGCACAGTACAAGGACTTTGCAAGCACCAAACCTCCAGTTTGCAACTTGCAAAAGTTTGGAATCTGGAAGGCAAGAATCAGACTGTATATGAATTCTATTGATGAAGACATTTATGCTTCTATCTTTACAGGAGTACCTCCACCACCAGCTACCCCTCCAAGTACTTCCACAAACATGACTGTAGTACCTCCTCCAGACTATAATGATGCATACAAAAAATAAAAGATTGTTGATGCAAAAGCCATGAACATACTGACACAAACAATGTTTGATGATATATTTCAGAAAGTAGCTGAATGTGAATCAGCTAAGGCCATTTGGGATTCCTTAAACCAGATGGTTGCAGGATCAGCAGATGAAAGGAAGGACAGGATAGCTTATCTCATCTCCTAATATGAGAATTTTAAAAAGGAAGAAACTGAGCAAGTTTCTAAGATGTAAAACAGATTCAGTATCATTGTTAATGAACTGAAAACTCTTGACAAAGACATCTCAGTCACAGAAATAAATGATAAGATTCTCATGTGCTTCCCCAGCTCATGGGACCAGATGGTTGCAGGATCAGCAGATGAAAGGAAGGACAGGATAGCTTATCTCATCTCCCAATATGAGAATTTTAAAAAGGAAGAAACTGAGCAAGTTTCTAAGATGTACAACAGATTCAGTATCATTGTTAATGAACTGAAAACTCTTGACAAAGACATCTCAGTCACAGAAATAAATGATAAGATTCTCATGTGCTTCCCCAGCTCATGGGACTCTAGAATCTGGCCTATCTGAGAGACCAGAAGCTCACATGAGATGAATACAGAATCGGTCATAGGAAAGCTGAAATCCTTTGAACAACTGCTGAAGACAAGAGAAGCTGAGCAACAAAAGACTGCAACACCAACTAGGAAGGAGCAGAAAATAGCTTTCAAAGCTTCAGAAGAATCAGAAACTTCTCCATCAAATAAAGAGTTGATGAGTCTCTTTGCAAAGAGATTCTTCAAGATGGGGAGAAAAGAATTCAGAAGAAAATCATCAAGAAGTGATGATAAACCAAGGTATGACAAAACTCCTCCTAAAGAGATTATCTGTTTTGGCTTTAGGAAAGCTGGACATATTCTCCCAGAATGTCTAGAAAATAAGTATAAGAAAAGGAGAAAAGAGAAAGACTCCAAGAAGCACTCCAACAAACCATCTGCCTACAAGCATAAGAAGAAGGAGAGAGGGTTTGTTGCAGAAACATGGAGTGACACTGAAGAATCATCTTCCTCCAGTTCTAGTGAAGATGAAGAGGAAGAAAAGGCCAAAGAAATTTGCTTGATGTCCATCAATGCTTCAGGGCATGTCTCAAAAGAAGAATAATCTGAAGAATGTTCAGATTGTGATCAGGTATTGAAAGACTTTGACTTTACCTCTGAAGATTTTAAAAATGACTTTAAATCTAAGTGTAGTGATCTGATTAGATCTTAGAACGAAAACAAACTTCTCAGAGATAGACAATTTAATTATGATAGCTTAGTATCAGAAAACACTAAATTGAAAAATGACATAGACATGTATAGTGAACAAATCATTTTTCTAAAAGTTGAATTAAGTAAGGCAAAATAGCTAGAGGAATGACTGAATGGAAGAAGCAAACAACTAGATGAAATAACCAGCACACTTAATGCTAGACTTAATAGATGTAAGTTAGGATTAGGTGTATCATCTAGTGAACCACCAATTATTCAGAAAAACCACCTTTCACAACCTATAAAGTTTATTTTTGATAAGGGTAAGAAGAATACAGAATAAATTAAAACGGTTAATAAGGAGTTAAAACAAGTTGAGCTAAATAAAGAAAAACAAAAAGCTAAGTCTGAACAAAAATCGTTGAACCAAGATCGACGATCTCAGCATTATGCGTCAAATGACGATCGACGATCTCAGAACCTAGAGCTTGAGCTTAAACACTCTGCAAATGGGGATCGACGATATCATTATGTATCGTCGACCAGAGATCGACGATGATGGAACCCAGATAATAGCCCCTATTATTCTGAGAACCAAGATCGACGATATCAATGCTGGTCGTCGAACGCAGATCGACGATCTCAACACAAATCATCGAACTCAAAACAGTTTCATCAAAACTATAATTTCAACAGAAATTTCAATAAGAACTCTAACTCTAAACCTTTTCATCCCTTAACTAACTAGATAATCCCACCTAGGAGATTTCATCCCTTAGGCTACAAAAGTAAACCTAAATATTCTTATATTTCAAGTTTTAAGTATGAAAAGAAGCCAGGACCCAAGGTTATCTGGGTCCAAAATATATGATTTGTTATTTTGTAGGTGAAGACCTATCCTACCATACAGGATAAGTGGTATTTGGATAGTGGGTGCTCCAAGCACATGACAGGAAACAAGGCCAATCTAAGTAACTACAAGGCAAAGCTAGGTCCAAAGGTTATATTTGGAGACTCAAGCTTTGGTCAGACAGAAGGTTATAAAGAATTCACACTTAGAGATGTCACATTCAGGAAAGTGGCATATGTAAGTGGACTGAAACATAACTTGATATCCATAGGTCAGCTATGTGATGCAGGTTATGAGGTATATTTTACTGAATCTAAATGCAATATTTCTTTGAATAACAATACTTTGTTATCAGGTATTAGGTTAGGCAATATCTATTTAGTTGATTTTAATTCTGCTTTTTCAGAAATCTATTTGTTTAACCAGGTTAGCAATAATAATACATTGTGGCATAAAAGGCTAGGACATGTAAATCTTAGAAACATTGCTAGGTTATCTAGAGACAACCTTGTTAGAGGATTGTCCTCTTGACCCTATAAGAAGGAAAGCCTTTGCAAGGCTTGTCAAGAAGGCAAGCAAACTAAAAATAGTTTTAAATCAATTATTAAGAGTGGTTCACCTAGGATTTTGTATCTGCTTCACTTGGACCTTTTTGGACCAATTGTTGTATAAAGCCTGGGAGGGAAGTTCTATACTTTAGTTATTGTAGATGACTTCTCTAGGTTCTCTTGGGTTTTCTTCTTGAGAAATAAGTTTGATAATTTCAAAGTTCTTACAGACTTTCTAAAATGCATAAAAATTGAGTACTCTACTCCATGTGCATTGATCAGAAGTGATCATGGCACTGAGTTTGAATCTCTTCCTATGCAAGAATTCTGTAAGAAGGAAGGTATCAGACACTGCTTCTCTGCTCCAAGAACTCCTCAACAGAATGAGGTAGTTGAAAGGAAAAATAGAACACTCATTGAAGCTGCAGGCACATTGCTTGCTGATGCTCACATGCCTCTATCCTACTGGGCAGAAGCTGTAAGCACAACAAATTATGTCCTGAATAGAAGTTTGATACACAAACTTAAGGGCAAGACTCCCTATGAATTACTCAAAGGGAAGAAACCTAAAATAGACTACTTTAGAATTTTTGGTTGTATTTGTTATATACATAATAACAACAAAGATTATCTTAGAAAGTTTCAAGCCAAAGCTATAATGGGAAACTTTATAGGATATTCCCAAGTTAGCAAGGCATATAAGGTTTTAAATAAACCATCCTTGAAAATTGAAGAATCTATACACATTATATTTGATGAAGCTAATATGTTTTACAAGGAGAAGGAAGCTTCTACCAGTAATTACTTGCAGGTACCAAACTTATGTAAAAAGCCGGATGACTTAAATCTCACGTAAAAGGTGATATCTCATCCCTCTCCACAGATTAATGAAGATAGTGAAGAAGAATCTCTGGAAATTGCTGAAGTCTCTCCAACTGCAAATTTAATCCCACAAGAGGAATTGGTTCATAATACTGCTGCTGCTAAACAAACTCCACCTCCTGACTTTTTTACACTTAGAGATCATCCCATATCTCAAGTGATAGGAGACATGTCAGCTAGTGTGCAGACAAGGCATCAATTCAACCAAGATGTGATGCATGCCTGCTTCTTATCTCAAATTGAGCCCTCATCCATTAAAGATGCTGAGCAAGTTCCACACTGGATTATTGCAATGCAAGAGGAGCTTAATCAGTTTGAAAGATACAGAGTTTGTAACTTGGTTCCCAAACCCAAAGGACATCTAGTTATTGGAACTAAATGGGTCTTCAGAAACAAATTGGATGCTCAAGGCATAGTTGTCAGAAACAAAGCAAGACTAGTGGTACAAGGCTACAGGCAAGAAGAAGGTATTGAATATGATCAGACCTTTGCACCTGTTGCAAGGCTTGAAGCTGTCAGAATCTTCTTGGCTTATGCTGCTCATAAGAAATTCAAGCTATACCAAATGGATGTCAAAATTGCCTTTCTTAATGGGGAACTCAAGGAAGAAGTATATGTGGAACAGCCACCAGGTTTTATCTCTTCAACTCACCCTTCTAATGTTTTCAAATTGTATAAGGCTCTCCATGGTCTAAAGCAAGCTCTAAGAGCTTTGTATGAAACCCTAGCTAGCTTTCTTTTAGAGCATAAATTTTCAAGAGGCATTGTAGATAGGACTTTGTTTATTAAACATCATCATGAAAGGATTCTGTTAGTTCAAGTATATGTTAATGATATTATATTTGGATCTACTTATTCTAAACTTTGCAAAAGGTTTTCTGATCTTATGTATTCCAAGTTTGAAATGAGTAGCATAGGTGAACTCTCTTACTTTCTTAGTCTTCAAGTAAAGCAAGCTCCTAATGGCATCTTCATATCTCAGTCCAAGTATGCTAAGGAATTAGTAGAAAGGTTTGGGATGCAGATGCCTCAGCAATGAAGACACCCATGGCTTCTAATGCAGTAATTGATTCTGATGAAAAGGGTAAACCTGTTGATCAGGAAAATTTTAGGGCCATTGTTGGGTCCCTACTCTATCTTACTGCAAGTAGATCTGATATAATGTTTGCAACATGTCTTTGTGCTAGATTTCAAGTCAACCCTAAAGAATCTCATTTAATTCTCCTCAAGAGAATTTTAAGATATTTAAAGGGTTGCCCTAATCTAGGACTTTTGTATTCCACAGAGTCGGAATTTGAATTAACTGGATATTCTGATGCTGGCTATGCTAGATGCAGAGTTGACAAAAAAAGCACTTCAGGAACTTGTCAGTTCCTGGGTGATAGATTAGTATCTTGGTTTTGCAAGAAACAATCATCTGTGTCTACATCAACTGCAGAGGCTGAATATATAGCAGCTGGTAGTTGCTGCTCACAGATCTTATGGATTCAAAATAAGGTAATAGATTATGGGTACTCTCTAAAAAATTCCACCATATTTTGTGACAGTACCGGTGCCATATCAATTGTACAAAATCTAGTCCTGCATTCTAGGACCAAGCATATTGAAATAAGGCATCATTTTCTTAGAGATTGTGTTGACAAAACAAGATTAATCTCAAGTTTATCCCCACTGATTTTCAAAGAGGAGATATTTTTACCAAGCCTTTGGATGTGCAAAAACATCTATTCTTTTTGAATCAGATTGGAATGATAAATGGCATGGATTAAAATTGAATTTTGTCTCTGTGAAGATTTGTTCAACGATCGTCGAACAGAGATCGACGATCTTCAAACTCATCTTGAGCTCTAACGTCGACCTGAGATTGACGACAGCTCTATATGAAGACAAAAATCGTCGACCGGAGATCGACGACTTTGCATCAGTAAATTAATCATCAACCTAAGCTCGACTATCAATTTACGACTGAGATCAGAGACCAAAGATATTATTTGTTTATAAATTAGTCTTTGACCTAAGATTGACGTTTTTGATTTTATTGCCGGGCAGAGATCGTTTTTTTATATTGCAAAAACCTATATGTAGGTTTCTCTTTGATCTCTGTCCCGCGCTTTCATATTCTATTTTCCCTTTGCTCTTGATCTTTTCTCTCTTGAGTCTACAGATCTTCTATGGCGATTTCTGTGACGGTTCTTTCAGCGATGAAGTTCGACATAGGTTTTGATGTCGACTTCAACTCAATCAATCACTGTGATCCTATTTTTCAAGAAATGTTACAGTTATGCGATTAACAGGGCCAGAAGTAGTTCATGACTACAAGGATAAAACTATCTGTTGTAGAGATAAAAGAATGGGTTTACTCTTCTTCAACAAATGACTCTTTAATGATCAGACTCATTTCAGGATAGCAGGTAATTCTAAACCCTGCAATTCTTACCGAAATTTTTGAGTTGAAAAATGGAACAGACGAACTGGAATAGGACAGTTCTGAGTATTACAGGATGTTATTGGAGATGGGTCATGCCGAGGGCATCCCATCTAAGCTATTAAAGAAGAATTTATCTGTTGGTTTCAAGTTCCTTGCTGATATTATGGGCAAGGTACTGCTGGGTAAGCATTTGGCCCATGATAACATCAATAGGCAACAGTTTGTCGTTATGTCCGCTTTAGTTAATAGGAATTCCATAGATTGGGCCAGTTTGTTCTTTGATTTGATTAAGAGAAAGAACAATAAGAAGGAAGTCTGCTTAGGAAGGATTCTGGGAATCTTCCTTCAAAAGAAAGCTCCAGAGCTACTAGTTTCCACAACCATAGCTATAAATGCAAGCAAGCGATTGGACTCCTCTCTGTTTGGGAAGTGGGAGAGGACGATTCAAAAGCCCTCCAAGGCTGGAACCTCCTCCAATATATTTGACGACACAAGGGCTGTAGCAGCCACTCCACACCCTAATGAAGAAGTTTCTCCTTCCCCTCCATCTTTCCCAATCATCCCCAGTGTTTCTTCTCAACCTACCACTGTTGTTCAAACTCCTTCTTCTTTTCCAGTTATTCTTTCTTCCCCTACTCAGTCACCATTTCCCCTTCACCCTATTGAACCTCAAAACCTCCACACCATGTCCTTTCCCAATTTTGACCTACTCTCACCTCTCTCATCTCCTTCTCGTAAACATAATTCACCCTTAAACATTGAAGCAACACCACCAAATTCTCCTCTACATTCTTCCAGAAACTCCCCTATTCAGGATGAAATCATGACCGATTTCACTCCTCCTCCCTCTCATCATTCTGTCTATACTAAGACTCCAACTGAGTTTCTTCATGTTAATCCCTCTTTCCTCTCAAATCTTCTAGAGCTCATCACTCCAAATCTAAAATCCTTGATAGCAGAGGCTATTTCACCTTTTGCTCTCTCTATCTCTTCTCTTTCTGCTTCCCTTTCTGCCTCCTCTATCCCTTCTTCATCTAGGGGCCTGGTTCCAGTTGTTACTGAAACTAGGCAGGGGGAGAAGTCAAATGAAGATGCTGCAGGTTCAGTCTCAGCAGAACTTCAAGCTCAGTCTCCTCCAGCAGGTCAAATGGAGATGTCAAATGAAGATGATGCAGGTTTAGTCTCAGCATAACTTCAAACTCAGTCTCCTCCAGCAGTGTAGGAAGAAGAGGTTTTTCAGAAATTTTGTGCAGATTTAGTTCTTTATTCAGATTTGCTGATGTCAGATGAGGACACTAATGTGTCAATCCCCGGGATTTCTAGTGGTTACTACTTTATAAATCCCTCCATTGATTTACAATTTCTTTTGCATTCTTTCTCTTTGTTTAGATCAGTTTGGTTTTCACTTGATATCAATCCTTCCAGGGCCATGGTCTATTAAACAAGACCCATGAGTCCCTTAGTTGTGAAACAACTTTTGCAGATTCAGCCAGCTCCAATTTGTACAGATATTCAGTCAGTTACAGTATGTACAAATATGCCTTCTCCCATGGATGTTGAGCCTATGCTTTTTACAGAAGAAAAGGATGAGCTTGATGCTCCCTTAATTGCTGATGAACTACTTGATCTAGTGGCCTCAGGAAATCTGACCTTAGCCCTAGAGACAAGTTTAATAAATCTCTGTGAGCAATATAGTCCTTATCTCTCTCTGGATGATCTTATTGCTTTTGATATTCAGGAAGAAGCCAAAGAAAAGGCTGCTAAAAATATTGATGATAAACAGATGAAGGAAATAAATGACATATATGACAATCCTCCTAATCCATCTGATGATGATGAGGATGATGATTCAGAGAATGCAAATTCTAATAAAAAGAAAGTGTCAAAGAAAGGAAAAGCTGCTCCCCAGGCTGCTCCCAAGCCAGGAAATACAAATGATACCCCTTATTACATCTTGAAAGGGATTACTCCATACCCTGGCATGGAGAGCTGGATGTGGTTATCCAAAAATTAACAGAAAGCCAGGAAGAAGAGCAGGAGATACTCACCTCCTCCTCCTCAGAAGTTTAGAAGAGGCCCTCCTCCTCCTCCTCCTCCTATTACTGCTGGTCCTTCAGGTGTTGCTCCTCAAGCTTTTGGTCCATCTTCCTAGCCCACTTCTTTCTCTAGAACATATCAAAGGCAGGATAGATCAACTAGACCTCTTTCCCAAGGAAGCAGTCAACAACATAGAAATCAGAGTTCTATAGAGCAAGTAATGGAAGTTATTTATCAGAACCCTTCCTTCTCTCCTCCGCAACAATAAGTTCCTTCCAAGGTTCAGAAGACAGCTACTTATCAGGTCAGAAGACATGATAAATCTCATAAATCCAAAGGAAAATATAGAGAGGCTGCCCCTCCAAGATCTCTCTATTCACAAAGTGATGAATAGCTCAGCACAACATGTTTTTAAGTTAAATCAACTCAGTTCAAAGTAGTTACAATATTGCCTCCTCAAGATGATCAGCCACCTATTGAATAGGAAGTTGATCAAAATATTAGGATGGCCAGACTTCAGGAACTGATTGGTCTCACTCAGATCAGAAAAGCTGTAAAAGAAGGAGAAGATCCATCTAAGTTTTCTACCATGTCTTCCTATAGAGAAAAAGAGCTGGACAAACTCCAAGTAAGCAAGAAATTCTTTAATCCAGCTGAATATATGGCATTACATCCAGAAGAAATTATGCCCAGGACTAGCACTCAGACATCTCTTGGTGGACAAGAACTGATGACCTCTAAGAAGGATGTACCAGATCCCAACTGGAGGATAATCTTTTTTAAACCCTCCTCTGGTCCTTAATCTAATAAACTATAGTTTGTATTATTTTAATGCTTAACTAATTATGTATAATGCACTTCTATAACATATCTGCCGATGTTATTTAATCCCTACAGATATTTATGGTCTTTGTATTTTTATTTCTTTTCAGTTTAATTTTTTTTGAGTGACCTCACACAAATAGGGGGAGATTGTTGGAACCCTTGTTTGAATTTGTGCTAGGTTCACTCTTAGGATGTCTTGACCCCCATGAATAGCCAGGGTCTTTGTCTAAGTCTTAGTTAGGTCCTTTTAGGTTAGCTTAGTGCAGGCCAGCATAGTAGTGGACTCAGACTTAGATTCGGAAAGATTTTGTGGATTATCTATATCAGTTCGACTACAGTCGAACTCAGCTCGACTATAGTCGAACTCAGCTCGACGATCGTCGATCTCCTATCGACGGTCTCAGAGTCTTCTACACTAAACTGAGCTCGACGATCTATTAGCTCAGGTCGACGATCCCGTGTTTCTCAGCAGTGATCTCAGTTCTTCGATAGCTATTCTCAGGTCGACGATCTCTTAACTCAAGTCGACAATCTCTGAACTAAGCTCTACGTTTTTATGCTGCTTTCAGTTATCAGTTTTTCAGATCGGTCAGAAGTATTTATTTTGGTTATGATTAAATTACTTTAAGGCAAATATATTCTGATAATTAATGTTGATATTCCCAAGGCTGATAGCTGTATTTCATGAAGTATTAATTACAGTATTCACAGAATATTTTATAAAGACAGTTTTGGAAGTGCATTTATGATTGCCAGCCATTCTAGCCGTTTGGGTTCCTAAATTCTTGCAGAGAATTACGTACTGTCTTGGGAATTCAAATTCATGCCATTTTTCATTCTTGATAGTTTTACTTTCAAGACAACCTAAAACACCTAGAGGGGGGGGGGTGAATAGGTTCTAATTGCTTGTTTATACTTTTAGGCAGAATTCAATCACAGAATTAAAACATCCAGCACAACAATCACAGAAATTTAAACATCACAGATTGCACAATGTTTTATAGTGGTTCCCCAAGGTTTGGGTACATCCACTTTTCCCCTTCACCTATCTAGCAGTATGCTAGATTCGGCCAAACTTCCACTATTCTCAGATCCTCAGATCCTACAGCTCAGAACCTGGTTAGGTTCCTACAACTCAGGCACAACAGCCCTACCTCAGCCTAGCCACAAGGCCTACAACTCAGAGAAGAACCTTCTCCTACACTCAGGCAAACAGCCCTACCACTCAGAGATCAACTCTCCTACACTCAGCCTTTATATCACAGGCTTACAACTCAGATCTGTGTAAAACAGATCCTACAGAAATTTAGAAAAGAAGTTTTAATGTCTTGCCTTTGTTGAGAGAGAAGAGGACAAGACAATTCTTGATCAGCTGATGAAATCAACTGAATCTGAGCTTTCTTCAAAGCTTCTTGAATCTGAACTTAGCTGAGTTGATTTCCGAACAGCTTCTTGAGAAACCACTGAAGGCTTCCTTCTTCTTCTTCAAAATGGGTGGATCCCTCTCTATCCAACACCTTTGATGATACTTCTGAATTCTTGTTAGAACTCTTCTTAGATCGATCCTGAGATCGTCTTCTTAGATCATCTGATGAAGATCTTCTTTAGAGTTTTACTCCTTCTTGATTTGATTTCTCAATTTGATTGCCAAAGTTCAATCTCCTTTTCTTCCCTCTGAATCTGTCTATTTATAGACCTTCTTAATGGTAACCGGCTGATTCGATTTATAACTGTCTTCTGACAAGTCTGACAATATCAGTTAACTGGCTGCAACCCACAACTGTCAAGTCTTCAAACAGATCTTGTGCCTTAGTCTTGGTCAACAATGTGTTGAGACAGACTGTCAGGAAGTGTCGAGACTAACTATCTATATGTGTCGACACAAGTAACTTTGGTGTTGACACAACCTTTGATGATGTCGACAAGTTTGCCTTTAAGTCGACACAGAGAATTTATGTCGACTCAACACTTTATCTTTCTTCAGAAAATAACTTGGTCTTGACTTTGCAGTGTGTCGACACAAGTCCTGTGTGTCGATACAGTTGTTGTAGATTCAGAACTCAGTATGTGTCGACATAGCCTTCAGGTGTCGACACATCAATTGTCGACTCTGCCAACATGTGTCGACTCTGTCTCATTGTGTCGACTATCTCCTTCTGTGTCGAGGTCGACTATCTTTTAGTTAGTTGACACTGCTTCCCAGTGTCGACACAAATGTGGTCGACTATCTTCTTGTGAGTCGACACTGCTTCCCAGTGTCGATACAAATGTGGTCGACTATCTTTCTCTGTGTCGACACAGCTTCCTTCAAGTGTCGATACAAATATTCTGAAGTGTCAACACTGTTTCTTCAGGTGTCGACACATAGACTTAGAATAGTTTTCTGCATTCTTTAACACTTCTTCACCTGCACATGTCAACTTAAAACAACATCAAATATACCTTGATGTATATCATTGAGCTAAGTTGGGCTTCTTCAAATCAGGTACACATTTTCCAATGTACCCAACAATCTCCCCCTATTTGGAGAAGTCATAACCCTTATAGCCAATGATATACACCATTTATAAAAAGTATAATATGATGATATATGACATAACAGGAATACTTAATATAAACAAAATATGAACAATCCATCACAGAGTGAACATTATATGATTCCAAACAAAATTTAGTTTATAACTTGATAATGTTTGATTACAGAGTTTTACATTGAATGATTTAATCAAAACATTAAAAAACACATTTTAAAGAACTTAAAACTAAGGCTGATCAGGCTCTCTTATGACAATCCCTTTGCCAGATTGGATTTGAGCCTTCACAGGAGCTTCAGCATCTTCAGCTGGCTTCTTGCCTTTTTGATCAGCCTTCTTCTTTGCTTCTTCCTTGAGCCTTTGCCTTTCAAAGTAATGAAAGGGCTTTGGAAAGTACTTGCTTGGCTCCTGAGCATCTGGTGGCAGCCTACCCAGCTTGGCTTTTCTTCTGAACTGTACTATTGCCTCCTGCCTAGCTTCATGCTTTTGCCATTCTATTTCATTATATCACTTTCCTCTTTCATGAACTTGGTCTTTCACAGCCTTCCATGCAGTGAGTATAATATTTCTTGAAGTAGGGCTCCACTGCTCAAAATCTGGCTTAAGTTCAGCCTGCTCTCTAAATCTCTTCTTGGATAGTAGAGCATCTTGCTGTTCTTTCAAATTGGCCTCAGGCTTATCCACTTTCTCAATAACAACCATGTTAACCTCCTTTGGAGGGCTATACATATCTTGAACTTGCTGATCAATCATATCAAAATCTGTAGGAGGGTAAATGACTTGGGAAACCTCAGGTTGATTGCCTTCAAGTAGACCTGTTTGTATTCCTGACTCAGCCACCATAGCATCATCACACAAAGGTGGATATCCCAATGTGGCTCGAATACTATTTGTCACCCATTTGGTGTGCTCTGAGCCAGCATGAACCAACAACCTCTCCCCCTTTATGGCTTCTCTGGTAATATGATCTCTTAGATCTTCCTTCTGAAATCTGATCTGTCCATCCTGATAATTCACACCCTCTTTAAAAAATGGTTTTAACTTTTGAAGCTTGTCAGATATGTCCTTTTGAGAGGTAGTGATAGCAGTTTTAACTGATTCAATAGCATCTTGAAGTTTCTTATCAAATTCTCCCATCTCCTTTGCTCTAGCTTCAGTCAGCCCTGGAGTATTCTTTTTCAATTCATCAATAATTTCTTGATGAGATTCAGTTAAATTGTCATTCATCCTCAGCTGATTCTCCAAAACATAACTTTGCTTTAAAACAATATCATCCACTTTAGGGATGATGGACTGCTGTTGTTTAGCCAAATACACCACAACATTACCTCCCATATGGAAGCAATCTGTCATCTCCTTCTTATGCATATTGACTTCAAATAGAATTGACTTTATATCCTGAGCCAAGTCAAATTGAAGGGACTTATTGCTCTCATCAACATATTTTTCAACAGCCACTCTATGGTCATCTAACTTAACTTGCAAATCAACCATAAACTTGTTATAATTAAATTCAGAATGAGATGGTGGAGTTCTAATCTGTAGAGCCTGCTTATAACCTTTGCTCCTTCTCTTGAAGACAACAAGTTTTCTCTTCTTAGCCAATCTGGCTTCTTCAGTCTCAGATTCAGATGAACTATCAACTTGAACTCTTTCTTGAGGAGGAGGAGGAATATCTGTCTCAGTGCCATGTTGTTCAGCTTCAACATGCACAGACTCCCCCTCAACCATTTGCTCCTTCTCAAGTTCTATCTCCATATCAAGGGCCTTTTCAATATCTTGCCCCTCTTCTACGCTATCAGTAGCAATATCAACATTTGGAAATAACTCATCTAGATTATATTCCTTCTGAGCTTGAACATAAGATGTATCAATTAGATCTTCTATATTCAGATCTCTAGAGATATCAATTTGTACTGCCTCTTGCACTGGGTCTGACATCTTCTCCCCCTGTACTTGTTTAATATTGGTAATTTCCTGGGCAGGTGAGTACACTTGCTCCCCCTGCAACTGTACAGAAATTGAAATATTAGAAATGTCTTTTATAAGAAAATACACCAGCTCCCCCTGCAACTGTACCTGGTCAGGAGTAGATTCATTCTGGGCAGGAGAATGAGCTTGCTCCCCCTGCATCTGTGCAGGTATAGTGTCTTGCTGGGCTGGAGTAGATGCAGGGTGATCTTCAACCTGCTTCCTCTCTTGTTCTTCTTGAAGCTGCTCAGTATCTTAAGCATGAGAAGAGGATTTCACTGGGGTGTCCTGCCTGCTCTCATCAGGCACATCCTTAGACAACACCCTATCCCACCTAGAGAACAATCTCATGTCCATCTTTCTCATGTGATTGATTTTTGTTCCTGGCAGGTGTTGCATTACCTCAGGGATCACTCCATTCAGATATAAACTCATAATTCTAGCCAGATTTGGCTTCTTGATTCCTTTCTTGATCTTTTCAAATATTACAGCTGACCAATCAGTTGGAATTGTAAACACAATTCTGGTCATGATGCTGAACATATAGGCTGAAATCCTATCATGTCCCCCTGGTTTGCACAGAATCACTTTGCCAACTACTTCAGACAGAAATTTCCCTTGCTGATTCATCCCTTTCCTGTTGAAAGCAGCTCCAATCTTCAGAGTGGGATCCAATCCGCACCATTGGATAGCCTCCCTTAACTTAGAAGCAGGGACTTCTTCTTCATTCTCAATTATTGGTAAATGTAGAATCTTCCTTAGACTTCTTGGGGTAATCTTCACTGGCAACCCATGAACAGTGGACTTGATCTTGAGAATATCTGAACCTATCGATGCAGAGTTAAAGAATTCATGCACCTCCTTCTTCCATATTTTAGAAGGTTCAGATACTAAAAACTCTAATCCAGATTCGGAAATAAGAGTGATAACTCGCTGAACATCTGTTGGGGCTTCGGCAAAGGCATTCCTGACCAACTCATAACCTTCATTGACGTTGTCTTCAATCTTCGGCGCCATTGTTCAGGTGAGAAAGCTTGAGAGAAGAGAGAGAGAGAGAGAAAGTTGACACAGGGTTTCAGTCTCGAAAACCTTGTAAGCGTGTCGACTGAATAAGTTCTTGACCTATTTATACCTTCTATTTAAAGAAGATCAAAAGGCGGGCAAAAACAGTCTATATGTGTCGACATAGATGGAATGTGTCGACACAAACTTCTATTATCTCGACAACAAATCTGTCTACTATGTGTCGACACCAATTGTGGATATGTCGACACCTGAGAGATATAGTAGAGTATTAGAAAATCTGTGTTGACTCTTAGGATAAGTGTCGACACAAAATTTGTAAGTGTCGACATCACTATTCTGGTGAAGTCGACACTACATTCCTGGATAAGTCGATAATTTAATTCTTAAGTGTCGACACATATTCTCTATGTCGACACAATATTTCTGACTTGTCGACATTACTTCACTGAGTCGACACATTATCACTGAATGTGTCGACACTATTTTACTTAGCCAATTTCTGTTTTTGTCAACACCACTTGAGACCATTTCATAATCTAATATGTTACTTGTAAGTTTGTTGATAATTTAATCAATGGTCAACATGCCTAAATCAATTTTAAATTTATTGAATTTTGTTTCATCCAGAGGCTTAGTGAATACATCTGCTATTTGATAATCTGTTTTAACAAATTCCAATGTGATGTCTTCTCTTTCTACATGTTCTCTAAGAAAATGGTATTTAATTTCTATATGCTTAGTTCTACTATGAGAAACAGGATTATTAGCAATAGAGATTGCACTCTTAGAATCACACAAAAGAGGTGTTCTACTTACTTGAATACCATAATCTTTAAGCTGATGCTGTATCCACAATAGTTGTGCACAACAGCTGCCAGCAGTAACATATTCTGACTCAGCTGTAGATATAGCCACACTGGTCTGCTTCTTACTACTCCAAGATATCAATCTTCCTCCCAAGAATTGACAAGTACCTATTGTACTCTTCCTATCCTCTCTACAGCCTACAAAGTCTGCATCTGAATAACCTGTTAGTAGAAAATCTCTAGTCCTAGGGTACCAAAGGCCTAGATTAGGTGTGCCCTTAAGATATCTCAGAATCCTTTTGAATGCAGTATAATGAGACTCTTTAGGGCAGGCTTGGTACCTAGCACAGACACATGTAGCATACATAATATCTGGTTTACTAGCTGTGAGATATAGTAGAGAACCAACTATTCCTCTATACAAAGTCTCATCAACAGGTTTACCTGCATCATCTTTCCATATAGGCATACTTGTTCCCATAGGAGTTCTCATGATGGAGGATGACTCCATACCATACTTCTTAATTAATTCTTTGGTAAACTTTGACTGGGATATGGACAAGCCATCATCAGTCAGTCTTACTTGGAGTCCCAAGAAGAACTTCAGTTCCCCCATACTGCTCATCTCAAACTTCCCTTGCGTAAGTTTGGCAAACTTTTTACAAAGGTTGTTTTCAGTAGATCCAAAGATTAAGTCATCAACATAGATCTGAACTAAGATGATCTTGTCTTTGGATTCCCTAAGGAATAGAGTTTTGTCTATTTTTCCTCTTGAGAATTTATTCTCAATAAGGAAAGTAGACAGGGTTTCATACCAGGCCCTTGGGGCTTGCTTTATCCCATACAAAGCTTTTCTAAGCTTATAAACATAATCAGGTTTAAGAGGATCTACAAAACCTAATGGCTGCTCTACATATACTTCTTCTTTAAGATCACCATTCAGAAATGCTGACTTCACATCCATCTGGTATACTTTGAAGTCTTGATAGACTGCATAGGCAAGGAACATTCTGATTGCCTCCAGCCTTACTACTGGGGCAAAGGTTTGATCAAAGTCAATCCCTTCTTCCTGCCTGTATCCTTTAGCAACCAATCTTGCTTTATTTTTCACTATTACTCCATTCTCATCCAACTTGTTCCTGTAGATCCATTTTGTCCCAACTATATTGTGGCCTCTTGGTTTAGGAACAAGCTCCCGGACATTGCACCTTCTGAATTGATTCAGCTCCTCTTGCATAGCATTAGTCCAGTGCAGGTCTTGGATGGCTTCTTCAAACTTCTTAGGCTCCATTTGTGACAGGAAACTTGAATGCAGAACTGTGCTTTGACTTCTGCTTCTAGTCTGCACTCCCTGTCTTGGATCACCTATTATCTGATCAGTTGGATGGTCTCTTAAATGTCTTGTAGCTAGAGGAAGATTGCCTTCTGGTTGAACATCTCCAGCTCCTTCATTATGCTGAACCTCTTGGTTTTATTCATCTTCTATTGTGTCTTGTACTCCCCCTGGACAATAGCCTTCATTTTCCAATACTCCATCTTCCCTTGAAGCTTCAGCAATGGAGAGCTTGTCCATTCTTTTGCTTATACCTGTTGAGTCATTTGATCTACAAGACAACTCACAGTTGATTAATCTTGTTTCATCAAACACAACATGCACAGATTCTTCAACAACTTGAGTAGTCAAGTTGAAGATTCTATAGGCCTTACTATTTGTGCTGTACCCAACAAATATCCCATCTTGGGATTTGGCAGCAAACTTAGTCAAATATGACTTACCATTGTTAAGTATATAGCATTTGCAACCAAAGATTCTGAAGTAGGATAGATTTGGTTTTCTACCTTTCATAATCTCATAGGGAGTCTTTTTGTGGCTCTTGGTGATAGAAGCCCTATTGATCACATGACAAGCAGTGTTTACTGCCTCAGCCCAAAAATATTCTGGTAGAGAGGTGTCACTCAATAGAGTTCTACCAGCTTCAATTAATGTTCTATTCTTTCTTTCAGCAATTCCATTTTACTGAGGTGTTCTTGGTGAGGAGAATTCTTGGAAAATCCCAAAGTCTTCACATAACTTTGTCATGCTTCCAGATTGAAACTCAGTACCATGGTCACTTCTGATTTTGACCACAGTACTACTCAGTTCATTCTGAATTTGCTTTACAAAATTAAGTAAGACACTTGGGGTTTCAGATTTCTGTCTCAGAAAGAACACCCATGTAAATCTAGAATAGTCATCTACAACCACAAAAGTGTAAACCTTCCTACCTAGACTATGAGCTGGCATAGGACCAAAAAGATCCATATGCAATAGGTATAAGCACCTCACAGAATCCTTGTTTTCAAGGCTTTGAAAGGAGGATTTTGTCTGCTTGCCCTTTTGACAAGCTGAGCATATCCCTTCCTTCATACAGTTAACTTGAGGAGCATTCCTCACTAATTCTTTGATAAAGAGTTGGCCAATTGTCTTGTAATTAAGATGAGCCAATCTCTTGTACCACTTAACACAATGAGAAGCGTTGTCATCAGCTACAAGACAGATGGGAGAAGCCTTATTCTCACATACAAAATTAAGACAATATACATTTCTCTTCCTATACCCAGTCAAAATGATCTCTTGATCACTTGACCTTTTGATATGACATCCATCCTTAACAAATGAAATGTCATATCCTAAATCACTCAGCTGGCTTATGCTTATTAGATTATGTTTCAAACCTTTTACATAAGCCACTTGGGTGATAGTAATTAGGTTAGAAGAAATGTTACCAAACCCTTTGATGACTCCTTTTTCAGATCCACCAAAGATCACTTTAGGTCCATCTTTGATAGATGAATACTCCTTCAACAGCCCCTTTGTTCCAGTCATGTGCCTAGAACAACCACTATCCAAGTACCATATAGGGGCATGGCTACTTGGATACACCTGCAACACAGATTTACTTTCCCTTAGAACCCAAGCAAGTCTTGGGTCCTTGGTTCAAGTTAGCATTAACAAAACTACCATTATCTCTTCTAACAGGTAGACTATTGTTCTTTCTAACACTTGTGTTATACCAGCAGTCTAGTGCAAAATGGCCTCTCTTGCCACAGCACCAACATTCAAACCTATTGTATCTAGTTCTAGATACATCTTTGACAAAAGAATTTCTGTCCATTGCTGGTGCTGCAGTAGCTTCACCCACTAATTTTTTATAACCATTGGGTTTATGAACATGGGTAGGCCTGTTGGCATTTACACCCTTATTTTTTAGAACATTAGACTTAATATGACCATGAATATTTTCATGATTATATAGGTTAGAAGGCACTTCCACCTTTCTAAACTTAATAGGGACTGAAAAGTTCAGTGGCTTGACAGGAGCTTTGCCTTTCCTCTTGAATTGGCCAGCCCTGGAGTTACCTTTGAATCCTAATCCTGCCTTACCCTTTTGATTCACAAATTCATCTATCAAGGGTAAGACAGACTTTGGCTTAGAGTAACTAGCCACTAAATCTTTTTCAATTCTTAGTCTGGCCTCCAGACTCTTCACTTGATCATTGGTATAATTAATTGTGCCCATCTGAATAATAGTTATATTCTTTAGCTTGGCAATTTCATTTAACTTCTGATCAATTACTTTCTCTAACTCAGTTGCAGCTACCCTTAGTTTAGCAATTTCATGAGCCTGAAGTTTAACCAGGTTCTTGCTTTTCTTAAGGGCCTGCAAAAAGTCCCCATACTTATCTATCAATTGATAGACATCTCCTTCAGATTCAGATGCATCTACATCACTTGATGTAGATGTAGCTAATTCTGTACTTGTACTACAAACAGATTTCATAGAAGGACATTGTACCTTATTAGGACCAGACTGATTCTGGCATATGTCCTCTTCTGATCCTGCCATCAGTCCCATGCACTGATGATCCTCTTGTTCATTGATGGAGTCTAGCAACTACAGAAACTCCTCTTCTTCAGATACATCATATAGTCCAATATATGCTTCTGCTTCAGATTCTGACTCTGAAGTTGACTGATCTGTTAGGCTCTTATCCTTCTTTGCAACAAAGGATTTCTCCTTCTTGCCCTTTTGATGAGTCTTCTTCTTGTCTGAAGACTCCTTTCTCTTATCAGGACAGTCAGCCACTACATGTCCAGGCCTATTGAAACAATAGTAGACAATCTTTGAAGTAGTGGCTTTGCTGGGCTTTGATCTGCTCTTTTCTTTCCTTGATGACTTTTTCTTCTGATAATAGTCATCAACTTGCTGTGAAGTGGAGGGCTTAGACTTCCATTGCTTCTTCTTCAAGAACCTTTGGAATTGCCTTGTGAATGCAGCAAAGTCTGCATCTGAATCACAGCTTTCTGAATCCTGATTATCTGAATTTTCTGAACTAACTTCTGCAATTTCCTTAGGAGGGGATGGTGATATCCTCCTATTCTTTCTGATGGATTCTGCATTGAATGCCACAGTCTTTTCTCTATGCTCTCCTCTTGAATTCTTTTCCTCCTCCTTCCTCACCATAAGTTGCATTTCATAGGACAGCAACTTTCCAAACAAGGTGGGAGGAGAGATCTCTGCCAATTTAGCCACTTCTCTTATGACACAGATCTTTGTGTCCCAATCCTTTGTCAAGGATCTTAAGAATTTGTCATTCAGTTCATAGGTACTGAAGACTCTTCCATAGGACATTAACTCATTCATAATTCTATAGAATTTCTTATAGCATTCAGTTATGCTATCAGTTTTTCCTTGTCTAAAACTTTCATATTCCTGGTTGAGCACAGACTTCCTATCCTGTCTTACTTCTTTAGATCCCTCCATGTAGACAATCAAGGTGTCCCACATTTCTTTGGAGGTCTTGCAGTGAATCAGATTCTGAAATGTAGAATCATCTATGGCACTCACAATAATATTCTGAGCTCTCTTGTCCATGGTTGCCAAAATGACTTCATCCTTGGTCATTTCAGAATAACTCTTTGGAGTTTGAATATTAGCATCAAGAACTGATACCTTCATTGGAATGAAGGGTCCTTCCTGAACTGTGATGTATATTCTTGGGTCAGATGCTTCCATGAATAATCTGACTCTTTCTTTCCAAATTCCAAAGATTTCCTTCCTGCAGATGGGTAACTTCATTGACCCTAACTCCTTGTGATTTTCTCCAGAACCCATCTTCTTGAATCTTGATTCTGCCTTTCAGATCTACCTCAGACTGTTAAGTCCTTTTTTTGAGGAACCTCCCTCTGATACCACTTGATAGTTTTACTTTCAAGACAACCTAAAACACCTAGAGGGGGGGTGAATAGGTTCTAATTGCTTGTTTATACTTTTAGGCAGAATTCAATCACAGAATTAAAACATCCAGCACAGCAATCATAGAAATTTAAACATCATAGATTGCACAATGTTTTATAGTGGTTCCCAAAGGTTTGGGTACATCCACTTTCCCCCTTCACCTATCTAGCAGTATGCTAGATTCGGCCAAACTTCCACTATTCTTAGATCCCCAGATCCTACAGCTCAGAACCTGGTTAGGTTCCTACAACTCAGGCACAACAGCCCTACCTCAGCCTAGCCACAAGGCCTATAACTCAGAGAAGAACCTTCTCTTAAACTCAGGCAAACAGCCCTACCACTCAGAGATCAACTCTCCTACACTCAGCCTTTATATCATAGGCTTACAACTCAGATCTGTGTAAAACAGATCCTACAGAAATTTAGAAAAGAAGTTTTAATGTCTTGCCTTTGTTGAGAGAGAAGAGGACAAGATAATTCTTGATCAGCTGATGAAATCAACTGAATCTGAGCTTTCTTCAAAGCTTCTTGAATCTGAACTTAACTGAGTTGATTTCCAAATAGCTTCTTGAGAAACCACTGAAGGCTTCCTTCTTCTTCTTCAAAATGGGTGGATCCCTCTCTATCCAACACCTTTGATGATACTTCTGAATTCTTATTAGAACTCTTCTTAGATCGATCCTGAGATTGTCTTCTTAGATCTTCTGATGAAGATCTTCTTTAGAGTATTACTCCTTGATTTGATTTCTCAATTTGATTGCCAAAGTTCAATCTCCTTTTCTTCCCTCTGAATCTGTCTATTTATAGACCTTCTTAATGGTAACCGGCTGATTCGGTTTATAACTTGTCTTCTGACAAGTCTGACAACATCAGTTAACTGGCTGCAACCCACAGCTATCAAGTCTTCAAACAGATCCTGTGCCTTAGTCTTGGTCAGCAATGTGTTGAGACAGACTGTCAGGAAGTGTCGAGACCAACTGTCTATATATGTCGACACAAGTAACTTTGGTGTCGACACAACCTTTGATGATGTTGACAAGTTTGCCTTTAAGTCGACACAGCTTCTTCAGAACTTTATTTTGAGAATGAGTCGACACAGAGAATTTATGTCGACTCAACACTTCATCTTTCTTCAGAAAATAACTTGGTCTTGACTTTGCAGTGTGTCGACACTAGTCCTGTGTGTCGACACAGTTGTTGTAGATTCAGAACTCAGTATGTGTCGACACAGCCTTCAGGTGTCGACACATCAATTGTCGACTCTGCCAACATGTGTCGACTCTGTCTCATTGTGTCGACTATCTCCTTCTGTGTCGAGGTCGACTATCTTTTAGTTAGTCGACACTGCTTCCCAGTGTCGACACAAATGTGGTCGACTATCTTCCCGTGAGTCGACACTGCTTCCCAGTGTCGACACAAATGTGGTCGACTATCTTTCTCTGTGTCGACACAGCTTCCTTCAAGTGTCGACACAAATATTCTGAAGTGTCAACACTATTTCTTCAGGTGTCGACACATGGACTTAGAATATTTTTCTGCATTCTTTAACACTTCTTCACCTGCACATGTCAACTTAAAACAACATCAAATACACCTTGATGTATATCATTGAGCTAAGTTGGGCTTCTTCAAATCAGGTACACATTTTCCAATGTACCCAACAATTCTGACTGAATATATAACTCAGAAAAACAAAAAGAAAGATAACCATAACAAATCAATAAGACAGTCAGTCAAAAAATAGTGGTGTTCTCAAAGGACTCTTTCATTTGCTGTAGCAAGGAAGAAGAAGATTTTTTTTCAAAATATAATTCTCTCCAGTCTTCTTCTCCTCTCATGCTTCAAAGATCTACAGAGAGATCAAATCAATAACAGTCCACAGATCCAAGAAAGATCTACAACATACTTTGAAGACCTACACCCAGGGCCAAGTTTCATCTTCCTGAATCTATACAACATCTCAAGGGGAGCTTGGAATATCTACTTCAATCCACATAGTCTTCTCACTTGATTGAGAAAGAGAAGATTTCCAAACTTTTTTTCTCTTTTACCTCCATCTATACAGGGTTATCTCTCCCTTCAAAAGTGAACTCTTAGTGATAGGGCACCTGATCAAAAACCTATTGGTTTTTAGGCACCTGATCAAAAGCCTGAAGGGTTTCTAGATCTACCTGAAGCAGATCTTGTGGTTATAGGGCACCTGATCAAAAACATAAGTGAATTCCTATCTGGGTGGTAGAAGAGTGGATGTACCCAGATTTGGGGAACCAGTATAAATTTTCTTGTGTCATCTGGTGTGCCTTGTGGTCTCTTTGTGTGCTATGTTATGCTGTGTTAGACTAGCTTATCTTATTTCTTTAGTTATAAGTATCAGTATTATAATTCCGTAATAAATTTAAATATATTTTTTAAAATACTCGATTCACCCGCCTGTAGAGTAAATTCTATCTATCCCTCACTTTCAAACTCCACTTTCCAATGTTAGGGAATCTTGCAACTTCTCGGGGAATACATCAGAGAAATTTTGCACTACCAACACATCTTTCATGCTCATCACCATCTCTTTTAATTCAAAACATATCATATACACCTGCTCCCCTTTTTATAGGCCTTAAGGGCCTGAATTGAAGATAACCACATTCAGGGTGCGAATCTAATACCTAGAAAATGACCTCAGAGTCTCCATGCCTCAAAGTGATCTGCTTTGCCGGATAATCAATCCTTACGTCGTGGCAATCCAACCATGTCATGTCTAGAATAAAATCAAATTTGGCATACTCAATACTATCGCAGGGGTTTAAAAAATCTTTCCTCCAATAGATACTTTAGTCGCATTTAGTGGACGATATCATCTCGGAGCTGTCTGGGATGCGTACTCTCCGAGTGACACTGATGAAATATTGTACGCTATCTAAATCTTTTACGAAGACCGCCGAGACAAATATATTAGTTGCACCGATATCAAATAGAGTGATTGCTGGTTTTCCACTAACAGTCTCGGTGTGTTGGATCCATAGTTTGAATTTTGGCAAGGTTCACTAATCTAGGTTAAGTCAAGACCCACGTTGTATAGCCAGGGTCTAGTCTAGTGTCTTAGGTGTCTGCTAGGTCAACAACTCAGTGAGACAAGACTAAGACATCAGAGACTTAGAAGACAGCAGAGTTTGAGCAAGGCAGAAATTTTTCTAAGTAAAAAGTCATTCGACAATCTTTGAGTTGAGTTCGACGATCTTCGTTCTGCGTTCGACGATCTCAGATTTAATCTCTTAATGCTGAGATCGACGATTGCTGAACTTTGTTCGACGATCTCTGATCTTCTTTCAGGATTGAGATCGACGATCAACCATCTCAGTTCGACGATCTTGAAGCCAAGTTTGGAAAGCAAAATTTCAGTTCAACGTTCACAGGGCTCAGCTCGACGATAGAGGATGTTTGAGTTCGACGATTACAGGACCAGATCATCGATAACTGCCAGATTAACCTTTATTCTTTGCAGTTATTGTTTTCCTTTATTGACTGATTATTTTATTGCTTATATGACTCTGAGTGATTAATGGATATATTTTCTGAATATATCCGTTCCTTGGCAGGCATTAATAACTGGTATTCACAGAGTTATTATACAGCTTTTCTCAGGAAAGTTAGGGAAATGATTTAATTCCCTTATAACCGTTGCACAAGTTCTCGTGATTTCTGCAGTCAATGAAGGTGTGCCAATTCAAATTCAGATTGGAATTATTCAAATAAGAACATACTCAGTGAATAAAAAGGCATAGAGAATATTCAGTCATAGACACACATATATACATTGATAGAAAAGTTTGACATTCTTATAAAGAACACAAGACAAAAAAAGGAGAACAGCTTTCAGTTCTTCACACAAGTGTTCTTTCAGGAAGCAAGAAGAGACATTCATCTCAATCAGTCTAAGCTTTCTGGAAATCAAGATCTACACTCTGAGCAAGGCTTTGGATTCCTGAACCATTCAAGATCACAGGACAAGCATTGACATCATCAGAATCACTCTCAAGTCTTCTCTCATTTGCTTAAGAACAGAGAAGATAACTTAATTTTTTTCTTTTCCCCCCACTATATACAGGGTTCTTTCTCCCTTCAAAAGTAATTCTTGGTTGTGAGGTCTCCTAGTCAAAAGACTTCAATGGTTTTCTGGCACCTGATCAAAAGCCAGAAGGGTTGCAATATCTCCCTAGAAATAGATATTATTTGGTGGCAGTCACCTGATCAAAAACCTGAATGTGATTTCTACCAGGGTGGTATAAGAGTGGATGTACCCAGATTTGGGGAACTACTATAAATTCGTGTGTCGTCTGGTTGCTCTTTTTCTTCTTGCTCTTGTTGATTGCTGTGATAATTAGAATAGCTCTCCCTTTCTCTTTTATTTATTTATTATTAATATCACTTATATTTTAGCTATTGATATTAAAGTAAAATCAGCAAAAAAGCTTTAACACTCTATTACCCCCCCCCCCTCTAGAGTAGATATGAATAACCCCCTTCTTTCAATTAGTATCAGAGCCTTTGTGTTTCTTTGGTTTAACAAGATAACACTTGAACTAAGATCCCTGCTTATTCAGATTTTCTTTTTCCTTAGTTATTCTTTTATCACATGGCACATAACAAGGACTATGCAAGCACCAGACCTCCAGTCTGTAACTTAAATAAGTTCAGTATCTGGAAGGCAAGAATTAGATTATACATGAATTCAATTGATAAAGACATCTTTAACTCCATTTTGACAGGTCCACCTCAACCAACTGTAGCCACTTCTACATCTACTGACACTCATGCAGTTCCACCACCAGATTGGACTGATGTACAGAAGAATGCAAAGATTGTTGATGCCAAGGCCACAAACATATTGGCCCAGACAATGTCAGATGACATATACCAAAAGGTTGCTGATTGTACATCAGCAAAGACCATCTGGGACTACTTGAACCAGATGGTGGTAGGTTCAGTAGAAGAGAGAAAGGATAGAAGATCCCTTCTTATTTCCAAATATGAAAACTTCAGAAAGGAAGATGCAGAAACAGTTGAAGAAATGTATGGCAGACTGAGTGTAATCATTAGTGAACTGAAGACATTGGACAAGGACATCTCATTGACTGAGATCAATGACAAGATCTTGATGTATCTTCCCAGCTCATGGGACACAAGGATCTTACCAATCAAGGATACCAGAAGCATTACAGAAATTTCAATAGAAACTCTTCTAGGGAAACTCAAATATTTTGAGCACCTGACAAAGACTAGGGAGGCAGAGCAGAAGGCTTCTACTCCAGTCAGAAAAGAGCAAAATATTGCATTCAAGGCTACAGAAGAAACATCATCTCTTGTTGTTAATGAAGAATTCTTAAGTCTCTTAACAAAGAGATTTTACAAGATGGGCAAAAGAGACTTCATGAAGAAGTCATCCATACAAGAAGATAAGCCCAGGTATGACAAAACACCCACTAATGAAGGTGTTTATTTTGGTTGCAGGAAACCTGGACACTATATCTCTGAGTGCCCAGAGAATCGGAAAAAGGAGAAAAGAAAAGACAAGGACTCCAGAAAAAAGAAGTATAGAAAGCCTTTCTCAAGCAAACATAAGAGGAAAGAGAAAGGCTTTATAGTAGAAGCTTGGAGTGATACAGAAGAGGATTCCTCATCCTCTAGCTCCAGTGATGAAGATGAAGAGGAAGCAAAGGCAAAGGAAGTTTGCCTAATAGCAATTGGTGCTTCCAGCATTCATTCAGAAGATGACTCATCAGATGATGAAGAACCACTCTCTAAAGTAGATCAGGTACTCTCATCCTTTGACTTCAATTAAGAAGATTTTTTACTTGAATTTAATACTATTTGTATGGATTTAATTAGCTCAAAAAAAGAAATCAAATAACTTAGAGAGAAATTAAATGATCAAAGTAATCTAGTTGTAGAGAATAATCAACTAAAAGATGATATTACACTTGCTAATGAACATATAATCAAATTAAAAACTGAACTAGCTGAGGCAAGACAACTTGAAGAATCCCTTAATGGGAGAAGCCTCAAGCTGATGGACATTACAAGCACTGTTAATGTCAGACTCACTGACAAGCTAGGATTGGGTGCTTCATCAAGCCAACCCCCACTGGTTCAGAAAAATATTCTAAGGACTCCTGTAAAATTCATTTCTGAAAAGGGTGAAGAAATAATCTATGAAAAACCCAAACCCCCAACTGCAAATAAAAATAAACCTAACAAACAGAAAAATAGAAACAGACAAAATCAAAACAGAAATAATGTTCAGCAGTTTTTGTCGAACTCAGATCGACGAAATGTGAACAAATTGTCGAACTCAGATCGATGATCTTTGAACGAAAATATTTACTATAATCAGTCGTCTTACTGCGATCGATGATTTCTGTATGGATCATCGACCAGAGATCGACGAACATGGTGCACAGAGAATGAGTACTATCCTTCTCTGAGCAGAGATTGACGATCTCAACCCATATCGTCAAACTCAGATCGATGATCTCACTTTTAATCGTCGAACCCAGTAAGAAGTAATAAAACTTTTAATCCTAACAGAAATTCTAACCTTAACAAGAACTCTAATCAGAAAAGAGAAAAGTTAATCCTTTCATACATTGGTAAATTCCACGTAGGATATATCATCCACTAGGATATAAATCTCAGTCAACTAGTTCTGTTATTTCAAGTTTTTCTTATCAAGAAAATAGAGGACCAGAGGTAACCGGGGTCAAGAACAATTAAAGTTTTAATTATTGTAGATAAAGAGTTGTCCATCATATAACATGCAATGGTATCTAGACAGTGGGTGCTCAAAGATCATGATAGGATGGAAGGACAACTTATCTAGCTATAAGTCAAAGCTAAGATCTAAAGTTATTTTTGGAGACTCCAGCCATGGCCAGACTGAAGGCTATGGAGAAATCAAAATAGGAGCTGTCACATTCAGGAAGATAGCATATATAAGTAGATTAAAACATAACTTGATCTCCATTAGTCAACTTTGTGATGAAGGATTTCAGATAACATTCAATCAGTCCTCTTGGATTATTTCTTCAGCTGACAACATAGTTGTTTTAACTAGTTCTAGAGTAGGTAAAATATATATTGTTAACTTTAACTCAGCCACAAATGAAATTTTTTTTATTTAACCAATCTTGTAATCAGAATGAACTATGGCATAGGAAGTTAGGACACGTAAATTTAAAATACATTGCTAGGCTATCTAAGGACAACCTTATAAGAGGATTGCCTTCTTGCCCCTATAAGAAGGAAATCATGTGCGGGGCTTGTAAACTAGGCAAGCAAACTAAAAAAAGTTTCGAATCCATTAATAAGAGTGACTCACCTAGGATTTTGTATTTGCTTCACATGGATCTCTTTGGATCCATTACTGTACAAAGCCTAGGAGGGAAGTCTTACACCTTGGTTATTGTAGATGACTTCTCCAAGATCACTTGAGTGTTCTTCTTGAAAAGTAAGTCAGATAACTTCAAGGTTCTTACTAATTTTCTCAAGTGCATACAGATTGAGTTCTCTACTCAAGTTATATTGATCAGAAGTGATCATGGTACTGAGTTTGAGTCTCTTCTTATGCAAGATTTCTATGAGAAGGAAGGTATCAGGCAATGTTTTTTTGCTCCTAGAACTCCTCAACAAAATGGGGTAGCTGAAAGGAAAAAAAGAACCATGATTGAAGCTACAGGTACATTACTTGCTGTAAGGCTAAGAACCCCTATGAGCTACTCAAAGGGAAGAAACCTAAAGTAGACTATTTTATAGTATTTGGTTGTGTTTGTTACAAACATATTAACAACAAAAAATACACTAGAAAGTTTGAAGCCAAGTCTGAAATGAGAATTTTTCTAGGATATTCCCAAGTAAGCAAGGCTTATAGGGTTTATAATAAATCAACTTTGAAAATTGAAGAGTCTGTACAAGTATCTTTTGATGAAACTAACATATTTTATAAGGAGAAGAATACTTCTACCAGTCAGACCTTGCAGGTACCTATCTTGTGTGAGAATTTGGAAGCTGTGACCCTCACCCCTGAGGCTATTACACCATCATCTCCACAAGTAGTTGAATACAGTGATGAGGAAATCATTGAGCCCACTGATATTATTCCAGCAGTTGAAATAATTCCATAAGAGGAATTACCCTCACCAGCTGTTGAACAACAAAATCCTCCTACTGATTTAGTCACACTTAGAGATCATCTTGTATCTCATGTGATTGGAAACATATCAACAGGTGTGCAGACTAGACATCAACTCCACCAGGATCTGATGCATTTCTATTTCATTTCTCAAGTTGAATCTCATTCTATTCAAGATGCTGAGCAAGATCCCCACTAGATCATTATAATGCAAGAGGAGTTCAACCAATTTGAGATATATAGAGTTTGGGAATTGGTCCCAAGACTAAATAACTACCCAATGATTGGAACTAAATGGGTGTTCAAAAATAAGTTGGATGCACAAGGAGCAATTATAAGGAACAAGGCTAGGCTTGTTGCTCAAGGGTATAGGCAGGAAGAAGGCATTAATTATGATCAAACCTTTGCACCAGTGGCAAGGTTAGAGGCAATCAGAATTTTCTTGGCCTATGCTGCTTCTCAAAAACTCAAAGTCTTTCAAATGGATGTAAAAAGTGCTTTTATAAATGGAGAACCTAATGAAGAGGTGTATGTTGAACAACCACCAAGTTTTATTTCTCCAACTCAACCCTCTTTTGTTTATAGATTGCATAAAGCTCTCTATGGCCTCAAGCAAGCTCCAAGAGCTTGGTATGAGACCCTAGATAGCTTCTTGTTAGAACATAGATTCTCTAGAGGCATAGTAGATAGGACTTTATTTATAAAACATCATCATGATAAAATACTGTTAGTACAAATATATGTAGATGACATAATATTTGGCTCTATAGATCCCAAACTATGCAAAAGGTTCTCCAACCTTATGCATTCAAAGTTTGAGATGAGTAGTATGGGTGAGCTCTCCTACTTCCTTGGTCTCCAAGTGAAGCAGGCACCTGATGGCATTTTCCTATCACAATCTAAGTATGCTAATGAGCTGATCAAAAGGTTTGGGATGGCTAATGCCTCAGCTAAGAAAACACCCATGGCTATAAATGCTATGATTGATTCTGATGAGCATGGGAAACCTGTTGATTAGAAATTGTATAGGGTCATTGTTGGGTCCCTTCTATATCTCATAGCAAGTAGGCCAAATATTATGTTTGCTACATGTCTTTGTGCTAGGTTCCAAGTGAATTCTAAAGAATCCCACCTTATTTTACTTAAAAGGATTTTAAGATATATAAAGAGTTGTCCAAATCTAGGACTTTGGTATCCTACTGTGTCAGAATTTTAGTTGACTGGATACTCAGATGCTGACTTTGTTGGATGTAGAGTAGACAGGAAGAGTACCTCTAGAACATGCCAGTTCCTGGGTTCTAGGCTTGTTTCTTAGTTTTGTAAAAAGTAGACATCTGTGTCTACATCAACAGTCAAAGCTGAATACATAGCATCTGGAAGTTGCTATTCTCAGATGTTATGGATACAAAATCAGCTACTAGATTATGGATACAACTTAAATAATTCAACTATATTTTGTGATAGAACTAGTGTAATCTCTATACCACAGAATCCAGTCCATCATTCTAGGACAAAGCATATTGATGTAAGCCATCATTTCATTAGGGAGTGTGTAGACAAAAGGAAAATTAATCACACCTTCATCCTTACTGATTTGCAAAGGACAGATATTTTCACCAAACCTTTGGATGAAAAGAAACATCTATTCTTCATGAATCAACTAGGTATGATTAATGGAGATGAGATTATTTGACTTTCTGTCCGAGCTCGATGATTTGTTGACAGATCATCGAATGGAGATCGATGATCTGCTAGCGTCTCGTAAAGTTCAGTATTGAACGGAGATCGACGATGACTTCTTAGTGAAACAATTGTCATCGAACCGAGATCGACGATTTTTTTGTTCAGAGAATTCATCATCGATCTGAGATTGATGATTTATTCTTTCTCTTCATTTTGTGGTTATCGAACTCATTTTGTATTAAAATATTTCGCAAACCATGGATTTGAAGTTGTTTTATTAGTTAATTCGCCAGACTAATTTCGTCTCTTCGTCTCCTTAAAACCTTATAATCTAGGGTTTTGATGGAAATAGTCTTGCGCTTTATATTTCTCTTCTGCACTTGATCTTCATTTTCTCTGTAGGAACTCTCAAATGGCAATCACAGCGGCGATTTTGTCAAGCATGAAGTTTCATTCTTGTTTTGATATTGATATTGAATCATTCAAGCACAGTGACCAGATTTTTCAGGATGTGTTGAATTTGTTTGATGCGCCAAAGTTACAGAAGTTGCTAACGACAAGGATGAAGTTGCCAGTGACAGAAATAGAGGAATGGGCTTATACATCATCATCCCCAGACGGGCAGTCATTGGTTGGAACCATTTCTGGACAGGCGGTAAGTCTAACCCCTATCGTTCTTACTGAGATTTTTGGTTTTATTAATGGTGAAGATGATATTGAAATGGATAAGGAAGAATTTGCTGCCATGCCATCCAGAATGGGTCATGCTGATGCAAACCCTAGCAAGCTTCTGAAGAAGAACTTTTCTTCTCAATACAAGTTCTTGGCAGATATTATGAGAAAAGTGTTTCTTTGGAAGCACACTGCCCATGCACTACAAGAAAACAAGCTTTTAGTGACAAAACATTTGTGACAAAATATTTTTCGTCACTAAAAATATACTTTTTGTGACGAAATTAAAGGCTGGCCACTAAATTATGATTTTCAGTTAATTAGTGACTAAAATAAATATTTGGTCACTAAAAATATTATTTTTGTGACAAAAAAAATATTGTCACAAAAAATTTTTTTGTAACCAAAATATATTTAGTCACTAAATAGGACTACTAAGTGACAAACTATATTGGCCAATATAGTTTGAAATTATAATTAAAAATTTGAGATTATGTGCGTATTTTATTTTGGAACACAATTTGATTTCTTCCCCTATCTTCCCTAAGCCCCTAACCGTGCTTCCTATTTCATTTCTTCATTTCCCAAACCCTAAGTTCCCGATCCCTCTCGACAACGGCGGCTCGATACCCTAAATCCTTTCCTCAGCTAGCTCAACAGTTCACTCAGATACCCTAAATTCCTCCCTCGCCCAAGTTGTTGGACATTCATTTCCAATTAATTAGCGACTAAATTTAATTTTCGGTCAGTAAAAATTTTTTTTTAGTAACCAAACAAAATATTACATCACAAAAAAGTTATTTTTAGTAACCAAATTTGATTTAGTGATTTAGTCACTAACATACTAACTAAGGCTTTGTTTGGCCCCGCCCAAATTCCAATTAAGTTGCCCCAAAGGAAAAAAAGGAGGCAGATTTTTATTTCGGCCCGCGCTGGAATTTGCGTAAAACCCGCGAAATCTGCTGCCCTACCCCGCGCCAAACAAAAAATAAAGCAGATTTCTGTCGATCCACTGCCCTAACCCGCGCCGTTCTTCCTCATCGCTCTTCTCTTCCTGCAGTGGAATACTGCTCCTTCCAGTGGTCGCTCCCGTTCACCATTCACAGAGTACCTCTCCTTCCAGCGCCATTTTCCGGCGAGAAGCAGTTGTATTCTTGCAGATCTATTTTCGGTGACGAAGTTGAAGAAGTTCCTACAGGCGAGATCTCCTTCTTCCCTCTCCATCTTGGTTGTTCTTCTTCCCTCCTTTGCAGGCCCTGCTAATTTATTTTTGGTTTTTTCAGAGCCCATTTCTTCCTGATTTCAACTTCCAGCGGATCTATTCCCAGTTTTTTTTTCACGACCTGGGCATCGATTTGTGCTTGGTTAGTGCTTGATCAGTAAGTGCAGTCCTCTCTGTAAGAATTTTTTTTGTTTCATTTTGCTTTATTTGTGCTTGGAGAAATAAGTCCTCCTAAACGGAGCCTTAAACATGTAACCAGAAACCATTGAGCAGGATGAATAACAAACTAATTTTAGTTTTACATAGGATGAAAGCATCCTGTATAGGCTTCTACTTTTTCCGCCATGCAATCAGAAACCATTGTGCAGGATGAAAAACAAGCTAATTTTCCCACTGGTCTTATGTTTACAAACAATAGAAACTTATATTTTGGTTTTACAAAACTGAAATCAGCAATTCATGTAACACTCAGTTAGCTTTCTCGGTTTTGATTTTAGTTTCATGGCTGGGCAATCTGAGATTTAGTTCTTAAATTTCATATTTGATTTTGTTTAAAAACTTCTTTTGTCGGAATCCAGTTTTCTTTTTTGTTTTGAGATTGTTTTATTTTGTTCTCCCCTTTCACAGTCAATTCGGCCTTTGTTTCCTACCTTGGGCCTCACTTCGCCGTGGCAAATGTATGAGCTCACCTTCAACTCTTTTTTTTCTTTGTCTAGTTTGGTTTAGATCTTCGATAGTTCTTTGTACAGTTTGTTTTAGGGAAGTATAAGTGAGAACAAATAACAATAGTTCTATGATCATTATTTCTGTTTTTTTCTCTGTACAGTTTCTGATTGCAAACATAATTTTTATAATCCCAAATCTGGAATTATGTTTCCATTAAAAGGAAGACATAACAAACCTGTTAGTAGTATGTGCTGTACTGCTGTGGGTATTGGTCTTATGAATATGTCAAGAAAATTGGCACTAACTCTATTTCCCTTGTGCAAAATTAGTATACAATAAATTAGCATGTAATACCTTCCCTGTGCAAAATTATTATATAATAAATTATAAAATTTACCAACGAAAATTGAACATATTTCATAGTGATAGAACAACATGATAATTTGGGATTATAAATAAGATATTTACCTTGTTTATCAACCCATCATCAATCACAGTAGTACATTATAAACAAGATAAATGTGAGTAGCAAATATAAATATTGTTTTGTAAAAAACAATAAGATTTGTTTTGTACATTATGCTTTATATAGGATATAGAAATGCCTTGCACTAATAATGTACATTTAGTGCGGGGGAATCAAAAGTTCGAATGGTCAAAAGAGTGCGATGATTTTTTATTATTTAATATGAAACACTTGCTCCCAAAATTGATTTTTGGCAAAGGCCAATCAATTCTGCGGCATACCTGGAACTTTGCTTGTTCAATGCTCTTTGAAACCTTATATTTGGGCTTCTTGCAGCCATAACCTGCATTACTAACAGAGTTATAAAAAGCTGAGTGTTGGGTATTGCATCCTCAATGTAACTGATTTGAAGAAGCCCCTGTGCAAGCCAAGGGAAATAGACAATGTATTTGATGAAATATTTTTTAGTTGTGCTTGCAGTTATTCCACGCTAAGTACACACCAATGTCAGGGAGCAGTGGGTCAATATACACGGGTCTGTGCAACGTAATCCCTCGTTGAGCAGATCAGTGTGTTGGCCTACGTGCACTCTCTCTATTGGGGTGTACTTAATTTCAAGTACAGGGCTATGATAAAGCAAGAGCAGACAAGGAGCAAGGATGGGCCAAAGACCAGCTCAAGGAAAGAAAGAGGAGAAATCGCCCAAGTAAAAATTGACGAGAATCACTAAGTGATTCTCGCCGAATCGGCGAGAATCACTAATGATTCTCGCCGAGTCGTCGAGAATCACTAGCTAATTCTCGCCGGTTGGAGCCGGCAGTCTCGACACCGCCTGAAATTTCTCTAAGGCAGAATCGTCGAGAATCACTAAGTGATTCTCGCCGATTCGTCGAGAATGACTTTGCATTCTCGACGATTCGGTGAGAATCAAGTGTGATTCCCGCCGATTCTCCCCGGCTTCTGTATCAGTACAGCCAGAATTCGGCTAAGTAGAAGTCGGCGAGAATCGTAAGTGATTCACGCCGATTCGTCGAGAATCACCTACGATTCTCGCCGAATTTGACTTGGGCAATTTCCTGTTGTTCTTTGGACCGGTTCAAGTTATCTGAACTGTTTCGAACCGGGCTCAAGTCTTCTTATTGTTGGGACCCACAACGGTCATATACTTGACCTAATATATATATACCCCGTATGTATGAACAGAAATGGACAGAAAAATACGTGAATTCAAAAAGGACGAGCCGCCGTCGAGCCCTAAATCCCCGATCTTGCTCCGCCGATCGTCTCCGCCGTTTGAACAGTTGTCGCCGCTGTTGATCTCAAGTTGCTCCAGATCTCCGTCGACAGAAGCTTAGGCTAGCATAGCGTCTCACGCGTCTAACCAGAGATCCCTTGTCTCTTGATTCGTAGATCGGGAAAAACTTCCCCGTCCGAATCGATCGAGACGATCGATCCTAGTGTGACCGTTGGAAGACCTTGCTTCCTTTGCTACGAAGTTTGAATCACTAGCACAGCAGCTGCTCTCCGTCGCCGCCGCTTACTCCGTGAACCTAGCCGCCGCACTAAGCCGCCGCCGGTTTCGGGAAGGTTCAATCCAAGTGAGATCTAGGGTTGTGGACTCTTCGTTGACTTCAAGAACACGTTGTCGAACGAAGAGGGACACCTTTGTCTCCAAAAGTTGTTTGTATTTCTTACAAGCTATTTTAAATTTCTTTATAAAGGACCGATTGGTCTCTAGTTGTAAGGGTTGGGTGCAACCCGTGTTGTGGGAGTGGTGACTCCTACGTGTGGAAGGGTTCCTTCCGTTAGTACAAGGATTGGATTTCAATCCTGTTGGTGAAGTGACCGAGTCGTCCCTGGTTGGGAGATAGGTCGAAGGGGGAAAGTGGACGTACCCAAATTGGGGAACCACTATAAATTGCCTGTGTATTTTCTGTGCTTGGTTGTTCTATTTTCTTGTGCAGGTAAAATCTTAATTCCGCAAATACGCTGCAAAGACACCTATCCCCCCCATAGGTGAAGATAGTTGACACTAGGTGGACTTTCAAGTGGTATCAGAGGGAGGTTGCTCATCAAAAAGGTTCACACCTTGAGTAGAATCCTGCCACCAGTGTCAAGAAGCTGACAGACATCTTCCATGGACGGACTCAAGCACTCCGGCAAAATCCCAGTATGCACCAGACTGAACTTTCCTATCTGGAAGGAAAGAATCAGATTCTACATGGAAGCAGTCGACCCCCGGCTCTTCATGATAGTAGAGGAGGGACCTTACATTCCCACTAAGGCCTCCACCATTGATCATACCAAGAAAGTACCCAAGAAACTATCAGAAATGGACAAGGACGAAATGGTGCTGTTCGGACTTGACAAGAAAGCTCAGAACATCCTGGTGAGCGCAGTTGACGACTCTATGATGCAGAACTTCAGCAACTGCAGGACAGCCAAGGATCTCTGGAGCTGCCTGATTGTCCTAATGGAGGGCACAGATGAAGTGAGGGATGATCGGAGATCCCTCCTCAATCAGAAATATGAGGCCTTCAGACAAGGGCCAAAGGAGGAGATCGGAGTCACCTTCGAAAACTTCCTCAAGATCGTCAATGCACTCAAAGGATATGGAAGAGTGTTCACTGACGGTGAACTCAATGATAAGTTCCTTAGGTCCCTCACTAAGGAATGGGACACAAAGATCTGCACCATCCGTGAGTTTGGCAGACTTGCGGAAACCGACCCTCAGATTCTGTTCAGGAAGCTCATGTCCTATGAGCTTCAGTTGAACACAAGGAAGGCTGAAGAGGAAGCAGAGAAAGCCGCGGCCAAGGAAAAGACGGTGGCCCTGAAGCCATTCATTCCAGAAAGGGCAAGGGTGTTGTCTCTTCCCGTGCGTGGAAGAAAGATGATGAGGAAGACTCGGAGCCAAGCTCCTCCGACTCAGAATTGTCTGAGGAAGACTTATCCCTTATCACAAGGGAATTCAAGAAGTTCCTCAAACTGAGGAATCAGAGAAAGAGAAACGGCTCCTCTTCGAGGGATCAGAAGAAGAACTATTCTGTTTTGCAGGAATGTCCAAAGGCCAACAAAACTCCCATTTGGTATTTGGACAGTGGATGCTCCCGTCATATGACTGGGACTAGAAGCCTGCTGCGGGAGTACTCTCCAGTCGAGAATGGACCCAAAGTCATCTTTGGGGGATCTGATCGGGGAGTCACTAGAGGTTACGGTATGATTTCCAACGGTATCCTCTCTATCTCTGACGTAGCTTATGTTGAAGGGTTAAATCATAACTTGATCAGTGTAAGCCAGTTATGTGATAAAGGGTATGACGTTAAGTTCTGCAAGGATAAATGCCTGATAATATCATGTGCCTCTTCGGAGACAGTATTAACTGGCATTAGGAGCAGAAATATTTTCTGTTTAGATTTCCTTAGTTTAGACTCTTCTACCCCTGTATGCCTAGTAGCAAAAGGCAGTGCATCCCTTTGCGAACAATGGCACAAGAGATTGGCACACATTAATTACAAGACAATTAATATGCTATTTTCCAAAGACTTAGTAAGGGATGCTCCCATTATTAAGTGCATTAAAGATAGTCCATGTCCTGCATGTCAGATGGGCAAGCAGACTCGGGCTACCTTTAAGGGCATCCCAGATAAATATTCCTCCAGATGTCTTTATCTTCTGCACATGGACTTGTTTGGTCCTATGCAAGTTCATAGCTTAGGAGGGAAGTTGTATACGCTAGTAATTGTAGACGATCACTCTCGGTTTACGTGGGTGTTCTTTTTAAAACACAAGTCAGATACGTTTGACATCTTCACTAATTTTGTCAAGCAGATACAGAACGAACTTAACTGCTCCGTGGTCAAAATCAGAAGTGACCACGGAACAGAGTTTGAGTCTGGGGCTATGACAGAGTTCTGTGAAGAACTTGGTATCTTTCATGAGTTCTCCTCCCCTCGCACTCCTCAACAGAACGGAGTGGCAGAGAGGAGAAACAGAACACTCATTGAGGCGTGCACGACAATGTTGAATGACGCTTCTCTCCCAGAATACTTCTGGGCCGAGGCTATCAATACGGCTTGTCATGTACAAAACCGGGCGTTGATTAACAAGAGCCATCGTAAGACTCCCTATGAGCTACTGAAAGGCAAGAAACCAACCATGTCTTACCTGAGGATCTTTGGCTGCAAATGTTATGTACTGAATAATGGGAAGTACCCGCGTACTAAGTTTGGTGAAAAATGCTTCGAAGGCATATTCATGGGCTATAGTAGCCGCAGCCGGGCTTATAGAGTTTTCAACAAGAAAACCCTAATGGTAGAGGAGTCAATAAATGTTGTATTTGATGAAGGAAGTTTGCTTAATTGCAAGACTTCTAGTCGTCTTCCTGAAGATGCAGGTGCTAGACTCAAAAGGTTGCAACTGGATGAGCCCGAGAAAGATGCAACTCCAACATACCTCAAGGTGTCCACTTCTACGCAGATCGGAGAAGTTGAAAATCAAAATGGAGCAAATCCTTTAGAAGAAGGAGATGCCCAAGAAGTAGTCGAAGCTCCTGATGCCAGGCTTCTACAGCTCAGACACGTGAGGGATCATCCCAGAGATCAGATCATCGGAGATCCTCGTGACGGGGTCAGAACTCGCCGAGGTACTATTAACGAGATTTTGCATCTTAGCTTCCTGTCACAGGTTGAGCCAAAGAAGTTTGACGAGGCGAACAAAGATGCTGCATGGATTTTGGCCATGTAAGATGAATTGCATCAGTTCGAAAGATGCAACGTTTGGACGCTTGTGCCCAGACCACAAAAGCAGAATGTGATTGGCACCAAGTGGATCTTCAGAAACAAACTGGATGAACATGGTGTCATCATAAAGAACAAGGCCAGACTAGTGGCTCAAGGTTACCGACAGGAGGAGGGGATTGATTTTGACCAGACGTTTGAACCATTTGCATGGCTCGAAGCAATCCGGCTATTCCTAGCCTATGCCTCCCACAAAGGATTCAAAGTTTATCAGATGGACGTGAAATCGGCTTTCTTGAATGGAGATTTGAAAGAGGAAGTATACGTCGCTCAACCTCCAGGTTTTGTCAATCCTACTTATCCTAATCATGTATATTTTCTTAATAAAGCGCTATATGGCTTAAAACAAGCTCCTCGAGCTTGGTATGAGACATTGTCTAGTTTTCTTCTTGAGAACAAGTTCTCTAGAGGAAAAATAGACAAGACATTGTTTCTCAGGGAAGTCGAAGGCAAGATTTTCCTGGTGCAAATCTATGTTGACGACATTATATTCGGCTCAACTGACAACAATCTTTGCAAAAAGTTTTCCAAACTTATGCAAGGAAAGTTTGAAATGAGCAGTATGGGGGAGCTGAAGTATTTCTTGGGACTTCAAGTGAAACAGTCTGAGGAAGGAATCTTCATCTCTCAGACGAAGTTCACAAATGAACTCCTCAAGAAATTCGGAATGGAGAATGCAACCTCTATGAGGACTCCAATGGGATCCACTATGTCTCTGGATAAGGATGAGAAAGGTAAACCTTTCGATGAAACCAAATACAGAAGCATCATTGGATCCCTGCTCTACCTTACTGCCAGTAGACCGGATATCATGTTCTCCACATGTGTTTGTGCCAGATATCAGGTGAACACTAAGGAATCTCATTATGTCGCTGCAAAGAGAATTCTTAGATACCTTAAAGGTACTCCCAATCTTGGCTTGTGGTACCCGAGAAACAATGATGTCGAGCTAATAGGTTTTTCAGATGCTGATTTTGCAGGGAGTAGGGATGACAGGAAAAGCACCTCCGGGATGTGCCAATTCCTCGGAAGAAGGCTTATCTCCTGGAACAGCAAGAAGCAAAATTGTGTCGCAACCTCCACAGCAGAGTCTGAGTACATCTCGGCAGGAAGCTGTTGCGCACAACTCCTATGGATACGGAACCAGTTAGCAGACTATGATCTCCAGTTCAAGGAAGTACCAATATACTGCGACTCCTCAAGTGTAATTGCTATCGCAAACAATCCAGTATCGCATAGCAGAACGAAGCATATTGAAGTGCGTTACCACTTCATTCGGGAGCACGTGGAGAACAAGGACATCTCTCTCTGCTATGTCCCCACGGACAAGCAGATTGCAGATATTTTCACAAAGCCCCTAGACGAGGCCAAGTTCAGTCTCTTCAAAACTGAATTGGGGATGCTCAACTATGAGGAATGAAGACTCCAGACGCTCCTGGCTCGTGCATCTAGGGGGAGCATCTGCCAGAAACTCAAGTGAAAACATAAGTGCACGAACTGAGGGGGATCATGGTGTCAGGTGCACCAGACCCAGATTTGCAGAAGCCGAAAAGGGGGAGATTACCCTCTCGTCTAAGGCTAAGGTAGCTCAATGTTCTAGTTTGCTCTCAAGTAACTAGTAATGCACATCCCTATCACCTCACTTTTAAGTTTCGGTTTTTCATTCCTATATGCTCTATTCACCTTAGCTTGTAGGGTTTAGGCTTCTTCAAATAGGGGGAGATTGTTGGGTATTGCATCCTCAATGTACCTGATTTGAAGAAGCCCCTGTGCAAGCCAAGGTAAATAGACAATGTATTTGATGAAATATTTTTTAGTTGTGCTTGCAGTTATTCCACGCTAAGTACACACCAATGTCAGGGTGCAGTGGGTCAATATACATGGGTCTGTGCAACGTAATCCCTCGTTGAGCAGATCAGTGTGTTGGCCTACGTGTACTCTCTCTATTGGGGTGTACTTAATTTCAAGTACAGGGCTATGATAAAGCAAGAGCAGACAAGGAGCAAGGATGGGCCAAAGACCAGCTCAAGGAAAGAAAGAGGAGAAATCGCCCAAGTAAAAATCGACGAGAATCACTAAGTTATTCTCGCCGAATCGGTGAGAATCACTAATGATTCTCGCCGAGTCGTCGAGAATCACTAGCTGATTCTCGCCGGTTGGAGCCGGCAGTCTCGACACCGCATGAAATTTCTCTAAGGCAGAATCGTCGAGAAACACTAAGTGATTCTCGCCGATTCGTCGAGAATGACTTTGCATTCTCGACGATTCGGTGAGAATCAAGTGTGATTCCCGCCGATTCTCCCCGGCTTCTGTATCAGTACAGCCAAAATTCGGCTAAGTAGAAGTCGGCGAGAATCGTAAGTGATTCTCGCCGATTCGTCGAGAATCACCTACGATTCTCGCCGAATTTGACTTGGGCAATTTCCTGTTGTTCTCTGGACCGGTTCAAGTTATCTGACCTGTTTCGAACCGGGCTCAAGTCTTCTTATTGGTGGGACCCACAACGGTCATATACTTAACCTAATATATAAATACCCCGTATGTATGAACAGAAATGGACAGAAAAATACGCGAATTCAAAAAGGACGAGCCGCCGTCGAGCCCTAAATCCCCGATCTTGCTCCGCCGATCGTCTCCGCCGTTCGAGCAGTTGTCGCCGCTGTTGATCTCAAGTTGCTCCAGATCTCCGTCGACAGAAGCTTAGGCTAACATAGCATCTCACGCGTCTAACCAGAGATCCCTTGTCTCTTGATTCGTAGATCGGGAAAAACTTCCCCGTCTGAATCGATCGAGACGATCGATCCTAGTGTGACCGTTGGAAGACCTTGCTTCCTTTGCTACGAAGTTTGAATCACTAGCACAGCAGCTGCTCTCCGTCGCCGCCGCTTACTCCGTGAACCTAGCCGCCGCACTAAGCCGCCGCCGGTTTCGGGAAGGTTCAATCCAAGTGAGATCTAGGGTTGTGGACTCTTCGTTGACTTCAAGAACACGTCGTCGAACGAAGAGGGACACCTTTGTCTCCAAAAGTTGTTTGTATTTCTTACAAGCTATTTTCAATTTCTTTGTAAAGGACCGATTGGTCTCTAGTTGTAAGGGTTGGGTGCAACCCGTGTTGTGGGAGTGGTGACTCCTACGTGTGGAAGGGTTCCTTCCGTTAGTACAAGGATTGGATTTCAATCCTGTTGGTGAATTGACCGAGTCGTCCCTGGTTGGGAGGTTGGTCGAAGGGGGAAAGTGGACGAACCCAAATTGGGGAACCACTATAAATTGCCTATGTATTTTCTGTGCTTGGTTGTTCTGTTTTCTTGTGCAGGTAAAATCTTAATTCCGCAAATATACTGCAAAGACACCTATCCCCCCATAGGTGAAGATAGTTGACACTAGGTGGACTTTCATTGAGATGATGTGCATCGACTGAAGAAGGAGAAGTGGGGGAATGGGTTACGAACCCTGAGTACAAAGCTTCTATACGGCTCATCAGGAATGGGCTTGCTGCAGTGCTGCAATGCAAACTGCACTGCAGTGCAGTTTGCTGCAATGCAAACTGCACTGCAGTGCAGTTTGCTTCAATGCAAACTGCACTGCAGTGCAAACTGCATTGCAGCAAACTGCACTGCAGTGCAGTTTGCTGCAATGCAAACTGCACTGCAGTGCAGTTTGTTTCAATGCAAACTGCACTGCAGTGCAAACTGCATTACAGCAAACTGCACTGCAGTGTAGTTTGCTGCAATGCAAACTGCACTGCAGTGCAAACTGCATTGCAGCAGTGCAGTTTGTATTGCAGCAAATTGCACAGTGCAGTGCAGTTTGCTGCAATGCAAACTGCACTGCAGTGCAAACTGCATTGCAGCAGTGCAGTTTGCATTGCAGCAAACTGCACAGTGCAGTTTGCTGCAGTGCAAACGCAGTGCACTGCACTGCAGTTTGCTACAGTTTGCTACAGTTTGCATTGCAGTGCAATTTGGTATAGTGCAAACTGCAGTACTGTCTTGATTGTTGATATGTGCCTTAGATGGTTGCTTGAGCGGGGGTCGGTGATGATTGCTGGTGTCGTTTGGGGAGGAGAGTATGTTAATGCACTGTAATTTGCTATAATTTTGTTGCGCAGGTTGGATGAATTCATGACAATACTCAACATTATATCCTTAAAATTGAAAGAAATGTACCAGGTTTTACTACTGCATTATTATTCTGAAAGTTTTTTTGCTGCTTTTTAACCCACTTTTTAGTTCTCAGAGGGTGTTGTTTTCAGCAAGAGTCCCCCGAAGAAGAGCTGGAAAAATATTGCCAACTTATCTGGTGGAGAGAAGATAAGTATTTTATATTACACTGTTGCTATTCTCAGTTTATTTTGGTCCGTCTATTGAAGATTTTGTTTTAAGAAATACTTATATTAATTCTTTTGAATTTTACAGGAATGAACCTTGAAGCACTTGCTGGAGTTGTTTTTATTGCTGATTCTGAGGTGGACAAGTCCATGGTATGTATGAGTGCAATCCTAGTTTAAATATCTAGATGTTTTGCTTGCGTGATATTTTGATCTTCTTTAAACTGGTATATGCAGCATCTTAAATGATAGTGATGGGGGATCATAGTTTACGGCATGGGCATATATGCTGACTCTTATCGGAACCCATCCAAGTGTTCATGCGCAAGAGGAGTTATGACCATCGTATGGATGATCCAAAGCCATTGTAGCATTCGGAGCCCAAGAATGAGACACCAAATTAAGAAGGCACCGAAGAAGAAATTAAAGAGGCAAGAGAGACGAGCCCATGAAGACGAAAGAGATTAATCTTCAAGAGCATATTGTTTTTAATACATTTTTTTCATGTAATGAGTGTAATAAAGATAAATGTTCCACGTATAGATTTGGATTGAGGGGTTTGGACTATATCTCTCTCACTTTCTTTTTACTATTAATAAAAAATTTGTTTGATTGTGATTCAATTCTCTTACAAAATAGATATTATATATACTATTGTCTTTTATCTTAATTGTATGTATTTGGATTCAATTTAATAGCAAATAAATAAATTTATTTAAAATATGTTTTATGAATAAATATAAAATATTAGTGACCAAATATTTCGTTATTAAATGTGACATTTAGTGACTAAAAATTTGGTCTCAATTGCATTAAATAATTAGTGGCTGAATTAATTTGGTCACAAATTGTATTTTGTGACAAGCAAGTTGGTCATTATTGCATTGAACAATTAGTGACTAAATTAATTTGGTCACAAAAAAGTATCTTTTTGTGACAAGAAATTTAGTCACTAAAAAACAATTAGCAACGAAGATTCCTTTCGTCACAAAAAATACTTTTAGTGACGAAAATTAATTCGGTAACAAAAAATATTTAGTGACAAGCCTTTTGCAACCACCTTGTGACGGATTAAATTTGGTCACTAAATGTCTTTAGTGACCAACCCGCAATATTTAGTGACCAACTTTTTCGTCACTAAAAGCTTGTTTTCTTGTAGTGATGATAACATTACAAGGCATCAATTTCTTTTGATGAGTGCGTTGGTAAATCAGAAGGCAGTGAACTGGGCTGCAATTTTGTTTGAGTTGATAAAGAAGAAAACAAATAAGAGAGAGGTCTCTCTTGGCAGACTTCTAGGGATTTTTCTCACTTAAAAATGCCCTGAATTATTTACATCCCCAAAAACCTTTATTAATGCATCCAAGAGGCTAACCCCAGCTCTCTTTGGAAAGTGGGAGAGGACCATCTCAAAGCCCTCTAGGGCTCCCTCCTCCCACAGGGCATCTAAGGACATAAGGACTGTTTCAGTTGCTCCTCACCTTAGGGAAGATGAACCAGAGATTCCTCCTCCTCCACCTCCATCTCCAAAAAGACCACATTCTCCACTGCAATATCAACCAACTCCACCACCAAGCCCTCCTCCATCTCCTCTTCCAGTATCTCCATCTCCAAACTATCTAGAGGAGATCCCTACCACTTCTATTTTAATCCAAACCTAACCCACCTTTGATCTTATAATTCCATCACTAACTCCTTCCCCTTCTCCTTCTCCAAGTCATTTACAATCTCAAGAACCTTCCCCCAATTCAGAACCCATGGATATCCCTAAATCAACCATTACCCCTACCATTTCCACCATCTATACAACTTGTGGACATTCTACTTCTTCTCTACCATCCACATCTTCTAACCCATCTGTTCTCATTTCTCTTCTGAACCCTACCATCAAAATTATTGTAGAGGATGCCATTGCACCTCTCCTTGCTTTCATCAACTCCATTGTTGCCTCTATCTCTGGCCCTTCTTCATCTAGGGGTTTGACAGTAAAAAATAATGCTACCAGGCAGGGGGAGATGTCCAGTGAAGAAGTTCCCCCTCCTCCAGCAGTTACAACAGCAGAGGCAGCTATAATTTTGACAGAGGCAGTTGTAGAGGCTGATACAGTTTTGATAGATGCAGAGCTTGAGACATTTTTGACAGATGATTCTTTTGATTCTTTGGAAGTAGAAACTCTTTCTGTTGGACATACTATCCATCCTTCAGGGGATTTGTCTACTATCCTAGATCTTTTTGATCTTTCTTTTAGCATAGTTCTTTCTTTTGTTACACCTCAATATTGTACAGATATTATGTGTTGTACTGCTCCAGTGAGCACAGATATTTTGCATCAATTTCTCTAGAGTTTTTTAGCTCCAGGGCCTGAGCTTTTTGTAGCTCTAGAGGCTGAGCCTATCTGCATAGTTGTGGTTGAGATTTAAGAGCCCAAGGCTCTCTCTCCTCCAATCTATGCTTATTCTACTTCTCTAGTCCCAGACTTGGATGAAGTTATGGCTGTTAATATAGCTGAAGAACTTTTAGTTTCAGTTCCAAAAGATGTAATTAAAGAGATTGATGATTTGAATGATAATCCCCAAGGCTCCTCTGATAGTGATCAAGATGAGGATTCAGATTCAGATTCAGATGACAGTAAAAAGAGGAAAATGACCAAGAAGAGGAAAGCTCCAGTTAAGGAAGTGCCAAAGTCTAATCCTCAAGATGACATCCCTTACTTTATCAGGAAGAACATTACTCTCACTCCAACATCTACTTACTGGATGATATTTTCTATGAATGAATTGAAGGCTCAAAAGAAAAGGAGAAAGACAGGTTCCTCTCCTATCATAGTTTTTAGGAAGGATCCATCTCCTCCTTCTCCTTCAGCAGGTGCTAGTGAAAATGTTGCTTTAAGGAATGCTACCTCCTCCCAGCAACAGAGTTCTTATGCCCCTCACTCCCATAGTAGACCATCCAGGTCTTACTCTAGGGGTTATTCAAGAGGGAGAGGTAGACAACATAATCAGGCTGACAAAGAAGACAATTCAGATTTTAGCAGGAAATTCAGAATTCTTGGAAAGTACAGTGAAGTCAGACCTCCTCCTAACCTTCATGATAGTCAGTCCCAGTATGTAGCAGTAGAAACAAAATTCCAAGAATAATCAATTAAGCACAAGAAGCATCAGAAGATATCTCTTGATTCAAAAGAAGATTCTTCACAGTATGAACCTGAGCTAGATCCAAACTTCAGGATGGATAGAATTCATGAACTGATTGCTCTCTCCCAGATGAATAAAGCTAGAAAAGAAGGAGCTGACCCTTCTTAATTCTCAACAATGTCTAAATATAGGGAGAAAGAGCTTGAACAATTTGATATAGATAAGAATATTTTTGATATTAATGCTTACATGCAGGTTCACCCTGAGGTAGTTGTTCCCAAAGCAACATCTCTAAAGATTTTTGGTGAAGCTGACATAAAAATGTCAAGACAGCAAGCAGCAGATCCAAAAAGGAAAATTGAATTTACTAAGCCAGCATCTGACAAGTCTCAGTATTTTTTTCTTTCTGTGTTTATATCTCTTATTGTAAATATCTGTTGAATTCTTTCTTATATTCTTGACAGACATGTTTGATTAGTTTTCTTATTGTATTATTTTATTTTGTTTAGTGACCTTACCCAAATAGGGGGAGATTGTTGGATCCCTAGTTTGGATTTAGGCTAGGTTCACTAATCTAGGTTAAGTCAAGACCCACATTGTATAGCAAGGGTATAGTCTAGTGTCTTAGGTGTCAGTTAGGTAAACAACTCAGTAAGATAAGACCAAGACATCAGAGACTTAGAAGACAGTAGAGTTTGAACAAGGCAGAAATTTTTCTAAGTAAAAAGTCATTAGAAGATCTCTGAGTTGAGTTCGACGATCTTTGTTTTGCATTCGACAATCTCAGAATTAATCTCTTAATGCTAAGATCGATGATTGCTGAACTTAGTTCGACGATCTCTGATCTCCTTTCAGGATTGAGATCGACCATCAACCATCTCAGTTCGACGATCTTGAAGCATAGTTTGGAAAGAAAAATTTCAGTTCAATGTTCACAGGGCTCATCTCGACGATAGAGGATGTTTGAGTTCGACGATTACAGGACCAGATCGACGATAACTGCCAGATCAACCTTTATTCTTTGCAGTTATTGTTTCCTTTATTGACTGATTATTTTATTGCTTATATGACTCTGAGGGATTAATGCATATATTCTTTGAATATAGCCGTTCCTTGGCAAGCATTAATAACTAGTATTCACAGAGTTATTATACACCTTTTCTTGGGATAGTTAGGGAAATGATTTAATTCCCTTATAGTCGTTGCACAAGTGCCTGTGATTTCTGCAATCAATCAAGGTGTACCAATTCAAATTCAGATAGGAATTATTCAAATCAAAACATACTCAGTGAATAAAAAGGCATAGAGACTATTCAGTCACAGACACACAGATATACATTGATAGAAAAAGTTTGATATTCTTATAGAGAACACAAGACAGCAAAAAGAAGAAGAACAGCTTTCAGTTCTTCACACAAGTGTTCTTCCAGGAAGCAAGAAGAGACATTCATCTCAATCAGTCTAAGCTTTCTGGAAATCAAGATCTACACCCTTATGTTGTGGGCCGGGCCGGGCGGCGGCGGCGGCCGGGGTCTTGCCTCCGCTCTGCTCCCGGTTATTCCTCCAGCATAACAGGGCTGCGGCCCGTACACCCCAACCCATCTCGACAACCAGTTTAATTGTCGCGGGATATTGAGGCGAGGGCTTGATCCCTCCACCTCCTTGATAAGAACACTTAAACATATGCCTCATCACCAACTGAGCCGCGAGAGAGGTGAAGAAACATCATACAGGTATGCAAAAATTCAATGAGTTTCTAACAAAGAGCCTAAAGCTAAAGCCAACTCAGGCAGAGGTGGTGAAATGGGAAAATCTGGTCATGGAGCCTCCATGAAAATCAATGCACCAACCTTGTCAAACAAGGAGTAGCGGTAAGAGCTTGATTGAAGACTTGGAAGAGACCGGTGTTGGTGATAACAAAGATTTCTGATATTTTGGGCACAATTTGACTTCTAGGAGATATCGCTAAGCGATACCCGATATCGCAAGACGATAGTGCATTTCATTCAGTTTCCTGATTACTGTGTTGAACTGGTGTTGTAATATTTTTTGTTAGACTATGATGTGACACTCCTGATTTTTGTTCAGCACAATTATGTTTTAATATGTTGGTTGTTTTAATGTTATTTTTTAGTTTACTTTTAATTTTAAAAAAACTTTTTTAATAAGATTTATGTTAATTTATCAGCTTGAAAAGTCTAGGATTCCTAATTATAGGCTTAGAATTGAAAAACAGGAATCTGGAAGTGGTTTTATGAAAATGTCCACAAGCTGTGAATCTGTGCTGATGAAATTAACCTTTACTAAATTTCTCTTTATGTGGTCTCTAATGAAATGATGGCGAACATCTATATGTTTAGACCTAGAGTAAAGACCTGAGTTGTTAGTTAAATCAATTGCACTTTTAATATCACGCCTTATTTCTATGGTTTCTTGATTTATTCTAAAGTATTTTAACATTTGTTTCATCCAAAGAGCTTGTGCACAACAACTACCTAGTGTAATGTATTTAGCCTCAATGGTGGATAGGGCATCAAAATTATGTTTCTTACTCGACCACAAAATAAGTGATGGGCCTAAGAAGTGATAAGTTTCACTTGTGCTCTTATGATATAAAGAACATCTAGCATAATTTGAATCATAATAAGCAAGTAAAATGAAAGTATCGTTATGTGAAAACTATTTTAGAAGTACCAATAAGATTTAAAATATACGTTTAATTGCTTTTAAATTAGATTCTTTAGGATTAGCCTGAAATCTAGCACATAAACAAACTGCATTATAATATAAGGTCTAGATGCAGTTAAATATAAAAGTGATCATATCATCCCTCTATATAACGTCTGATCAATAGATATTCCACTTTCAGCTTTTCCTAATTTCATAGAAACACTCATAGGAGTATTAAATTGCTTTAAATGTTTAAATCCAAATATTTTTAAAACATCATCGATATATTTTGATTGGTAAATAAAAATACCATCATGTCTTTGCGTAATTTGAAAACTAAGAAAATAAGTAACTTCTCCTACCATGCTCATTTGAAATTCAACTTTCATAACTTTTACTTCATCATCACATAACTCTTCATTAGTGACTCCAAAAATAATATCAACATAAATATATAAAACTACTAAATCATCATGAACATGGTTAATGAAGGGTGTACAATCAACACTACCTATTTTGTAATCATTCTTTAATAAATATAAAGTTAATCTATCATAACATGCTCGAGGTGCTTGCTTTAATCCATAAAGGGCCTTTTCTAATCTATATACATGATTAAGAAATTTTTCATGAACAAAGCCTGGAGATTGTTCTATATAATCCTCTTCCTTAATATACCTATTAAGAAAAGTAGTTTGCACATCCATTTAAAATAATTTAAATCTTTTAAAGCTAGCAAATGCAAGAAAAATTCTAACTTCTTCTAATCATGCTACGAGTGCAAAAGTTTCATCAAAATCTATCCCCTCAACTTAAGACTATCCTTTTGCTATAAGCCTTGCTTTTTTTTAGTGATCCTAGATTCACTATCCATTTTATTTGCAAATATCCACTTCTCACCTACAACATGATGACTTGAAGGCCTTTCTACAAGTTTTCAAACCTTATTACGTTCAAATTGACTAAGCTCTTCATTCATATCTGAAAACCAAGAATCAACATTTAAAGCACTTTGCATATCTTTTGGTTCTATATTAGATATAAAACAAAGGTTTGAGAATAAATCATGTAGAGAGGAACGTGTACTAACCCCTCTTGATGGTTCTCCAATTACCAATTCTTGTGGATGATCTTTTGAGAAGCGAAATTTACTTGGGGAACATATTCTTCAATTTCTTCTTCTCTTTCTTCCTTATCAGTATCTGATCTCCAAATAATTCATCATTGTCATCTTTGACCAAATGAGGAAGGGGTTCTTCAACATCACCTGGAGACTTAGTATCCATTATATAAGGTATAGATTCATCAAATTTTACATGAATAGATTCTTCAACTACTTTCATTCTTATATTAAAAATTCTATACGCTTTACAAGTTGGAGAATAACCAATGAATATTCCATCATCACATTTTTCATCAAATTTACCTAAAGCATCTTTTGTATTTAAAACAAAGCATTTACATCCAAAAACTTTAAAGTAAGATACATTAGGATTCTTTTGAAAATATAACTCATATGATATAAGTTTCAAAATAGGAAGTAGCATGACTCGATTTTTAACATAACAAGCAGTACTAACCGCTTCAGCCCAAAAAAATCTTGATAATTTAAATTCAGATAACATTGTACGTAAAAGTTTTTGAAGAGTTCTATTTTTCCTCTCCACTACACCATTTTGTTGTGGTGTGTGCAGCAGAAAATTTAAGCTTAATCCCTAAATTTGTACAAAAGGAAATAAACTTTTTATTTTCAAATTCTCCACCATGATCTGATCCTATGCATTTAATTTTAAAATCAAGTTCATTTTGAATACGAGTACATAACTTTGTAAATTCAGAATACATATCAGATTTAGAGGATAAAAATAATGTCCAACAGAACAAGAATAATCATCAATTAAAAGCTAAGTATATTTTCTACATGCTAGACTTTGTGTAGTTATTGGACCAAATAAATCCATGTGAAGTAGTTGCAAAGGTCTAGTAGTAGAAACAATATTCTTACTTTTAAAAGAAGATTTAAATTTTTTTCCTTTTTGACAAGGTTAACATAAAGAAGAAAGCTTTTCATCTAGCAAAGGTAGTCCCTTAATTAATTTATTTTTGGAAATTTTTACAACATGTTTTGCACTAAAATGTCCTAGTCTCCTATGCCATAATTTTAATTCACCATTTTTGGAAATAAAACATTTAACACTAGAATGAGATAAATCATGAAAAGTAATTGTATAAACATTGTTGATTCTTGGTGCAGTAAAAATAATTTCATTAGTTTGAGTAGCAGGTCAGGTTACACGGCCTGGGACACGGGCGTGTCCCAGGGCGTGTCGGGTGTACACGGCCTGGGACACGGGCGTGTCCCAGGGCGTGTTCGAATTATTTTGCGAATTTGGCCTATTCAAGTCAGAGCCGGACACGGCCTTGAACACGGCCTTGAACACGGGCGTGTCAGGCTGGACACGGGCGTGTCAGCTGCCGTGTTCCGACCCGTGTACTGGTTGTAGCTCGATGGAGCAGGAGACACGGGCGTGTCTCAGGTTTGACACGGGCGTGTCAGGTCCGACACGGGCGTGTCGATGACCCGTGTTGTGCAGTCGGTTGAAAATGTGTGTACCGCTTAAGGGGTACACGGCCTGTGACACGGGCGTGTCACAGGCCGTGTCGGCCAAAAAGTGAAGTTTTGGGAAAATCTTGGCCGTTCAGTTTCCTCTCTTTTGATCCAAAGGCTCAGGTGGTTTCTTGGGCTGGATTAAGTCGTGAGAGAAGGATGAAGATTCATTCTTCATTTGTGCTTAAGGAAGAGAGAAAGAGAGAGGAAGAGAGGAAGAAGGAGGAGGAGAGCAAGCCACCGGCGGAGCTCCCGTGGTTCGATTCGTGATCCGAAGCCGGCGTTGTGAAGGCAAGGCTGCTGCGGTTCTTTCTCACCGGCTAGTTTTCGATGGCACCGAAGAGATCGACAAGGGTAACGATCTCCCTCCTTGGACATGTGAAGTCCTTCTTTTCTGCATTGCATAGGGAAAGCCCTTCCCCGCGAGTGTGCGGTGGGTTGTGGTGTCCCTTGGGGTAGATATGTGAAGTCCCCCTTGTTAGAGGCTGGAATTGGAGTACGGCTCTAGGCATGCTGTGTGAAGCCCATCTGGATGTAATCTAGATTGGTGATGCTTGTTTGCATATCGGAGAAGGCTCCGTGATAATGGCTTGTGATGCCTATGGCTTGTGATGCCTTGTTCCTACCTGTTGCTTGGTGCGGCAGGAAGTACTGGACGATGTCCAGGAAATGAAGAGGGTTGGAGGCAACTCTTGTGGCCGTGTGTTGCCACTTTGTGGGTAGTTGAGCCGTTGGGCTGCAACTCGATGAAAAGGCAGATTGCCGAACAGGAAAGGTGAAACCGACCCGCGCCTATAAAATGCCATGGATACTTCCGTATTCGAGGTGGCTCGGTGACTTGAGCAACGGGGGGTGGCTGATCCGTACCTGCGTTAGGTCCGTCCGACTTGGAAGCCTGGTTTAGGTTTTGTTGGAGCGCCTAATGAGAGTCTTAGGCCCGCGCGCCGGAAAGACTAGAATGCTCAAATACCGTGTAGACGGTGGTGTTGACCCTGGTATTCCGGTACACCGAAAATGTGCCCTGAGTGCACGGACTGTCGGGCCGGGTGGCCGATGGTTGTGATGGCTTGAATGTGCCTGCGCGCACATAGTTGCTATTTGATGATGCCATGCTTGCAGGGAAAGAATGCTCATGCCCCAAGAAAGGGGTAGGATTGTTATAATTGGGTCAGGTGAATGCTGACCGTTGCATTGTTTGCCACCGGTTGGGTGGATTGTTCCCGTGTAGGTGCTGGAGAGCCAAGTGGTAAGTGATGGGCTGAAGCCCTACTGCTGTTGCTGCTGTTGCTGCGGCTAACCCTAGAAGGCTCAGCGAATGGCGTTGTTTTGTTTTCTCTTTTTATTCATGTATGGCCGGCCTGCGCGCCGAGGTTTGTAAATCATGATGTATGTTCAGAGGAACTGTAAGGCCTTAAGGCCAAACTCTTGTGGTTGTGTACATTCCGTGATATTTATATATAAAGGTGGTTTTATATATATTGGACATTCCGGTTGAGAGTTCAAAGTACTACTTAAAGCTTCCGCTAGAATGCTCTGAGTTAGGATTCGTATTTGGTTTGGTAATATCCTGTGACCTCACCGTCTGTTTGTGGCATATAGTGTGGGGCCCCGGCCGGACCTTCTACTATACGTCATTTAACGGATGGGGTCGTTACATTTTGGTATCCGCCTTTCTCGGTCTTCCTCTTTCGAATTCGTGGTCGAATTCTTTTGTGGGGTGGCGAGCACGTGTTTGTGCGACCTGCTGTAATGCTAATGAACTCTGGAATGTCCATTAAGGAATGTACAAAATCTTGTTTGAGGAATCTGCGCGTTCCTTTTTGTGTTGTTTTGCTTGCATACGTTCGCTAATGTGTGTCTTATCCACCTATAGGTGACACGTAGTGGTGCTGGGCAGTCTGAGCCCCAGCGTTCTGATGAGAGTACGGCACCAGCTGAGGTGCCAACACCTCCTCCATCTGCGGAAACTGTTCGCTTAGTGGCTGAGGCGCTATTTGCCATGATTCAGCCGACCGGGCAAGCGCAGCCGGCGGTAGTGCCAGTTCGTGTTGATGTAAGACCCGAGCCGGTTGAGGCTGTAGACCCACGAGCAGCTGACCGATAGTTGAAGCAATTCATGAGCTTCAGTCCTCCTACGTTTGCGGGAATGGGATCCCCAACGCAGGCGGAAGATTGGTTATCGCGTGTCAAGAGGATAATGACAGCGATCAGGGCGGAGGAAACTCTCAAGGTCACCTTAGCCACCTTCATGCTTGAAGGGGAGGCGCGGTTGTGGTGGGACGAGGTTGAGCTACACCATTTGGCGGGCAGGCAATTAACACAAGTATCGATTGAGGAGTTCTCTCGATTATTTCTGGCGAAACATGTCCCAGCGGCGCAACGTATTGCTATGGAAAATTAGTTCCAACGGTTAAAGCAAGGGGACGATAGTGTGGATATCTACTTGCACGAGTTTACCAGGTTGGGACGATATGCGGGAACAATCTTCGCGGATGACCAAAGGAAAACGAATCGGTTCTATGAAGGATTGCGGGATGAGTTACGATTCCTGCTTTCGAGTTCTGTGAGCCAAGGGTTTCAGGCGTTGGTTGATACTGCGTGCGCGTTGGAGAAGGACATGAGGCGAGTGCAAGGGAATAAGGGCTTGGTGGTGTCTAAGCCAGAGTTTCAAGCACCTCGCCCAGGCAAGTCATTTTACCAGAAGAAAGGGGGCAAGAGGTCCAAGCCATCGGGGCAAGTGACTACGACCGTTGTGTCGGGAGCGACATCAAGGCCGGATGCTCGTACATGCTATAACTGTGGCCGGGTGGGGCATATTGCTCGTGACTGTCGGGTTGTGCAGCCCAAAGGGGAAAAGAAGACGGGTGCGTCATATGCTGAGAAGGGCAAAGCGGTGGTGGATTCCTCTGCTTCCCAGGCGCAGCCCCGAATCTATCAACTTGGCCAACAGGAAGCGATTAAGCAAAGTGACGTCGTCACAGGTACGAGTTGATTTAGTTTACTTGCTGTGCTTTTGGTTTTGGTTTTGTTTAGCTTGTGCATGATGTGTGTGTGCTGCAGGCTTTGTCCTGATTCGGAATAATTTAGCGAGAGCCCTGTTTGATACGGGTGCTTCGCATTCTTTTCTGTCTGAGGATTTCGTATCTCGCATTGGGGTACCAAGTCATGTGACGGTGGATAGTACAAGGGTGCTATTGCCGAATGGCTGTGTGATGCTTGCGGATAGGGCTTGCGATGTGGATGTGCAAATAGGAAGTCGGGATTTCGGTTTGAGTGCAGCTGTGCTACCGTTATCAGAGTTTGATGTGATCTTTGGTATGGACTGGCTCTCGGAGCAGCGTGCCTTTATTGATTGCAACTCCAAAGAGATTACACTGGGCCAGAATACCGGGCTTGTGACGAAGTTCGCTGGTATGCGAGGAGTTGGCGGAACGTTGTTGTCTGCACTCCAAGTCGTCAATGCTGTTCGGAAGGGCGCGGAGTTATTCTTCACGCTAATTCAGGCTGTTGAGCCAAAGGCCAGTGTCGGTGAAGTGCCAGTTGTGTTAGAGTTTGCCGATGTGTTTCCTAAAGATCTTCCTGGGTTACCACCCCAGCGGGAGATTGACTTCTCTATTGAGTTGGTGCCAGGTGCGAAACCTGTGGCCCGCTCTCCATATCGCGTCGCGCCAAAAGAGATGGCTGAGTTGAAAGTCCAATTGCAAGAGTTGTTGGAGCAGGGATATATACGCCCAAGTATGTCACCTTGGAGCGCACCTGTTCTCTTTGTGAAAAAGAAAGACGGTAGCTTACGGTTGTGTATTGACTACCGCGAGTTGAATAAGCTGACGGAGAAAAACAAATATCCGATTCCGAGGATTGATGACCTCTTTGATCAGCTGGCGGGATCAACGGTCTATTCCAAGTTGGATTTGAAATCGGGATATTATCAGCTAAGGATTCGGGAAGGTGACATTCCCAAGACGGCGTTTGGAACACGCTACGGTCATTATGAGTTCACGGTGATGCCGTTTGGCATATGTAATGCGCCTTCGGTATTTATGGACCTAATGCATCGAACATTCCGAGAGTATTTGGATTTGTTTGTTATTGTGTTTATCGATGACATATTAGTATACTCTCAGTCGGAAGAGGATCACGCAAACCATTTGCGGTTGGTCTTGCATACCCTGCGGAGGAATAAGCTCTTTGCCAAGTTCTCAAAGTGTGAATTCTGGCTCTCTTCAGTAGCCTTTTTAGGCCATGTGGTAAGCGGAGAGGGTATCGCGGTGGATCCGTTGAAGATAAGTGCCATCCGAGATTGGCCAGTGATGTCTTCAGTGGCCGAGGTCAGGAGCTTCCTTGGACTTGCGGGCTACTATAGACGGTTTGTGGAAAACTTCTCACGGATTGCTTTACCTCTCACCACGCTGACGAGAAAAGATCAAAAGTTCATTTGGACGCCGGAGTGCGCGCGAGCTTTTGAAGACTTGAAGAGTCGTTAGACCACGGCGCCTGTGTTGACATCGCCATGTGGTACCGATGGGTATGAGATCTATAGTGATGCATCTGGGAGCGGCTTAGGCTGCGTTCTTCTGCAGTTTGGGAAAGTGATTGCTTATGGCTCGCGTCAGTTGAAAGTGCATGAGCGGAATTATCCCGTCCATGATTTGGAGTTGGCGGCGGTAATCTTTGCGCTCAAGTTGTGGCGGCACTATCTATATGGCATCAAAGTGGATATCTATACGGATCACAAGAGCCTAAAGTATTTGTTGGATCAGAAGGATCTGAATATGCGACAACGAAGATGGATGGAGTTCCTCGGGGACTACACCTTCGAGATTCACTATACCCCCGGGAAGGGAAATGTGGTCGCTGATGCTTTGAGTCGGAAGACTCCGGTACGGGCAAGCTGGTTGCAGAGGCATGATCAGCGTTTGATCCAAGAATTGGAAGCAATGGAGATATCGTGTGTTGACAAGGGTGCGTCAACCGATGCGTGCTTGAACTGGACGGAGGTGCAGTATGACCTTACGGACAGAGTTCGGCGAGCAACGGAGCTTGATGAAAGTCTCCAGCGCTATGCTAAAGATGGGCCGGATGATCAATTCTCTTGGGATAACGGGTTATTACGGAGAAATGGTCGAGTGTGCGTCCCAAGTGTGGGTAAACTGAGGGAAGAGTTGATGTACGAAGCTCACTTTGCAAAGTACTCAGTTCACCCAGGGAGCACAAAGATGTACAGGGACATGAAAAAGCTGTTCTGGTGGCCCGGACTAAAGAAAGATGTGGCTCGTTATGTGGCTGAATGCACTACCTGTGCGTTGGTGAAAGCAGAATGCCAGAAGCCTGGCGGCTTTCTGAAGTCGTTACCTATTCCGGAGTGGAATTTCGATGATATTTCGATGGATTTCGTGCACGGATTGCCGAGATCTCAACGCGGTCATGATTCAATCTGGGTGATTGTGGACCGGTTGACGAAAGTGGCGCACTTCCTTCCAAACAGAAGAGACGATTCAGTGGAAACCTTGGCCAAGCTGTATGTGGAGCAAGTTGTTCGACTGCACGGTGTTCCTCGGAGCATCGTTAGTGACCGTGATGGGAGGTTCACATCGAATGATTGGCGGCTCGTTCATCAAATGTTGGGTACAAAATTGGCGTTTAGTACGGCCTTTCATCCCCAAACGGATGGCCAGACTGAACGAACCAACAGGACGATGGAGGACATGCTCCGCATGTGCGCCCTAGACTTTGGTAAGAGATGGGAAGATTATATATTTCTCGTCGAATTTGCCTATAATAATAGCTACCAAGCGAGTATTGGTATGGCACCATTCGAAGCGTTGTATGGTCGGAAATGCCGTACACCGTTAGCTTGGGCAGAAGCAGGCGAATCTAAGCTGAGTGGGAAAAAGGAAGTCGAAGAAGCTACTTCGCTCATACGCTCTATTCGGGAGAGGCTAGTGATAGCCCAAGATCGTCAAGCAAAGTACTACAATGCCAAGCACCGAAACGTGGAGTTCGCGGTGGATGATTGGGTATATTTGAAGATCAAACCCTTCAAAGGTGTGTCCAGGATTCGGCATTTGAAAAAGCTAAGTCCGAGGTATCTTGGTCCGTTTGAGGTGGTGGAGCGAGTTGGGGAAGCTGCTTATCGACTAGCACTTTCGGCGGACTTGGGTGGATTACATGATGTGTTTCACATCTCAGTCCTTCGTAAGGCGGTAAAGGATCCAGCTCAAGTAGTGGAGAATGATCGGGTACCGGTCGAGTATGGGCTAACGACGAGGGTTAGACCCATTCGGATCGAGGATCGAGCCGAGAAACAGTTGCGGAACAAAGTGATCGGGATGGTCAAGGTCCGATGGGACAATTGTGGCCGTGAAGAGCTAACATGGGAGCGAGAGCAGACCATGCGAGCTGAGTTTCCCGAGTTATTTGTATAAACTGTAGACCGTGTACTTTTTGTTATAACAGTATTATAGCATTGCTGGTTTTGTTTCCTTACCGTGCAAATTTCGGGACGAAATTTTGATAAGGGGGGAGGGTTGTAACACCCCAATAAGACCCCAAAAGACTCAACTTGAAGTTTGAGTAGCAGGTCAGGTTACACGGCCTGGGACACGGGCGTGTCCCAGGGCGTGTCGGGTGTACACGGCCTGGGACACGGGCGTGTCCCAGGGCGTGTTCGAATTATTTTGCGAATTTGGCCTATTCAAGTCAGAGCCGGACACGGCCTTGAACACGGCCTTGAACACGGGCGTGTCAGGCTGGACACGGGCGTGTCAGCTGCCGTGTTCCGACCCGTGTACTGGTTGCAGCTCGATGGAGCAGGAGACACGGGCGTGTCTCAGGTTTGACACGGGCGTGTCAGGTCCGACACGGGCGTGTAGATGACCCGTGTTGTGCAGTCGGTTCAAAATGTGTGTACCGCTTAAGGGGTACACGGCCTATGACACGGGCGTGTCACAGGCCGTGTCGGCCAAAAAGTGAAGTTTTGGGAAAATCTTGGCCGTTCAGTTTCCTCTCTTTTGATCCAAAGGCTCAGGTGGTTTCTTGGGCTGGATTAAGTCATGAGAGAAGGATGAAGATTCATTCTTCATTTGTGCTTAAGGAAGAGAGAAAGAGAGAGGAAGAGAGGAAGAAGGAGGAGGAGAGCAAGCCACCGGCGGAGCTCCCGTGGTTCGATTCGTGATCCGAAGCCGGCGTTGTGAAGGCAAGGCTGCTGCGGTTCTTTCTCACCGGCTAGTTTTCGATGGCACCGAAGAGATCGACAAGGGTAACGATCTCCCTCCTTGGACATGTGAAGTCCTTCTTTTCTGCATTGCATAGGGAAAGCCCTTCCCCGCGAGTGTGCGGTGGGTTATGGTGTCCCTTGGGGTAGATATGTGAAGTCCCCCTTGTTAGAGGCCGGAATTGGAGTACGGCTCTAGGCATGCTGTGTGAAGCCCATCTGGATGTAATCTGGATTGGTGATGCTTGTTTGCATATCGGAGAAGGCTCCGTGATAATGGCTTGTGATGCCTATGGCTTGTGATGCCTTGTTCCTACCTGTTGCTTGGTGCGGCAGGAAGTACTGGACGATGTCCAGGAAATGAAGAGGGTTGGAGGCAACTCTTGTGGCCGTGTGTTGCCACTTTGTGGGTAGTTGAGCCGTTGGGCTGCAACTCGATGAAAAGGCAGATTGCCGAACAGGAAAGGTGAAACCGACCCGCGCCTATAAAATGCCATGGATACTTCCGTATTCGAGGTGGCTCGGCGACTTGAGCAACGGGGGGTGGCTGATCCGTACCTGCGTTAGGTCCGTCCGACTTGGAAGCCTGGTTTAGGTTTTGTTGGAGCGCCTAATGAGAGTCTTAGGCCCGCGCGCCGGAAAGACTAGAATGCTCAAATACCGTGTAGACGGTGGTGTTGACCCTGGTATTCCGGTACACCGAAAATGTGCCCTGAGTGCACGGACTGTCGGTCCGGGTGGCCGATGGTTGTGATGGCTTGAATGTGCCTGCGCGCACATAGTTGCTATTTGATGATGCCATGCTTGCAGGGAAAGAATGCTCATGCCCCAAGAAAGGGGTAGGATTGTTATAATTGGGTCAGCTGAATGCTGACCGTTGCATTGTTTGCCACCGGTTGGGTGGATTGTTCCCGTGTAGGTGCTGGAGAGCCAAGTGGTAAGTGATGGGCTGAAGCCCTACTGCTGTTGCTGCTGTTGCTGCGGCTAACCCTAGAAGGCTCAGCGAATGGTGTTGTTTTGTTTTCTCTTTTTATTCATGTATGGCCGGCCTGCGCGCCGAGGTTTGTAAATCATGATGTATGTTCAGAGGAACTGTAAGGCCTTAAGGCCAAACTCTTGTGGTTGTGTACATTCCGTGATATTTATATATAAAGGTGGTTTTATATATATTGGACATTCCGGCTGAGAGTTCAAAGTACTACTTAAAGCTTCCGCTAGAATGCTCTGAGTTAGGATTCGTATTTGGTTTGGTAATATCCTGTGACCTCACCGTCTGTTTGTGGCATATAGTGTGGGGCCCCGACCGGACCTTCTACTATACGTCATTTAACGGATGGGGTCGTTACATTTTGGTATCCGCCTTTCTCGGTCTTCCTCTTTCGAATTCGTGGTCGAATTCTTTTGTGGGGTGGCGAGCACGTGTTTGTGCGACCTGCTGTAACGCTAATGAACTCTGGAACCTACATTCTCTGTATGCTCCTCCTCCTCCTCCCAGGAAAGGTTCATCCTCTTCTTCAAGAAAACCTGCTGCTGCTGAGACAACAGAATCAAAAGGAAAAAGAGTGGTCTTTTCAGAAAAATCCCACGAAAAGTTCATTGAGCTTGCACCTCCAAGATCTCTATATGCTCAAACTGATCCTAAGAAGGCTGTGCAGATTCCTCTTGATTCAAGCAAACTTGCTACAGCTCTTCAAAGGAACATGGAGATTGCAGCTCATACAGATACTGATAAACCTCCCTCTCCATCAGATAAGACTGAAGCTGAAAGGATTGCATCTATGGCAAGATTCAAAGAGTCTATTGCTCTAAGCATGATGGAGAGAGCCAAATCTCAAGGACTAGATCCTACAGCTTACTCAACAATGTCAGAATTCAGAGAAAAGGAACTCAGCAGAATTCAAGTCAATCCAGAAGCCTTTGACACTGAAGAATACATGAAGCTACATCCTGCTGCAGTTCTACCAAGTTATGCTGAAAAGAAAATCATAGGTGAACATGATCTAATGCTATCCAAGAGACAAGCAGCAAACCCTAACAGAGAAATTATTTTCAAACCAGCTGCAATACCCAAAAACTCATCTGATGCTAAACATGCTGATAAAACTGCTTGATGCATTCCATTTCTGCTGATTTATGCTTGTTATATTTTCTGTGTATTGCCTGTGTGTTAACATTCTGGTTAATCTTTAGATTTGTTGTTGTCTGCTTTAGCCTTTAAACTGGATTGGATAACATAACCCAAATAGGGGGAGATTGTTGGTACCCTAGATGTGATTTGGCTTATGTAATCCCTTTCCAGCCCCTCTTGATCCATATAAAGATATATGATCATGTTTAGACTTTGTTTAGTCTCCCTAGGGCAGTTTATAAACTGACCTAGAGCTTAGGTTAGAAGTTCTAGATGTTTTTGTGGTTAAGGCTTTTCCGTTCGACCATCGTCGAACGAGGCCTCGCGATCGTCGATCAATGGTCGACGATAGCAGGGCTATTGAATCATTGAAGTCAAGACAATTATCGTCGACCGTTGGTCGACGATCTCAGAGCAAGCTTACTACGCTCTGAAGGATGGTCGACGATCTGTCATCATCAGGTCGACGATCGTGTTCTTGCTTCACGATTTCTGTCTCGATAGATATTTGCCTTTGCTGGTCGACTATCTGTTAGCTGGTCGACGATCTGTTCGCTGGTCGACTATCTGTTAGCCGGTCGACGATCTATTAGCTGGTCGACGATTTCTGGTCGACGATTTCTGTTCCGACAGATTCCTGCTATTAGTCGACGATCTGTTTGCAGGTCGACGATCATCGAACTCCTGTTCGACGTTTTCTGTCTGCTTTTATCTGTTCGTATTTATTTTATTCCTTGGTTTATTTCCAAGTGTGTTAGCTTGTGGTTAGAAAGATTTTCTGAAGAATGTTTGTGCTAATTTTTGGCTTTAATTCAAATGAATTATTTACAAAATATGTCAAGCATAAATTACGGGATTCAGTATTCTTGATAAAGCATTTTTGTCTTATTATACAAAATATATTGCCAGGCTGTATTCTAGCCGTTGGCGGTGTATGCTATTTCCAAGAACGATAAATCTTTATGCTGAGATATTTTCTTATTCATTTATTTCCTTATTGGGACTGACAGAAAGTTAATAGGTCACTCTATTCCTATTGCTATATTCTATTTTGAGATAATCTGTTGCAGGGCTCGAGAATTCAAATCAATAGAGCCGTTCCAAAGGAAAAACGTGAAGACATATTTAAGAGAGATTCTTCTCTCAGCAAAAAAAAAGAAGACACAGACACAGAGAAATATTATTCATTCGCTCAAGCATCATCAGAGCAGCTCTTCACAATCTCACAACAAGAAGAAGAAAAGTTTTCCTGAAGCAAAAGCCCAGAGCAATCATCTTTCTTTCTCAAGTCTCCTGAGCATCTGCTTAGAGTTTTCAAGACTTCAGAAAGAGCTCCAGTTCTGCTTCAAGTGCTCCAGAATCTTAAGACCTGATAAAAATCAGTCTTCAGATCTCTGAGGATTTAGTTTCAGTTTATCTGAAACTCCTTCATCCTGAAGCAAAGGCTTTCCCTGGACTTCCACTGAGCCAGGGGGAGACTTTGATTCTTTAGAGAATCCACAAATCTTCTCTAATCTGTATTTAAAACAGAGAAGATAATCTAACCCTCTCAACCCCTTTGTAAAAAGAGTTTGTTCACACCTCTTCAAAAGTGAACGTTGGTGACAGGGCACCTTATCAACAACCTGTGGTTGAGCATCCTTATCAAAAGCTCAAAGGGTCTGTTTGATCTACCTGAATCAGATCATTGGTGGCAGGGCACCTTAGCAAAAACCTGTAGTGGATTCCTACCAGGGTGGTAGAAGAGTGGATGTACCTATTTAAAGGGAACCACTATATATCCTGTGTCCATCTGGTTATCTTGCTTATTCTTTTTATTCTGTGGCTGTGATAGAACTACCTAGGATTGCTAGTTGCTGTGATAGGCTTATAGTTAAACTGAAATTTTAGTTAACTCTCTCACTTGTGCACTTCACTGTGTTAGGCTCTTAGGGTTCAAGTATCAGATTATTTTATTCCGCAAATCAACTCCAAGGGAGCTGACTAGTTATTCATAAAATTTGAATACTCTATTCACCCCCCCTCTAGAGTAGTTTACAACTTATCCTCTCACTTTCAATTGGTATCAGAGCCAGGTTAGCTGTTCATACAGGCTAACACCTGAGTTAAAAGATCCTGTGATAAGTTGTTTTCTGATACCATTCACAAACACTTTCACACATGGCCCAGTCTAAGGATTATTCAAGCACCAGACCTCCTGTATGCAACTTGTCCAAGTTTGGCATATGGAAGGCCAGGATAAGACTATACATGAATTCTATTGATGAAGATATTTTTTCTTCTATTTTGACAGGACCACCTGCTAGGCCTGCTGCTGCTTCCACTTCTGCTGATCTCAGTGCTGTGCCACCACCTGACTACAATGAAACTTACAAGAAGGCAAAGGCAGCTGATGCAAAAGCAATGAATATCCTAGCTCAGACAATGTCTGATGAGATATTCCAGAAGCTGGCTGAATGTACCTCAGCCAAAGCTATGTGGGATTCCCTCAACCACATAGTTGCTGGCTCAGCTGATGAGAGGAAGGACAGGAGATCCAATCTCACCTCTCAGTATGAAAATTTCAAGAAGGATGATGTTGAAGACATTGACACAATGTACACAAGACTCAGTTCAATAATAAGTGAACTGAGGTCTCTGGACAAGGAGATAACTTTGTCAGAAGTCAATGACAAGATCCTGATGTGCCTTCCCATCTCATGGGACTCAAGGATATGGCCCATCAAGGAAGGAAGAAACACTGTGGAACTCTCCACAGAAGCTCTGTTGGGAAAGCTCAGGTCATATGAGCAAACCTTAAAGAGTAGAGCTGCTGTAACTGAAGTGAAGACTCCTACTCCTACAAAGAAAGAGCATTCTCTAGCTCTTAAGGCTGCTGAGACTTCTGAAGGAAGTCAATCAAATGAGGAGTTACTGGCACTCATTGCCAAAAGGTTCTTCAACATGGGAAGAAGAGACCTCAGAAAGAAGTTCTCCAAGCATGAGGACAAGCCAAGGTATGACAAGACTCCATCTAAAGAAATCATTTGTTATGTTTGCAGCAAGCCTGGACACATTGCCCCAGATTGTCCAGAGAAGAAGTACAAGGAGAAGAAACATGAGAAAGAGTACAGGAAGCACCACTCCAAGTCCTCATCACACAAATACAAGAAGAAGGACAAGGGATTTGTGGCTGCTACCTGGAGTGAAACAGAAGAGGATACCTGCTCCTCTAGCTCCAGTGATTCTGAAGAAGAAGAAGAGAAGAAAGCCAAAGAGATCTGCCTCATGGCCATTGATGCCTGCAGCTCTCTGTCAGCTGCAGAGAATTCTGAAGAAGAAGGAGACAATGAAGAAGATTCCTTTATGGAGGACCAGGTAATCGACTCATTTGACTTCTCATCTCCTGAGTTCAAACTAAAATTTAAAACTCTATGTTTAGATTTACTATTATCTGAAAAAGAAATTAAGTCACTTAGATTAAAAATAATGGAACTAGACATGGAAGGTACTGAAATAATCAGATTAGAAAAGGAATTAGAGAGCTCAAAAGAAGAAGTAACATTCCTAAAATTAGAACTAGCTAAATCTAAGAGGTTAGAAGAACAATTAAATGGCAGAAGCCTTAAATTATCTGCAATAACCTGTATAGCAAACACTAGGGTTGGTAATGATAAACTAGGCTTAGGTGCTACACCTAGTGAACCCATCCTCCTCACAAAGGAGAGATTTAGCACTCCAGTAAAATTTGTTTCTGAATCAGGAATAAAGAATACTGAGGAAATTGAAAAATGCAAGAAAATTCAGAATAAGATTAAGAAAGAGAATAGGAAGAAAAAATTTCTAGCTTTACAAAAGTCGTCGACCAGTGATCGATGATCGTGGAATCCAGAACATCGTTCTACCATAAATGATCGACGATATGGCTTGCGATCGTCGACCATTGATCGACGATCTGGACTTAAGCTGGAAAATAAAAATCAAACTTCCAGAACTTCAAATCCTAATCACCACCCCAGGTTGTTTAATCCTTCAACTGAATGGATTATCCCACCTAGGAGATCACACCCTTTAGGATATAAATCTAAGCCTGCAAAGTCTTTTATATCTAGTTTTTCTTTTGTGAAGAATACTGGACCCAAGGTAACCTGGGTCCACAATGTATAACTGTTCTTTCTGCAGGTGAAGACCTATCCAGTCATACATGACAAATGGTATCTGGATAGTGGATGCTCAAAGCATATGACAGGAAAGAAGAAGAACCTGTCAGGTTTCAAAGCCAAGCTGGGACCAAAAGTTGTATTTGGGGATTCCAGCTGTGGACAGACTGAAGGGTATGGCAGCTTCACCATAGGAGCTGTAACCTTCAAGAAAGTATCTTATGTCTCAGGACTAAAGCACAACCTAATCTCTGTAAGTCAAATGTGTGATGCTGGGTACAAGGTATGGTTTACTAACACTGCTTGCAATATTTCTTTAAATAATACTGTGGTGTTAGTAGGCATTAGAATTGGAAATGTTTATGTTGTAGATTTTAATTCCTCCAAATCTGAAATATGCTTATTTAATGAAGTAACCAGTAATAATACCCTTTGGCATAAGAGACTTAGTCATGTAAACTTGAAAAACATTTCTAGGTTGGCTAAATACAATCTTGTACGAGGTTTACCTTCTTGCCCCTACAAGAAGGAAGGCCTTTGCAAAGCTTGTCAATTAGGTAAGCAAACAAGAAATAGCTTTAAATCAGTTAATAAAAGTGATTCTCCCAGGATTCTGTACTTGCTACATTTGGATTTATTTGGTCCTATTGCTGTACAGAGTCTTGGAGGAAAGTCTTACACTTTAGTAATTGTAGATGACTTCTCTAGGTTCACTTGGGTATTCTTCTTGAGAACTAAGGCTGATAACTTCAAAGTTCTTACAGATTTTCTAAAGTGTATACAGAGTGAGTATTCTACTCAGATTGCCTTGATCAGAAGTGATCATGGTACTGAGTTTGAGTCTCTTCTTATGCAAGAATTCTGTGAGAAGGAAGGTATCAAACATAGCTTCTCTGCTCCTAGAACTCCTCAACAAAATGGGGTAGTTGAAAGGAAAAACAGAACCCTAATTGAAGCTGCAAGTACATTGTTGGCCGATGCTAACATGCCTCTGTCCTTTTGGGCTGAAGCAGTCAGCACAGCTAACTATGTATTGAACAGAAGTCTGATACATAAACTTAAGGGTAAGACTCCCTATGAATTACTTAAGCAAGTGAAACCTAAAATAGACTACTTTAGAGTATTTGGTTGTGTTGCTTTCGTTCATAACAATAACAAAGAATACCATAGAAAATTTGAGGCAAAAGCTTCAATGGGAGTTTTTCTAGGATACTCTCAAGTAAGCAAAGCCTATAGGGTCCTTAATAAATCCTCTCTTAAGATAGAAGAGTCTGCACATGTCTCTTTTGATGAGACAGTCATGTATTATAAGGAGAAGGACTCTTCCTCTAATAGTACAGTGCAAGTCCTAGGAGTAAGTAAGGATTTGGAAGGTTTGAGACTCACACAGGAGAATCATCCCCAACAAACTCCTCAGGCTGCTTCTTCAGATTCTGAATCTGATGTAGAACTTTTTGAAGTTAAAGCACCTGCTCCAACAGTTGATCAAATTCCACATGAGGAATTAAATCTTGAAACTGTTGAAGATCAGATCATTGTTGAACCTACTGATCTTGTCACACTTAGAGATCACCCTGTATCTCAAGTGATTGGAGACATTTCAGCAGGAGTCCAGACAAGACATCAACTCAACAAAGATGTGATGTTTGCTTGTTTCCTTTCTCAGATTGAGCCCCTAACCATTAAAGATGCTGAGCTTGATCCCCACTGGATTATAGCAATGCAAGAGGAGCTTAACCAGTTTGAAAGATGTAAAGTTTGGACCTTGGTTCCAAGACCAAGAGGCCAACGGATCATAGGCACCAAGTGGGTGTTTAGAAACAAGCTTGATGCCCAAGGCATAGTAGTTAGAAATAAGGCTAGGCTAGTAGCTCAAGGCTATAGACAGGAGGAAGGCATAGATTATGATCAGACTTTTGCCCCTGTAGCTAGACTAGAAGCCATTAGGATTTTCCTAGCCTATGCTGCCTATAAAAGATTTAAGGTCTTCCAAATGGATGTGAAGAGTGCCTTCCTCAATGGAGATTTAAAGGAAGAAGTGTTTATTGAACAACCACCAGGGTTTGTTTCATCAACCTTACCCACTCATGTGTTCAAACTCCAAAAGGCTCTATATGGACTTAAGCAAGCTCCTAGAGCTTGGTATGAGACCTTAGCAAATTTTCTTCTAGAACACAAGTTTGTGAGAGGTGTAGTAGATAGAACCCTGTTCATTAGACATCATAAGGACTCACAACTGTTAGTTCAAATCTATGTTGATGACATTATATTTGGCTCTACTGATCCCAAACTATGCAAGAGGTTCTCTGAACTAATGCACTCTAAGTTTGAGATGAGCAGCATGGGTGAGTTATCCTATTTCCTTGGTCTCCAAGTGAAACAGAGTGTTGATGGCATTTTCATTTCTCAATCAAAATATGCCAGAGAGCTGGTTAAAAGATTTGGAATGTCTGATGCTTCATCAATGAGCACACCTATGGCCTCAAATACAGTTATTGATTCTGATGTTAATGGCAAGTCTGTTGATTAAAAGAACTATAGAGCCATTGTTGGTTCCCTGCTGTATTTGACTGCAAGTAGGCCTGACATAATGTTTGCTACATGCCTATGTGCTAGGTTTCAGGTCAACCCAAAGGAATCTCACTTAACTCTTCTCAAGAGGATTTTGAGATACCTTAAGGGATGCCCTAACTTAGGACTGTGGTACCCAGCTGAGTCAGGATTTGAATTAATTGGATATTCAGATGCTGATTATGCTGGTTGTAGAGTTGACAGGAAAAGCACCTCAGGGACTTGTCAGTTCCTGGGAGAGAGACTTGTCTCTTGGTTTTGCAAGAAACAGGCATCTGTGTCTACTTCAACTGCTGAGGCTGAATATATAGCAGCAGCTAGTTGCTGTTCACAGATCCTGTGGATTCAAAATCAGCTAGTGGATTATGGGTACGCACACTCAAACACAAAAATTCTGTGTGACAGTACCAGTGCAATATCAATTGCTCAAAATCCTGTGCACCACTCCAGGACCAAGCACATTGAGATTAGACATCACTTTCTGAGAGATAATGTGGAAAAGAACAAGATAGTAATGGAATTTATATCCACAGACCTGCAGAGAGGAGATATTTTCACTAAGCCCCTTGATGAACAAAAGCATTTGTTCTTCCTGAACCAGCTTGGCATGATTAATGGTTCAGATTAGTGAAAATTTGGTTAGTTTTGTTTTCTGTCTAAAATCGTCGAACGACTGATCGACGATCTTCGACCAGGTCAGAACTATCGTCGACCAACCGTCGACGACAGCTCGTTCTGTAGTAAGGCAGAAATCGTCGACCAACTGGTCAACGATCTCTCCTTAGGTATCTATCGTCGACCAATGGTCGACGACAGATTTTCTGTGCTAGGTGGAGAATCGTCGACCATCATTTATTGATCGACGATCGTGGTAATTGCGTGTAGGCGGTCGATGTTTACCATTTAGTCAAACATTGACTATCGTCGGTCTGTGTTCGACGACCGATTTTATTCCGGGATCGACGATCGCAGATTTGTTTCTAATAGTCGATTTAGGTCTGGAGATCGTCGTCCTTCCGCTACGTCTTTTCATATTCCATCTTCTGGCTTAGAATTCGCTCTCGAACTCTAATCCCGCACGATTCTCTTCTCCCCTGTTTTGCTTCTCGATTCGCCATCTTCTCTCAAATCCTATGGCGATTCCTTCTGCTGTTCTCTTCGGAATGAAGTTCGACACTGGCTTCTGTGTCGACTTCGATTCTTTCAGCCGATGCGATCAACCAATCCAAGATATTCTGAAGCTATGTGAAGACCAAGTCCTCAAGAAATTTATGTCGTTCTCTCCTAAGATTCATATACCAGAGATTCGTGAATGGGTATATACTTCGTCCTCCAGCGACGATGCCATGACAGGAAAGATAAATGGCGAGGAGGTCATTCTGACTCCTGAAGTATTGACTGAGCTGTTTGGACTGCCAACAGGTACTGAGGAATATGAGCAAAGCACAGAGGAATATGGCCGCATGCTCACTGTGATGGGCCATGCCGAAGGGATTCCGGCTAAGCTGCTGAAGATAAACTTGTCTCCAGAATACAAGTTTCTGGCCGACCTGGTGGGCAAGGTCGTTTTGGGAAAACATTCTGCTCATTACAACATCAACAGGCAACAGTTTGCCCTGATGTCAGCTTTGGTGAATAAGGCACAGATTGCCTGGGGAAAAGTTCTGTTTGAACTAATAAGGAGAAAGAACAATCAGAAAGAGGTAAACCTTGCCAGGGTACTGGGTGTGTTTCTGTATGTGAAAGCACCCCTGCTGCTTGTTTCTGCACCGTCTACAGTAAATGCCAGCAAGAGGTTGGACCCCTCTCTATTCAAGAAATCCCAGAGGATTATCAAGAAGTCAGCCAGGGTTGATCCTAACCCTCCTTCAGACACAAGGGCTGATTCGGCCGCTCTCCCGCTTACTGGGGAAGGCTCAGCAATCCCTTCATCCTCCCTCTTTACCCCTGCATCTACATCTCCTGCATTACCCTCCACTCAATCTGAAGTGCCATCACAACATGCATCCTTCATTCCACCTGCATCTCCACACCAGTCACCAACACCACAACATCTGGCAGCTTCAGCCAGTGTTGACATGGTGACTGCTACCATCCTCACGCATCTTTCTCAACATGAATCCCACACTCATGTTGATGTTCACCCATCTCCACATGACTCATTTGATCATGTGGCAGATCATCCTGTTTCCATTCCATCCACCTCCACATCATCAGCATTTCAGATAACTCCTAAATTGCTTGCACATATTGTCGAGCTCATTACTCCCTCCATCCAAAAAATGATTGAGGCTGCCAATGCCCCTCTCATTGCATCCATCAATGCCCTTACTCAAGCCATAAAATCATCTCATCCCTCTGCTGAGCCCTCTTCTGTAAGATGCATGACTCCAGTTCCCACTGAAGTCATGCAGGGGGAGATGTCTGTTGAAGTGGTCTCAGGTGATGCCCTGACCCTTCAGGACAATTCCTCTCTTCCCCTTCAAGGATCTGTAGAAGAACCTCAAGAGATTCCAGAGAAAGAACCAGAAGGTAAACCTTAAAATTCTTCCTTCAAAGGTTATAATCAGGACTTCAATTTGATATTTGTATCTAACAAAGACATTCACTCCCTAGTGAATCTAGCTTCTGAGGAAGAAGTTCCTGAAAAAGAAAATGAGGAAGTTCCCATGGACACCTGTGAGTATGATGCTGCTCAACCTGATTGTATAGCTTTATTTAAGATTCTAATTAATTCAACTCCATCTTAGAGTTAATTTCTTATCTCTTCCTTTCCATCACAGCTGCTGATGACCTTACATCAGTATTGCAAGTTGATGCTGCTAAGTCCTTTGATTCTGATAAAGACTTGGAATCATTTCTTAACTCAGACAGTGAGTTCTCACTCACATCTACTCCTTTTGTTCTTCCTCCTCAAGAGATAGTGGTCCCTTATAGACCTGAGTACCTTGATGACCCCTTGGTCAAAGATACTCTTTTCTTTTCCTGTATGGCACTCCTCTTGTATCTTGCAGAGGTGTCTATCCCTGATGTCACTGAACATCTAGAAGGAATTATAACCTCCTTCCTAGATGCAAAGTGGTATCCTGTGTAGATCTTCAGGTAATCCTATCTATTACCTATTGTTTGTTCACCTTGGGGGGAATATTTTATTCCCACTTGGTTGTTAACCTATCTTTCTTTGCATGCAGGCACAACCATAAATGCTGCTGCTGCTGAAGACATCAACATCCCTGCTGATGCTGCTGCTGAAGAAATTGAAGATGTGCAAGATAGGGCGGACAATGCTCCCAAGATGACTGAAATGGACTCAAGCTCAGGTACTCTAAACCTAGAACAATTTATAGCCTTTGTGGCTGAGAATATTGCCTCTGAGTACATTGAAGGGTTGGCTAATTATCATTTGGATTCCCTAGCCATCTCTCTAGAGAAAGCATCTGCCCCTGCAGATATCGTCATCTTTTCTCCACCTATCCTTACCTATCCTCTATCCATTCCTTCTATTGCAGAACTGGTCCCCAAGACAGTTCCTGAGTTATATCCAGAATCAGAACTCTGGAAGAGGTCTCCAAATGTGGATCTTGATGCCCTCCTTAGGCAAGATGCCATTGAGGAAGCTAAAGAGAAAGAAGAAAGAGAAAAGAAAGACAAAGCTGAACTTGCTGCCAAAGATCCATCAGAACTTGACTTTGATGATTATGCTGGGAAAGACTCATCTCATTCTGATGATGATGATGATGACTCTGATGATTCTGACTCCACTAAGAAAAGGAAAAGAGCTGCTTCCAAGAAAAGAAAAGCTCCTGCTTCTCCTACTGCCAATCCTAACAAGGATGTTCCCTATTACATTCTGAAGGGAATAGATCCTAAGAGCAAGGAATTCCAACCATGGATGAGACTGTCAAAGAATCAGACTAAAGAGAAGAAGAGGACAAAGAGATATGACACTCCTGTTCAGAAATTCCCCCCCAGAGGTCCTCCTCCACCTCCTGGTGCTGGAGCCTCTGGGAGTCTCTCTTCTGCCCCCTCTGCAAGGTCAGCCAGTTCTAACACTTCTCAGACCTACCAAAGAAGGAGTAATCAAAGCCAGGGAGGCCAAGATGTTTCAGGACAGGGAAGAAAAAGAAATGACAATGCTCTCGTGGAACAAATAAAGGAGATGACTTTTCAGCAACCTACATTCTCTCCTCCTCCTTCTCCTCCCAGGAAAGGTTCATCCTCTTCTTCAAGAAAACCTGCTGCTGCTGAGACAACAGAATCAAAAGGAAAAAGAGTGGTCTTTTCAGAAAAATCCCACAAAAAGTTCATTGAGCTTGCACCTCCAAGATCTCTATATGCTCAAACTGATCCTAAGAAGGCTGTGCAGATTCCTCTTGATTCAAGCAAACTTGCTACAGCTCTTCAAAGGAACATGGAGATTGCAGCTCATACAGATACTGATAGACCTCCCTCTCCATCAAATAAGACTGAAGCTGAAAGGATTGCATCTATGGCAAGATTCAAAGAGTCTATTGCTCTAAGCATGATGGAGAGAGCCAAATCTCAAGGACTAGATCCTACAGCTTACTCAACAATGTCAGAATTCAGAGAAAAGGAACTCAGCAGAATTCAAGTCAATCCAGAAGCCTTTGACACTGAAGAATACATGAAGCTACATCCTGCTGCAGTTCTACCAAGTTATGCTGAAAAGAAAATCATAGGTGAACATGATCTAATGCTATCCAAGAGACAAGCAGCAAACCCTAACAGAGAAATTATTTTCAAACCAGCTGCAATACCCAAAAACTCATCTGATGCTAAACATGCTGATAAAACTGCTTGATGCATTCCATTTCTGCTGATTTATGCTTGTTATATTTTCTGTGTATTGCCTGTGTGTTAACATTCTGGTTAATCTTTAGATTTGTTGTTGTCTGCTTTAGCCTTTAAACTGGATTGGATAACATAACCCAAATAGGGGGAGATTGTTGGTACCCTAGATGTGATTTGGCTTATGTAATCCCTTTCCAGCCCCTCTTGATCCATATAAAGATATATGATCATGTTTAGACTTTGTTTAGTCTCCCTAGGGCAGTTTATAAACTGACCTAGAGCTTAGGTTAGAAGTTCTAGATGTTTTTGTGGTTAAGGCTTTTCCGTTCGACCATCGTCGAACGAGGCCTCGCGATCGTCGATCAATGGTCGACGATAGCAGGGCTATTGAATCATTGAAGTCAAGACAATTATCGTCGACCGTTGGTCGACGATCTCAGAGCAAGCTTACTACGCTCTGAAGGATGGTCGACGATCTGTCATCATCAGGTCGACGATCGTGTTCTTGCTTCACGATTTCTGTCTCGACAGATATTTGCCTTTGCTGGTCAACTATCTGTTAGCTGGTCGACGATCTGTTCGCTGGTCGACTATCTGTTAGCCGGTCGACGATCTATTAGCTGGTCGACGATTTCTGGTCGACGATTTCTGTTCCGACAGATTCCTGCTATTAGTCGACGATCTGTTTGCAGGTCGACGATCATCGAACTCCTGTTCGACGTTTTCTGTCTGCTTTTATCTGTTCGTATTTATTTTATTCCTTGGTTTATTTCCAAGTGTGTTAGCTTGTGGTTAGAAAGATTTTCTGAAGAATGTTTGTGCTAATTTTTGGCTTAAATTCAAATGAATTATTTACAAAATATGTCAAGCATAAATTACGGGATTCAGTATTCTTGATAAAGCATTTTTGTCTTATTATACAAAATATATTGCCAGGCTGTATTCTAGCCGTTGGCGGTGTATGCTATTTCCAAGAACGATAAATCTTTATGCTGAGATATTTTCCTATTCATTTATTTCCTTATTGGGACTGACAGAAAGTTAATAGGTCACTCTATTCCTATTGCTATATTCTATTTTGAGATAATCTGTTGCAGGGCTCGAGAATTCAAATCAATAGAGCCGTTCCAAAGAAAAAACGTGAAGACATATTTAAGAGAGATTCTTCTCTCAGCAAAAAAAAAGAAGACACAGACACAGAGAAATATTATTCATTCGCTCAAGCATCATCAGAGCAGCTCTTCACAATCTCACAACAAGAAGAAGAAAAGTTTTCCTGAAGCAAAAGCCCAGAGCAATCATCTTTCTTTCTCAAGTCTCCTGAGCATCTGCTTAGAGTTTTCAAGACTTCAGAAAGAGCTCCAGTTCTGCTTCAAGTGCTCCAGAATCTTAAGACCTGATAAAAATCAGTCTTCAGATCTCTGAGGATTTAGTTTCAGTTTATCTGAAACTCCTTCATCCTGAAGCAAAGGCTTTCCCTGGACTTCCACTGAGCCAGGGGGAGACTTTGATTCTTTAGAGAATCCACAAATCTTCTCTAATCTGTATTTAAAACAGAGAAGATAATCTAACCCTCTCAACCCCTTTGTAAAAAGAGTTTGTTCACACCTCTTCAAAAGTGAACGTTGGTGACAGGGCACCTTATCAACAACCTGTGGTTGAGCATCCTTATCAAAAGCTCAAAGGGTCTGTTTGATCTACCTGAATCAGATCATTGGTGGCAGGGCACCTTAGAAAAAACCTGTAGTGGATTCCTACCAGGGTGGTAGAAGAGTGGATGTACCTATTTAAAGGGAACCACTATATATCCTGTGTCCATCTGGTTATCTTGCTTATTCTTTTTATTCTGTGGCTGTGATAGAACTACCTAGGATTGCTAGTTGCTGTGATAGGCTTATAGTTAAACTGAAATTTCAGTTAACTCTCTCACTTGTGCACTTCACTGTGTTAGGCTCTTAGGGTTCAAGTATCAGATTATTTTATTCCGCAAATCAACTCCAAGGGAGCTGACTAGTTATTCATAAAATTTGAATACTCTATTCACCCCCCCCCTCTAGAGTAGTTTACAACTTATCCTCTCACTTTCAATACCTCAGCCAGTCTTTCCTCGATGTTCCCGTTTATAATTGTGCCGGGAGTGGGGACGAGGAATCCTGTGTATGAAAATCCCTAATTATACCCTCGAACTTCCACTCCAACTCGGGCAGTGGCTGTAATAGTTCCCCCCCCCCCAAAAAAAAAACTCTTTCACTTATCCTTCATCAACTGATGGACCTCACCGTGCATGACAAAATCCATGACACCTTTCTTCACTCCGGGGGTACATGTTCTAAGATACATCATACTTCCGGTGATACAACATAGAGATTTAATCTTACCTTCTCAGATATCCTTAATCTTGTTAATCGTCATCCAATTTCCCATGATAATAGTTAATTCTCGTAATTACTCCGTCTTATTACCATGTCATTGTCTTGGTATTGCTACAGGTCATCATTCCAAACATGTTTTTACAAAATCTTATCTTCACCCGAATAACGTCGAATTATATCGACTTTAATCCCACTATGTTTGTTACACCACATTCCCTAAACTAGGTCCAAGGGAACCCAAGCCAATACTAATTTGCCCAATAAACAAAAGTTTAGCCCCCAATAAACAAAAGATAAGCCACTACCTACCTTGGGCTAAGCATCTTTTATATTACCATGTTATATCCGTCCGGCCAGCTGGGTGCAAAATCCCTAGGGCATCAATCTTTGACTTGGGGTTCCAACCTGAAACTTGTTGATATACTCCATACATAAAACTCTCTGAGTCACTTTTACGATAACCTTATCCCGGTCAAAATGTTCCCAATCCCAAATGGGTATCTTTCGAACTTGAATTCCTATCCACCCTCGGTGTTTGTCTTGGTTGTTATCTCCGAGTAATCTTATTACCGGTACGAGGGTTAAAACTACTTGTCTTGTACCATTCTGCTAATATATTATTGGTCTCAATTCTCCTTAAAGCAGTCTACCAGTTTGAGTAATCCTTAATAGGGACCGTAGGGTCATCTGAGTTATCTATTGGGTTGTCATTCCCATGTTAAACTCCTCCTTTATTCTCATTGGATATCTCCTTACCTTAAAAAAGTCCATACCCAAGGTCTAATTCGGACTAGGACATACTATAAGTCGTCATGGTTAGTAGTGAGTTCTAGTGGGCTGGGTCTAACTCGTTGACTAGATAATTATATGATATGTTCTTTGTAGCCGGAGGTGCTTTCTGCTGGGGGCAGGGTTTCTCGTAGGCTACAAAGAAGAATTCCAATTAATGAAGAAGTGGACTTTTACATGTGATTTCCCTTATGGGAACACCACTGCTTCCGTTGTTAGTTTGTCCTCAAACTAAGCTTGCCCGGTGGTGACCCACTGTTAGTGGACTTCTACTTTTCCGATCAAGGTTTCCTCTAATACCACTTGTAAGACCCCATTTTTTTTTCTTTTTAAACACCGGGGTCTTAGGCCCAGAAACGCCGCTTTGCGGTGACACCTTCACGCCCTGAAGGGTCATCACCGCGAACGCCGATTCTGCCGGCCGATTCGATCACAGAAAAGCAACAAAAGTAGAGTAAACACAAATGAGGTAAAAACTCTAACCAAAAGTCCATAAAAAAATCACATCAGAGTAATAACATCTCCACGAAGGGAGAGTCCACAAAATATAATGTACTGGAAATAAGGGCTTAAGCCTGATACATCAAATCCTCACTACATAGTCACTCAAGCGGAAGCAAAATAAAACACTACTAAAGTCAGGGACTCACAGTCTCAATTGTCTGAACTCCTGAGCTTGACTGCCATATCTCCAAACAGGCCGACCTCCGGGGCTGCTCCTCCATACTGGGCTCCATGATCCCCTAAATGATGTTGTCCGAAAACTGTTAGTCTATAAGACTAAGTCCTATCATCCCCCACCCTTTCCCTCATGTCCCCTAGGCACCGAGCAGAGAGGAAGAAAGGGGAGGACTTGAAGGTGGAGAGTAATCAAGAAACAGATGACAGCGGATCTATACTAGTAATTTTATAGTACATGTGGCAGTAAAGTAAAGTATGAAAAGTAACCTTAACTTATGTGCGGAAACGCATAAGCCAAGGGATCTTCTGCATGGCTCCCATCGCATAAAGAGTCCCATACCAATTTATACGTTGGGGTATCAGTTATTAACAGCGATATATATATAAAGAATTTGACCTTAATTTATAAACTTGCCCACTCAAGCTTATAGACCAAGGGGTCGTTTTGCAAGTCCTATTGTGTAAGCGTCCCATACGACTTATACAATAGGTGACAGGGGTTATATGCAATGATTTTGCTATGACATGATAATGGGTTATGATGCGATCATGCAAGTGAAACTCACCCACCCGACTCTGTGTACACAGAACTTTAGTTCCCCCTTTCAAGAGCCGAACCTCCCAGGATACCTCCGTAGTGGCAGACGAAAGCGGTGGGTCGGGCCTCTCCCACCCTTAAACCAGTAAGGCATTACCGGTCAGACCTATCATACGCCTCAACTCTTGGTGCACAAAGTAGACTCCTACGTACTCTTGCTTGCTGGCGCACCGGACTTCTGTTGGCGAAGTGCTAACCACACTTGCCGAGCCAACGTCTTAGCGTCGGTGCATCGACCACTAACACCGAGGGCCCACCACCTTATAACCTGTACACATGTAATATTAATACATTTCCCACCGATCCAAAGCTCCCCGGACTACCCCGTCCGTTCCAATTATCAACCGGGCCTCCGGCCCGCCGAGCTATCCTGCCCGTTTCCACAACCACCGAGCCTACCGCTCCAATATCCTAGTCAAACTAACTTCCCGAGACACCGGTGTGTGTGAAAATGAACCCCAAATTATTCTAGTTGCTCTTTTAAGATTTATCACTCCAACAGTTTACGTTAGCCCAGGACTGCCCCCGGTATACCCCGTAAAGGGATCTCAAAGGGCACTAGGAACTATGATGGTAGCTGAAGCCCATCATTCCCTTTCGCAAGGCACTTATTATTATTGGTTGATTCCCTTAACCATTCCCGTTTCATATTACGCTAGATCTATCCTAGGGTGATTTCTACCTTCCCACTCCATGGGATAAGACGATCTTTCGTCAATCCCGAGCACCACCTAACATTAGTCAACCTCACACTCTACTAATCCTGTCTTCCAAAGATGAACTCCTTTATTTACCCAAACCAGTAACCTACTAAGCATCCAACTCTTCAAATTCACTACCCACTCTAGTTCAGTTTCCGTAGTTACTATATGCAGACTACGCAATACTATATGAGATGTATAAAGGAGGTACTCTGGATTTTCTTCCAAATCTCTTATAAACTTTACCGAAGGTCTATCATAATAAGTTTAGTATAAAATCAGAGATTCATAATTTTTCTAATTAATTTGATATTTATTGAATTTTCCCAAATGTTTGGCCATGGGCAATTTTGAACATGAACTATATGATCTACTCAAGTAATGACCACCTAAAAATTTTGATCACTTAGTAACAGAGATATATTACTAGATACTAATTTCCATAATTTTTTAAAAATTATCTGACCTCTAATTAATTTATCCAAAATAATTCTCTTAATCATATGTAAGGAGGAAGTACCAAAATTATTCATTAGAAAATTATATAAAAATTACAGAATCTTAATATGATGCAGAAACAGTCATTGTGCAAAAACCATAATTTTACAGGCTTGCAAGATACCAAAATAAATTTAATTAAGTTCCCATGAGAAAACAATACTTAATGAAGCAACCCTTAGAAATAATCATCCAAAAATCCCATAAAAATTCACATAGCTTTAAAACATAATAAAAAGTCCTCTGGCTAAAGTTCATCAATTTCTAGCAAGTAGTTACTTCATAATAAATTTCTAAGTAAATAATACAAATTACTAAATAGTTAATGAAGTATCCAAAATAATAATCCTAAATTCATAACAAAATCTCCGGAGCTTGTACTAACTTTAAATACTACTCTACCCAAATCTCATCACTGTTCAGTGTGTTTTGGTGACATTTTCTATCACTACAAGGTTTGTGCCCTAAACTAGGGTTAGGGTTTTGAGGGACCTATTCACCTTAGAATCTATTTTAGATTTCTTCCAAAGGATTATACAGACCTTAGAATTCTCTCTCCAAAGTTTCAAATCCTTCCAAGGTAAACTGACCCCTTGCCCTTCACAACCCTCAAATGCCCTCACTTAGGGTTTGAGTTTGGATCCAAGGGTAAAACAATCCTAAACCACTCCATATTCCATAAGAGGGTGATAATGGTCCTACCAAGTCAGGGGTCAAAATCACAGCCTCTGTTGAGGTGATTTTACCACTCAAACATCAAAAATAGCTCTTGACCCAAATAACCCTATAAGGGTATACATAGGGTTGGATTAATACCTAACAAAAACATCTCCAAATGAGATGAATTTTTATACAGAGCCATATCATGATGTCAGGGACCTCTCAACAAAATTTGGGAGGGTTTGGAGGTCATTAGACCACTTAATTAAAATACCATAGTAATATTAAATAATAACAAAAACCATAAGACAAAGTATCTCCAACAATTCTCATTTTTGGACTGGCACTAGGTATAACTAAGGTTTACACCTTACCCAAATTTTAGGTCATTTGGACAAGGGATGAAGTGTGGGCACCCTTTTGAATCTTAGGATAGCCCTAGGTATAGGTCCCACCAAAATGGGCGCCCTGGTCCAACCAGAGGTCCAAATTGGTTCAAATCAATTTTTGATAAAAGTAGACCCATAGGGCTACAAAGTTCATGTTGATGACTTTTTCACTAGAGGGGCCTAAGTATTTTAAAAATTAAAACCATCTACTACAAATAATGTCACAGAAATGAAATTAAAATAAAATGAATTATTAATCCGGCGCACGAATCTTTGTGCAAATCTAAGGGCTGCCGAGTCGTCTTCCTCCTCCAGCCAATGGCCCCAATTGCTTGCGTCTGGGCCAACTTCAAACCGCCACTACCGGCCATCCGGCCACTTCCCTGCCCGTCCACCATCACCACCACCTTCGTGGAGGTGGTGGCTACCTCCAGCCGGCGGCGTGGCCGCCGGTGATGACTATTCCGGCGATCCCACCAAGAACATTTTTGGTCCAAAACCATGAAAACCAGAGATTGGTTCGGGCTTAATTGAGCCCGAACCTTGAACCTAAACATCCCGAGGATCAAACCATGAAGTAAGGAGAGGAGGAGGACCTTGCTGGCGGCCTGAAGGCGCGACAATCGTCGGGAAACCATTTTCGATGGTGGCGCCGCTCGACTTCTGCAACAGTATAGTGGGAGCGCTTGAAATCTTAAGGTAAAGGCTGGAAAATGTTCTTCTTGGGCCACTGGTGGTGTTTAAGGCTCGGTTGAGGAGGGGAGAGACCAAAACTTCAATGGCCATTAATGCCATTGAAAGCTTGGGCTCAAGTTAGGAGGAGGGGGCTGAACCAACCCCTTGGTGGCCGGGAAATGGCTGGAAACTTCTCCCCTTCCCCAGGGGAGTTGAATTCAGCCATTAAGGGTGGTCTTAGGCCTCCCTTGGCTGGGTTTGACTTGCCCCTTCATTCTCTCTTTTTCTCTCTCCTCTATTACCATGCAATGGAGCTCCTCTCTCTCTATCCTAATCACAAAGTTGAATTGGTCAACCTTGGGGTCTATTGGCAGCCTACACATACACATAATATTCCTAATGAAGCTATATGAGGAGGCTTGAGCTTATGCTAGCTCATTTAGGCTAGGTTGACAAAAAGTAGGCTTGGGTTGACTTTGGTCCTTTTGACCTTTTGGGTTGCCCTAATGGGTCCCTGGTGATCCGTTGGTCTCTCCTAAGGCTTAGGTGGGGTGGGATAGGACTAACTGGGCACCTTGAGGGTCATATAACCCTTAATAAGGGCATCTTGACCAAGTTGGGGTTTGAGTTAGCTTGGGTTAACTCAAGCTTGGGGGTTGACCCCATTGAGTCCCAGTGTAACATCCCATGTTTCTTCTAGACCCCTTAACTTTGATTGGGTTAGGCATGGGGTGGGTTTTAGGGAAATTAGCTAGGTTTGACCCTAGGTAGTGTGTTGTAGCCATGTGGGGCCCACTATAGGACCAAGTCAAGCTAGGACAAACTAGCCTAAATAAGGACCCTAGCCACCCCATGACCCCACCACATTGCCCTAACCCTAAAAACAATCTATGTGGACCCTAGGGCATGTCACTAGGTCAACACTTTGACCCCAGTTGACCAAAGTCAACCTTAGGCCTAATTTTGTCAAACCCACACTCATATTCCCAATTAGCCAAAGTAGGGCACCCCCTTGACCCAACCCAAGTTGGGTGGTGCCATTGGGCTCATGACCATCAAGTGGGGTCAGCCTACTCATCAGGCTGACCAAGTCAACTCTCCAAGTCAACAAAGTCAACAATTTGACCTAAAAGATGAAAATAGGAGCCCAAGCCATTTCCCTTGGGCCAAGCCCACCAAACTTGGCCCATGACCAGCCCAAATGGACAAGGACATCCCCTAACCCCCAAAATGAGGAGAGAGTGCAAGGGGGCATTATGGGGAATTCACCTAAAGGAGGAGAGAGGAGGATTTATGGGATGGAGGCCACTTGGCCTTGGCTCTTTCTGCCCAAAAGCTGCTGGCTGACTGTCCAAGCAATTCTAGAGAGGTTTATAAGATGGAGGACCACTTGGCAGCCATGGGCGGAGCAACCAAGGCTGAGCCCGAGCTCACCTTGGTTGTATCTCCCCATATACCCCACCCCAGTCCCAATTAACCCCTCCATCAGCTTAAGAGAGAGAAAAGGAATTGAAATCGAGTGTCGGAGCAAGGAAAATGGTGGAGAATCGAGTTTTTGAGCAGGAGCTCGCCGGCGCACCACCGCCATGCCAAACCGCCGCCAAGCTCGCCGCCGAGCCTCCATTCAGGTTCGTTTCGCCGCCCCTCTACCTGTACTAGATATATAGATCGAATAGGGGAGATATCGGGCTCAATTGAGCCCGATGCCATGAGAGCAAAGTGAGAATTTCCGGGCCTTTTCTTCTTGCTTGGGTTCGCCGGAGGAGCCAACTCCGGCGGCCTCACCGGCGGGAAACGCAAGCCCCCACCTCAGTGAAGGTGGTGGCGACATCTACCGGCGGTGGTGGTGGCTCAACTGGCCGGAAATAGCCAGCAAAGGTGGCCCAGGATGGTTCGATATCAGCCGTCCAGTGATTGGGGACGATGACTGGATGCTGGCAATTTGCCTTTAAGATTCGTGCTATTATATATATAAATGTTATTATATTAATGATAATGAATGTAAATTTCTTTCACATGTTTACAGTCACTTTGCATGTCAATCTTAGGGTACTTAGAGGCATCAACATAACTTTACCCCTGAATGAAAAATGTAGCCCTATCGATTAGCTTTAATTTGACACCTTGATCATCAATTTTGGTCTAGTGTCCTGGCCTGCAGGGCATTTTTCCTAGGACTGGTCCTAGGCTAGGGCAGAAACTAAAACCTAAGCCCATGCCAAACCAGAAGTCCACATGGCCTAAAATTTTTGGCATGTGGCTTATTTTGGCATATATAGACCCTGCCAAAAATTGAGAATTTTTGGGACAAATTTACTTATAGTTTTTGTCATAATATCAAAAACTAAATAAATGAAATAATTGGAGTTATGTACCTCCAAATAGCCCCAAATGTTGGTTGTAGGTCCTTGGGGACATCATTGGTGCATGATAAAAATTTCAGCACATTTGGATCACTGCATGTTGGTCAATCCACTTGCATGTGTTGGCTAGTTATTGTTTTGGGGTGTAAATAGCAATATTTGAAATATTGTGTATTCAGCCTAACTTAGGCATCTAAAAATCATGGAAGTGATTCTAGAGGATCATTAGGATAAATTTAACCCCTAAAATTAATTATGGGATTTTTGGGATCAAAAATCACATTAATTGGAATTTTTAAAAATATAGCTCTTTTGAAAATAAATTGGGAAAATAGGTTTTCCTCAAGCAAAAATCTTCAAACTTTGCCAAGTTAAAAAGAAGGTTATATTTGACTTAGTAAAAATTGATCTTTCTGTTAGAGAACTTCTAGAGTAAAATACCTTGAAATGACCATTTTACCCTTATTGCATTTATTCATGAATTGATGGTAATACATATCAGAAAAATTTGGAAATATTTCTAGTGCTATATAATTGTATTATTAGTCTTGCATAATTATCTCAGAATTAATGGATGTACTGATAACTTTAAATTAACATAATGGCATTTGGGTAAATATTTAAGAATGGGTTTTGTTAGGCCATTACACTATAGTGGTTGATTAAACTCTGCCCTTAGTTTAAATTAATGTCTTATATGCTCTGTAATTTTCGTAGAATTTTTGTAATTGAATTCCTTATACTTCCTTTGTAAAATGATAATTTTGGTGATTTTGTTTTAATTAAGGAATAAATAGAAATACTTAAAGGAAAATTATAAATCTTGGAAGAGAGTGATATTTCATTATGTTGTAGGTCATAAAAATTTCTCACATCAATAGGATTATGATATGATATACTCCATTTGTTAAATGACTTGAAGAGTTATTTGAAGAAATTAATTTAATAGTAAAAATAATTGGGAAAATTATGAAAATCATCATGGTCATCATATAGGTCCATACCACCCTGGGATAAATAATTTGAGACATATGGGCCAAGGAATTTGAAGTTGGATTCCGGGGTAGAGTTAGGTCATGGGCTGCGCATAGTAAAGGTAGGTTATGCCTTAGGTCCACCGGGAGATAGATCGACAATTGAGCTAGGGAACATGATTGGATATATAACCCTGGTGGTTAGTGTCGTATTAGTGACAAGAGTAAAAGTGCAAGTCTTGGGTAACCACTAGAGCGGAGGCCGGCGGAAGACCGTCGCCCTTCCGATAATAATACCCTAAGTCATTAGGATAGTTCTAAAGTAACAATGAGAGTTTGTTGTGGATAATGGGTAGACATCAACTAAAAGTAATTATCCTTGCAAAAGGGAACTTTGGGCTTGTCATCCCATCTTAGTTCCTGGTGCCTTCGAGACCCCTTCAATGGGCATACCTTGGGCAGTCCTAGGATTAACCCTAATTCACTAAGTATAATAACCGGTAGGTAAGAGTAGCCTAATAGGCTAGGTAAGCTGTACTCGTGTTATAACGGTGCCGGGTTGGAGGGACTTGGAGTCCGTTGAATACTTGCTCACCCGGGCAGGGTTGGAGGAATCAGGAAAGGTTGGTCCTGTGAGCTGGAGACCCGAGATGAAATACTTGTATGTGCATAAATTAGTGGCGGGTTAAGCGGTACTGGGCCAATCGTCACACCGATGGCAGTACGGTTACTCGGGTGAGGTGTACGGGTGGAAGGGCCAGTATGTTATTTAATACTACGATCAGACAGACAATCCCAGAAGACGTGCACCCGACCTAAAAGACTAGTAGGTAGCTAGCAATTAGTACGCAGAGACTCTAGAGTGCACTTGTCGGTGTACAGAGGCTTACAGGAGAGGTATTGGCCTGGTAGTGTGTATACCCGCCTAGAAAGCGGAAGCGCCCGTTCCACTGCTGCCGTAGCCACTACGGCGGTACCTGAGAGTGATGCTAGCTCTCGAAAAGTGGGAACTAAAGTTCTGTGATCACGGAGTCATTGTGTGTGAGTTACACTTGCCAGCTACATAAATTGCATCATAACATTCATTCATATTAGGGCATACAATTCATAGATCCTTATCATATAAATTAGTATGGGCTCTTTTATATGGTAAGTTACAATTCCTGGAAACCTTAACTTATAAATTTGTATGGGCATTTTTATAAGTTAAGGTACGTCTGTGATGATAGATAACTTTACATTTCGGCTTACTTTGTTTCCTGCTCTTACTTCCAGTTCTTTTCTTTTACTAGTACTGTTCTTTACTTACCTGTACTATATACCTGGAACTGCTAGAGTAGAATGTTAATACCTATTACAACTGCTAGTTAGCTCTTGTCACCTGCTTCCACTTTTGTTACCCCATGTTATCCTTCGCTTCGTCCTCCCGCTCGGTGCCTAGGAGTTGCAGGGCGAGGTGCGGAGGAAACGACTTAGTCTTTTTGACTAATGGTCGGTGACCATATCATTTTAGGAGCATGAGGAGATGGAGAAGCACGTCGAGGAGCCAGGACTTGAGGAGCAGATACCGATACCACCTACTACCGCTATTGGAGCACGTCCTCAGGTGAGATGAGTTGAGATGATAGATTCCGCTGCTGTTAGATTGAGAGAGAGAGAGTGATTTGATATTGATGTACTGGGCATAATCCCTTATTCACTTTTATTTTCGTACTCATTTTGGACTATATTCATGTACTTTTCATTTGATATATATATATGATTAGTTCTGTGGCTGTGGACTGTGATATTTACTCTGTTTTATACTTCTATTTCTCATATTGGCCGACAGTTTTATGATCGTACTAGCCGGCAGAATCGGCAACTTGCGGTGTCGACTAACCCATGTGTTAGTGTCACCGTATGGCGGCAGTTCTGGGCATAAGATCAGGGTTTGCCCCGGAGAAGGGGGGGGACGGATCTTACAAACTGGTATCACTTGAACAAACGATCATATGAGAAAGAAGTCCACAACAGTGGAACACCCCGCTCGAGCATTAGTTTGCGGACAAACTATGCAGCGGAATCGATGGTGTGCCCTTGTGCAAAAAGTCACGTAAAACAGTCCATTAAACAATGAGTTAGGCCAATTTTGACGTTTACCTTACCTTTATGCAGCCTCCACAGGATGCGGTTCCTCCCCCTCCAGCTGCCATTCCGTTCATGCAGACAGAGATGGGACAAACTCTGACGGCTATCCTGGATGCCTTCAGATCCCAGCAAGCCCCGACACAGCTGCCAAACCCAGGGTCAAGATGGTTGAGTGCCTTTAAGAGTCTGTCTCCATCGGTGTACCGCGGGACAGAAGATGCTGTGAAGACGGAGGAGTGGTTGGAGACCATTCAGGAGCTATTAGCTGGCATCAGCTGCCCAGTCAGACAGGCAGTCCCCCTTGCCACCTCGGTACTAGAAGCTCATGCGAAGAGGTGGTGGAAGTCTGTACGAGACTCTACATACGCTGAAAAGGAGCTGATGGATATTACTTGGGAGGAATTCAGTGATGAGTTCTTAAAGCACAACGTATCCTCCACAGACCGAGATGCCTTGGAAGATAGATTTCTGAACCTCCAACAGGGAAGCCGATCCGTGATCGAGTATCAGAGAGAGTTATCCCACTTGGCTAGGTTCGCGGGATTCCATGACTGGGATGATCAGAAGTATGCAAAGAGGTTCTACCATGGGCTCCGGGACACCATGAGGCAGCCCTTATTATTCATATCGCATGGCACCACTGCACAGATCATTGAGATGGCGAAGAAGCTGGAGGCTGACCAGCTGATGGTACAATGCAGAGGGAAGAGACCACTAGAGGGGTCGTCATCCGGAGATGGTAGCTGGGCATCCTATAGGGGCAAGGTTATCGTCTACAGGAAGGGTGGGGCACGTCGTCGTCCCAACTACAGGCAGGAGCAGGGGCCTCCTCCACCATTGGCTCCCCCACCTCTACAGACTCACGGGCCGATGAGACAGGAGGATTGTGGCTAGAGACAACTCACGTGCTTTGTATGCGGCCAGCCTGGACACATCAGGTCGCAGTGCCCCCATCAGATCCACACACTCCCTCCTCCTCCACCTCTAGTGGCCCCTCCAGCACACCAGGGTCGAGGCCGAGGATGAGGTCGAGGCCGAGGCCGAGGACACTACGGCCGAGGACGAGACCGGGAGCAGGTGTATGCGCTGGACCTCACGGAGCAGAGGAACCCCGAGGAAGTGATTACAGGTACTTTAATTATTGCAACATTTAGAAATTTCAACTTTAATAAGTACCTTGAGAACCTTAGAAATAATCTTTATCTTTGAACTCAAACAAAACCCAAGCATAGTTATGATCAGCGGCAAGCCCGCTCATACCATCTTCGATACGGGTATTTCGCACTCTTTTGTGCCGGACGCCTTTATTGAAGGACTAGAGGGCGTGGAAAGGTTCCCTAACATAGAGAGGAGGGTACGTATTCTGGATGGCTCGGAGCTACGGACTACGGTTAGCTGCAACATGGAGGCCGAGATCGGAGGCAAGGCGTTCGAAGCTCCGGCAGCGGTCTTAAAGTTACCAGACTTCGATTTGATTTTGGGCATGACATGGCTCCATTGGAACAATGCTCAGATAGAATGCCTCTCGAAGAGGATCACACTCAGACATGGAGATTCCTACGTCACCATTGAAGGTATCCGTCCCATCCCCCACCTTTCTTTATCTTCAGTACAGGCTTTCAAGGCCTATGAGCAGGGGGAGGAGGTGTACCTCATTTACTTCGAGATGACAGTAGTAGAGAGTTCCATAGCTGACATCCCGGTGGCTCGGGATTTCTCCGATGTATTTCCGGAGAAATTGCCCGGACTACCACCAGCTCGGGACTTGGATTTCAGGATTTAGTTGGTGTCGGGGGCGAGACCAGTGTCCCGGGCACCTTACAGGATGGCTCCTAGAGAGTTGGCAGAGTTCAGGACTCAGCTGCAGGAACTTGTGGAGTCGGGAATTGTGCGGCCGAGTTCGTCGCCGTGGGGAGCACCGATTTTATTTGTGAAGAAGAAGGATGGATCCCTCCGACTGTGCATAGATTACAGGGAATTGAACAGGTTGATGGTTCGGAACACCTACCCATTACCCCAGATAGATGAGTTGTTTGATCAACTTCAGGGAGCCTTCTGGTTCTCTAAGCTAGATTTACGATCCGGCTATTATCAGTTGCGCATCCGGGAGGAAGATATACCGAAGACAACATTCAGCTCACATTATGGATTATACGAATTCACGGTCATGCTATTTGGGCTCACGAATGCCCCCTCAGCATTCATGACGCTCATGAACCGTCTATTCGAACCTTATTTGGACCGCTTTGTCATAGTATTCATCGACGACATCCTGATTTACTCCCGGACTCAGGAGAAGCATGCAGAGCACCTGGCACAGGTCTTACAGAGGCTGTGGGAATTTCAGATTTACGCAAAGTTCTCTAAGTGCCAGTTCTGGCTACAGGAGGTGGCTTTTCTAGGGCATCTTATCAGTGGGGCTGGATTGGCAGTAGATCCAGCTAAAGTAGAGGCAGTGCGGGATTGGCCACTACCAAAGACAGCGTCAGACATCTGCAGTTTCTTGGGTTTAGCAGGTTATTATCGCAAGTTCGTGGAGGGGTTCTTGATGATATCCCTCCCCCTCATGTCCTTGACGAAGAAGGATGCGGTGTTTAATTGGACAGAGCAGTGTGAAGCGGCTTTTCAGTAGCTGAAGGACCGACTCACTTCATCCCCCATCCTTGCACTCCCATCTGGGAGTGAAGGATTCCAGATTTATACAGATGCCTCCTATCAGGGGATGGGTGCTGTCCTGATGCAGCATGGACACGTTATCGCTTATGCTTCGTGATAGTTGAAGAAGCATGAGCATAACTATTCAGTACATGATCTCGAGTTCGGGGCTGTGGTATTCGCCCTCAAGAAATGGAGACACTACTTATATGGGATCCATTATGATATCTATTCAGATCACAAGAATCTCAAGTACATTGACACGCAAAAGGATCTAAACCTGCGCTAGAGGAGATGGCTTGAGTTCCTCTACGATTATGACTATGAGATGCATTATCACCCGGGGAAGGCGAACACTGTTGCGGATGCCTTGAGCAGGAGAGCCAGCACTTCTGGACCGGATCCTCGGGTGATGTCTATAGAGCTGCTTCGCATCATGGAGGATATGCACATTACCATGGTTTTGGAGGCCGAGCCAGTGGTGTACAGAGAGTACTTGAGCTATTTGGTCGGCGATGACGATATACAGAAGCGCATAGTTACACATCAGAGATTGGATGCTTATTTAGAACCTATTTTCGGCGCCCTGGAAGGGGGAAGTATGAGGACTACACACTGCAGGACGATCTTCTTCGATTTTGTGGTCGAGTATACATTCCAGCAGGAGATGGTATCCGGGATGACATCCTCAGATAGGCACACTGCTCCAGATACTCAGTGCATCCCGGCATCACCAAGATATGGGCTGACTTGCAACGGACCATGTATTGGCCAGGGATGAAGAGGGAGATCATCTATTTTGTGACACACTGCGAGACCTGCCAGCGAGTGAAGGCCGAGTGCAAGAGCCCGGGTGGTCTATTACAACCACTGCCAGTCCCAAAGTGGAAGTTCGAAGACATTAGCATGGATTTTGTTCACGGATTGCCTCGCTCCCACTCTGGGCACGATTCCATCTGGGTTATTGTAGACAGACTGACCAAGGTAGCGCGGTTCATTCTAGTCAGAAAGGATGCCCCAGTTGCTGTGTTGGTGAGAGTGTTTGTGGAGCAGTTCATCAGATACCGTGGCGTCCCCAGGTCTATTGTTTCGGACCGAGACGGTCGCTTCACCTCCACGGAATGGAGGACAGTGCATGCTTACTTGGTTTCCAGACTCAACTTTAGCACTCCCTTCCATCCTCAGACCGATGGTCAGACGGAGCGGACAATCCGGACTATGGAGGACCTGCTCAGGCTATGTATATTGGATATGGGGAAGCCTTGGGAGAGGCTACTGCCACTGATTGAGTTCTCGTACAACAACAGCCACCAGGCCAGTATCTGGATGGCTCCTTATGAGACACTCTATGGGAGGAAGTGTCGAACACCACTATCTTGGGTTCAGGATGTGGATACTCGATCTCTCGGATCAGATTGCGTGGAAGATACGGATGCCCAGATTCGTTTGATCAGGGATCGGCTATTGGAGGCACAGAGCAGGCAGGCAAAGTACTATAATGCTCGGCACCGGAAGGTGGAGTTCCAGGTTGGGGACAAAGTTTTCCTGAAGATAAGTCCAGTACATGGTGTCTCTCGGGTGCGGAGGCACAAGAAGCTCAGTCCGCGATACATGGGGCCTTACTTGATCCTGGAGCGGATCGGCCCCTTGGCTTACCGACTGCAGCTGCCACCGGAGTTGGGTACCTTACATGATGTATTCCATGTCTCTTCCTTGCGAAGAGCTCTCCTTCAGCCGGAGCAGCACATTACTACTACAGCCGGATCAGTAGCGCCAGACAGATCAGTTAGACTGGAGCTGATCCGGATCGACGATACAGACGTCCGAGTATTGCAGAAGAAGAAGGTCCCTCTCGTGAAGGTGTTGTGGTACAACCATGGATGGGAGGAGCACACCTGGGAGCCGAGGGATCTGATGCTGGAGCAACACTCGGAGCTATTTGTATCAGGTACTTTTAATTTATGTTTTAAAGTTGCTTAAAATTCTTGCAAGTAGAACCCCGTAGACCCGAACTTAAATTTCGGGGACGAAATTTTTTTTTTGTTAATAGGATTTTTAACATCCCATGTTACTTCTAGACCCCTTAACTTAGATTGGGTTAGGCATGGGGTGGGTTTTAGGAAAATTAGCTAGGCTTGACCTTAGGTAGTGGGTTGTAACCATGTGGGGCCCACTATAGGACCAAGTCAAGCTAGGTCAAACTACCCTAAATAAGGACCCTAGCCACACCATGACCCAACCACATTGCCCTAACCCTAAAAACAATCTAAGTGGACCCTAGGGCATGTCACTAGGTAACCACTTTGACCCCAGTTGACCAAAGTCAACCTTAGGCCTAATTTGGTCAAACCCACACTCATAGGCCCAATTAGCCTAAGTAGGGCACCCCCTTGACCCAACCCAAGTTGGGTGGTGCCATTGGGCTCATGAACATCAAGTGGGGTCAGCATACTCATCAGGCTGACCAAGTCAACTCTCCAAGTCAACAAAGTCAACAATTTGACCTAAAAGATGAAAATAGGAGCCAAAGCCATTTCCCTTGAGCCAAGCCCACCAAACTTGGCCCATGACCAGCCGAAGTGGACAAGGACATCCCCTAACCCCCAAAATGAGGAGAGAGAGTGCATGCAAGGGGGCATTATGGAGAATTCACCTAAAGGAGGAGAGAGAAGGAGGATTTATGGGATGGATGCCGCTTGGCCTTGGCTCTTTCTGCCCAAAAGCTGCTGGCTGACTGTCCAAGCAATTCCAGAGAGGTTTAGAAGCAAGAGGACCACTTGGCAGCCAAGGGCGGAGCAACCAAGGCTGAGCCTGAGCTCACCATGGTTGTATCTCCCCATATACCCCACCCCAGCCCCAATTAACCCCTCTATCAGCTTCAGAGAGAGAAAAGGAATTGAAATCGAGTGCTGGAGCAAGGAAAATGGTGGAGAATCGAGTTTTTGAGCGGGATCTCGCCGGCGCACCACCGCCATGCCAAACTGCCACCAAGCTCGCCGCTGAGCCTCCATTCAGGTTCGTTTCGCCGCCCCTCTACCTATACTAGATATCTAGATCGAATAGGGGAGATATCGGGCTCAATTGAGCCCGATGCCATGAAAGCAAAGTGTGAATTTCCGGGCCTTTTCTTCTTGCTCGGGTTCGCCGAAGGAGCCAACTCCGGCGACCTCACCGCCGGGAAACGCAAGCCCCCACCTAGGGGAAGGTGGTGGCGACATCCGCCGGCGGTGGTGGTGGCTCAGCTTGCCAGAAATAGCCAGCAAAGGTGGCCCAGGATGGTTTGATCTCAGCCGTCCAGTGATTGGGGATGATGACTTGATGCCGGCCATTTGTCTTTAAGATTCATACTATTATATATATAAATGTTATTATATTAATGATAATGAATGTAAATTTCTGTCACATGTTTACAGTCACTTTGCATGTCAATTTTAGGGTACTTAGAGGAATCAACAAAACTTGACCCCTGAATGAAAAATGTATCCCTATCTGTTAGCTTTAATTTGACACCTTGATCATCAATTTTGGTCCAGTGGTCTGGCCTGCAGGGCATTTTTCCTAGGACTGGTCCTAGGCTAGGGCAGAAACAAAAACCTAAGCCCATGCCAAACCAGAAGTCCACATGGCCTGAAATTTTGGGCATGTGGCTTATTTTGGCATATATAGACCCTACCAAAAATAGAGAATTTTTGGGACAACTTTGCATATAGTTTTTTTCATAATATCAAAAACTAAATAAATGAAATAATTGGATTTATGTACCTCCAAATGGCCCCAAATTTTGGTGGTAGGTCCTTGGGGACATCATTGGTGCATGATAGAAATTTCAGCACATTTGGATCACTGCATGTTGGTTAATCCACTTGCATGTGTTGGCTAGTTATAGTCTTGGGGTGCAAATAGCAATATTTGAAATATTGTGTATTCAGCCAAACTGAGGCATATAAAAATCATGGAAGTAATTCTAGAGGATCGTTAGGATAAATTTAACCCCTCAAATTAATTATGGGATTTTTGGGATCAAAAATCCCATTAATTGGAATTTTTAAAAATATAGCTCCTTTTGAAAATAAATTGGGAAAATAGGTTTTCCTCAAGCAAAAATCCTCAAACTTTGCCAAGTTAAAAATAAGGTTATATTTGACTTAGGAAAAATTTATCTTTCTGTTTGAAAACTTCTAGAGAAAAATACCTTGAAATGACCATTTTACCCTTATTGCATTTATTCATGAATTGATGGTAATACATATCAGAAAAATTTGGAAATATTTCTAGTGCTATATAATTGTATTATTATTCTTGCATAATTATCTCAGAATTAATGGATGCACTGATAACTTTAAATTAACATAATGGCATTTGGGTAAATATTTAAGAATGGGATTTGTTAGGCCATTACACTATAGTGGTTGATGAAACTCTGCCCTTAGTCTTAAATGAATGTCTTATATGCTCTGTAATATTCCTAGAATTTTCGTAATTGAATTCCTTATACTTCCTTTGTAAAATGATAACTTTCGTGATTTTGTATTAATTAAGGAATAAATAGAAATACTTAAAGGAAAATTATAAATCTTGGAAGAGAGTGATATTTCATTATGTTGTAATTTAGAAAAATTTCTCACATCAGTAGGATTATGATATGATATACTCCATGTGTTAAATGACTTGAAGAGTTATTTGAAGAAATTAATTTAATAGTTAAAATAATTGAGAAAATTATGAAAATCGTCATGGTCATCATATAGGTCCATACAACCCTGGGATAAATAATTTGAGTCATATGGGCCAAGGAATTAGAAGTTGGATTCCGGGGTGGAGTTAGGTCATGGGCTGCACATAGTAAAGGTAGGTTATGCCTTAGGGCCACCGGGAGATAGATCGACAATTGAGCTAGGAAACATGATTGGATATATAACCCTGGTGGTTAGTTTCGTCTTAGTGATGAGAGTAAAAGTGCAAGTCTTGGGTAACCACTAGAGCGGAGCCCGGCGGAAGACCGTCGCCCTTCCAATAATAATACCCTAAGTCATTAGGATAGTTCTAAAGTAACAATGAGAGTTGGTTGTGGATCATGGGTAGACATCAACAAAAAGTAATTATCCTTGCGAAAGGTAACTTTGGGCTTGTCATCCCATCTTAGTTCTTAGTGCCTTCGAGACCCCTTCAATGGGCATACCTTGGGCAGTCCTGGGATTAACCCTAATTCACTAAGTATAATAACCGGTAGGCAAGAGTAGCCTAATAGGCTAGGTAAGATGTACTCGTGTTATCACGGTGCCGGGTTAGAGGGACTTGGAGTCCGTTGACTACTTGCTCACCCGGGCAGGGTTGGAGGAATCAGGATAGGTTGGTCCTGTGAGTTGGAGACCCGAGATGAAATACTTGTATGTGCATAAATTAGTGGCGGGTCATGCGGTACTGGGCCAATCGTCACACCGATGGCAGTACGGTGAATCGGGCAAGGTGTACGGGTGAAAGGGCTAGTATGTTGTTTAATACTGCGGTCAGACAAACAATCCCCGAAGAAGTGCACCCGACCTAAAAGACTAGCAGGTAGCTAGCAATTAGTACGCAGAGACTCTAGAGTGCATTTGTCGGTATACAGAGGCGTACAGGAGAGGTCTTGTCCTGGTAGTGTGTATACCCGCCTAGAAAGCGGAAGCGCCCGTTCTGCTGCTGTCGTAGCCACAACGGCGGTACCTGAGAGTGATGCTAGCTCTCAAAAAGTGGGAACTAAAGGTCTGTGATCACGGAGTCGTTGTGTGTGAGTTGCACTTGCCTGCTACATAAATTGCATCATAACATTCATTCATATTAGGGCATACACTTCATAGATCCTTATCATATAAATTAGTATGGGCCCTTTTATATGATAAGTTACAATTCCTGAAAACCTTAACTTATAAATTTGTATGGGCATTTTTATAAGTTAAGGTACGTCTGTGATGATAGATAGTTTTACATTTCAGCTTACTTTGTTTCCTACTCTTACTTCCAGTTCTTTTCTTTTACTAGTACTGCTCTTTACTTACCTGTACTATATACCTGGAACTGCTAGAGTAGAATGTTAATACCTATTACAACTGCTAGTTATCTCTTGTCACCTGCTTCCACTTTTGTTACCCCTTGTTATCCTCCACTTCGTCCTCCCGCTCGGTGCCTAGGAGCTGTGGGGCGAGGTGCGGAGGAAACGACTTAGTCTTTTTGACTAATGTTCGGTGACTATATCATTTTAGGAGCAAGAGGAGATGGAGCAACACGTCGAGGAGCAAGGACTTGAGGAGAAGATACCGATACAATCTTCTACCGCTACTGGAGCACGTCCTCAGGTGAGATGAGTTGAGATGATAGATTCTGCTACTATTAGATTGAGAGAGAGTGTGATTTTATATTTATGTACTGGGCATAAGCCCTTATTCACTTTCATTTTTGTACTCATTTTGGACTATATTCATGTACTTTTCATTTGATATATATATATGATTAGTACTGTGGCTGTGAACTGTGATATTTACTCTGTTTTATACTTCTATTTCTCATATTGGTCGACAGGTTTATGATCGTACTAGCCGGCAGAATCGGCGACTTGCGGTGTCGACTAACCCGTGTGTTTGTGTCACCGTAAGGCGACGGTTCTGGGCATAAGATCCGGGTTAGCCCCGGAGAGGGGGGGGGACGGATCTTATACCCAGGTGAACCATTGACACCACCTTAGGTCTAGGAAGACCTGGTCAAGGTTAGTTGGGCACATTAGAGGCCAATTGCCCTTAGTTAGGGCACCTTGCCCAATTTAGGCCTATGGTGGTCCATGGTCAAGTTGGCCACTTTGGGTTGACTCTAATGGACCCTTAAGGCTCTGGTGGACCCTATAATAGGTTAGTGATGTTGTGGTGGGGTCATGGAGTCATGGTGAATACCTAAGGTCAATCCCTAGGTTTGGTGATGAGGTTGTTCCATAAGCAGACCAAAGTGATTCTCACCTTGGCCTTTGATTACCTCGCCCTTTTTAGCTTCCTAGGGTTTTGTCATGAACTAGTCATAACCAAAACCACTCTTTGGGGTCTAGTTGGAAATGGGATGTTACATAAATACTCTAGATTGTAAACCTCTTTTAATTAATAAATATCAAAAGGTGTAGGAAAAATTCAAAACTCAAACCAAAGGTTTGATTTATCCTAACAATAGTCCCAATAATTTACTTAAGCCAATTTAAGCTTTAATTAATCTCAAATTAATTATTTGTCATGCATAAACCCTTGTATTAAATTCCAATAATACTTTTACAAAACAAAAAAAATCCCATTTTTTACTGAGGGATTATGTAATCTTAAGAGACTTTCCTAATTTTTATCAAATTTATTTCAACAATTGGGGGATCTATATAATTTTCAAAATCAAGGATTTGACACCATTTAAACCATACAAATATGCAAACTCTTCAAAAATTGACAAAACAAAATTATAAAGTGAACACCAATCCCATAGTCAGTGATAAATTTTATCAAAATTTATACAAAAATTAAGGGCCTCAAAAAATTTCAGACGGTAAATTCAGCTCCTTTAAAATCTTTATAAATATCAGGAATGTTTATAAAATTCCCAAAATTTATCAAAGATTATATCATCCTTCATATAACATCATATAAATTTTGCAATCATTCTAATCAAGTGGATTTCCCTCAATCATTTTTATAATAAGAAGGGAAATTTTATTAAATCATTAAAAATAACATACTACCATGAAAAATTTTTACCAGGTCCAAACAAAACTACTAGTCCGCAAAGACATGCCGCCAGACTTGACCATTACCTCTATCCGCCAAACTTTAACACTCTCCCTCAAGGTTGAGCATATATGTCAACCAGACCCAACTTGCTATAAATGTCTGAAAGAGAAGCAAAAACTAGTTTTGTGAAGATGTCTGTCAGTTCTTTGTTGAAATTGATGAATTGAGTGCATATTTAATTCTTTAATATCTCTTCTCTAATGAAAAGCCAGTAAACTTTAATGTGTTTTGTACTCTCATAAAAAAATGGATTCTTGGATATGTAAGAAATGGCTTTGTTGTCATAGAACAATGAAAGAGGATGATCCTAGACTTCCCCCAAGTCAAGCATAAGTGTTTGCACCCATTTCAATTTGCAGGTTGTTGAAGCCGTGCTTTTGTACTCAACTTCAGTAATTGATTTGGAAACCGCAAACTAGTTTTTTCTTTTCCAACTAACAAAATTTCCACTTGCAAAGGTGCAAAAACCCAATATAGACCATGAAAAAAACTAAATAACATGCTTTGCATTCCACCAAAATATATAGGGGATAATGAAAGAAGAAAAATACAATAGTTGATGGACTAAACTACAACCCGCAGACAGGGTCAATAAAAATTTTTAGACCGCAAAATAACCAAGAAGTTAGCCCTGACTGCTCTGACTAGAATTTGCCGAACACAGAAGCAGTCTGCTTCACACAGGTTTCTACCGGACTCAAGTAGAAGTCCACGACCTATGATCGAGAATATTAGTCTACTTTATATAGGTATTCGCTGGACTCAGGTAGAAGTATGCGGCCTCTGATTGATAATAGCAGTTCGCTTCGTATAGGTATTCACAAGACTCTAGTGGCAGTCCGCGATTGCGAACCAACTTGCTTCATACTAGTATCTGTCGTACTCAAGACCAACTCACTTTAGCACCGTTGGAGCATACATTACGCTTTCCTTAGTTTGAAAATAAGAAATCTCATGTGTATTTGATCATACTGTGTTTATGGAGTGCAGATATCTCCACGTAAACTCTGATAATTTTAAAGTGATAATGAGCTATAGAATTTTCAAAGATGGAAGATATCACTAGCAATAATAATCTATCATCGAGCCATAGCAACTTGATGACGTCAGCCATATTCTCGATGGTTTTAGCACAATGCATTATATACTGATATCATCAGGCAATACCTTATTATCGCAGGGCAATAGCGCATGTTCTAACATGATCAACATCATTACTGCATGGTTGCAGCAGAGTGGGCCACATAGAAAGCTGAGGTGATATCGCACATGCGATATCGAGCTTTCGCGGGGCGATAGTACAGATTGCTTAAAAGGGATATTTTTCGTGCATTTCGTAACACACATCTTCGGAAGCCTTGGTTTTGAGAATTCCTAGCCTGATAACTCTATGGAACCAGAGAAACTCTCAAGTAACCAATTAAGCTGAAGAGCATAGAAGAGTTCGTTCGAGCATTACAACTCTGATGACCTTTGCAAGGATTCATCGTCTTCTTCAAGTGCTCTACCCCAGAGAGAGTTTTCATTTAGATTTTTATTTTATTATTCCTTTTTCTTCTAGTATTTGATAGAGGAATCGCAATCTTGTGAGTGGAGACTAGGTCTGTATGTGGCTTAGGGGGAAATCGCCGCCTTGTGTGTAGTGACTAGGTTGTGGTGTGATCTAAGTGGAGGCTAGTAGCTGTATATAGGGAGATATAGGCTTTAGCCTACCGGTCCTTGAGAGAAGGACCGATGAAAACTCAAGATATTTTTCATTTGTAACATCGATTTCAAGCTCTCTTGAAATCTTTGTTTATGCTTTTTCATTACTTATGAAATAAAATTTTCATTTCATCTTCATTAAATTTATAAGTGTTTGGAATATCTTTTGGTTTGTGAAAAATTTTATCTTAACATTCGAATTAATTTTAACTTAAGTTTTACATTTAGAAAAAGTTTTTTATTTGCCCTTATTCACCCCCACCATCTAAGGGCGCCTCAAGATCCAACACTTGGAATCAGAGATACATTACTCCAAATTAGTTTCAATACTGGGAGTAATGGCACATAATGATCATGCTTTTTCTGAGGGACAAGGGATTAGTAGACCTCTCTTATTCACTGGCATGAATTATAACTATTGGAAAACTCGAATGTGATATTTTATAATTGCTCTAGATATTGAAGTTTGGGGCTTTGTAGAACAATGCTACACTCCACCTATAATGGTATTTGGAAGTGTCATTATGGAAAAACCTAAGGAAAAATGGGACGATACTGATAAACTAAGGTGTAAAAATAATGCTTAGATACTGAACATTTTATTCTGTGCGTTAGATAGAACTGAGTTTAATTGAGTGTGTGCATGTTAAACTGCGAATGATATTTGGAATTTACTTGAAGTTACTCATAAAGGTACAGTGCAGGTGAAGGACTCAAAGTTATTCTAGTTAGATTCAAAATTTGAAAAATTCAAAATGGACGTTGATGAAGATATAGATTCCATGTACACGAGATTCAGTAAAATTGTGAAAGATTCTAAGGTTCTTGGAAAGAGTTTTTCAAATGGTAATTTAGTAAGGAAGAATCTTAGATCGCTTCCCCCAAAATTCAACCCAAAAGTGACTGCCATCTCGGAGTCATATGATCTAAAGGCTCTTCAAATTGAGAATCTCATCAGGAATCTGAAAACTCATGAGGGGAATTAAGGATTCAACAACAAGAATACAATTTGGAGCGAAGAACGAAAGTATTGGTGTTGAAATCCAAGAAGGAGAAGGAATGTTAAACTGATAAGAGTGATGAAGAAGATGAGGAGAGTTTGTTCGTTAAGAAGTTTAACAGATTAGTTTAACAGATTTATGAGGAATCCAGAAATAAGAAATTCATTTAAAAGGTTTTTTAACAAGAAGGAATCTGGATTCAAGAGGGGGGTGAATAGAGTATTGTAAAAACTTGATTAGATTTTATAGCAGAATTAAAATAAGTGATAGTAGCATATATATATAAAGAGAGATAAGAAAAAGAAACTATCACATCACATCAAAAATAAAGAAAGGGACAACCAGACGACACAAGAAAATTATAGTGGTTTCCCAAAACTGGGTACATCCACTCTTCTACACCCCTGGTAGGAATCCACTAACAAGTCTTTGATCATGTGCCCTGCTACCATAGGTTTTTGCTTAGGTTCCCTGTCACCACAAGATCTATTTTAAGGGAGATCTCATAACCCTTTGAGCTTTTGATCAGGTGCCCAAAAACCAATCCAAGTCTTTTGATAAGGAGACTTGTCAACCAGGTGATAACTTTTGAAGGGAGTTAGAAACCCTTTTTACACTGGAAATGAAAGGATGTTGTCTTCTCTTTCTCAAACAACTGAGAAGACTTTAGTTGATGCTATTGTCAAAGCTCCCCCTGAGATGAAGAAAGGGTTCAGGAAGATGAGATCTTTGCACAGGGTGTAGGCCTTGATGAAGATCTTCAGAAGCTTCTTGGACTGGTGTTGATGAGTTATCCTTTTGAAGCCTGAAGTAGAAACTAAAGAAGACTAAAAATATTTGTGTTGATGTTCTTTTTCAATTTCCTGTAAGAACAATAACAATCTTTTTCTCTATAAAAACTTATATCAATTATTGTGAAAGATCTCTTGTAATTCTTGTTTTTCTGAAGAGAGAAATTGCTTCTTTTATATTCTAAAAGATTTCAGCCATTCGAAATTTGAAATAATATTCTGAATTTATTGCTGAGATCCTGGGAGAGAACGGTTGGAATTTGTCCTAATTGTATTTCCTCAACTGTCCTAGTAAATAAGTCAAGTAATTTATTCTGTGAAATCAATAATTAATGCTACCAAGCAACCACTATATTCTTGAGAATATGAGCATTAATTATCAGAGAATTCCTGCCTTAGAATAATCCAAACTAAAATAAAAATGAGAGACTACGATAAATTGATACTGACAGAAAATCGTCGAACTCAGGACAGATTTCATCGACCTAAACTCCAAGTTCATCGAGCTGAGAAATCGTCTTCGTCGAGCTGAGCTCAGAGAAAATTGATCTGGAAAATATCTATCAAAGTTGAGCTCCAAGTTCGTCGACCTGAGGGAGAATTTTGTCAACAGAGAACCTGAGAGAAGAGGGAAGATTGTCGACCTGAGCTCATATTTCGTTTTGCTCAGCTCAGAGTAAAAACACTTACTTCATTGATCTGAGATCGATAATCGTCGAGCTGAGTTCGAAGAACTTCGAAATGATTTCTCTGAACTCTTAAAAACTGCATTTCTTCTAAGTCTAGATCTCTGAATACTTCTAAGGGCTGGATCAAAGATTGTCTAACCTAGTCAGACTGACCTAAACCTTAGATTTAACAAATTTTACCCTAGGCTATACATAATGAGTCAATAACCTAATAGTCAACCTACCCCAAATCCAAACTAGGGATCCAACAATCTCCCCCAATTTGGGTGAGGTCACTAAACAAAGTAGAAAAATTTAAAAACACAAAGCAATATAAATATCTGACAAAATTTTAAACCATTCAGCAAATATAGTATAGCTAAGTTTAATACACATATATATCATAGAGAAATAAATGTTCAAGATTTGTCATAGGGAGGAGCAAAAGATGATTTAGCAAACAAAATTATCTTGTGAGGATTCTCTACTTCCTTCTGAGACATTTTCATGTCTTGAACTCCAAGAAGTGTAACAAATGAAGCTCTAGGAACTACATCTTCTGAATTTACCTGCATATATTCATTAGGATAAAATAAATTGTTGTCTACCTGGAATTGATCAAATTCTTTCTGTCTATAGGTAGACATTATAGTGAATTTTGATGGATCTGATCCTTCTGCTCTGGCTTTGTTCATCTGAGATAAACCAATCAGCTCTTGAAATTTTTCCATTCTGAAATCTGGATCTAACTCAGGTTCATAAGCTGGAGAGAGAGGTCTCTCTAGATCAGTTTTTGGAGCATCCTGAGAAGACTTTTGAGGATTTCCGAATAAAATAGATTGTTGTTGAAAATTTGTTGGAGGAAGAGACTACTGAGATTGGCCTGAGTAATAAGACCTTGGAGGTCTGTATTGACTGTACTTCCCAACAGGTCTGGAAGACTGATGGGAGGCTAGTCTTGGAGACTAAGAGATGCTAGAGGCTGGCTTTTGAGTCTTAACAAGACTTCCTAATGCACCTACAGTAGGAGGAGGAGGAGGAGGTCCTCTCCTAGTCTGCCTTGGTGGGGAACTATACCTTTTCCTCTTCTTTCTTTCTTTGAGCTCCTTCTTAGAAAATCTCATCCATTGAGGCATATTTTGAGTGTGAGGAATATTATGCAGAATGTAGTAAGGTGTGTCTACTGTAGGATTAGGCTTAGGAATATCCTTGGCTAGAGCCATTCTCTTTTTAGACTTTGATTTCTTAGGACTAGAATCATCAGAATCCTCCTCATCATAGATGATTCAGGAGGATTATCATATAGATCATCAATCTCTTTTAGAGCTTCTTTAGAAATAAGCTTCTCAGCCTGAGGTTATACTTGAATTGTTGGCTCTACAGAAGTTTTTGTAATAATTTGGTTGCTTTCTTCTTCCATGTATGCAAACATAATGTCATCCATGTCTGTCATAGGACTTTCATCCCAAACAACCACAACAGGGGAGTCAGCTGAAGGCTCAATGGATTTAAGAGCAGAAAATGGCTCTACAGATTTTGTAACAACGAAGATCTCTATAAACATGGGAACTGCAAAACTTGCCTTCAGTTGCTTCACAACTTAAGGACCTATGGGTGAGGTATAAAAAACTATAGCTTTGGAATGTTGTTGTTCAGAACCTGGTAAAGAATTTATATGCACATAATCAAAAGAATTTAATAAATGAAATAAATCAACCGTGGGATTGATGATACAATCACCAATAGTTATAATATCTTGAATTGTTACTGCTGCTGGAATTTCTACTACTGCATCTGTATAGACCATTTCAATGTCAACAACTGCTGCTGCAGCTACTGGTAATGAAACTAGTGTTGGAACTGCTGCTGCTGCTACTAGAGGGGTTGGAAATTCTTCACAGAACATCTCCCATGCCTGGATTCAGAGGGTTCTGAAACCAGACCCCTAAAAGAAGAAGGGATAGAGAAGGCAATAAGATTGGTAGCTAGGGTTGATATGGAAGATGAAAGAGGAGCAATAGATTCAGCTATAAGCTGCTTAAGAGATGGAGTAATGAATGTAAGAAAATCTTTAGCAATATCAGAGAAATTAAGATAAAGGGGTTCTGGAGTGGAATAAGTATGGGTGGTATGATGGCCACAGTTAGAACAGACAGAGAAGGAATGTGAAAGATCAGTATGGATGTGTTCTAGGAATGTGGAAGGAGGGTTTAAAGGAATAGAGGATGGAATTGTAGTAGTGGTGGTTTCCTGTATGGGGGATTGACTTAGGGAATGGTGGATTGGAGAGTATTATGGAGATGGTTGAGGAGACATTAAGTTAAAGTTAGGCTATGATGAGGTGGATAGAATAACATCCAGATGAGTTTGAGGTGGAGATAGAGGAGGAATAAAATCAGTCATAATTTCATCCTGAGGTGGAGATGGAATATCCTCATGGATGCTAATTGGTGATTGTGGAGGTGATGGTGGTGGAAGAGCTGAAGTTGGAGGGGTAGTTGAGGATTGTTGTTGTTGTGGAGGAGGTGAAGGAATTCTGATGGAAGGGGTTACTTCTTATAGAGATGGGGGAGTGGCTATAACAGCCCTTGTGTCCTCAGAAGTCCTGGAAGAGGAGGCCCTAGAGGGCTTAGGGATAGTCCTCTCCAATCTACCAAACAAAGCAGATGTTAGCCTCTTGGAGGCATTAATGAATATGGTCTGGGAGACCACAAATTCAGGTGCCTTGGTCTGGAGGAAAATTCATAATATCCACCCAAAACAAACCTCTTTCTTGGAATTCTTCTTCTTGATTAACTCAAACAATAACTTGCCCCATTTTAATGCTTTCTTATTTACCAGAGTAAACATCACCAAGAATTGGTGCCTGGTTATATAGTCATGGGCTGTGTGTTTGCCCAACAAAACCTTACCCACAACATCAGCAAGAAAATTATACCTTGCAGATAAATTCTTTTTCAATAATTTATTAGGGTTTCCCTTAGAGTGACCCATCTTAATCAACATAGACTCATACCTCGAACTGTATATTTTTATATCCTCTTCTCCATTTTCCAAACCAAAAATTTCAGTTAAAATAGCAGGGGTTAGGGTAACCTGATTGCCTGCGATGGTACCAGTCATAGTATCTGTGTCGGGAGAAGTTGAAGTATAAACCCATTCCCTTAATTCAGTTGCTAGCAACTTGATCCTGGTTATCATGATTTTCTTCAGTTGCTATTCTTCAAACAGCTGTAGAATGTCCATGAAAATCTGATCGGAATGAAGGATAGAATCGAAGTCAATGTCAAAACTAGTGTCTTACTTCATGTTGGAGAGGGAAATCGCTAGAATCGCCATTGTTTTCCTGCAAAATGAAAGAGAGATCAAGTGGAAGAGAATAGAAAGCACGGGATAGAGCTCGAGGAAAACCTAGTTATAAAGGTTTTCATAATATAAAGCTGCAAGCTCCGTCCTGCGAAAAGAAAATAAATCTTCATTCTCAGGTCGACGAAAAATTTCATGAAGAAATGATATCGTCGATCTCAGTTTGAAGAGGGGAAAAAATTTTGTCATTCTCAGGTCGACGAAACTTTTCTGAAGCATGATCGTCAATCTCTGCTCGACGAAAATAACTTCTCACAAAAAGTTCGTCGATTTTAGGTTGACGAATTTTCTCAAGAACAGTTCTCAGATCGTCAATCTCCATTCGAAGAACTGTGACCAATTCTTCGACCTCAGACAGAAATTAAATTACCTTCTCCATTGATCATACCTAGCTGATTTAGAAAAAACAGATGTTTCTTCTCATCTAAAGGTTTAGTGAAGATATCTGCTCTTTGGAAATCAGTAGAGATAAAGACAAGATTAATTTTCTTTTTGTCCACACAATCTCTAATGAAATTATATCTAATTTCTATATGCTTTGTCCTACTATGATGCACTGGATTTTGTGCAATGGAAATTATACTGGTACTATCACAAAATATAATTAAATTATTTAGATTGTATCCATAATCTAGGAGTTGGTTTTGAATCCATAATATTTGTGAACTACAACTACTAGCTGCAATATATTCAGCTTCTGCAGTTGAAGTGGACACAAATATTTATTTCTTACAAAACCAAGACACAAGCCTATCACCAAGGAACTGGCATGTTACTGATATGCTTTTCCTGTCTACTCTACATCCAATAAAGTCAGCATCTGAGAATCCAGTTAATTCAAATTCTGACTCTATTGGATAAAAGAGTCCTAGATTTGGGAAACCCTTTATATATCTCAAAATCCTTTTAAGTAAAATATAGTGAGATTCTTTAGGGTTCCCCTGGAACCTAGCACAAAGATATGTAGCAAACATTATGTCTAGCCTACTAGCTGTGAGATACAATAAGGACCCAACAATAACACTATATGTTTTTTGATCAACTGGTTTGCCATGTTCATCAGAATCAATCACAACATTGGAAGCCATGGGTGTTTTCTTGGCTGAGGCATCAGTCATCCCAAATCTTTTAACTAGCTCCTTAGCATATTTTGATTGGGAAATGAAAATTCCATCAGGGGATTACTTCACTTGGAGACTAAGGAAGTAAGATATCTCACCCATGCTACTCATTTTAAACATGGAATGCATCAGGTCAGAAAATATTTTGCATAGTTTGGAATCAGTAGAGCCAAAAATGATGTCATCTACATATATTTGTACTAACAATATGTTATTTTTATGATGCCTAGTAAATAAAGTTCTATCTACAATGACCCTAATGAACTTATGCTCTAATAGAAAGCTAGCTTGGGTCTCATACCAAGCTCTTGGAGCTTGCTTTAAACCATAAAGTGCTTTATGCAATTTGAAAACAAAAGAGGGATGAGTTGGAGAAATAAAACCTGCTGGTTGTTCAACATATACTTCCACTTTGAGTTTACCATTCAAGAAGGCACTCTTGACATTCATTTGGTAGGCCTTGAACTTTTTGTAAGCTGCATAGGCAAGAAAAATTCTGATAGCTTCCAGTCTTGCAACAGGTGCAAAGGTTTGATCATAGTCAATTCCTTCTTTCTGTCTGTATCGTTGTGCTACCAGCCTTGTCTTATTCCTGATGATGGATCCTTATGCATCCAATTTATTTCTTAATACCTACATAGTTCCAATGACTTGGAAGTCTTTGGGTCTAGGAACTAAGTCCCAAACTCTTCATCTCCTAAACTGATTGAGCTCCTCTTTCATTGTAGTAATCCAGTGGGGATCTTCCTCTATATCTTTTATGGATTAGGGCTCAAGTTAAGATAAGAAGCAAGCTTGCATAAAATTTTGGTTGAGTTGATGTCTTGTTTGCACACCAACTGATATGTCTCCAATAACTTGAGATACATGGTGATCTATAAGTGTGACAAGATCAGTTGGAGGAGTTGGTTCAGCAACAACATTGGGAATGAATTCCTCTTGTGTAATTATATTTGTTGTTGGTGGTTCAGCAATCACTTCATTCAAATCTTCTTCACTGTCTTCTTCAACATATGGAGAGGGATGTGATATGGCTTCATTGGTGAGGTTTACATCATTCAATTTCTCACATAGTTGGGGTACCTGTAATAAATCTTTGGTAGAAGAATCCTTCTCCTTGTAATACATGTTAGCTTCATCAAAAGTTATATGTATAGATTCTTCCATTTTTAAGGTTGATTTATTAAAAACCATATAGGTCTTGTTGACTTAGGAATATCCAAGAAAAATTCTCACTGTAGTTTTGGCTTCAAACTTTTTAAGATGTCTCTTATTGTTATTATGAATATAACATCTACCACCAAAAATTCTAAAGTAATATATTTTAGGTTGCTTCCCTTTGAGTAGTTCATAGGGAATCTTTCTCTTAAGTTTATGTATCAAACTTCTATTCAGGACATAATTTGCTGTGCTTACAGCCTCTGCCCAAAAGGATAGGGGCAAGTAAGCATCTACAAGCAATGTTCTTGCAGCTTTAATGAGGGTTTTGTTTTTCCTTTTTGCTATCCAATTTTGTTGAGGAGTTCTAGGAGCAGAGAAGCAATGCTTGATACCTTTCATCTCATAGAATTCTTGCATAGGAAGAGATTCAAACTCAGTACCATGATTATTTCTAATCAATACAACTGGAGTAGAGTACTCAATCTTTATGCTCTTAAGAAAATATGTAAGAACTTTAAAGTTATCTGACTTTTTTCTCAAGAAGAATACCCAAGTGAACCTAGAGAAGTCATCTACAATAACTAAAGTGTAAAATTTTTTTCCCAAGCTCTATACAACAATGGGTCCAAATAGATCAATATGTCGCAAGTACATAATCTTGGGTGAATCACTCTTATTAATAAATTTAAAACTATTTTTGGTTTGCTTGCCAAATTAACAAGCTCTGCAAAGGTTTTCCTTCTTGTAGGGGCAAGAAGGCAATCCTCTAACAAGGTTGTCCCTAGAGAGTTTAGTAATATTTTTAAGATTAACATGTACTAATCTTTTATGCCATAGTTCATTATTATTACTAATTTGATTAAATAGGCAAATTTATGACCTAACAGATTAAAAATTAACTACATAAATGTTTCCTTGCCTAAGACCAGTTAAGACAGTTTTATTATCTACAGAAGAAATAATACAGGAAGAATGGTTAAAGGATTCCTGATAACCTTCATCACATAATTGGCTTATGGATATCAGGTTATGTTTTAAACCACTCACATATGCTACTTTCTTGAAAGTGACAGCTCCAATCTTGACAATCCTATAGCCTTCAGTTTGTCCATAGTTGGAGTCACCAAATATCACTTTTGGACCAAGCTTGGACTTGTAGTATATTAAGTTGTCCTTGCTGCCTGCCATATGCTTTGAAAATCCACTATCTAGGTACCACTGTTCCTCTGTGGTAGGATAGTCTTTCACTTACAAAATGAAAAGTTAGGAGTTCTTGACCCAGGTAACCTTGGGTCCTTGATTCTTTTCAAAATTAAAGCTAGAAATATAAGAACATTCAGTTTGGTTCTTATATCCTTGAGGGTGAAATTTCCTTGGTGTAATTATCCATTTGGTAAATGGGTCAACAAATTCTTTTGATTGATTAAATGTTCTGGAATAATTTGAATTCATGTTAGGCTGAATTTGGATCGACAAATTTTGATAAGTTCGTCGAACTGAGTTCGACGAATATGGATGAGTTCATCGAACTCCGCTAAGAGAATGGAAATATTCATTCTTTGTGCCCCAATATCGTCAATCTCGGCTCGATGAACCATATTGGTTTCGTCGATCGCTGCTCGAAGAATAATTATAATGGAAATCTGCGTTCAGAGTTCGTTGACTTGAGTTCGATGAACTGTACACATTTTGTCAATCTGAGTTCGATGAAATCGGTTGAACATTATTATTATTAGGGTTTTTCTTGTTCTTTCTCTTTTTCTTGGATTTCTGATTTAATTCAGTTTGTTTGTTAATTTCATCTGTTTTTTCTTTACCCTTTTCTGATATGAATATAATGGGGTTGAGAGAATGTTTTTCTTAATTAAATGAGGTTGGCTTGATGAAGCACCTAAGCCCAGCATGCCATTGAGCCTTGCATTTATAGTGCTTGTGATGTCCATCAATTTGATGCTTTTTCCATTAAGGGATTCTTCAAATTGCTTTGCCTCAGTTAATTTAGTTTTTAGCGAAATGATTTATTCAGTAGCTAGAGCTAATTCATCTTTTAACTTAGTATTTTCAGATAATAGATTATGTTGTTCAATTAGCTTATCTCTGAGAAGTTTTATTTCCTTCTAAGATTTTATTAAGACATTACATAATAATTTAAATTTAGTTTTGAAATATTGTGAATTGAAATCAATTGATGATATTACCTGAAGCTTCCAGATTCAAATTCTTCTTCTGATTGCCCAGCTTCTGACAGATGGCCTGAAGCATTGATAGCCATCAAGCAAACATCCTTTGATTTAGCTTCTTCCTCATCTTCACTGGAGCTGGAAAATGAAGATTTTTCTTCTGTTTCACTCCAAGTTTCTGCAATAAAGCCTTTCTCCTTCCTCTTATGCTTGCTTGAGGAGGGCTTGTTGTACCGCTTTCTTGATTCCTTGTCTCTTCTTTTCTCCTTTTCTAATTCTCGAGACACTTAGGAAGAATGTGTCCAGGTTTTTTACAACCAAAGTATACAAATTTCCTTGATAGGAATTTTGTCATATCTTGGTTTGTCATCTTGTTTGGATGACTTCCTTCTGAAATATTTTTTGGCCATCTTATAAAATCTTCTGGCCAGTAAGATTAGGAGTTCATCATTTTCTTATGGAGCTTCTAGTCCTTCAGATGCTTTGAAAGCAATGTTTTGCTATTTCCTTCCTGATGAGGAGGTCTTCTGCTCAGCTGCTTCTCTTATCTTTATAAGCTGCTCATAGGATATGAGCTTGCCTAGTAGAGACTTAGTGGATACTTCATTTAGTCTTCTGGCCTCCTTGATTGGCCAGATCTTGGAGTCCCATGTACTTGGGAAGCACATAAGAATCTTGTCAGTTATCTCAGTCGGTGAGATATTTTTATCCACGTTCTTCAGTTTATTGACAATTAAACAGAGTCTATTGTACATGTCAGCTACTGACTCAGACTCATCTTTTTGTAAATTCTCATATTTAGAGATAAGATGGGATCTTCTGTCCTTTCTCTCATCAGCTGATCATGCAACCATTTGGTTCATAGAATCCCAAATGGCTTTTGCTAAAGTGCATTCAGTCACCTTCTAGAAAATGTCATTTGACATGGTTTGTGCCAAAATGTTCACGGCCTTTGCAACAGCAATATTTTCCTTCTTTTGTGCATCAGTCCACTCAGGTGGTGGAACTGCATTTATGCTTCTTGAAGTAACAGCTTCCTGAGTTAGAGGACCTATCAAAATGGAGTTGTAGATATCTTCATCAATAGAGATCATATATAATCTGATTCTTGCCTTCCAGATTGCAAACTTATTCAGATTGTAGACTGGAGGTCTAGTGCTTGAATATTCTTTATTCTATGCCATTATATAAGAGAGACACTAGAGATATTAAGATCTATCAAAAGAACCTTTGGTTAAGGTATTATCCTGTGAAACCAAATAAACAAACCCTCTGATACCAATTGAAAGTGAGGGAATAGATTTGACTAACTCTAGAGGGGGGGGGGGGTAAATAGAGTATTTTAAAAACTTGATTAGTTTTTATAGCGGAATTAAAATAAGTGATAGTAGTATATATATAAAGAGAGGTAAGAAAAAGAAACTATAATAATACAGTAGAAATAAAGAAAGGAACAACCAGACGACACATAAAAATTATAGTGGTTCCCCAAAACTGGGTACATCCACTCTTCTACCACCCTGGTATGATCCACTAATAGGTTTTTGATCAGGTGCCCTACCACCATAGGTTTTTGCTCAGATGCCCTGTAACCACCAGAGCTATTTCAAGGGAGATCTCACAACTATTTGAGCTTTTGATCAGGTGCCCAGAAACCAATCCAAGTCTTTTGATAAGGAAACTTGTCAAGCAGGTGATAACTTTTGAAGGGAGTTAGAAACCCTATTTATAGTGGAAATGAAAAGATGTTGTCTTCTCTTTCTCAAACAACTAAGAAGACTTTAGTGGATGTTGTTGTCAAAGCTCCCCCTGAGATGAAGAAAGGGTTCAGGAAGTTGAGTGCTTTGCACAGGATGTAGGGCTTGATGAAGATCTTTAGAAGCTTCTTGGACTGGTGTTGATGAGTTGTCCTTTTGAAGCCTGAAGCAGAAACTAAAGAAGACTGAAAATCTATGTTGATGTTCTTCTTCAATTTCTTGTAAGAATAATTGCAATCTTTTCTCTGTAAAAACATATATTAATTATTGTGAAAGATCTCTTGTAATTCTTGCTTTTCTGAAGAGAGAAATTTCTTTTTTTTATATTCTGAAAGATTACAACCATTCAAAATTTGAAATAATATTCTGAATTTATTACTGAGATCCTGGGAGAGATTGGTTGGAATTTGTCTTAAATGTTTTTCCTCAACTATCCCAATAAATAAGTCAAGTAATTTACTCTGTGAAATCCATAATTAATGCTGCCAAACAACGCCTATATTTTGAGAATACGAGCATTAATTATCAGAGAATTACTGCCTTAAACTAATCCAAACTGAAATCAAAATGAGAGAATATGTCAAACTGATATTGACAGAAAATCCTCGTACTCAGGACATATTTCATCGACCTGAACTCCAAGTTCGTCAAGCGGAGAAATCATCTTAGTCGAGTTGAGCTTAGAACAAAATTGATCTGGAAAATATCTGTCAAATCTGAGCTCCAAGTTCGTCGACCTGAGGTAGAATTTCGTCGACCAGAGAACCTGAGAGAAGAGGGAAGATCGTCGACATGAGCTCATATTTCATCAAGCTCATCTCAGAGTAGAAACTCTGAGTTCGTTGATCTGAGATCGACAATCGTCGAGCTGATTTCGAAGAAATTCGAACTGATTTCTCTGAACTCTTAAAAACTGCATTTCTTCTTAGTCTAGATCTTTGAATACTTCTGAGGGCTGGATCAAAGATTCTCTAACCTAGTCAGACTGACCTATACCTTAGAACTAACAAATTTTACCCCAGGCTATACATGATGGGTCAATAACCTAATAGTGAACCTAGCCTAAATCCAAACTAGTGATCCAATAAAGAAAATGAGGAGAGTTTGCTCGTTAAGAAGTTCAAGAGATATATGAGGAATCCAGAAAGAAGAAATTCAATCAAAAGGTTTTTTAACAAGAAGGAATCTGGATTCAAGAAAGGAAAAGGAAAGGATGATGTAGAGGATGATGAAGAGCGTCCACTACCTGAATGTTATCGTCACAAAAAAGTCAGACATATTTGGAGCAAGTTCCCAAAATATCTGAAAGAGCTGAAAGAGAAGAGGCACGAGAAGAAGGACAAGAAGAAAGTTCTTATGGCAAAAACTTGGGATGACTTCACATCTAAGGAGTCGAGTGGATCAAGTTTAGAAGCTGATGAGGAGGACAACATATGCTTGATGAGAAAGATTGTCTCATCTTCTTAAGTCTTCAAAGCGATAGTGAGGTAACTCCTCCAACTTATGATGAGTTATATTCTGAATTTCTAAAAATTTGTAAATATTTTGATAAAAGTTTAAAAGATATTATTACTTAAATCTAAAAACAAAATCATACTAAAAGAAAATAAAAAACTACCTATTGAATTAAAAATACTTGGGAAGAAGAAGGTTACTTGTCAATAGGACGATCACTCTTTGGCAAGGGTAATAGAATTAGAGAAGGCTCTTGCTAAGTCCTAATCTTACTTTGATTCTCTTATAAAGGAAAAAAAATGACTTAGAAATATCTCTAAAATTTTCTCAATCTCAAGTAGAAGGTGGTAAGAAGGCTTTTGCAAACCGGTGCGTTATGTTAGTCACTGAAAACATCGTCTTGAAAGCCCGGATCTATGATTTAGAAATGGTTATAAAAAAGTTTGGAATATGCCAACAATCACTGGATATGATTTTGGAAAATCAATGCTATGGTTCTGCGAAATTTGGGCTTGGATACACTTCTAGAAGCTATCACCCGGCAATAGCAAAAATTTCAAAACTTCTAAATATACTGAATCTGCTATCACTACTACTTCCAGCAAGAATTCTCAAAACTTTTTGAAAAATCTTCAACCTCTTTTATTATGCGTGCCAAATATAATAGGTTTGGTCACACACTAGTGTTTGTAGGAAGAAAAGTCATTGTTTTGTTAAACAAGTCTGGGTACCTTAGACTTCCACCTATTCTATGGGAGAAACTACTTGGGTAACCAGATTTTTACTCTCATCTCCTTTTTAGGTGTGTTGGTAGGCTAAGGACAAGAAAGACGCGTGGTACTTGGACTCAAGATGTTGAAAGCACATGACGGGCAATAAGTCAAACTTCCTTAGCCTAGAAATGAAGAAAGTATAGTAGTAACTTTTGGCGACTATAGTAAAGGAAGGATCATAGGCATTCGACTATTAGGTAATGATTCTTTTACTATATCAAATGTTTAGTATGTTGAAGGTTTAAAACACAATTTGATTTCTATAAGTCAATTGTGTGATATTGGTCTAAATGTTCTATTTGACTCTTCAACAAACCTTTGCAAAAATTTTAATTCTAAAACAAATGATATTATTCTTACTGCACCAAGGTCTCAAAATGTTTATATAATACAATTTCATGATCTTTAACATTCTTCTTTAAAATAAATTTTGTCCAAAAATGAGGAGTTAGATTTATGTCACACGCGACTTGGTTATTCTAGTTCCAAGTTAATTTTAAAATTGTCAAAAGATAAGTTAATTAAAGGATTGCTTATCTTACAAGGAAATTTATCTTCTTTATGTTCGTCATCTCAAAAAGGGAAATTTTCAAAGCCTTCGTTCAAAAACAAAATTGTTATTTTAACTAGTAGACCTTTATAATTGATTAACATGGATTTATTTGGTCCAATTATAACACAGATTCTATGAGGTATAAAATACACTTTTGTTCTGATTGATGATTATTCTTGTTTTTGTTGGACTATTTTCTTAGCTTTAAAATGCGATGCATTCTTATAATTTACTAAATTATGTATACATGTTCAAAATGAGCTTGACTTGAAAATAAATGCATTCGTTTGGATCATGGAGATGAATTTGATAATGATCTGTTTGTTTCTTTTTGTAATGAGTTAGAAATTAAACATGTATTTTTTTGTTCCCCGCACACTGCAAAAAAATTTTGTGGTAGAAATAAAAAATAGGACTCTACAAGAACTAGATTGTACTATATTATCTAAATACAATTACCTAGATCATTTTGGGCCGAAGCTATAAATACTATATGTTATGTTATTAATCGTTTTATGCTTCGACAATTTTTGAAATCAACACCTTATGAACTTTATTTTCAAAAGAAATTGAATATATCTTATTTTAAAGTTTTTGATTGCAAATGTTTCATTTTGAACACTAAATACACATTAGGAAAATTTGACAAAAAATATTATGAAGGTATATTTATTAGTTATTCTTCAACTAGTAAAACTTATAGAGTCTATAATAAGATGACAAAATAGTTGAAGAATTAATTTATGTTAAATTTGATGAGCTTATTTCTTGTGTAGAAAATAATCATGCAGGTAATGATGAAGAACCCCTTCCACCTCAAAAATCGGATGATGATGATATCCTTGGAGATTAAGAAGAAGATAAAGAAGAAAGAGAAGAAAAAGAAATGGAAGATTATGTGCCTCCAAAGTGAACTAAGATTTTCAAAAGACCATCCATATGATTTGGTTATTGGAGAACAATCAAGAGGGGTAAGTACTCGTTCTTCTTTACATGACTTATTTTCAAAACTTTGTTTTTTTCCAATATAGAACCAAAAGATGTTTCAACTGCTTTAAATGATGAATCTTGGTTTTTAGCTATGGTTGATAAACTTAATCAATTTGAACATAATAAAGTTTGGAATCTTGTAGAAAGATCTTATGATCATCCTATTATAGGAGTTATTTGGATTTTCAAAAATAAGTTAAATAGTGAATCTAGTATCACTAGAAGCAAAGCTAGGCTTGTAGTAAAAGGTTATGCTCAAATTGAAGGAGTAGATTTTGATGAAACTTTTACACCCATAACACGACTTGAAGCAGTTATAATTTTCCTTGCATTTGCTAGTTTCAAGAGATTTAAATTATTTCAAATGGATATGAAAACAATATTTTTGAACGCGTTTATTAAGGACAAAGTTTATGTAGAACAAGCCCCTGGTTTTGAGAATGATAAATTTCCTAATCATGTTTACAAATTAGAAAAAACACTTTTTGATTTTAAACAAGCGTCCTGTGCATGGTATGATAGATTAATTTTATATTTGTTGAAAAATAATTATAAAATGGGTAGTGTTGATTCTACACTCTTCATTAAGCAAATTAAAAATGAATTAATAGTTTAACAAATTTATGTTGATGATATAATTTTTGGAGCCACTAATGAAAAGTTATGTAATGATGTTGTAATGATTTTGAAAAACGAGTTTGAAATGAGCATGGTAGGAGAACTTACATATTTTTTAGGCTTTTAAATTACTAAAAACATGATGGTATTTTTATTTGTCAATCTAAATATATTCATGATGTTTTTAAAAGATTTAGATTTGAAAATCTTAATCAAGCTAGTACTCCTATGAGTGTTTCATTAAAGTTAGGAAAGGATGATAGTGGAATATCAATTGATCAAATTTTATATATAGTGATGATAGGTTCCTTACTATACTTAATAGCATCTAGACCTAATATTATGTTTGCAGTTTGCTTGTGTGCAAGATTTCAGGCTAATCCTAAAGAATCGCATTTAAAAGCGGTTAAACAAATCTTTAGATATCTTATTGGTACTTCTAAATTAAGACTGTGGTATCCTCAAAATGATGAATTTATTTTACATGGTTATTCTGATTTAGATTATGCTTGTTGTTCGTAAGATCATAAAAGCACAAGTGGCACTTGTCACTTCTTAGGCCCTTAACTTATTTCATGGTCGAGTAGGAAACAAAATTATGTTGCCCTCTCTACCACCGTGGTCATATATATTGCACTATATAGTTGTTGTGCACAAACTTTATGGATGAAACAAACTTTAAAAGTTTTTAGAATACAACAACAAACCATAAAATTTAGGTGCGACAATAAAAGTGCAATTGATCTTACTTATAATCCAGTACATCATTCACGGTCTTAACATATAGAAGCTCATCTTTTCTTTATTAGAGATTACAATAAAAAGGACAACATTAAAATCAGCTTTATAATAATTGAGTCACAGATTACCGATATTTTCACCAAACCTCTTCTTGATTCACATTTTTCTTCAGTAAGATTATAGTTAGGAGTCTTATACATTTTAGGTTAAAAATGTAAGTCATTTAATCAGGAAAATTATAAATATTATCAAAAACTTAACCAAGCTCAACATCAATTCAAATAACCAAATTAATCAAAAATACTACTCATGAAAATCAAGTTCAACATTTAATTCATTATCCAAATAATAATTGAAATAGAAGCAACAAAATGTCTTTATTACAATTCTGGTCCAGGAAAATAAAGTATAAAATGAATAACATGATTTTTTTTCCTTATCGCCAGGCGATAGCTAACTATCGCCAGATGATAGCTCCTTGTGGCTTGGTGTTATCCCTCTATCGCCGAGCGATATCTTCATTTTAGCAACCATGTAGAAAACTTGTTCAAAAGTCCCAATATTCACTAGTATGTGGATGTTAATCACTTGAACTCTGTCCTCTCTCATATGGTCGTCTTACACAATGAATAGAATGGTGAGGATGATCTGTCACTAGAATCTCCCAATCTTTCTCTTCCTCCAGGGTCGGGATCAAGTTCAGACCCTAATCTTTATGAATTTCTTTAAACAAGTCAACCTCACTTTTGTTTCAGCCTTATGCTCTTTCACTAAATCATAAAGCTCATCCACCCTCTCTTAAAGAGACCCTCCTTAAGGAAGTGTCGGTCTAGTAGAATGGAGGCTTCACCTTGTGTAGGTCTTTCAGATGAGGATGCTTCACCTTGTCCTAAAGGGTATCGTATCGTCTCTGAACTATAAATGGGAGGAATGCAATCATTGATATATATATCTTGTTGGAACTATTGGTACTTTTGATAAAGTACCCACTGAATGATACTTCCAATTGGAAGTGTATTCCATTTTATCCTCAAAGGATCCTTCATCTTGAATGTATATTAGATTACCAATAATACTATGTCTGCCACATCAAATTGCACTTTTTCTATTATTAGAAAAGTGACTAGGCTTAGTTGTGTCGTGATATTTCTTGTATCACCTGCCTTCAACAACACGGTGTTTCTCAAAATATCTTGCACTAAATATGCCTCAGGAGTGAGTCTAGTTGTGGTCTGAATGAGATTTATAGTAAATGTGTTCCGTTAAAAACTTTGTTCATTTGTGTCCAATCTTTATCTTTCCTATAATTTTTCAAGACATCCAAAATATTTTTACTAGCAATCAGACCAAACTCATTTCTAAGATCATCATGAGTTATCTCTACGATACCATTCTATAACCAAGATCTCATCCCTCCATTTAGTCCAGTATAAATAGGATCTTCTAGATGGTTATAAAATTCTATAACTAATATTAAACTAAACATATCAGGTAGTAGAATAATAATATACCTGATTGAGCAAACAATTCATATATTTGAGCCTCTTAAGTCATGTCTAGTTCTACAATCTTCGCTATACATATAGCGACTTTTTTGATCCCTGAAAAAAAAAGGTATGATGCATGTGGATTTTGTGCAATGCTCTTACGTGTTCGGGAACTGAAGGCCATTTCCTGAAAAAGTGAAATTGTCTGTTTTTTCTCACTCTCGTCGGCAATAGTGACAATCACTGGGCGATATCTAAAAACTTTCATCAAGCCCATAAATTTGTCTTAAGATTTTTAGATCTACTCTATAGATTCTCGGTAAACTATTTTCAAACTTCTCAAAACACATAAATGCTCTAGATCTACAACAACCATAAAGAAATCAAGCATAAAAGTGATATTTTACTCAAGTAAGAAACCTTGATCAACATCCACAAATCTGTATCAGACTACGTTTTTCATCACATAAAATCTTTTCTTTTGAAATTTCACATAAGATCCCGAAAATTTTTCATAAGAAAAGTATATATTTACCATAGATCTGAGATTTCTATAGGTGTACGGTCAACTTCTTCCACAAGAGTTCTAGGAAAACATAGAGCTTTTGAGATCTGGACTCAGATCCAGCCATTTTATATAAAAAGCTATCGCAGGAGATAGACCGCTATCACAGTGCGATAGCGTAATATGTTCAAAAATTATCCCTTCCTTCTTGTGATCATCTTTATTCGATAATGCTACTCTTATTCCAGTTAGGTTTTTGTTTTATCTTTTTCCGATTACTTAGCATGTTGATTTTTCATTTCAAGTTATAAAAACATTGTTTTTTTGCTTATTCATGCCTTGAATATTTTATTATCCAATGATATGGGAGTAACAAATATTCCTGATTTTTTTCACATGCCTCTAAGTATGAGTAATGTGTTCACGAACACGCTTTTTGGCTATAAGATATATGTTGTTTAAAAATTTTTCTCTCTTGATTATGCCTTATAAATACTTAACCTCTTGAATTATACATGTTCCTTGCTTCATTTGTGATTCACGCACACTTATTCAATTGAAACCATATGGTTATATTACAAAAATATTATGTTTGTAAAACAAGTGGATTCAGAGTCATTGATCATTATAAAAAAATATGTTGAGTGTTATATTAGAAATGCTACACAAAATAAATTCTTAAGGAAACTCCTCCAAGCACTACTCAACCTCCTGATAACTATTAATGAGCATTGTGAGTTTGAGCATCTAGGAAAGAATTGTAAAGTACCTTGTGCAAACATGTAAGCCATTCCACTTCAACATTTTGTGCCCTGAATCTCCTTATATGCATCATGAATATTATGTATATTCTACGTTATGTTTTATAATTCTTTTAGATCCCGAGGAATAATTTCACCATTTATATCTTCCAAAATAGCTCACCTTGTACACTTCATTATCTTTTCTAACATTTATTTTCAAGAGAATTGGACTAGACACGATTAGAATATTTCTCTCTAAAACCGTTAAATATCATTTATTAGCATGAGTTTTACAATATTTCCCTTAACTTTTATGACAAAATTTTCATTGATAGTCTATCCTTTCTTGATGAATCACTAACTTACTTAAATTTGAGTTAGATGTCTATCTTATTCACTTTTCAAATTATTTGGTCACACCTTTCTCAAAGGCTTCCTCAACTCTATCATGATAATCCTTGACTTTCCACTTCTTTTGCTAATAACAAAGGGGGAGAATATCACAAGAAATCTTAGGGAGAATATCGCAAGAAATTTTAGGGTGAATATATGTTAATATCGCAAGAAATTTCAGAGTGTTTTTCAATTTGGGGGAGCTTCCATTAAGGGGAAGTTTGTTCACACTCTAGTTCTTACCTTTTTTATCATTTATTTATTTTATCATCTCTATTGGTCATCATTGCTTTCTTTCTCAGTGGATTGGTTATTATCAAAAAGAGGAGATTATTGGAGCATACGTTCTGCATTCCTTGATTTGAAAATAACAAATCCCGTTTATATTTGATCATATTGTGTTTATGGTGTACAGATATCTCCAAGTAAACTATGATAATTTTAAAGTGACATTGAGATGCATAATTTTCAAAGACGGGAGATATCGCTGGCGATAACTATCTATCGCCGAGCGATATCAAGTTGATGACATCAGCCATGTTCTAGAAGGTTTCAGTACAATGCATTATACACTGATATCGCCAGGCGATATTGCATGATCTAGCATGATCACCATCATTCTGACGTGGTTACAGTAGAGTGGGCCACATGGCAAGCTGAGGTTATATTGCGCAGGGGATATCGAGCTATCGCGGGGCGATCAAGTAGATTGCTTAAAAGGGCTATTTTTTGTGCATTTCGTGACACACATCTTCTGAAACCTTAGTTTTGAGAATTCTTAGCCTGATAACTCTAGGGAATTAGAGAAACTCACAAGTGTGCAATTAATTTGAAGAGCATAGAAGAGATCGTTCGAGCATTATAACTCGGCGACCTTTGTAAGGATTCATCGTCTTATTCAAGTGCTTTACAGCAGAGTGAGTTTTCTTTCAAATTTCAATTTTTCTACAGCTCTTTGTTCTAGTATTTGATATAGAAATCGCCGCTTTGTGAGTGACGACTAGGTCCGTGTGTGGCTTAGGGGGAAATCACCGACTTATGTACATCAACTAGGTTGTGAAGTGATCAAGGGGGAGGCTAGTAGCTGAATCTAGGGAGAGATGGGCTTTAGCCTACCAGTCCTTGGGATAAGGACCATTGAAAACTCAAAAGATATTTTTTGTTTGTAGCCTCGATTTTAAGCTCTATTGAAATCTTTGTTTATGTTTTTTTCATCACTTATGAAATAAAATCTTCATTTCATCTTCATTAAATTTCTAAGTATTTGGAATATCATTTTGTTTGTGAAAAATATCATCTTAACATTAGAATAAATTTTATCTTAAGTTTTAAATTTAGAAAAGGTTTTTTATTTGCCTTTATTCACCCCTCCCCACTCTAAGGGCGCATCAAGATCCAACAAGCTCCAAACCGCAACAAGTGTTTGTGCCCGTAGCTTTAGCTACTCTATAGACCATAGATTTAGCTGCCTCTATCCGATGCGACTATAACCCTGTTCACCAAGTTCGCTCCAGGGAGATGCGAACCAGACCACCACAACTTGCTAGCCTCCTAACCAGACCGCCAGAGATTATCTGCAATACTACAGGAACCAGACTGTTAAAACTAACCGATATATTGCCTAACTGTTAGGCCGCCCGACAAAACCGTCAGTCCGCCAAGGCTCCATGAAATCTAACAGTCCACAATATAGCGGGAACTAGACCGCCAAGACTAACTGATAGACCACCTAACCATCAGGCTGCCCAACCAAACTATCAATCCACCAAGGCTCCATAAAATCTAACACTCACCCTCAAGCTAGAGCATATATATCAACCATGCCCAGCTTACTACAAAAATCTAAAAGAGAAGCGGACATAGGTTTGTTAAAGATGTATGCAATCTCCCTGTCTGAAGTGATAAACGGAGTACAGATTTGATTCTTCAAAATTTCTTCTCTGACAAAGTGATAGTAAACTTTTATGTGTTTTGTCCTTTCATGAAAAACTAGGTTTTTTGATATATATAGCAGTCTAGTTGTCACAGAACATAGGTAAAGGATGATCATATACTTCTCCTAGGTCAAGCATAAGGGCACACAACCATTTATTCTCGTAAGCAGTCGATGCCATGCTCCGGTACTCAGATTTAGCAGTTGATAGCTTCAACACTTGATCGTGACACAACAGACTATTTCTTTCTCTTCCAGCTAACAAGGTTCCCTCCCACAAATATATAAAAACCAGAGGTGGACCTCCTATATTCTTTATTGTCTGTATATCTAACATCAAAATAGGCTTGAATCTTCAGATTGTTATGTTTTCAAAACAGTAATCCCGTCCCTGGAGACCCTTTTACATACTCCATAATTTTTAAGGCAGAACAAAGATGGCACTCGCTTGGGGCTTACATATACTTACTGACCTTACCTACTGCATAACAAATATCCGGTCTGATAATGGTCAGATAAATAAGTTTTACCACAAGACGTCTATACATAGTACTATCAAAAAGAAGAGGTGAATCTTCTATCCAACCTTTGTCATCACAAACGACCATAGGACATCGAACTTGTTTTGCCCCAAGAAGACCAGTATCTTTTAACAGGTCTAATGTATACTTCTGCTGTGAGAGAAACACAGAGTAGTGTTTTCGCAAGATTTCTATCCCAAAGAAGTAATTAGGAGAGCCCATATCCTTTATAACAAAAATGTTGTCAAAGATGCTTCTTTACTCGATCAATTACTTCCTTATCATTAACAGAAAGGAGAATATCATCCACATAGACAACAAGAACCACAAGCCCCTTAGTGGTTTTGCGAATAAAAAGAGAATGATCAACAGAATTAAGAGTGAAGTCAATAAGAGAGACAACCTTACTGAACTTTTCAAACCAGGCCCGTGGACTTTGCTTTAGACCAAAAATTGCCTTTCGTAACCTACATACTTGATACTCCCCTTAGTAACATACCCAAGAGGTTGATCCATATAAACCACCTCCTATAGATCACCATATCGAAAGGCATTCTTGACATCTAACTGACACATCTCCCAACGCTTATTCACCGTAACATAGAAAATAACTCGGACTGTGTTGATATGAGCAACTAAGGAGAATGTATCGAAAAAATCCACACCATATGCCTGAGTAAAGCCTTTGGCAACAAACCGGGCCTTATAACAGTCAATAGTGCCATCCAGATGAAATTTAAAGACAAAGACTCATCGACAACCAACCATATCCATACCGAGAGGAGGAGGAACAAGTGTCCAAGTGCCCCGTTCAGTTAAGGTTGTCATTTCCTCATCCATTGCCACCTTCCTATGCGGAATAACAAGAGCCTCCTTATAGTTAGTTGGGACAATATTAGTTAAAAGATCAAGATCAAACCATTGTCCAGTTAGGGATAGACGAGCATAATACATGACATCATGAATGGAATGTTTAGTGCACGTTCTAACACCCTTTCGTAGAGCAATAGGAAGATCAAGATCTTACTTGCATTCGATAGGAGATCCATCCATCAGAGATTTTACTAGCCCAAAAACTATTAGCAATCGCTCTAAAGGAAAGGGAGAATCAGAAGCTAGATGTGAATATAATGGCGTAGGTGGTGGAACAGACACAGACGTAAGTACGAAAGGAATAGGAAGAAATGAGGAAGAATTAGATGGGGAGAGAGGAGAAGCTTGTGATAAATAAGGTATATCTTTGAAAAATATAACATCAATAGAAACTAAATATTTTTGTATTCGGGGATCAAAGCATCGATACCCCTTTTATGTCGGACAATAATCCAGAAAAGCACACTCTATCGAGCGAGCGTAAAGCATGTCACGACTAGGAGACGGAGAATGCACAAACATTGTGCAGCCAAAAACATAGAGAGGTAGAGAAAAAGGTGGAGTATCTGGATGTAAAATCAAGAACAGGGTATGACCTTGAAGAACAGAGGAGGGAATACGATTGATAAGATAGCAAGAATGAAGCGCATCATGTCCCCAGTACGAATGAGGAACATTCATCTATGTGAGAAGGGTGTGAGTAACATCCAGGAGATGTTGATTTTTGTGCTCAGCAACCACATTTTTTTATGATGTGTAGGGACAACTCATTTGATGAACTATGCTGCAGTGCATACAAAAATTAGAAAACTGGTGACTAAGGTATTCTCGAGCATTAAAAGTGTAAAGAGTTTTAAGAGAAACATCAAACTGAGTTTGTACCGTATTATAAAATTAGACAAACATAGAATAAAGGTCAGAACATTCTCATAAAATATACGACCAAGAACAATGAGAAAAATCATCAACAAATGTAACAAAATATAAACTTTCTCTACCAAAAGTCCGAACTAGGGCAGGACCCTAAATATTGGAATGAACAAATTGATGAGAAGAGCTACGTCCTTGTCTTGCGGCAAAAGAAGAATAACGATGCTTGCCAAGTTGGCAGGCCTCACAGTTGAGGGAGGAGTCCTCCATGGGTAAATATAGCAGGTGTTGGTAGATGAGAAGAGGAGGATGACCAAGGTGAAGATGCCACTATAGAAGAGAAGCAGAGTAAGCAGTGACATTATCGAGGAAGAAGAGCCCTTTACTTTCAGTCCTAGTAGCAATCTTCTCCTTGGAGTACGGATTATAAAAGAAAAAGTAGTAGAAGTAAAGGTAACTGCGCAATTCAAATATTTACAAAGATTAGGAATAAAAATTTAATTGTACGAAAAAGATGGGACGTAAAGCATGTCCTCAAGCTGTAAGGTTGGAGTAACATAGACTATACTAGTCCTACAAAAAGGAGGTGGAGTATCATTCATAATAAAAACTAGAGGAGACCGGTTATGTTTATTCAAGCAAGAGAACAAACAGAATCTCTGGTCATGTGATTATTAGCATCAGAATCAATCAGCCACTTACCCTAAGTAACAACATTAACACAAGTAGAAGAGGTGGATGCAAGAGATATGGATTTCTTAGTGTCTTCGCCTGCAGATGGGTGAAGATGACGATACATAGCCCAATAATGATCAACAAGATGACATATCTTACAACAGTGAGAGCAGACATGACGAGACAGACCACTCCCACCGGTATGACCTCTACGACCATTTAAATTACCAGAGTGAGCCGGATGAGAAAACATGTCATTAGAGGATGGTGAGGAAAGCAGAGGGTGCTGAAGAAGATTGGTAACTGCTGCAATACGGGCAACAGTAGTATTAAGAGTGGGTGAATCTGCTTTGCCAAGAATCTATTGTCGTATAATGTCATAAGACTCTGAAAAACGAAGAAGGTAACACACAATCAGAATATCTTGTAAGTGTTTGTTCTTCTCAGCTAGATCAGCAGAGAATGAATGATGTTGAAGAATCTCAATGCCAAGTGCTTGCACCTCTTGATAAGCAGCAGTAATAGTCAAAGTAGGGTGGGTAAACAAATTAGCATATAATGTATAAAAGCAGGAGGTCTGAGCACTTTTAGAATACAAAGTAGCAAGATGATTCCAAGTAGCCTTAATAGTCTCATCATGCAGAATAACAGGTAGGCACTAATCAAAAAGACTATTTACAAGCCACGTCCTAACCAAAGCAACACTAACATCCTAGTCATCAAAAATAGAAGAGCCACGAGCTAGAGGATCATCAGTGAGATGATCGTGTTTGCATTGAGACCTGAGCAAGAACACAAATGAGACACTCCAATCTAGAGAATTTGGACCAACAAACCTAAAAGCAGTGCCAAGATTCCCAAATGCAGAAGAAAGATGTGGGGTGATTTAAGTAAAGGTTGCATATAAGGTAGTAGAAGAATACACGGTATCTACTATGAATAAGGAGGTTAGAAAAAGGAACTGCAAGGATATGGGAAAAGAAAGCTCGGGCAGACAAAAAAAGTGCTCAAGCGGACAAAAGAAGGGGCACGGTTAGAAAACTGAAGGATGCAACAAACACGAGCAAAGCAGGCGATTAGAAAACTTGAAACCGCAAGGACTTGGTGTCCTTTGATACCATACAAAATAACTAAATAACAGGCTTTATATTCTGCAAGAAGTTAATTTACATGAGTATGACCCCCTATTTATAGGGAAAAAAGGAAAGAAGAAAAATATAACAACCGATGTGGGACTAAACTACAACCCATGGACAGGGCGGATAAAAAAATTTAGTCATCAAAACAACTAAGTGGTTAGGCCCTGGCCGCTCTGACTAAAATTCACCGGATACAGAAGTAGTCTGCTTCATACAGGTATCTGCCGGACTTAAGTAGCAGTCTACGACCTCTGATCGAGAACAGTAGTCCGCTTCATATAGGTATCTGCCGGACTCAAGTAGTAGTCTGCGACCTCTGATCGAGAATAACAGTCTGTTTCATACATGTATCCGCTAGACTCTATTGGCAGTCTGCGACCTTTGACCAACTCGCTTCATACTGGTATCTTCCAGACTCAAGACCAGCTCACTTAAGCACCAAGCCTCAATAACTGTCGATACCCATAGCTTCAATTTCTCTCCAGACCACAACTTCAGCTGCATATTGTAATGCCCCAAAACTCAAGGGAGAAAGGGCAGCGTATTAAGGCGAAGCTTGTGTCCTGGTAAGGGCCACACAGCTTGGAACACAGGCGTGTCCAAGGCCGTGTTGTGCTCGGGTTTGACGACGTCTCGAGTGGTCGACGAAAATGCAATCGAAGAATATCAAGACAGGGAACACGACTTGAGACACGGGCGTATCAGAGGCCGTGTCCTTCTCGGGCTGTTTGTCGGGTTGTGTCGAGAGAGTTACACGGCCTGGGACACGGGCGTGTCCCCGGGTGTGTCTAGCACACAACATGGGACACGGGCGTGTCACATGGCCATGTCCTATTCAGGATGTTTTGGCCCTGTGTCGATCCAAGGAACACGCCCCGAAACACGGGAGTGTACTGTATGATACGGGTGTGTCAATTGTGACACGGGCGTGTCTAAGCCCATGTCCTATTCAGGACGTGATGGTTTCAGCGCCGATTGAGGCACACGGCCCATGACACAGGCGTGTCCATGGGTGACACGGGCATGTCACAAGCCATGTCACAGGCCGCATCCTATTCTTTATTTTCTGGGTTAGAATACGGTCTTGGACATGGGTGTGTCACAAGCAATGTTCGACCCAAGAAATTGACTTTAAGTGCGAATAGAGGCCGTCTGTTTCCTTCTTTTGGGATCCAAGGGCTCAGGGCTGTTCTTGGAGTGTTAAGGCCGGGAATGGGAGGTTGAAACCCTCATTTCCCATAAGCATTCTCTTTCTAAAACTTTAGAGAGAGGGGAGGGCAAGGAATAAGGAGGAGGAGAACTCGGGCCGCCGGAGAAGCTTCAGAGACCCGATTTTCGATCCGAGTCCAAATCTGCGAAGGCGAGGCCATTACGGTGCTTTCAATCCGACTAGATCTTCATGGTGCTGAAGAGAACCATAAGGGTAACGATTCTCTTCTTGGACATGTGAAGTCCTCTTCCTTTTTGCATAAGAAACCCCCTCCTATGAGTGAGCGGTGAGTGCGAGGTATTCCTTCGGGTAGATAGGAATTATCCCCATTGTTTTGCATATAGACTCCAAAATCAAAGTACGAACATATGCATGGTATGTGAAGCCTACCCGAACAAATTGGTCTGGATCGTTGATGTTTCATTATGCATGAATAGCCGGAGAAGACTCCATGCCGATGGTTTTTTTCGAGATTTCTACATAGTATATTGCTATAGGGAGTCTTGAGGATTAACCCCAAGGTACACTCAGAAATCTAGGCGAAAGCGAAGTTCTGCCATTTTGGTGACCTGGGAGCCAGCCTGGTACATAGCGGGGCTATGTACCGTTGTATGATCGATTGTTTAGGACTGGGGGAAACTTGTCTCGCATCGAAGGCCAAAGGGTCGTGGTAGGGTGAGCAACGGGCTGGTGGACCTCTACCCACTCCATCTGGTTCGGTTAAAGCGGCCTAAGGTACATAGAACTTACCGATAATTTGGAGAACGAGTCTAGACTGTGGATGAAAGGAATAAATGCTTATGAGGTTTGTCATCCTAGGGATGGTGGTGGAGCCGTGGAACGGACCGGGTTCAGACCGGCTTCACCGAGTAAGTGCCCTGATAACACGGGGTGTGCGGCCGTGCGGGCCTGCACCTGTGGTGTATTGTGGATTTGTTGTAATTTCACTTAAATTGTTGGTTTATACTAATGCAATGCAGGAAAGGTGCACCGCCACCCCAAGAAAGGGTTGGGGTCGTTATAATTTGGTCAGCTTTAGCTGACCGTTGCCTTAATTTGCTGACGCTGCGGTAGATTGTTGCTTGCAGGAGCTGCGGAGCCTAGTAGCAAGTAGCGGGCTGAATCCCTGGTTGCTAAGTCATCCCTCGAAGGCCATGCGAATATTTACTTATTGTATTCATGTGTGACCGTCCTGCATGCGGAAGTTTGGAAGATACTGTTTAATAAAGTAAACCCCTGTAAGGCCTTTAGGCCAAGTACTTCGTGTATTTGTACACTCATTCCTATTTTGGGTATTTTAGTGGACATTCACGCTAATGGCTTGAGTTTTTTATTTGCAACTTTTAAATTTCTTCCGCTATAATGTACTCTGAGTAGGACTTATGTATTATTGGTTGGATGGTTTCATTAAGTAACCAACCGGTCTGTCTGTGGTATATGGCGCCGGGCCCCGGTCAGACCTACTGCTATATGCTATGTGACGGATAGGGGTGTTACAATTTGGTATCATACTACAAGTTTTGGTCATGCTTAAATGAAGTTGTGGGCGAATTCTTTTAAGGGGTGGTGAGCACATGTGTGTGCATTATCGTTATAACATAAAAAGAACCCATGAATGTCCACTTAGGAATGAAAATACACATGTTTGAGGAACCTACGTGTTCCTATAATTGCTTTTTTCAATATTGTTCGGTCACTTAATGGTGTTTTGTACGACTAGAGGTGTCCGGGAGTGGCGCGTGGCAGTCTAAAGGCCCACTTTTTGGGAAAAGTACTGCACCCAGCGACGTGCCTGAGACCCCTCCTTCTATTGAAACCATAAGAAGGGTAGTTAAAGCGGTGTTCGCTGTGACCAACGCACAACATGGAAGGAATGTGCAACCCTCTGTCCCTGAGGTGGCCTCAACACCGGCCGGTGTGAGGGAGTAAATATCATTTAGAGGACCATTGGGTCAGCAGGTGAACATGCTTTTAGTGCAGGGAGCGCACTCAATTGATGAATATTTGCAGGCGTTTCTTATGATAAGGCGTTATCCAGGCTTTGAGTTGGAAAGTGAGCAGTCTATAGTCGATAGATTTTATAATGGTTTGCGTGGTGAGTTACGAATTCTACTTCTAGGAAAAAGTTATTGGGATTCCGAGCCTTGGTGGAGTCGGCCAGATCTTTGGAAGTAGAGTTGGGGAAAAATCACAAGATACCAGTGAGTAGGGTACCGAACCCTGCAGATCCTATAAGGGCTGCTTACCGCAAAATGCTGAAAAAGGAAGCTAGAACATCTACTAGCAAAGCTACTTACACTTGTAATACTTGTGACAAGAAAGGGCACTTTACTCGAGATTATCGGGAGAGTTCTCAGAAGACAAAGAAAGCTATGTCAGGAGCAGTTGAGGACTCTAGTGCAATGGAAATGGTGTTCAAAATGCCGAACTCCTCCAAATCTGGGTACCGTAAGTGGTATAAGAAGGCTAGGACTTCGGGTCTAGTCACTTCTTCTGGTGTATCCGGGGAAACTACAGGCTGAACCCCGGGCGCATGCTATATCTGTGGAAAGCTGAGACACTATGCTCGGGATTGTCAGAGAGGACGCCCAATGTCCGAGAAGAAGCCGGGAGCAATATATGAGGAGAAGGGCAAGGCAGTGGAGTCCACCGCATCGCACTATACTCCGGCCCAACCGAGAGTGTACGTCCTTGGCCAACAGGAGGCCATGTGGCCGACTGTCGAGATGACAAGTATGGTTTAATTGATAGTAGTTTACCTTTCTATACCTGTTACCTTATGCGAGTTAGCTTAGGACTGGAGGTACTAGGCTTTGTTTTGATTTTCGGTAATCCGGCGAGATCATTGTTCGATAAGGGAGCTTCGCACTCCTTTTGTCTGAAGAATTTATATTGCTCATCGGAGTACCTTCTTCGATGGCAAAGGACAAATTTGATGAGTTGTTGCCTAATGGGTGTTCAATGTGCGCGGATAGAGTCTGTGGCGTAAAAATACGGATTGGGAGTCTGGGGTTTGACTTGCAAGCGTCGTTACAGCCACTGGTAGAGTTCTACGTAATTCGTGGTATAGACTGGCTCTCGAAGCAGCAGGCATACATTGATTATAACAGTAAGGAGGTCAAGTTAGGAACTGGTCGTGAGACGACATCTGCAGGATTGAAAGGGGTCGAGCAAGACGTTGATGTCTGCTCTTAGGGTGGTTAAGATAGTTCGTGCTAGTGTCGATCTATTCTTCACACTAGTGGAGGCTTCAAATCCTGAGCCTACTTTGGACAGTATCTCGGTAGTATCCGAGTATCCGGATGTGTTCCTTGACGACCTCCCTGGAGCCCCACCGCCACGAGAGATTGACTTCACAATTGAGCTAGTGATAGGTGCCCAACCTGTGTCACACTCTCCATATCGGTTAGCGCCTAAGGGGATGGCGGAACTGAAGGTCTAATTTGAAGTGTTGTTGGAGTAGGGTTATGTGCGTCCAAGTTCGCCATCTTGGAGCTCACCGGTCCTTTTTGTTAAGAAGAATGACGGAAGCTTGCGACTCTGTATCGATTATCGAGAGCTAAACAAGTTAATGGAGAAGAACAGGTACCCGATCCCAAGGATTAATGATCTGTTCGATCAGTTATTCGGGTCATTGGTGTAAGACCCCCCTCCCGGAACACAAAACACAGCACGAGAGGGGTCTTATGCCAAGAATAGCTTCCTTGCGGTAACACTAGCACTCAGGCCAGCCCGTACCACAAGACGCCTATCCTGCCGGCTACAACCAATATCAACATATAAATGCCAACCTAACCATAATAATATAAAGAAGTCAATCCACACTAAGCATGAGTCCATAAGCACAACAAAAGAGAAGCTAAACAAGCTTCTACATAATCGGAGTACGTAAATAGAATTGCCCCAAAGGGATACAATAAAATCTCTCTCACTCAAATCTTTAACCGATGGTAGCGACGGTACCGTCCCCTCAGGCCCTGTCGTCCTGGCCTGGTTGTCCAGCTGCATAGCCTGCTGCTCCACCTGTGGGGTTTCCTCCTAAAAAGGAAGACGTACCAACCGTTAGTCATAAAGACTAAATGGCTTCACATTCGCTCCCCCGGCGACTCCTCGGCACCGGGCAGAGAAAGGAACAGGTACAATATATATAAAACAGTAGTAAAAGCAGGTGAAGTAAGTATACAAGTCAAAGATAGCAATAAAAGTAGAGTATAAATGAACAAGCTCTTATTCTACAATTTTACCATCTACATCAGCAAGAGAGTATAATGTTATAACCGTAAGTAACTCAACTTATATGGATGTCCATACAAGCATATAAGTTGAGGGTCGTTCAGCAGTAAGTAACTCATCATATAGGAGTGCCCATACAAACTTATATAATGAGGGTCTTGTGTATGTACTGAAGTGCAATGCTATGTATGCAATACAATGACACACCCATGATCAAGCACATGCAACCGCTATGTCGACACAGACTTATAGTTCCCACTATTCGAGCAGGTAGCTAACCTCTCAGGCGTCATCCGTCGTGGCCAAACGGTGACAGTAGAGCGGGCATCTCCACTACTAGGCTGGTATCCAGACTACCTAGCCTAGCCCTCCGTATGCCTCAACACTAAGAACACAATAGCGGAGCTCACATGCGTACTACGGCTCAGCGGGTTCTCTTGGGTAAATGAGCACCAAGATCCTAGCCCCGAACTGGCCTATGCGTGACACGGAAGGAGCCTCAGAAGTGAGCACGAGGACCAAGCCCAATCGTTCACTTGGCACGGAAGGAGCCCCGGGACGTGAACCCCGAGGACCAAGCCAAACCGTCCGAGGTCTAGCTGTCAACTCCCATCGGTGTGACGATTGGCGAGCCCGTAGACCTCCCACACTATCCTTAATCCGGGATTATGACACCATGTGTCGACTCACACCACATGCAATTCCACAATATCGTGGCATGGAAGGAGCCTCGTGACATGAGCATCGAGGACCAATCCCAACCATCCATCAAATACGGAAGGATCCTCAGAACGTGAACACCGAGGGCCAAGCCCAACCGTCCAACTTTACTCATCTCAACCTTATTCCAACTAGTGACGGTCAACACCGCACTTGTTACTTCCATAATGCTACCCATAGGGAGACGACACTCAAAGCATTGGATTACTAATTCTCTTCTATCCATTCAACATACATCATGGCCATAGTGAAATCATTTATACATCCATCAATTTATTACTACCCATTTATATCAGGCTCTTTCCTTCAATTAAGCTTGTCAACAACTCGTTATACGAATTCAGATTTATAACCTCAACTTATCATATCACTATGATGATTTTGTCAAAAGAGTTCACCCAAGCCTCGAGTTGGATCGCAACATTAAATTCCACCAAATCGCACTCCACATGACACAGCCCAGAATTTAGGTGCAGCCTTAATCCGGGCAGAACCTTCGACCAAGGATTCCTGTGGCTACATGAATCCGACAAGTGCGTGTAACCACTCGTTGGAAAGATAATTACAAGGGCTACAACTTTCGTGTTTAGTTGAAAGCCCAGATCTGGTCGCATCACACCAGAAATTCACTCGAATCCTGCTGCGTATAGGATACAGATTTCCTGGGTGGAATTTTCCCCAATCGCAGTAGATTCGAACTAACTTTCCTGTGGCTACAGGTATTGCCTGTAAACGTGCAACCACTCGTTGGAAAGATAATTTTGAGGGCTACGACTTTCATGTTGAGTCAAAAACCCAGATATGACCAAAACACCGCCGAAATTAGCCACGAAGATTGCTGCGTGAAGAAATCAGATTTCTGCACGGATCTTAAGGTGAGATGAATGACATCCATTCATCTTCCTCCTTGCACCGATCTCCCAAAAACTCCTCCAAAAATTCATCCACCCTTATTCACCCTCACGAAGCCATATTTCTCCACGAATCCCTCTCTCATCTTCACTTTGAAGGATGAGGAGGATTAAGACACCTAAACCTAGATTTTCCAATCTAGGCATGGCTTTCCCTAGGAAATCATCTCCTCACCATCAAGACTCTATGGAGTCGATATCTCTCTTAGAATATTAAATACAGATCTAGCACCAAGGGAGAGAGGAGGAAGCTCACCTCGTTTCCAGCGGTACCATCATTCCTGGCCATGGATCTAATCATTCTTCTTTGCGGCATCTCTTGCTTGGTGCAGTTGTTCTTCACGGCAAAGGAAGGAGAGAGAGAGAGAGAGAGAGAAGGCCACCTCCAGGAGCTCCGACTGCTTCCCTCGGCTCAGTCGGTTTCGCGAGGTCCGCGATGACGGCAAGATCGATCGGCAAGGATGGCTAGGGTTCGGCTTTATCTTCTCTTATAAACCGATGTATTAGGTTAAATCCCTTCTGCAATGTGTCAACACCCCATTGGACCACCCCTAATGGGTCATATTGAAGTGACCCGGTCCAAGGAATCATCCAGCACGAATCCTGATGTCCGGTTCGGTCCGCCTGTACAAGCCGGCGAATCTTCGTGGGCGAAGAAAACGCACAAGTAAAATTTGACGGGAATCAATTGTCATTCTCGACGATCGGTGAGAATCGTCGGGCATTCTCGATGAATTCGTCGGGTATCAACAATGATACCCGGCGAATTTTACTTAGCCAACTTATCGGAAATCCTGGCGTTGAGTGCGTTGAGTATCAGTCAGCAATAATCGACGATCGGTGGGTATCACCGGGCATTCTCGACGATCGGTGAGAATCGCCGGGCATTCTCGACGAATTCGTCGGGTATCAACAATGATACCCAGCGAATTTCACTTAGCCAACTTATCGGAAATCCTGGCATTGAGTGCGTTGAGTATCAGTCAGCGATAATCGACGATCGATGGGTATCACCGGGCATTCTCGACGATCGGTGAGAATCGCCGGGCATTCTCGACAAATTTTCCTTAGACCATTTCCTTTCGATCCGTTGGATATCACTCAACCCTACACTCCATTCAATGCACTTGACACATTTTGCCAGTGCGCCCCGAGCCTGAGTCAAGTCTCTTGACTCAAAACTCATGCGAGGGGCCTAGTGCGAATTGGGACGTTACAAATCCTATAAACAAAATAAAAGATTTCGTCCCCGAAATCAGGCTAGGGCTATGGGGATGCAAGTACAAAACAATATGCGCTATAAAATGTTATATTGGGATAACATCTCCGGGTAGCGCTTCTGCATCAAGTCCACCGGCTCCCAAGTAAATTCTTCCTTCCCATAATTAGACAACAACACTTTTACCAAGGGAACACTTTTGCGGCGCAAGGTTCTTATCTCATTATCAACGATCCGCACCGGCTCCAGTCGCACAGATCTGTAAGATTCCACCTTACCATCAGTTGTGGGGATGTATTGTTCAGGCCGCAACAGCGCCTTCTGAATCGATGATACATGGAACACATCGTGGAGATTTTCTAGCTCGGGCGGTAGCTCCAGCCGATAAGCCAAAGGGCCAATCCTTTCCACTATGACATAGGGTCCAACATACCATGGGCTGAGCTTCTTCACTCCCCGCACCCGTGACACTCCATGCATCGGCCGGATTTTCAGGAACACTTTATCACCCACTTCAAACTCCACCATACGGTGCCTTGCGTTATAATGCTTCGCCTGCCGACTTTGAGCCTCCAACATGCGATCCCTTATCAGCCTAACCACCGCATCTGTGTCATCTATATATTCAACACCCAAAGTCTTCGGGTCTTCATCTTGTACCCAAGACAAGGGGGTTCTACACCTTCTTCCATAAATGGCTTTATGGGGCGACATGCCAATGCTAGCTTGATGGCTGTTGTTGTAGGAGAATTCCACTAAGGGCAAGAGTCTTTCCCACGGCTCTCCCCTATCTATCACACACAACCTCAACAGATCCTCCAATATTTGGATGGTCCGCTCAGACTGCCCGTCCGTCTGTGGATGAAATGCGGTGCTGAAGTCAAGGCGCGAGCCCAAATACGCCTGTACCGCCTTCCACTCCTTGGAGGTAAAATGACCATCACGGTTCGAAACTATCGTCTTAGGTACGCCGTGATACCGTACAAACTGCTCCACAAAAAGGCATACTAAGACATCCACATGAGCCTCCTTCTTCATAGGAATGAACCGGGCAACTTTCGTCAGGCGATCAACGATCACCCACACTGAATCATTTCCTGAGCGGGAGCGAGGGATCCCATGTACGAAGTCCATGGAAATATCCGCGAACTTCTACTCGGGGATTGGCAACGACTGCAACAGGCCACCGGGGCTCCTGCACTCCGCCTTCACTCTTTTGCAGGCTTCACAATGCGTGACAAAGTACCGGACATTCTTCCTCATTCCTAGCCAACACATCGTCTTCCGTAAGCCGGCGTACATCTTTGAAATTCTCGGGTGCACGGAATTTTAAGATCAATGTGCTTCTCTCAAGATATCCTCCCGGATTCTGCCACCTTTGGGAATGTATAGCAGGGCGCGAAAGTAAACAAGGCCGTCCTTTAGTGTGTACTCGTCAGTAGTCCTGTCTTCGATTAACTTTATTGTCGGGGCCAAAGCCGCATCCAATCCTTGCTCCACTCGAATCCATTCTCGGATATCACAAACTATGCTCATGCTGGACAAGTACTCTGTATATTCTGCCGAAGAAGCCTTAAATATTAAGGTAATGTCCATCTCCTCAATCGTCTGTGCCAACTCCATGCTCATCAACCGAGACTATGGGCTCGAGCCGGGTACTTTCCTACTCAATGCTTCGACTACTGAGTTCGCTTTTCCGGGGTGGTAGTTCAAGGTGAACTCATAGTCGCATAAAAACTCTAACCACCGCTGTTGTCTTAAGTTCAATTCCTTCTGGGTATGGACGTACTTCAAGTTTTTATGATTCGATAAGATTTCACAGTGGACGTTGTATAGATAATGCCTCCATACCTTCAAGACGAACACCACTGCTCCTAGCTCCAAATCTTGCACCGGGTAATTGATTTCATGCTTCTTCAATTGTCTTGAAGCATAAGCAATTACATGCTCGTGCTGCATTAACACTGCTCCCAACCCCTTATAAGACGCGTCCGTGTAAACTTGGAATCCTTCCTTCCCAGACGGAAGGACAAGGATGGGGGCAGAGGTAAGTCTATCCTTCAATTCCTGGAATGCCGCTTCATATTGGAGTGTCCACTCAAATGGCACACCTTTCCTTGTCAGAGAAGTAAGCGGGAGGGCAATCTTGGAGAATCCTTTTACGAACTTGCGGTAGTATCCAGCAAGTCCAAGAAAACTCCTCACATCGTCCGCCGACTTCAAGGGCGACCACTCCTTCACGGCACGCACCTTGGCAGGATCCACAGCTAGTCCAGCCCCACTGATTACATGACCCAAGAAAGCCACTTCCCTAAGCCAGAATTCACACTTGCTAAACTTGGCGAACAGGGCGTGCTCTTTTAACTTCTCAAGAACTAAGGCCAAATGCCCGGCATGTTCTTTCTCCATCTTCGAGTAGACTAAGATGTCGTCAATGAACACAATGACGAAGACATCTAGATAGGGCTCAAACAATATTTTCATCAAGCTCATGAAAGCTGATGGGGCATTTGTGAGTCCAAACGGCATCACTGTGAACTCATATAAGCTGTACCTTGAGCTGAAAGCCGTTTCATGAATATCATCCTCCTGTATTCTCAATTGGTAATACCCCGAGCGCAAATCTAGCTTGGAGAACCAATGCGCTCCCACCAGTTGGTCGAACAACTCATCGATCCGAGGTAATGGATAGGTGTTCCGTACCGTCAGTCGGTTGAGTTCCCGATAGTCTATACATAAACGCAGGGTTCCATCTTTCTTCTTAACGAATAGAACAGGGGCTCCCCAAGGTGATGAGCTGGGGCGAACAAACCCTGATTCTACCAACTCCTGCAGTTGAACTCTAAACTCCGCGAGTTCTTTTGGGGCCATCCGATAAGGGGTCCTGGAGACAGGCTTAGCTCCTGATACAAGCTTAATCTGAAAATCCACTTCTCTATGCGGGGGTAACCCTAGCAATTTCTCAGGAAATACCTCAGGGAAATCCCGTGCTACCCGTACATCCTTCACATCTACCTTCATCTCCTTTAGTTCGAAACATATCATGTAGACTTCATCCCCTCTCATATGAGCTTTCAAAGTCTGGATTGAGGATAACAATATTCGTGATGCGAAATTTATACCTTGGAAGACTACATCAGTATCCCCATGTCTCAAATAGATGTGCTTCTCCGCACAGTCGATTCTTGCATGGTGCCAATCCAGCCATGCCATGCCCAGAATGAGGTCGAATTCTGGTATTCTCAAAATTATGGCGGGGGTATCAAAGGTCTTTCCCCCAATGGTTATCTCCAACTCACACTTCGCGGTTGCCGTCATCTCAGATCCGTCTGGGAGGCGTACTCTTCGAGCAATACCAGTGAAATATTGTACTCCGTGTATATCCTTGATGAAGTCTTCAGACACGAAAGAATGTGAGGTACCGGTGTCAAATAACGTATAAGCCGGTTTCCCGCCGACCATCACGGTGCCTAAGTGTCATTTAATAATACTCAAGCTAGACGTCTAGTATATCTTAAGCCACTAGAGGATATTAATGGAAGCAAAATGGCTAATTCAAATCGTACCTGCAATAATCTCCTGAGGACTCCGCTCTTGAGTCATATCCAAGGCATACATCTGATCCCGAGCGGGTCCGGGGTTTCTTCTTCATGGTCCTCGTCCTCAACCACGCACATACCCTCTCCCCCGCGGGGCTGCTGGAGGGAAAGCAAAAGGCGCATCTCCAAACAGTTGCGGACAGTAGCGTCGAATGTGACCCGGTTGGTTGCATTCAAAGCACACCCGCTCCTGCCTTCCACCGTGTTGCTGAAATTGTTGAGGTGGAGGTAAAGCTGGCGGTTGTGGAACCGGGCGCTCCTCTCTAAAGTTCTGAGGGAAATGCCCGCCACCCCTCCGATATCCTCTTCCTCTTCTATTGTCAAATCTCCATCTGTTGCTGGGGCCGGCTTCCATCACGCCCTCCGCTGGCCTCTTACCACTTCCCAAGTGGTCCGCTTCCAATCTCTTCGCCATATCGATAATCTCCGCCAGACTAGAGTCCGCTATAAACAAAAGGGCTTGCCTTAGGGGATCTCGCAAGCCTTTGTAGAATCGTTTGGCGTACCCTCTATCATCCAACTCATAGGAGTCAGCGAATCTATCCAAGTGCTGAAACTCCTGTTGGTACTCTGTCACCGACATGGACCCTTGCTTTAGTTGCAAAAATCTCTCTTCAAGACCATCCCGAGCGGCCGAGGGGATGAAATGCTCAAAAAAGCCTTCATAGAATTCGCTCCAACTAATGTCCGTGTACACTCTTCCACGAAAAGTGGAGCCCATGAGGGACTTTCACCACCTTTTGGCGTGCAGTTCTAAGAGTGTCACCACAAGGGTCACCGCCATGTTGTTTGGACATCTTATTCCTGCCAACAATTCTTGTATAGTGTCGAGCCACTCTTCCGTACGCACCGCCGACTCTGTCCCAATATAAGCGGGAGGGGAGATAGCTCGAAAAATGCTTAACCAACTAGATCCCGGACCCTGTTGTTGTACAGGTACCTGCTGAGATTGGGACCTAAAGGCGTCCAAAATAGCTGTGAGCGTCTGCCCCAGCTCTGATTGTTGGAATTGTGTAGGTACGGACGGGCCGGGGGTGCTCCTCACTGGCTCAGCATGTACTGGGATCTATACATAGGGTACAAACCTAAGGTTAGGTTGGCTAATCTAAGGTTAAAGATGGACAAACTTAGTGAGAATTACATATGGGCACACCACTGCTTCCGCTAAGTCAGTTTTTCCCCAAACTGACGAATCAAACGGGGGTGGCACCATTGTTAAGTTACTTTCTCCTTGGAGGATCGTAGCAAGATGATATTATTTGTAAGACCCCCTCCCGGAACACAGAACACGGCACGAGATGGGTCTTATGCCAAGAATAGCCGTCTTGCGGTAACACTAGCACTCGGGCCAGCCCGTACCATAAGACGCCTATCCTACCGGCTACAACCAATATCAACATATAAATGCCAACCCAACCATAATAATATAAAAAAGTCAATCCACACTAAATATGAGTCCATAAGCACAGCAAAAGAGAAGCTAAAAAAGCTTCTACATAATCAGAGTACGTAAATAGAATTGCCCCAAAGGGCTACAACAAAATCTCTCTCACTCACATCTGTAACCGACGGTAGCAACGATACCGTCCCCTCAGGCCCTGTCGTCCTAGCCTGGCTGTCCAGCTGTATAGCCTACTGCTCCACCTGCGGGGTTTCCTCCTAAAAAGGAAGACGTAGCAACTATTAGTCATAAAGACTAAGTGGCTTCACATCCGCTCCCCCGGTGACTCCTCGGCACCGGACGGAGAAAGGAACAGGTACAATATATATAAAACAGTAGTACAAGCAGGTGAAGTAAGTATACAAGTCATAGATAGCAATAAAAGTATTGTATAAATGAACAAGCTTTTATTCTACAATTCTACCATCTACAGCAGCAAGAGAGTATAATGTTATAACAGTAAGTAACTCAACTTATATGGATGTCCATACAAGCATATAAGTTGAGGGTCGTTAAGCAGTAAGTAACTCATCGTATAGGAGTGCCCATACAAACTTATACGATGAGGGTCTTGTGTATGTAATGAAGTGCAATGCTATGTATACAATGCAATGACACACCCATAATCAAGCACATGCAACCGCTATGTCGACACAGACTTATAGTTCCCACTATTCGAGCAGGTTGCTAACCTCTCAGGCGTCATCCGTCGTGGCCAAACGGTGATAGTAGAGCGGACATCTCCACTACTAGGCTGGTATCCACACTACTTGGCCTAGGCCTCTGTACGTCTCAATGCTAAGAACACAACAGCGGAGCTCACATGCGTACTACGGCTCAGCGGGTTCTCTTGGGTAAATGATAACAAAGATCCTAGCCCCGAACTGGCCTATGCGTGAAACGGAAGGAGCCTCGGAAGTGAGCACGAGGACCAAGCCCAACCGTTCACTTTACACGGAAGGAGCCCCGGGACGTGAACACCGAGGACCAAGCCCAACCGTCCGAGGTCTAGCTATCAACTCCCATCGGTGTGACGATTGGTGAGCCCGTAGACCTGCCATACTATCCTTAACCCGGGATTACGACACCACGTGTCGACTCACAACACATGTAATTCCACAATATCGTGGCATAGAAGGAGCCTCGAGACGTGAACACCGAGGACCAAGCCCAACCATCCATCAAATACGGAAGGAGCCTCAGTACGTGAACATCGAGGGCCAAGCCCAACCGTCCAACTTTACTCATCTCAACCTCATTCCAACTAGTGACGGTCAACACCACACTTGTTACTTCCACAAAGCTACCCATAGGGAGATGACACTCTAAGCATTGGATTACTAATTCCCTTCTATCAATTCAACATACATCATGGCCATAGTGAAATCATTTATACATCCATAAATTTATAACTACCCATTTATATCAGGCTCTTTCCTTCAATTAAGCTTGTCCACAACTCGTTATACGAATTTAGATTTATAACCTCAATTTATCATATCACTATGATGATTATGTCATAAGAGTTCACCCAAGCATCAAGTTGGATCACAACATTAAATTCCACCAAATCGCACTCCACATTACACAGCCCAGAATTTAGGTGCAGCCTTAATCCGGGCAGCAACTTCGACCAAGGATTCTCGTGGCTAAAAAAATCCGACAAGTACGTGTAATCACTCGTTGGAAAGATAACTTCAAGGGCTACAACTTTTGTGTTTAGTTGAAAGCCCAGATCTGGTCGCATCACACCAGAAATTCACTCGAAGCCTGCTGCGTACAGGATACAGATTTCCTGGGTGGAATTTCCCCCAATCGCAGCAGATTTGAACTGACTTTTCTGTGGCTATAGGTATCGCCTGGAAACATGAAACCACTCATTGGAAAGATAATTTCGAGGGCTACGACTTTCATGTTGAGTCGAAAACTCAGATATGACAAGAACACCCCCGAAATTGGTCACAAAGATCGCTGCATGCAGAAATCAGATTTCAGCACGCATCTTAAGGTGAGATAAACGACATCCGTTCTTCTTCCTCCTTGCACCGATCTCCCAAAAACTCCTCCAGAAATTCGTCCACCCTTATTCACCCTCACGAAGCCATATTTCTCCACGAATCTCTCTCTCATCTTCACTTTGAAGGATGAGGAGGATGAAGACACCTTAACCTAGATTTACCAATCTAGGCATGGCTTTCCCTAGGAAATCATCTCCTCGCCATCAAGACTCTATGGAGTCGATAGCTCTCCTAGAATATTAACTACAGATCTAGCACCAAGGGAGAGGGGAGGAAGCTCACCTCGTTTCTAGCAGTACAATCATTCCCGGCCATGGATCGAGTCATTCTTCTTTGCGGCATCTCTTGCTTGGTTCAGTTGTTCTTCACGGCAAAGGAAGGAGAGAGAGAGAGAAGGTCTCCTTCAGGAGCTCCGACTGCTTCCCTCGGCTCTGTCGGTTTCGCGAGGTCCGCGATGACGGCAAGATCGATCGGCAAGGATGGCTAGGGTTCGGCTTTATCTTCTCTTATAAACCGATGTATTAGGTTAAATCCCTTCTGCCACGTGTCAACGCCCCATTGGACCGCCCCTAATGGGTCATATTGAAGTGACCCGATCCAAGGAATAATCTTGCACGAATCCCGATGTCCGGTTCAGTCTGCCTGTACAAGCTGGCAAATCTGCCTAGGCCAAGAAAATGCACAAGTCAAATTCGACGGGAATCAACTGTCATTCTCGACGATCAGTGAGAATCGTCAGGCATTCTCAACGAATTCGTCGGGTATCAACAATGATACCCGACAAATTTTACTTAGCCAACTTATCGTAAATCCTGGCGTTTAGTGCGTTGAGTATCAGTCAGCGATACTCGACGATCGGTGGGTATCACCGGGCATTCTCGACGATCGGTGAGAATCGTCGGGCATTCTCGACGAATTCGTCGGGTATCAACAATGATACCCGGTGAATTTCACTTATCCAACTTATCATAAATCCTGGTGTTGAGTGCGTTGAGTATCAGTCAGCGATACTCGACGATTGGTGGGTATCACCGGGCATTCTCGACGATCGGTGAGAATCGCCGGGCATTCTCGACGAATTTCCCTTAGGCCATTTCCTTTCGATTCGTTGGATATCACTCAACCCTACACTCCATTCAACGCACTTGACACCTTTTGCCAGTGCGCCCCGAGACTGAGTAAAGTCTCTTGACTCAAAACTCATGCGAGGGGCCTAGCGCTAATTGGGACGTTACAATTGGTGTACTCGAAATTGGATTGTATGTCCGGGTATTATCAGTTGAGGATAAGAGAAAGTGATATCCCCAAGACCGATTTCAGCACGAGGTATGGGCATTACGATTTTACTGACATGCCGTTTGGGTGGACCAATGCGCCATTCATGTTCATGGATCTGATATACAAAACACTCAGACAGTACCTGTACCACTTCGTGATAGTCTTTATCGACGACATATTTGTGTACTCGTAGTGCGAAGAGGATCACTTCAAGCATCTGCATTTGGTGATGGAGATGCTGAGGAGGAACCAACTATACGCCAAGTTCTCTAAATACGAGTTTTGGTTGTCCTCGTTAGCGTTCCTTGGTCATATAGTCAGTAGAGAAGGGATTGTGGTGGATTTGGCGAAGATAGTTGCGATACGGGAGTGTCCTGTGTTGTGTTCAGTAGCGGAAATTCGGAGCTTTCTAAGACTTGTTGGCTACTATAGGTGCTTCGTAGAGAACTTCTCGCGGATAGCGTTACTCCTCACGACTTTGACGAGGAAAGATCAAAAGTTTGTGTGGTCACCGGAGTGCACGCAAGATTTTGAAGAACTGAAGAGTCGGTTTACCACGTCGCATATTCTATGTTCGCCGGTTGGGACTGAAGGTTTTGAGATCTACAGTGACGCTTCGGGTAGTGGTTTGGATTGTGTTCTACTGCAGCACGGAAGAGTGATAGCTTATGGCTCGCGCCAGCAAAAGGTGGATGAGAGAAATTATCCGGCCCATGATTTGAAGTTAGCGACTGTGATATTTTCTCTAAAGCAGTGGAGACATTACCTTTATGGTGTGAAGGTCGATATCTATACCGACCACAAGAGCCTAAAATACATATTGGATCAAAAAGATCTAAACATGCAGCAGCAGAGATGGATGGAGTTCCTGGGGGACTACACATTCAATATTCACTATTTGCCTAGGAAAGGCAATGCAGTTGTGGATGCATTGAGTCGTAGGGCCCCTACGCGGGCCAACTGGTTGTCGGTTCATGACGAGTGTTTGATTCATGAGCTGGAGGCATTAGAGATCTCTTGTGTTGACAAGAAGACGAGTGTCGAAGCCCAATTAAACTGGATAGAAGTTCATTATGACCTGACTAATCGGATTCGGCAGGCTTTGGTTTTGGATAGCAACATGAAAAAAATCATGGATGAGGCTTTGGATGGGTCAAATTCCTAGTTGGAGGTTGTTGATGGACAGTTATGGGAAGACGGTCGCCTGTGTGTCCCAAATGTGGGTAAACTGTGGGATGAATTGATGTATGAGGCTCATCATACCAAGTACTTGATTCACCTAGGGAGCACAAAAATGTTTCATGATATAAAGAAGTTGTTCTGGTGTCCAGGACTTAAGAAGCACGTGACACTTTATGTGGCGAAGTGTCAAACGTGCGCCTTGGTGAAGGCGGAGTTCCAGAAGCCTGGAGGTTTCTTGAAGTCTTTTCCTATCCCAGAGTGGAAGTTTGACGATATTTCTATGGACTGTTCATGGGTTGACAAGGTCGCAGAAGGGAAATGACGTCATCTGGGTGATCGTAGATCGATTGATGAAGGTGTCGCACTTCATTCCGAATAGGAAGGATGATTCGGGGGATAAACTGGCAAAACTCTATGTGGATAACATTGGTCGACTCCACAGTGTTCCCTGCAGCATCGTGAGCGACCGGGATGGATGGTTCACGTCAAATGACTGGAGGTTGGTGCAACAAATGTTGGGAACTAAGCTCAGTTTCAGCACATCCTTTCATCCGCAGACGGATGGTCAGACCAAGAGAGTTAATAGGACGATGGAGGACATGCTTCGCATGTGCGTCCTAGATTTTGGGAAGCAGTGGGAAGATGCAAATTCATTGGTACGAACAATTCGAGAATGATTGCTGATCACTCAGGACAGACAGGCTAAACACTATAATGCCAAGCATCAGAATGTTGAGTTCGCTGTTGGCTACTGGGTGTATTTGAAGTTTAAGCCGTTCAAGGGTATCTCATGGGTACGACGCTTGAAGAAGCTTAGCCCGAGGTACCTTTGACCGTTAGATATCCTGGAGCGAATTGGTAAAGCAGCTTATCGTCTGAAGCTATCGATGGAATTGAGTGGTCTACACGACGTATTCTACATATCGGTGTTGCGAAAGGCGGTGCAAGAGCCTTCGTAAGTGATCGCGGTTGATTAACTACCGGTTGATGTTGGGTTGATGACGAAGGTCAAGCCCGCGTGCATTGAGGACTCGAAAGTCAAGCTGTAAAATCCACCCTCCCGTGACCTAAAACAAAGCGAGGAGGAATCTTCGCCTAGAATAGCCGCCTTGCAGTAGCACTAGAACTCGGGCTAGCCTGTACTACAATACGCCTATTCTGCCATCCTTACTAATATCAATCATTGCTAACCCAACCATTATATAGAGTTAGAAGTCAAAATCCACACAAAGCATTTAATAGTCCAAATACAACAGGTTAAGAACCTACAACATGCTTCTACTATCAAAGTACGAATAGAACATGCCCAACCTATATCCATCGCGACTACAACCCTATTTGCCAAGACCACTCCAGCGAGATACGAACCAGACCACCACAACTTACATGCCTCCTGACCAGACCTCTAGAGATAGTTCGCAATACTACAGGAACTAGAATGCCAAGATTAACCGGTAGATCGCCTAACTATCAAGCTACCCGACTAAACCGTCAGTCCTCCATGGCTCCATGAAATCTAACAGTCTGCAATACTGCAAGAACCATACTGTCAAGACAAACCGATAGACAACCTAACTGTCAGGCTGCCCGACCAAATCATTAATCCGCCAAGGATCCATAAAATCTAATATAAACTTTTTATCTTCTTTATTATCAATATAGATGGCATCAAAAAATGCTTCAATCTTCGAATGGTTATTCTTTTGAAACAATAACCCCTTTCTGGAAGACCTTTTCACATACTCCAGAATTTTCATGGCTGAACGAAGATGACACTCTCTGGTAGCTTACATAAATTGACCTTCCTTCCTTACTGCATAACAAATATCTGGTCTGGAAACAGTCAGATATATGAGTTTTCCCACTAGTCGTCTGTACATAGTACTATCTGTAAGAAGAGGAGAATCCTTAGTCCAACCCTTATCATCACCAACGGACATCAGACAATGAGTAGGTCTCGCCCCAAGAATACAAGTTTCTTTTAAGAGATTTAGAGAATACTTTCACTGTGAAAGCACCATAGAGTTACTTTTTCGCAAAATCTCAATTCCCAGAAAGTACGTAGGAGTTCCTATATCCTTTATAACATGTTGTTGAAGTTGTCTTTTTGCCAGAATAATTCCCTCCTTATCATCACCAGTAAGTTGGATGTCATCCACGTAGATAGCATGAACCACAAGGCCTTTAGTTATACTGCATATGAAAAGAGAATGATCAGTAGAACTCTGAGTGAATATAATAATAGAGACAACTTCATTGAACTTGTCGAACAAATCCCAGGGGCTCTACTTGAGGCTGTAAATTTCATTCCGTAGCTTGCACATTTGAGACTCCCCCTAAGCAACATAACTAGGAGGTTGCTCCATATAAACCACTTTTTGCATATCACCATACAGGAAGGCATTCTTTACATCTAACTAAGACATCTTCGAGCCTTTCTTAACCGCTACAGGGAAAAGAACATGGATGGTAATGATGGGAGCAACTAGGGAGAAGGTATCAAAGAATTCAATACCATACATCTTAGAAAAGCCTTTGGCAACAAGCCGATCCTTATAGCAGTCAATAGTACCTCGATTAAGGTCTTCATTTATTCACCCATAGAATCTTTCCAAAGAGGGATGTCAAGAGCCTCTTGATATGTGTCTAGGGTGACATAAGTAGAGATAGCAAGAGCAAAATGCTTTCCATCCATAGAAAGTTGAGCCAAGGAGATAGCGTCATCAACATAGGTCTTTAGCGGCAGATTGTAACACCTCTACCCATCACGTGCAATATAATAGAGGGTGCGGCCGGGGCCCCGCACCATATTTTACAAACAGGCAGAGAAGCTACTCAATAATATCAAAGACCATCGAACCCTAACAAAGAGCATTCTAGCGAAAGCTTCATGGTAGAAAACTTAAACTCAAGAATCATAAAGAGTGTCCACTAACAAGGAAATAGGAATGTATAAAAAATACATAGTTTGGCCTTAAGGCCTTACATGTTGCTCTTAACAAGAGTGTGGTTTACAAACTTCGACGCGCAGGCCAGGCACACATGAACAAGAGTAAAACAAATAAATCCTTCGAGGGCTAGCAGCAGCAGCAGCAGGGACTTCAGCCCTTCACTTCCCGCTTACTTCACTTTGGGATTTGGGGTGTTACACAGATCTACCATCAGGAGATATGGCAGGCTTGGGAACTGGATGGGAAGGCTTCAATGACAAAGAAGAAGTATCGAGAGAAAGAGCTGGTGTAACAGAAATAGGTGTGGAAAGAAGTAGCTCAGGCAGAGGTTTTAAGACAATAGGTATAGGAGAGAAAGAATTCAGATGGCAAGAGAGAAGAAGCAGGCGAAAAATATGGCACATCTTTAAAGAATGTGACATTAGCTGAAACATACTGTTTGCGGAGAAGAGCATCAAAATAACGATATCCCTTATGAGTCAACCAATAACCAAGAAATATGCACTTAATAGAATGAAGAGAGAGTTTGTCATGACTAGGAGAAGGTACATGAACAAATGACGTGCAACCAAAAACACGTAGAGGTAAAAGAAATGACATGGCTCCTAGATACAAAATGGAGAATGGGGCCTTGACCTGAAGAAGCAATGAGGGAATACGGTTGATGAGATAATAAGAGAGGAGAACAGTATGACCCTATTATGACTGTGGAAAATTTATTTGTATGAGAAGGCTGCGAGCAACATCATGGAGGTGGCAATTCTTGCGTTTAGCAATGCCATTCTGTTGAGAAGTATAAGTTCAAATAGTTTGATTAAGTAAACCATGACTTTAGAAAAAAATGGGAAAATTGATGGATGAGATATGCTTTGACATTATCAGTATGAAGAACTTTAATAGGAATATTAAACTATGTGTGGATCTCATTATAAACGGTAGTAAACACAATGAAAAGTTCAGAATGCTCTTTTAAGAGGTACAACAAAGTACTACCAAGTATACCTGAGCTATTCCTCTGCCTCTCTCTTCTTCTTCTACTCTATTAACTCCTTCTATTTCTACTTCTTCTCTTGCTACCTCTTCGGGTGTTCTTTAGTTGGCCACTACAGGTAGGTGGCTTATTTATTCTGGTGCAACTAGTCATATGGCGGGAAATTCTCTTGTTTTTTCTCGACTAGACAAACATAATAGGTTCCCTCTAGTTCTTGTTGTGGATGGTTCACCGTCTCATGTTTTTGGGTCTGGCACCGTGCATGTCACTCCTTCTCTTCAGCTTGAGGACACCCTTTTTGTCCCAAATTTTCCTTGCAACCTCATTTTTATTTATTCTCCTTGCAGATAGTTTGAATGTGTTCTTATTTTTATTGTTTCTACTTATTCGTTTTAAAATCCCCACTCCAAGGATACAATAACTACTGGGACTGAGAGCGACGGCTTGTTCTACCATGATAATATTTCATCCTTGTCTGCGTCTTCTTCCCTTCTTCAGTTTAATCTTCTCCTTGGGCATCCTCCTCCTTGGATTCTTTATCAGCTTCTATCTAATCTATCTCGGAGTGACTCTTCTCATAATTGCGAGGCTTGTCAATTTGGTAAACATCGCTTTTCCAGCAAAACACGAATGTAGTTCTTCTCATCCTTTGGAACTTATTCATTTGGATGTTTGGGGTCCTAGTCTTGTCTAGACTATTAGTAGGGGTAGCTTTTATTTAGTTACTTTTATTGATGACTTCTCAAAGTGTATATGGTTGCATTTATTATAAGAACATTCTGAACTTTTTTCCATTTTACTACATTCTATAATGAGATCTGTACACAGTTTGGTGTCCCTATTAAGATACTTCGTACTGATAATACTAAAGAGTATCTAAGTCATCTGTTTATATTATTTTGCATGCTTCATGGCATTGTACAACAGACTAGTTGTCCTTATACCTCATAATAGAATGTCGTTATTGAACGCAAGATACGACATCTCCTAGATGTAGCTCGTAGCCTTCTTATTCATATGCATGTTCCTTGGTCCTATTGGGATTATGCTATTTTTATTTCTTGTTTCCTAATTAACCGAGTTTCGTCTTCGATTCACAATGGCAAAACACTATTCTCGATTATGTATCCTGATGCGAATCTAATTCCTTTTCCTCCTCGTGACTTTGGATGCACTGCGTTTGTCCACTCTCCTTCTTCTAGTCGTGACAAACTCTATCCTCGTTCTATATAGTGCATCTTTCTAGGTTATTGTTAGACACAAAAAGTCTATAAGTGTTAAGATCTTGTTCTCCAAAAATAGTATGTTCCAACAGACGTCACCTTCTTTGAGGATGCTCCGTTCTTTTCTCTTACATCTACTCTTTCATCATCTGATATTTATTCTTCACTAGTTGATGGTTCTTCTTTTCTTATTATTTCGGCACCTCTTCCCGAGCTTGCTCTTCTTTCTTCTCCATCTGTCTCTAATTATTCAGATGCGCTACTGCCGATAGCTCCTGGACTAACACTATTTCCTTTGGATGGATTTGATATAGTAGATAGTCAAATCTTGATCTTCCGATTTCCTTTTGGAAAGGTGTTCAGAATTGCACTCAACAATCCATTCGGATTGTAGTTTATTATGTGTGGTTGTCTCCTTCTTGCAAAAGCATTGCTCTCATTCTTTCCATCAATACTATTTTTGTCACCTATCAAGAAGCTCTAACTATTCCGCATTGGAAAGCCGCAATTGATGAGGAGATGAAAACTCTCAAAGAATGAGGCGCATGGACTCTTATTCCTACCCCTCCAAGGGCTGATGCGGTTGGTTGTCACTGGGTCTTTGTGGTCAAGTTTCTTCCTGATGGTACTATTGACTGTTAAAAGGCTCGGCTTATTTCCAAAGGTTTTATACTGACAAATGGTGTGGATTTCTTTAATACATTATTTCCTGTTGCTCGAATTACTATAATCTGTCTTCTCTTTTTTGTGGCCGTCAACAGGGACTAGGCAATGTATCAGTTGGATGTGAAGAAAGTCTTTCTTTATGGTGATTTACAGGAGATAGTCTATATGGAGTAACCTCCTGGGTATGTGTCTTAGGGGGAGTCTTAGGTGTGTAAATTGTGTAAGGATATCTATGGTCTTAAGCAAAGTCCAAGGGCATGGTTTGAAAAGTTCAACGAAGTTATTTCTATTATTGGGTTTGCTCAGAGTGTTGCAGATCACACTTTGTTCATTAGCAAACCTTTGGCTAGTCTTGTTGTTCTCACTATTTATATGGATGACATTCTTCTTATAGGGGATGATAAAATGGGTGTTGACATGACAAAGAAGCAACTTCTTCAACGTTTTATTACCAAAGATATGGGTTGACCCAAATACTTTTTGGGGTTTGAGATATCCCGAAATCCTAGTTCTATAATTCTTTCACAGCGGAAGTATGCCTTGGATCTCTTGAAAGAGACATGTCTTCCTGGGTCTAAACCTGCTCGGTCTCCGATGGATGTTGGAGATGACAAGTGCTGGTGTGAGAATTCTCCTTTTCTTAAATATGTTACCAGATAAAGACGACTTTTATGGAAACTCATTTATCTCACAGTCACTAGACCAGATATTTGTTATGTAGTAGGAAGAGTGAGCCAATTTATACAAGCTCCTAAGGAATGTCATCTACAATCAGATCTAAAGATCTTAGAGTTTGTGAAAGGTGCTCGGATAAAAGGCCTTTTGTTTTTAATAGGGGGAATTTTGAAGATTGAGGCTTATTCTGATGATAACTATGCAAATGATAAGGAAGATAGGAAGTCAACACCTGGTTTATGTACGTTTGTTGGAGGGAATCTAGTCATCTAGAAGAGCAAGAAACAAGATGTAGTTTCTAGGCCAAGTGCGAAAGGCGAATATAGAAGCATGACTTTAACTGCTTGTGACCTGAAGTGGTTACAAACACTTATGCTTGATTTGGGATAGGTTTATGATCATACCCTACCAATGTTTTATGACATTAAGGCAGTTATATATTTCGAGAAATCCAGTCTTTCATGAGAGGATGAAGCATATTGAAGTGGATTACAAATTTATCAGAGAAGAGATATTGAAGAATCAAATCTGCACACCGTTTGTTATCTCTAATAAAGAGCTAGCTGATTTCTTCACCAAATCCGTTACCCTTTTTTTGTAAAATTGTAGCAAGCTGGACATGGTTGACATATATTCTCCAGCTTGAGGGAGAGTGTTGAAACTTGAGGAGATCGGGTGATCTGTCATTTAGTCACAGCAGTCTAGTGATTTTAGTGATCAAGCGGTTTGGATTTGCAATAAAGATTGTAGTCTATTTGGTTGCAGCCCTAGTCATTTGACAGATCAGCGGTTTGACAGATCAAAGTCCGTAGGGCAACCCACAGCTATGACCTATTGGCAATATGCAACTGCAGACTGGTGGCTAACCGCAACTATGGTCAGGTGTCTACTTGCAGTTACGGTCTGATGGCTTCTCCCTAGCTGCGCCCTAATTACAACCTACAGTGGCGATCTTGTGATTTCCCGCTTTAGCGGTCTGGAGGCAACCCGCGACCATGGTCAGGTGTCTATCCATAGCTATAATCTGGTGGTAATCCACAACATCAGTCTATCGGTTATCTACAGCAGCGGTCTGGTGGTTATTCGTAGTAGCAGTCTTGGATCTTTCCTCAGTTGAAGCACAACTGCTGCCCAGTGTTGTATTCTCTGTTTTATAGTCTTGTGGTTTAACAAAGTCAACCCGCATATACCATGTGACTTGTATTTAGTCCCACATAACTTGTTGTATTCTCCTTTCTCTCACAGTTTCTATAAATAATAGGGCATACCTTTGTATTGTTTATTTTTTTGGAGCAATAAAATTTGCATTTTATTTAGCTCTTTTTTACAAAGATAATAAAATACAAGCTACCTCAACCAATAATGCTAGTCGGAGAGGGACCCCATATATTAGAGTGAACTAGTTCAAAAGGACGCAAAAAACTACGTCCTTGTCTTGCTAGAAAGAAAGAGCAGTGGTGTTTGCCAAGCTGGCAGACTTCACAATTCATAGAGGATTCCTCTTGAGGTAAATCTGGGTGAAGTTTGTAGATGATGCGAGTAGGGGGATGGCAAAGATAAATATGCCATTATAGAAGAGAAGTAGAAGCAGAAAGAGCAATGCCATTATCAAGAAAGAAGAGGCCACCACTTGCAGTCTTAGTTGCAATCGTGTACTTTGAGATAGAATTCTAGAAAAAAACATGTACGGGAAGTAAAAGTAACTATGCATTTTAACTGTTTGCAGAGAGCATGAACAGACAGTAAATTGCTCAAAAAGTGGAAGCATAGAGAGTGTCCTCAAGCCGCAAAGATGGAGTGAGTTACACAGTACTAATACCATATATAGGAGATGAAGTACCATCTACAACAATGACTGGAGATACCTTATTATGCTTGTTCAAGAAGAATAACAAATGAGAATTGTCGGTCATATGATAAGTGGCTCTAGAGTAAATAAGCCACTTATTCTTAGTGGCCAAATGAGAACTTCCTGAAGAGGGGACAAGAAAAGTAGACCTCTTGGAGAGAGAAAAAGAACCTGTCATATAAAGAGAGAACAGTAGACAGAAAATCTCTAACCGTACGATTAGAGAGGAAGACCGCAAAAGGCGCAAACAGAGAAATCGTGTGAAAGAAGCAAGGGAGACTGCCAGCGGTTAGAAAAAGAGACTGCGTGCTCTTATCAAGAAGTCGAACAACAAACTGAAGTAAAAGGACTAGTTAGCTTTGATACCATATGAAAAAATGCTAAATAAAGACAAATTTTATTGCTCCAAAAAGATAAATAATATAAAGGTATGACCCTTATTTATAGAAAATGGGGGAGAGAGGAGAATATAACATGCGATGTGGGACTAAACACAAATTGCACGTACTATGCAGTTTGAATAGGTCAACCCATAAGGCTATACAGCTGGAGAACTAACTGCTACACGACTAGCTGTAAACCGTCAAGCACCAATCCGACTTGCCACTAGACCGCAATTGCAGGCTGCCACCAAACCACATCTGCGGGTTACCACCAGATTACATCTGTGGGTTGCAACCAGACCGCAACTAGAGTAGACAAATCAACCGAATCGCACTGTGGGATGTTGGTCGATAACAACGGTTTGCTAATTCTTTAAGATTGTACTGCGGATTTGTCAAACCGTAAGGACCTGCTAAACCGCCAGTCTGCCAAGACAAGCTGCCAGACTTGACTGCTACCTCTATTCACCAAGCTCTAACACTCGCACTATTTTCGGCTCATTTAGGGCTGGTAGGTGGGGCCCAAGGGATCTTAAGTTGTTGGCTTCAAGCAAGTTATTAAGAAATATTAAAAAAATTTGAAGGGTTTGACCAAAGTAAACCCCAAGTTGGGCCCCCATGTGGTTCATGGTCAAAGTAGGTCCAATTTGTCTAGTGACTGGTCAATATTAGGGTATTTGAGTAATTTTGATATGTACACGCTTTTGGTACGCTACAAGATTTGATTTGGCCAAGTTGAACAAATGGCGTAAGAATTTGGTGCAACAAATTACATTATTATCATATTGACCACGCGAGTCCAATCCAAAGTGCTAGGGTTAATTCAAAGTTCATATGCTCTATATACTAGAACGACATCATCGTGACGCGCAACGACACTCATAATGGTCATATTTTTCATATGATATCAAATCAAAATGAAATGAGTTCTGTTGCACTTATATCGACAATACGTGTCAAATGCAGCTGAAAGAACTCAAATCAGAGCATGTATGCTCAAAATTTAAAAAATAGCATCGTCGTGACATGCTACGATACTCAAAATGGTCATATTATCTATACGACCTCAGATCGGAATGAAAAACGTTCCATTGTACTTGTATCGACTATACGAGTCCAATGCAACGGACAAAACTCAATTCGAAGCACATTTGCTCAATATTCAAAAACATCATTGTCGTGACGCACTACGATACTCAAAATGGTCATATTCTTTATATAACCTCTGATTGGAATGAAGTGAGTTCTGTTTCACTCGTACTGATTATATGAGTCCAATGTAATTGACAGAACTCAATTCAGAGCGCGTAGAGTAAAAATTCAAAAACGACGTCATCGTGAGGCGCTACGATACTCAAAATGGTCATATTTACCGAATGACCATAGATTGGAATGAAATAAGTTCTGTTGCACTTGTATTGACTTTATTAATCCAATGCAACTAACAAAAGGTAATTCGTAACACGTATGCTAAATATTCAAAAATGGTGTTGTCATGACACACTATAATACTCAAAATGGTCATTTTCCCGATATGACCTCAAATCAGAACGAAATGAATTTTGTTATTCTTGTATTGATTATACGAGTCTAATATAACTGTCAGAACTTAATTCGAAGCACGTAGGCTCAATATTCAAAAATCTACGTCACTTTTTAACTTTTAAGGCATCTTATAGGTGATTACGTTAGTTTTATAAGGTTAATTATTGTCGGGAATATTTCCCTCAATGTTCCCTAGATTTGATTTGAAGAGGCATCACAATCAACACTAAGAGCATAGTTGTATTTGATGTTGGTTAAGCTCATCATGTACAGGATGTTACTTGGAACAAGGTTAGACAGGTTGTCTAATTGATTATGACAGTTGGTTTCAAGGTAGAGAGGTGGAGAGACAAAAATCTGTCTAAGTCCATATACATTGAGTGAAGCAGGTTCACTCAATGCAAGATGCCAAGGAAGGATGTTAAAAAGGCTGAAAATCGCATAAGTCCACAGGCATTGTGTGAAGCAAGTTCACTCAATGCCAGATGCCAAAAAGTGTTGAGTAAGGTGTTGATAGTCAAAGCCTAGCAGTCTACAAAGCAATTCTACGACTAAGTCCACAGGCGTTGAGTGAAGGCAGTTAACTCAAGGCCATATAACAAGAAGCATCGAGTATAGTTGAGTCTGTCAAAGCTTCAGCAGTGGCAAGCAAAAAATCGACAAAGTCTAGAAGCGTCGAGTGAAGACAGCTCACTGGACACCTAAAGAAGGAAGCATTAAGTAAAGCTCATGCTGTCAAAGCTTTTGAAGATTTTTTCCAAGAAATCTGGCTAAGTCCAGAAGAGTCGAGTGAATATAGCTCACTCAATGCAAGAGAAGAAAGCATCGTGTGATGTCAAAGATCAAGGAAAGATGGATAGAAAAATCTTTCTAAGTCCAGATGCATTGAGTGAGGAAAGCTCACTCAACACACTCAATGCCTCAGCTGTAAGACCCCAATTTTTTTTCATTTTAAACCACCAGGGTCTTATGCCAAGATCTGCCGTTTTGAGGTGAACCCGACACACGCGAAGGCCGCCACTACAAAAGGCCAAATCTGCCAGCCTTTTCGATCATCAAGAAAGAGAGAGCAGTATTCATACAAGGAATATAATTAAGTCCACAAAGCATGTAATCTATGTAATGAAAATCACATCAAGTCCACAAGATATTCGAAGTACTGAAATATAATAGAACCGAAAACATAAACGGGCTCAAGCCCGGTACATCAGAGTCCTCATAACAAATCACTCATCGCGGAAGCTATAAGAAAGACTAATCACTCACGGAGCTGGTCACTGGTGCTCCGAAACTAGACTTGCCCAGCTCCATGCACACCGTACTCCGCTGGTGCTTGTCTCTGAGCTGCTAGTCCCTGTCTCCCATCCGGAGCTCCTGTAGTGTTATGGTTCGAAAACCATTAGTCATAAAGACTAAGTCCTATCATCCCCTACCCCTTCCCCCACAGCTCCTAGACACCGAGCAGGGATGATGAAAGGGAAGCCACAAAGGTGGAGAGTAAGCAAAACAGGTGACAGTGGAACTAATCTAGCAGTTATATATATTATTCAAACAGCTAAGGAAGAAAGGTATAATCTAGCAGTTCTATAATAGTGAGCAGTAAAGTAAACAAGTAGAATAGGAAGCATATGTAAGAAAGACAAGGTAGGAAATAAGTAACCTTAACTTATATAAACGCCCATACAAACTTATAAGTTAAGGGGTCTTCTACAAGGCTCCCATCCTATAAAAAGTCCCATATCGATTTATACATTGGGATGTCAGTTCTATGCAAATATGAGTGTTGTGGAATGCTATGCCATGATTCATGCAAGTGTAACTCACACACACGACTCTATGCACACAGACCTTTAGTTCCACCTATTTGGGAAGCTAGCTTCACTCCCAGGAACCTCCGTAGTGGCAAACAGAGACAGTGGGTCGGGCCCTCCACTCCTAGGCGGGTATCCACACTACCAGGCCTAGCCCTTCCATACACCCCTAGAAGAACACAACCTAGAGTATCAGCGTACTAATGCTAGCCATATCCACCAGACTTTCTTTGGCTAAGTGTCCCACACCGCCGAGTCAACGTATCGACGTCGGTGTGAACGACCGTCCAATACCAAAGACCCACCACCTTATTCTGTATCCAAAACCTTCTGAGCCACCGGCTTCCCGAACTATCCCGTCCGTGTATCTACCTTCCAAACCTATCGTCCAGATGGCAATCAAACAAACCAAATCAACCTCCTGAGCTACCGGAGTGTGTGAATGTGAAACCCTAGTTATACTAGTTGCTCTTGTAGTTTATTACTCCTACAGTTTACGTTAGCCCAAGACTGCCTAAGGTATTCTCTGTGAAGGGCTCTCGAGGGCATTAGGAACTACGATGGGCTGAAGCCCAAAGCTCTCTTTTGCAAGAAACTTATTGTTATTGGTTAATACCCCATTTCCGATCCATTTTATGTTATATTGGATCTAACCCTAGTGTATTTGACTCTTCCACTTCACAGAAAAGACGATCTTTCGTCGCCCCCGAGCACCTCTTAACACTAGTCAACCGACCAACCTATCCTTATCTTGACTACTGAGGATGCATTCATACACATTTCCAAAACATTATCCCAATATCCAAATCCTCTAAGTTCATCCTGCACCTTAATATGATTTTAGTAATTTTTGCTAAACGCAGACCATCCTAAGCTATATGAGGTATACAAAGGGAGGTACTCCAAATTATCTTCCAAAATTCCTATAAAATTTATTGGAGGTTTATCATGTCATGCTTAGCCTAGAATCAGGAATTTATAATTTTCCTAGTTTAATTTATTTTTAATTAATTTCTTCCAATACTAAGACATGGAGATTTTGAACGTGAAGTACCTTTTCCAGGTATGTATAATATTCCACAAAATAATGATAAATACTAGGCAAAAATCTAACTTTATGTTCAAATCTCTCAAATTTTTGCAAGGTTTAAACCATTGATCCAAAATTTAGGAATATAATCGCAGATTTATAGTTAAAGGAACAAGTATTAAAAATAAGCTTCCAAAAATTATAAGAAAATTCAAGTATGACAAATTATGCCCTGCAAACATCCTGTTAAAGTTTCTAAATTTTTCAGCAAGGTCTAGATGTCTAATCACAATTTTGATTGTATTCCTTCTTAAATCAATTAGTAAAGCAGGTACTAAAAATATACTTCCAAAAATGTGATAAAATTCAAGTGTAAACCTAATGACCTATAAACACCACTGATCAAGTTTCATAATTTTTCAATAAGAAATGAGATCTGAATGAATTATTTAACAAGTTTCCAAATTTAAGAGCTTGTGAAGTAGGTACTGTAATTATGTATATAAAATTTTTAATAAAGTTCATACACGAGCATAGTAGTCTAAAAATCTCTCTGCCCATCTTTCATGACTTTCCAATGGACATTGAGTTCACAATATCCAAATAATTAAGTAGGGCTAACTCATGCATTACAAAGGAAGTACTAAGATTAATGTTCCAAAATTCCCAACTAAATTTCCAGAGGTTCATACTAACCCTATAACTACACTACCCAAGTTTTATCACTATTCAATGAGATTTAATAACCTATTTTACCACTACAATGTTTGTGCCCTAAACTAGGGTTAGGGTTTTGAGGGGTTTAACAACTTCTAAATCCAATAAGATTTCTACCAGAGGACTCTAACTACACTAGGGTCCTCTCCACCAAATTTCAAATCATTTCAAGGTCATTTGACCACATGCCCTTCACAAGACACCAAAGACCATCCTTAGGGTTTGGTTTTGGGTCCTAGGGAAAATCTACCCCAACCCATCCCATCTTCCATGGGAGGGTGTTAAAAGTCATTCCAAGTAAGTGACCCAAATTTTAACCTCTGTTGAGGTGATTTGGCCACCTAAACCCACAAGTGCACTTTTGACCTAAATACCCCTTTTTGGGGCAAGGCTAGGGTCTGCCCAATTCCCAACTAAATCACCTCTAAATAAAGTGACAATTTATACACAGCCTCCTGATGACCCCAAGGACCACTCACCAAAATTTGGGAGCATTTGGAGTTCATTAGGTCCCTTAATTAATTTAATCATGGTTTATTAAATAATTACAAAAACTATAGGAAAATAATATCCAAAAATTCTCATTTTTCGATATGGTGTTGGTATAGGTTAGAGTGACCCCCATTCCAAATTTCAAGTCATTTGGATGTATGGATTGGTGGGGGAACTCAAACCAAGTTCTGGTCAAGCCTATGTATAGACCCCACAAAAATGGGTGTTGTGATCATACCACTTACCCAAATGGGTTCAAATTTTTTTTAAAATAAACTACACTTCACGGGCTACAACTTTGATATTCGCCATAGTTTCTTTAGGAGGGCCTAAGTATTTTTAATATTTAATTTAATAGAGTCTAGTAAACAGGATAGAAAATTCAGAATTTAATAAACATGATCCAACACGAATCTTGAAGCAGATCCAACGCCTCCTGGTCATCTTCTTCCTCCAGCCAAGGGCTATAATTAGCCCGACCTGGAGCGTATTCCAGCCCTTTTTTCCCGGCCACCCAGCCACCTCCCTGGCCGGCCACCACCGCCACAACCTTCGTTGAGGTGGGGGCTATTGCCGGGCGGCGACACGGCCGCCGGAGGGGAGGTTTCCGGCGAAATAGAGTAGTATAAAAACAATGAAAAATCTGAAATTTTGCTCACACGATCCGGCTCAATTGAGCCGGATTTCTCTCCTATTTGATTCCTAAGATCTATCCATAGAAGGAGTAGAGGAGGACCTTAAACCGAGCTTGTCGGCGAGTGTGGTGGTGGTGCGTCATGGCCGGCGATGGAGCTTTCCGATGCTCTATAATGCTACAGTGAACTCCCTCATTTTCTTTAGTGGGATGGTGGAAATGAATGCCCTTGTACTAGGGAAGCTTTTAAAAGAACCAAATGGGGGAGAGGGAGGGTCATGGCTTCAAAGCCATTTACGGACATAAAGGGGAATTTCAGCCATGGCTTGGGTTCATTGTTTCCAGCCTTGTACAGCCTGGAAAATCCCTTGCACTTCTCCTAATTCAGCAAGGTAGATGAGTCAAGCCTTTTGGATAAAGGAAGGAGGCCCCTTGGCCTTCCATAGCTATTAATGGCTCTCTTTAAACCACTTTCTCTCTAGAAATACATGAAACTCTCATTTTCTCTCTCCTAATCACTATGAACGAAATTGGTGACCTATCTAGCATAATGGTAGCCCACTAGCTCATAATATCAATTAAAATAAAGTTAGCCCATGTGGATTGGGTTTGAGCTCGAGTTAGCCCATTTGAGCCAACTTGACCTAACACTTGGGTAAAGTTAACCTAGGTCAATTTGACCTTTTGGGTTGACCCCAATGGGTCCTTGGTGACCCATTGGCCTCCCCTAAGGTATAGGTAGGGTCGGGTAGGGTTGACTTGGCACCTTGGAGGTCACTTGTCCCTTAGTAAGGGCACATTGACCACTTGGGGCTAAACTTGACTTGGGTCAACTTAGCCTCTTGGGTTGACCCCAATGGGTCCTTGGTGACCCATTGACCTCACTTAAGGTCTAGGAAGACTTAGGTAGGGTTTGTTGGGCACATTAGAGGCCCATTTCCCTTAGTTAGGGCACCTTGTCCAATTTAGGCCTATGGCGGTCTTAGGTCAATTTGACCACTTTGGGTTGACCCCAATAGATCCCTATGGATCTAATTGACCATATAATGAGTTAGGGATGTTGTGGTGGGGTCATGGAGTCATAGTGAAGTCCTATGGTCATCCTAAACTATTGTTTAGAATTCTACTATTTGTAGACCAAGGTGATTTCCACCTTCATGCCTAAGCTCACTTGGTCTTCTTAGGCTTCTTAGGGCTTTGTCATGACCTAGTCATGACAAAACCACTCTTAGGGGTCTAGTTGGAAATGAGATGTTACATCAGCATGTTGGCAGACTCTAGAGAAGAGACTAAGGAGAAAAGCGTTGAGTGATGAAGGCTGACTCAACGCTCTCAACGCCTAGCAGATAAAGAAATTTACAACTAAATACAGGGGCGTTGCTGATGAAGATTCATTCAACGCACTCAACTCCTGGCATTGCAGAGTAATTGGCTAAGTCCAAATTTGTTGAGTGAAGGCCATTCACTCAACGCACTCAATGCCTGATGATGCATAGAAATTGGCTATGTCCAAATTCGTTGAGTTAAGGCCATTTAGTTAACGCACTCAATGCATGGATTGAATCTGAGAATTTTTCTAAATCCACAGATGCTGACGTCAGCAAAAGTCAATAAAAGTCAACAGAGTTTAAATTCATTGCGGGAAAGCTACAATAGACGACAAATAGAGTCGTAGGTCTACTATAGGACTTTTACTGATAAAGATAAGTTGTAGCTGTCAACTATGGTGGGTCCCACTACTCAAACAGTCGTTGAATGGTAGAAGATAAAATGGACAAGATCGGGAGATGGAACAAACTTTTAGGGTTTACTCATTTCAAAAAGTAGCGGCTAGACTTCATCTTCCTCCTTGCCATTGTAGCCGAGCTTAAAGCAGGAAGTTAAACCAGCCAAACTAAATGTTCAAGAAAGTTAGCTGTAGAAATTTTCATCTGCAACAACAAGTTCAGAGTAATTTCTGAGAGAGAATGAGGTAGCAGCAAAGGGCTAACCCTAGCTACAGTAGTGCAAGTCTGATAACTTTAGACAAGCCAGTTTAGTGAGATTTCTCTCACTAAGGTAAGAAGAAGTAAAAGAGCAAGCCTAAGCGGCTATAACTTCTCATCTCAACCAAGCCTAATCCTAAAGATCAACTTCTGAAGATAAGAAGAAGATTGGACCGAGCTTCTGGTTCAGTTCAAGAAGAAGTAGAGTTCTGCAAGGTACTTCTAGCACAAGAAGCTGTTCATTAAAGATGTATTCTTGTTGTTGAGAAGAAGTTGGGCTAAGTTTATCTCAGCTCAGGAAGTAGCAAGGTCTAACCCTAACAGCAGCAGCTAGAAGCTAAAGAAAGATAGTTGGTGGCATTCACACCTACACAAGCAAGTTCAGAGGAAATCTCTGAGGAAGAAGAAGCAGCAAAGGGACAACCCTAGCTATAGCACTTCACAGCCCAAGCAGAGTAAATCCTGAAGATAAATTTCTGGTGCTGTGAAGAAGAAGATAGTGCTGAGATTTTCTCAATTCAGGAAGTAGTAGGCTCAGGGACTATTTCATTGGAGTAAAAGTTGGGGTGAGTTCACTGAGTCCAGGAAGGTAGACTCAAAGATCATATTGAAAGACTTGATTTCAAGAGCCTAGAAACCTAGAGGGGTGGGGGTGAATAGGTTCTAATTTTATTTAATAAACTTTAGGCAATTAACTTGTTCTAACTTAGCAAAGATAATATAATTCTCAGCACAGCAATCACAACACAGCAATCACAGCACAGTACAGTACACCAGATTTATAGTGGTTCCCCAAGTTATGGGTACATCCACTTTCCTCCTTCGCCTATCCAGTAGAGAACTGGATTCAGCCCAACTTCCTTCCACTAACTCAGATCCACAAATCTTACACCTCAGAACCTGACAGGTTCCTACAGCTCAGACTTACACAATTCCTACCCCAGATTCCTCCTAAGAACACTACCTCAGGAAACAACCCTACCTCAGCCTTTAACACCAGGCTTACAACTCAGATCTAAGAAGATCTTATAAGTAAAAAGAATATTTTGAAGTACAGAAATTTCATGCAGATAAAACTTCTCAATTTGCTGTGAGCTTCTTGATCAGTTCTTGAACAAACTATAAACTTCAGATCCAACCTGACTTAGCTTTTTCAAAGCTTCTTGATTGAACAAAATGAGGTTGATCTGACTTGGAGTAGAAGTTGATCTTCAGACAGCTCCCTTCTTAGATTCAGAAATTGATCTGAATCTTTCTTGCAAACTGTTCAGGTTCTACCTTCTTAAGGGTTCCCCCTTTCTTGTTGTTGTTAAATTCTCTCTCTAGGTCTGTGTTGATTTGATCCCTCCTAATTGCTTTCTTAATTGTTACTTCTTCTTTTGTTGTTAAGGATCAGTCCATTATATAGAGTTTCTCAATGATTACCGGCTAATCCGATTTGTAACAACCTTCTGACAGTTCTGACAAAGGTGTCAGACATGTTATTTATGACAGCTATCAAGTCTTTAGTCGACAACTGAGTCTGTAATGACTTTATAACTCAGCAGGAAACACTCAGCAAATAACTTCACATGTGTCGACACAAATGGACTAAGTGTCGACACAAGCCGTGATGATGTCGACACAGCACTTAATGTGTCGACACAGTCATTCTTCTGTTTCTCGACACAACTTTTGATTGTATGTATCGACACAAGTCATGTATGTCGACACAACTGCTTCTGGTCTCGACATAACTGATGCTGACAGATGGCGTTGAGTGTATGTTCATACATCGCTGAGTGTGTGTCGATACAAGTCCTGTATGTCGACACAACTGCTTCTGGTCTTGACATAGCTGATGCAGACAAATGGCATTGAGTGCATGTCTAGACATCGTTGAGTGTGCGTCGACACAAGTCCTGTGTGTCGACACAAGCCTTTTATACTCAGTAAAGCTTTTGTTGAAAGATGGTACTGAGTGTGTGTCGACACAATTCTTGTGTGTCGACACAAACCTTCTTCAGGTGTCGACACATGCCTTTCTTATGGTGTGGACATAACTCCTGGGTGTCGACACAATTCTTCACAAGTGTCGACACAATTCTTCACAAGTGTCGACACTTGTACTTAGAGAATTTTCTTGCAAACCTTACACCTACACAATGAAACTCCAACATCCATCAAATACAAATTGATGTATATCAATGAGTAAGATGAGGCTTCTCCAAATCTGGTACATATTTTTCAGTGTACCCAACACATATCTCTGTAGTTATATGTCACCAACCCACTTTCATCTTGTAGGATCCATTTGGATCTGAGCTGTAGGCCTGAATATATAACAGCTGAGTGTAGGATCTGGTTACAGATCTAAGTGTAGGGCCAGTGTGCCTGAGGTGGGGCTTTGGCATGAGAGTAAGAACCATTTTATATCTGAGGTAGGGCTTTTTAACCTGAGGAGGAGAGTCATTATCTCTGAGTTATAGGGCACTTATGCTTGAGTTGTAGGATCTTTTGGATCTGAGGTAGGGCTTTGTGCTTGAGCTGTAGGAGAGTCATTCTCTCTGAGGTAGGGTGTCCTCCCAGCCTAAGTCTTAGGTCCTTTGGACTTGAGGTAGGTGAACTTTAGATCACTAGGTTATAGGGTTGTGTGCCTGAGCTATAGGTCATGGAGGAGACTAAGTGGTCCCATAGGATCGTATTGTAAGCTCTTAGGAGACGAGATTGGAGAATTGCCTTATCTAACAAGCTATTAGAAAGGTAGGAGGGAAAGTGGACGTACCCATAATCTGGGGAACCACTATAAAATTGTTGTGTTGTCTGTGTGATTGTATTTAAAGCAAAAGTAACTAAATCACTATAGACCCTAAAACAAATAAAAGCAATAGATAGTCACAAAGCCTAAGAAACCTATTCACCCCCCTAGGTGATTTAGCTATCCTTGAAATTAAGGACTTTCAAGTGGTATCAGAGTGAGGTTAATTAAAAAGGACTTAACAGTCTGAGTAGATCTCAAAGGATAGCTAAATGGTTTATACTTATGGGTTCACGAGTGAACCATAAGGAGTGGATATAAATGAAGCCTTAAGTCTGTAGGAAGGAAAAGACCTTCACTGTAAAGAAGGAAAAGAGGTGGATTCAGAGTGACTCATCCTCTTCATATGCTGAAGAAGTAGAAGAAGCCTTCATTGGGATGCTTGTTATTACAGATGAAGCTGAAGACTATCTTGCTGCTAGGATAGGAACCTGGATCCCTCTATCACATACAGATAGTGAGACTGAGGAGGATGAAGATGAAATCTGCTACTATGGGCTGGAGACAATGTATGATGAAGAATCCTACCAGGATTAGCCAGGTCCAGAAAAGGTAGATTCTCTGTCTAGTTCTTCTTATTGTTCAGATTATGAGACCAGTCCAGATTTTGATACATCCTCATCTAGTAATGAAGATGACTCAACATCTGAGGAATTTGTCAATCAATTGATTGACCAGTATGGTGCACTTCTGGATGCCTTCAAAAGAAGTAAGAAGTTGGCAAAGAAGAAAGCTGAGGAGATTATATCCCTACAGCTAGCTTCTTCCCAGCAGTCTGAGTCAGTATCCTTATTGGAACATAAGTTGATTGAAGCCAGGCAACTAAAATTCATCCAAATCATCCAAATTGGGACCATCAATTATAAGAACAAGATCATCTTGGATCTTGAAGAGAAGCTCCTTAAGGAGAAAAAGCTTGTGGCTGAATTCTCAAAGCCCAAGTCAGTGTTTCCCTTAATAGAGTCCTCCTCTCAAAAGGGCAAGAAGGGGTTGGGATTCAAGGGAAGCACAAGAGTTTCCTTTCCTAAAGGAAAAGGCAAATCTCTAGTTCTGCCACTGGCATCACTTCATCCCATCCCTTTTAAGAAGGTGATGTTACCATTAAATAGGTATGACCAAGAGAGTATCTGTGGTCACTGGATGAATGGAAGAGCCACCAGCATGAACAAAAATATACGCTTCCTTAGTTGAAGATATAGTGGGGGAATGAGTGCCTTCAAGGCTCCCCATGAGGAAATTCCAATGGCCCATCATAGACCATTTTTCTTTGGTACCCCAACTCACACTCTCAAGAACAAGGAAGTGGCCTTTACTCAAGACTATCTAACAAGGACTCAGATAAAGGGTAAGTCTATCATTAGGCTAGATCTGGCTATCTCTGATGTTATATATAGCATGTCCTATGCAAAGAAGACTACTATAAATGGCATTCATAGAAAGCCAAGGAAGTTTGCTGAAATACTCACCTTCAGTCAGATCCTTACTGAGAGGAACTTCAAGAAGGCTGGTACACCTCTTCCTTCTATTCAGTCAGTAGTTAACCAAACTGTAGGACTTGCTCAGAAAAGAAGATATAACATTCATGAGTATTTGTGCTGTGGGAAAGTGGGGCATTTTGCCCTAGATTGCTAGCACAATCCAACTGTGTCTAGAGCAAAAGTTAGTCTTCCTGCCAAAAAATCTGCAGGAAGACAAGTTCAGTTTGAAGCTAACAAGAACCTAGGACCCAATAAAAATTTGGATCCTAAGGTAAAGTAATTTGTTTTATAGGATAGGCCAAGTGCCCATACCCATATATGGTACTTGGATAGAGTATGGTCCAGACTTAGGACTGGAATAAGGAAGTTATCTCAAGTAACATACCCTAGTGGGAAATGGACCTAAGATATGTTGTTGAGAAGTTGAAGGTGGATAAATTGACCATCAAGTACCTCTTACTGCCCAAGATGAAAATGTTGTTGTAAGCATTCTTAAAGCGTGATAAACTAAACAGGCAATGGATGAAGATTAGCTGGATCCATCCATTAAATTTCAAGATGTTTATGTGGCGGGACAGAGTACTACTGCCACTTCACCAGTCTAATTAGAGGAAGAAAATAAAGGTTGTGCTCATCACAATGGAATGAACAAGATACAGCTCTTTTGGGAGGAGTAAGGAAGAGACACTTGACCCTCAGCTGTCTGAAGAAACAAGAAGAGAAATGTATGTTTATGTTTGAGTATCATCTGAACCTGTAGTAATGGTTGTCCATATCACTGGCTACCAATCAGAAAACAATCTAGCTGAGGTAGCAGAAATGGTAACTAAAAGTAAAGTTGTACAAGATTTATGCAAACACTAAGGTAAAGCTAGTACAGTATGGTAAGCTGGAAAGCTTAAGTCTTGCTTAGAGAATTAGCGTCAGAGAATCTCCTGCACCAAATAGATAAGAAGAATACTTCTGAAGTTCAGAAGTCCCTATGGACAATGCTGAGGCAGATAGGGAGACTACCCAGATGGTTGCACCTACTAAAAGAGGACAAGTACAATCAGTTCAAGAATAACTTGATTGCTCCAGATGTTGTTGATATAAGTTAGCAAATTCCTATGGGGAATAACAGGGTAGCAAAAGACTTTCAAGTTGATTATCTGAAATCAAAAAGGGGGAAAAGACAATCAGAGGAAGATGGATCAAGGAAGGACAATTCAAGGTTCAAGTGGTATCTAATCAAGTGGTATGATCACTATTGGATTGGTATCAAGCTATGATCAAGGAAGATAGAAAAAGTAAGGATGGAACCTATCAAATACTATAAAAAAGAATGACTACTTGGAGTAGCAAGAAATAAACCAGTCTTGCAATCTCAACTGCAGAATCGGATCATATATATGTTGGGAGATGCTGTGCACAACTATTATGGATCCAGCATCAGCTCTAGGACCATAACCTCTGATAAGTAGAACACTTTTATATTGAGATTCTACTAGTGTAATCTCAATTGCTAGGAATCCTGTCTCTCATAGCAGGACTATTTATATTGAGATTAAGTATCAGTTAGTTAAGGAGCATGTGGAAAAGGAAGAACTCAGTCTTGTGTTTGTCCTCAAAGACAAGCAAGTGGCTGACATCTTCACCAAGCCACTAAATGAAGCAAAGTTCAACACCTTTAAGGTTGAGTTGGTTATGTTGAACTTGGTATAGCTATAGTTTCTCCTAATTGTATTTTTTGTTGCAGGATTTACTTTTCTTGCAGGTAGATAAGTCTCTGATGTGGTATCAAGACTATCAAAGTCCTTCAATTGGTATCAAAACTTAAATGGACTCATGTATCCATTAGATATGATGACAGAAGATGCACCTATTTAGGGGGAGCAAGTCAAGCTGCTCCTGTTGAGGGGGAGAAAGTCCAGCAGCTGCAACAATGGATCAAAGATCAACACTACTGATCTGGATGTCCTCAAGACAATGCACAGATTGAGGGGGAGATTAATACAAGTACACTACTACTATTGAGAAGATAATACTGTTGTAGGAGAAGAGGAACATCCAATACCTCCTTGAGTCATAAAAGGGGGAGGAGTGGCATTAGCTCAAGTGGTTCGATGATAGAAACTAGCTCAAGTGGATCAATGGACCACTCAAGTGTCAAGTGGTTGTAGTGATGTGTTGTATCTGTGATATTAACACAAGAAGGCAATGATCAAGGGGGAGTAGTCTGTCTGGGTTGCCAATGGAATCAGAAGTACATTGGGGCTTGAACAACATGCAGACAACATTCCTCCCATTCAAGAAGTACTGTATGATAAAACAGTAAGGTAATAAAAGGGCGGATCAAGATGGTGTTTAGTGGACTGAACCCTCCTATGCTGCCGATAAGAAAGCTGGAGCCAGAGACAAGTCTATTGCTAAAGAAAAGAAAAAGATCTGGCTCAGCAAGAAGAGACTTTGTAAGGTGCAAGGGAGCTACTGTGTACAACTTTTATGGATACACCATCAGCTAGAGGACTACAATCTCAAGGTAAGTCATTCACCTTTAAAAATGTGACTCATCCAGTGCAATTTCTAGAGCTAAGATTCCTGTCTCATATAGCAGGACTAAGCTTCTAAAAATTAAATAGCATTTTATTAAGAGAACATGCTGGAAGTGAAGACATTGTCTTGAATTTGTCTCCCCCGACAATCAAGTTGCCGATATATTCAGTAAGTCACTGAATGAGGCTAAGTTCAACTCTTTCAAAGTTGAGTTAGGAATGCTTAATGTTGAATGACTCATGTACATTATGTGTTTCAATTATAGATCTACATGACTACATTTTTGTTTTCAATTCATAAGATAATCTATCGCTTATTTGTTAAAATTTAATTTTAGCAAGGTTAGATATATAGTTAGAAGTTAATCATCTTAACTTGCTAGGTTAAATTTTGCTGAGATCAGCTAAAACAATATTGGTTTCATGAAATAGAGTATTGATATAGTGGTATCCATGTTGGCTGAGGAATCAACTCTTCCTAAGCATGATAGTCAAAAGGACCAAGAGTAAAGTTCTCCCATGATCCCCTAACCTCCTCATTAGGAAACCTCTTTTTTTGAAGAAGCCAGAAAGGGGGAGAGGTAGACAATACCTTAAACCCTAAAGGGGGAGGTGCAGATGATCTGTTAAGATCCTACAGGGAGAGGTAGGAAATGCCCTTAACCATAAAGGGGGAGGAGTAGAGCATACTGAGTAGAATACTACGAAGTGCATATTACTTGGAAACATTTAAGTAATATGAAGAGAGCAAAGTTGAGTCATTTCAAGTTATGTTTCCACCCACAAGTGGCTTGAGGAAAGTCCTCCACTTAAATATTAAGTTATAAGGAGAGTTGTAAATTGCTTTGAAATTTTCAAGTGGTATGAGAAAGCTTACAGCTGCTTCTAAATTTATATGCCTTACGTGTAAATATTTCTTAGGATTGCTGAGTGTTCTGACTTCTTCAAATAGGGGGAGATTGTTGGGAATATTTACCTCAATATTCCCTAAATTTGATTTGAAGAGGCATCACCATCAACACTAAGAGCATAGATGTATTTGATGTTGGTTAAGCTCATCATGTGTAGGATGTTTCTTGGAACAAGGTTAGACAGGTGGTCTAAGTGATTGTGATAGGTGGTCATAAGGTAGAGAGGTGGAGAGACAAATCTATTTAAGTCCACAGGTATTGAGTGAAGCCATTTTACTCAATGCCAGATGCCAAGGAAGGATGCTAGAAAAGCTGAAAATTTCCTAAGTCTACAGGCATTCAGTGAATACAGTTCACTCAACTCCAGATGACAAAAGGCACTGAGTAAGGTATGGACAGTAAAAGCCCAGCAGTCTGCAAAGCAATTCTGCGGCTAAGTCCACTAGTGTTGAGTTAAGGCAGTTCACTAAATGCCATATAATAAGAAGCATCGAGTATAGGTGTGTCTGTTAAAGCTTCAGCAGTGGCAAGCAGAAAATCTACGAAGTCTAGAAGCATCAAGTGAAGATAGCTCAATCGATGCCTGAAGAACGAAGCGTTGAGTCAAGCTCACGAAGTCAAAGCTTTTGAAGATTCTATCAAAGAAATCTGGTTAAGTCCAGAAGAGTCGGGTGAATATAGCTCACTCAATGCTAGAGAAGAAAGCATCGTGTGATGTTAAAGCTCAAGGAAAGATGGACAGAAATATCTGTCTAAGTCTAGATGCGTTGAGTGAGGATAGCTCACTCAACGCACTCAACGCCTCAGCAAGCTAGCAGACTCCAGAGAAGCAGCTAAGGACAAAAGGGTTGAGTGATGAAGGCTCACTCAATGCTCTCAATGCCTAGTATATAAAGAAAGTTTTAGCTAAGTCTAGGGGAGTTGAGTGATGAAGATTCACTCAATGCCTGATAGTTCAGAGAAATTGACTAAGTCCAAATTCATTGAGTGAAGGTCATTCACTCAACGCACTTAACATCTGATGGTACAAAGAAATTGGCTAAGTCCACATTTGTTGAGTGAAAGTCATTCACTCATCGCACTCAATGCATGGATTGATTCTGAAAATTTTGCTTAAGTCCACAAATGTTGATGTCAGCAAAAGACAACAAAAGTAAACATAGTTCAAATTCATTGCGGGAATGCTACAGTAGACCACAAATGGCACCGCAGGTCTACTGTAGGACTTTTACTGATAAAGATAAGTTGCAGCTGTCAACTATGGTGGGTCCCACGTCTCAAATAGCCATTGAACGATAGAAGATAAAAGGGACAAGATCAAGAAATGTAACTTTACTTTTAGGGTTTACTCATTTCGAAAATTAGCGGCTGGACTTTTTCTTCCTCCTCGCCATTATTGTCGAACTTGAAGAAGGAAGTTAAACCAACTGAACTAAAAGTTCCAGGAAGTTAGCTATAGCAATTTTCATCTGTTATAGCAAGTTCAGAGTAATTTCTGAGAGAGAAAGAGGTATCAATAAAGGGCTAACCCTAGCTACAGTAGTGCAAGTCTAATAACTTCAAACAAGCCAGTTTAGTGAGCTTTCTCTCACTGAGTTAAGAAGAAGAAAAAGTGCAAGCTTGAGCGGATATAACTTCTCAACTCAACCAAGCTTAATCCTGAAGATCAACTTCTGGAGCTGAGAAAAAGATAGGACTGAGCTTCTAGTTTAGTTCAGGAAGAAGCAGTGTTCTGCAAGGTACTTTCAGTACAAGCAGCTGTTCATTGAAGATCTATTCTTATTACTGAGAAGAAGTTAGACTGAGTTTATCTCAGCTCAGGAAGCAGTAAGGTCTAATAGTAGCTACAGCAGCTGGAAGCTGAAGAAAGATAGTTGGTGGCATTCACACCTGCACCAGCAAGTTAAGAGGAAATCTTTGAGGAAGAAGAAGCCGCAAAGGGCCAACCCTAGCTGTAGTACTTTAGAGCCCAATAAGAGTAAATCCTAAAGATAAATTTCTAGTGCTGCGAAGAAGAAGATATAGCTGAAATTTTCTTAGTTTAGGAAGTAGTAGGCTCAGGGACTTTTTACCTGGAGTCAAAGTTGGGCTGAGTTCACTTAGTCCATGAAGGTAGACTCAGAGATCATATCTCTGTAGTCATATTTCACTAACCTACTTTCATCTTGTAGGATCCTTTTGGATCTGAGCTATAGACCTGAATATATAAAGGCCAAGTATAGGATCTGGTTGCAGATCTAAGTGTAGTGCCTTTGTGCCTGAGGTAGGGATTTTGCCTGAGAGTAGGATCCAGTTTGGATCTAAGGTTGGGATTTTGAGCTTGAGGTAGGAGAGTCATTCTCTCTAAGTTATAGGGCACTTGCGCCTGAGTTTTAGGATCCTTTGGATCTGAGGTAGGGCCTTTGTGCCTAAGTTTTAGGAGAGTCATTCTCTCTGAGGTAGGGCTATCCTCCCATCCTGAGTTGTAGGGCCTTTGGGCCTGAGATAGGTGATCTTAGGATCACTAAGTTGTAGGGCTATGTGCTCGAGATGTAGGTCTTGGAGGAGACTGAGTGGTCATGCAGGATCGTGTTATAAGCTATTAGTAGCTGAGATTGGCGAAGTACCTTGTCTAACAAGTTGTTAGAAAGGTGGGAGGGAAAGTGGACGTACCCATAATCTGGGGAACCACTATAAAATTATTGTTTTGTCTGTGTGATTGTCTTGAAAGCAACTAAATCACTACATGCCCTAAAATAGATAAAAGCAAAAGATAGTTGCAAAGACTAAGAAACCTATTCACTCCCCCCTGTAACTTCTCCGCCTGTCACATGAAATATAATAGAGGGTCCGATCGGGGCCCCACACCATATTCCACAAACAGGCAGTGGGATTAAGGGTTAATATCAAAAGACTAATCGAATCCTAACTCAGAGAATTCTATCGGAAGCTTTAAGGTTGCCCGAACTCAAATCAATTGAATGTCCACTACATATAAACCATACCATTTATATATTTAACAGGAATGTTGATTACAAATACACAAAAAATGTTACGGCCTTAAGGCCTTACAGTTATATTTCACAAGTGTGGTTTACAAACATCGGCATGTAGGCCGGCCAAACATGAAAAAAATAAAAGTTCGCATTTGCGCCTTCGAGGGATAGCCAACTGTAACACAAGGGCTTCAACCTGCTACTTTCTACTTGGCTCTCCAGCACCTGCACAAAATGGCCCACATAGTTGTGGCAAATAAAGCAACGGTCAGCATTTTCCTGACTAATTTATAACGACCCCACGCCTTACTCGGGTGACGGTTCTCCTTCCCTACAAATAATAGCATATATATAAATGGTGACAACAAAGTGCAGTCAAACTCCATTCAACACAGAAGTTGGCTCAACGAACTCACGCCCCGTGGACTCAGGGCACATTTCGATGTACTAGAATTCCCATGTACCACCACCGTTCAAAGGTCCATGACTTAACGGTTAACTTAGTCGTTTAGAGGTACTTAACTTGACGACTATGTCGTTCAGAGGTACTTAACTTAACGACTGACTACCCATTCAGAGGTACTTTACATGACGACCCTATCGTTCAGAGGTACTTAACTTGATGGCATAGTAGTTGGCCTCCACGTCTCAACTCAATCACAAGCTACACGACCATTTACCATTTCAGACTGGTACTCACCATTGCTGGGCTCTCAAAGCTCTTAGCTTTGCATGCATTGGCCCCCAGGTCTCTTAGAGACAGGCCTCAAAAGATTTTAGCTTACTGGAAGCTATCGCCTGGCAATATTCACTATCGCCTTACGATATCAACAGTTCCAAGAACTATGATCTTTCAAGGGCCTTTTCCTGAAGCCAAACTCCAGTACTTCCTATCACTCTCATTTAACAGGTTTGACCCCCAAACTCCATACAACTACTCATTTATACTCTGAGTCTTCTCCGGTACGCAAAAATAAACATCACCAATCCAGACCAACCCGTTCGGATGGGCTTCACACAACATTCCTATTTCATACTCTATATTTACGGATTTATATGTAGTATTAAATAGGGATCATTTCAATCTACCCATTGTAAACCACCTTTTCTTCACCTTTTGGTGAGGGATTCCATGCACGTATGCATATTGAGCACTTCACTTGTCCAAGGCAAAAATCATTACCCTTGTAATCCGTTTCGGAGCTATGGAGAAGTTTTTTGTCTAGTTGGAGAGGATTACCTCTCTTTCCACTTCGCGGATCTAGCCTTGGAATTTTATTTTATTCACTGGATCTCCATCACCAAGCGTTTTAATCTCAGCCTCTTCCTCACCCTTCTTCCTTAGCTCTTTCCTCTCAAGATCTTGATTAAAGGAGGAGAGAGGGTGAAAGAAGAGAAATGAATCTTCTCCCCACATATTCTCTAATTAAGTGGTCTCTAGATTAATCCCAGCCACATGATCATCACATAAAAATGAAGCAAAGGCCACGATTTCAGCTAAATAGTCAATAATTACATTATCGCCTAGTGATATACACTATCGCGTGGGTGATAGTGCCAATAGCCGCTTTGACCCCAATCAACCACCATTCTTTGGTCGCTTAACAGCCATCTGACACATGTTCATATCACGTGACACTATTGTTGGCGATATCCACTATCGCTACGCGACATCAAGCCAATAGCTCACTCAATGCTTTGTGGCGTTGAGTGCATTACGCTTACTCAATGCTTTCTCGCTATCACCCAGGAGATACCCACTATCGCCCGACAATAACAAAGCTAGTATCTCACTCAATGCTACGAGGCATTGTGTGCTTCGAGCTCACTCAATGCTTTCAGGCATTGAGACCTATCGTTATTGCCCCGGCGATACCCACTGTCGCCCGACATTAACGACTAGAAGTTCTGCTACCAAATTTAGGGTGTTATAACCCTCACCTCCTTATAGAAATTTTGTCCCAAAATTTTATACATCTATAAGGGAAAAAATACAGCAACTTATTTGTTATAACATTTAAAATCCTATGTTACAACATCACTATTCAAGCAACTCGGGATATTCCTCACGCATGGTCTGCTCACGCTCCCATGTCAGCTCTTCATGGCCCGAGTTGTCCCACCATACTTTGACCATCCTGATTGTCTTGTTTCTCAGTTGCTTGATCTCCGTATCGTCGATCCGAATGGGCCGAACTTTTGTCATTAGCTGACATCGATCGGTACTTGATCAACAACTACCACTGGAGCTGGCTCTTTCATAGCTTTTCGCAGCACCGATATGTGAAATATAACGTGTAAGCCACTTAGCTCCTCTGAAAGAGCTAATCGATAGGTAGCTTCTCTAATTTGCTCAACCACTTCAAATGGACCTAGATACCTCAGGCTTAACTTTTCAAGCGTCGAATCCTAGACACTCTATTGAATGGCCTGATCTTTAAATATACCAAATCGCTCACCGCAAAATCCACATTTCGGTGTTTGGCATTGTAGTATTTTGCCTGCATATCCTGGGCTATAAGTAGTCTCTCTCTTATAGTGCGTCTGCTCGAATTTGCATCTTCGACCTCCTTACGCTTATATAGTTTTTACTCGCCTGTTTCTGCCCAATATAATGGTGTACGACACTTCCTACCATATAAAGCATCAAAGAGCGCCATCTGTATGCTAGTTTGATAGATTTTATTGTAGGAGAACACAATCATATAGATGTGATCTTCCCACCTCTTCCTGAAATCAGGGGTGCACATACGAAGCATATCCTCCATTATCCTGTTGGTCCGTTCGGTCTGACCATTCATCTGCGGATGGAAGGACATACTAAATTTTAACTTGGTACCCAACAGCTGGTGGATTAGCCTCCAATCACTCGAAGTAAAATGCCAATCACTGTCACTGACGATGCTACGGGGCACTCCATGCAATCACATGATATTATCCACGTATAGTTTGGCAAATTTTTCCACTGAATCATCCTTTCTGTTAGGTATAAAGTGTGAAACTTTTGTTAACCGGTCAACGATCACCCACACGACATCATTTTCGCTCTGAGATCTCGATAGACAATGCACAAAATCAATAGAAATGTCATCGAACTTCCATACCGAGATTGTTAATGACTTCAGGAAACCTCCAGGCTTCTGGCATTCAGCATTCACAGAGGCACAAGTTTGACATTTTGCCACATAATAGACTGTCTATCTTCAAACCTGGTCATCAGAACACCTTCTTCATGTCCTTGTACATTTTCGTGCTCCCTGGGTGAATTGAGTACTTTGTAAAATGTGTCTTGTACATTAATTCCTTGCATAGCTTACCCACAGCTGGGATGCATAAACGACCATCTTTCCGCAAAAGGCCGTCATCCATAGAGAATTGGGCATTTGACCCATCCGCTGCATAGTGCTTTAGACTATCATCGAGTTTTGTTTCTCGCTGAACCCTGTCTGCAAGGTCATACTGTACCACTATCCAGTTCAAGTATGCATTCATAGTAGTATTCTTGTCAACACAAGAAATCTCTAGGGCCTGCAACTCCTGGATCAGATGCTCATCATGCATCTACAACCAATTTGACCTTGCTAGAGTCCTACGACTCAAGGAATTTGCGACCACGTTCCCTTTTTTGGGAGTATAATATATCTGGAAGGTGTATTCCCCAAGGAACTCCATCCATATCCGTTGCCGCATATTTAGCACTTTCTGGTCCAAGAGATACTTCAGACTTTTATGGTCCTTAAAGATGTCAGCTTTCACGCCATATAAGTAATGACACCACAATTTAAGTGCATATATCACCGCCACCAAGTCCAAGTCATGGATGAGATAGTTTCGCTCATGAATTTTCAATTGGCATGAGCCATATGCTATCACTTTTCTGAACTGAAGAAGCACGCAGCCTTACCCGTTCCCTGATACATCACTATAAACTTCAAAGTCATCTGTACCACATGGCGACATCAAAATAGGCGCCATGGTCAAACGAATCTTCAGCTATTCAAAAGCTCACGCACACTCTGGCGTCCCAATAAACTTCTGATCCTTCCTCGTTAGTGTGGTAAGAGGCAAGGCGATCCGCGAGAAGTTTTCTACGAAGCATCTGTAATAGCTCGCCAGTCTAAGGAAACTCTAGACTTCTCCTATAGTAAAAAATATCAACCACTACTGTATCGCAAGTATCTTTGTCGGATCCACCGCTATTGATGATAGCCATAACTCACACTTTGAGAACATGGCATAGAGCTTGTTTCTTATCAGGGTGTGCAACACCATCCACAAATGGTTCACATGATCTTCTTCAGGCTGAGAGTATACTGAAATGTCGTCAATAAAGACAATTACAAATAGGTCCTAGTACTGTCGAAACATTTGGTGCATTAGGCCCATGAACACCGATGGCGTATTAGACAGCCCAAACGGTATTACCGTGAACTCATAATGACTGTTGCGTGTTCCAAACGCTATCTTAGGAATGTCACATTCCCGAATTCTCAACTGGTAATAGCCAGACTTCAAGTCTAACTTTACGTATACTGTTGATCCAACCAGCTAATCGAACAAGTAATCAATCGATGGTATCAGATACATGTTCTTTTCCGTTAGCTTGTTAAGTTCGTGATAGTAAATGTATAGTCGCAAGCTTCTATCCTTCTTTTTCATAAAGAGGACCGGTGCACTCTAAGGTGACATACTTGGGCGTATATAGCTTTGCTCCAGCAACTCTTGCAATTAAACTTTTAGTTCTGCTATCTCCTTTAGCGCAACACGATATTGGGAGCGGGCCACAGGTTTCACATCTCGCACCAACTTAATAGAGAAGTCAATCTCTCGCTGGGGTGGTAACCCCTGAAGTTCCTTAGGAAACACATCGGTGTACTTCGATACAATAGTACATCACTCACACTGGGCTTTGGCTCAACATTCTCCATGATGCAGGACCAAGGTTTCGACGGATTTAACTACGTGTTCTTATGTTCGATAATTTATCTAGCGCATGGTTTCTCTACTTAGCACTATCAAATACTCAAGCATGTAAAGGCACAAATTCCATAACAATCAACGCAAAGGGATGCTACCCCTTATTTTAGATTGAGCAAGGGCTATATGCCAATGTTCGCTCAAGCGAAAAGGACCCACCCGATCCGGACAATTAGCAATTGAAATTAAATTATGCGCAAACATTCACACATCAAATAAAAGAATATCCGGACTAAATAAGTAGTTTAAAACTAAGTCCAAAATAATCCCCAAAATAAATTAATAAGAGTGTTGCCAAAATCTCTTGAACTCGAGAGGAAATCAAGGTAAGAAACTGATTTTCTCAAGCATTCACTAGATCTACCCGAACCAAGTTTTATGAAAAGTATTCGGAATAATTAATGCTTAATGATTACGTTTAAATTAGCACGATTTAAATATAAATAAGGACAAAATAATAGCCTTCTAATTCCACCAAAACTCATAACGTAATATAGAAGAAATCACACAAGAGATGGTTAGAGAAATTCGTTACCCAATCCCAATAATAATTGTCCACAAGATGAGTGGAGGATGCACACACAATGGTGGTAGATTCTCTATTTCCACACAAATCCTTGGATCCGCACCGGATGATGAAGACGTTTGCCGTTTTCTCTTTTGCAAACCCTAGAAGAGGGAGATCCTTAAAAAGCAAATATATATAAGGGAAGAGAGAGAGAAAAGGTGATGAGAAATAATTTTCCCAATATGTTTGATGAGGGTCAGTTTTTGTATGGAGGGTTGGTGGTGATGAAGAAGAAGGTGGCCGACTTAGGTGTTGAGGAGAAGGGAGGGCTCAGGTTTGGATGATTGGGGATTGGTCTGTCGAGTGTGGTTGATGGTGGCCGATATGATGGAGGGGGAGAGAGTGGGTGGAGGCTAGGAGGGTGGCCGGCAAGGGTTTTCTTTTTGGTAGCGAAAAAGGGGCTCGGTTTTGGGGAGGGAGAAGGATGATGGTGGAGGCCTTGAGGAGGGAGGAGGGGGAGAAGAAAGAGGGCCGAGATAGAGTGGGAGAGAGGGTGGCCGGTGGCGAAGAGGAAGAGAGGGTGGCCGGCGGCCAAGAGGAAGAGAGGGAAGGAAGATGGCCGAATTTTTTCAAAGAGGGGTGGAAAAATCTCAATAGACTCTTTAGGTTTAAATTTCTTATTCTTCACTGTTGGAACACCCTATTACTAATTTGGGTAAGGATCACTATGCTTGTCTTAGGAATCCCAGTTGACCTAGTTGTATAGTTGAAAAGGTCAACATTAGAATGAGTCTAGGGCTTAGAACTTAGGTTTGGAGTTGCCCCCAGGACCATTCCAAGATCAAGGTTGAAGAGCTTAGTCTAAGGCAATTTGCGTCGAGCTCAGGTCGACGAATCGTCGAACTCCGTTCGACGCTCTCTGAGCTCATCGTCAATAAAACGTCGAACTCCGGTCGACGATCTTCGAGCTCAGATCGACTTTCTGCTTTTGGCTAGCTTCTGCTGAGTCGTCGAACTCCCCTCGACTATCTTCTAGCTCAGTTCGACGTTCCCTCCCTAAAGTTATTTCTCAGGTCTCTGAGCTCAGTTCGACGATCTTCGAGCTCAGATCGACGTTTTCTGTCTGCTTGTCTCTGTTCATCTCTGAGCTTAGTTCGACGCTCGTAGAGCTCAGATCGACGTTTTCTTTAGAGAGATCGACGCTTTCAGGAACTCAAATGCTGCTGTTCTTTGGAATGTTTTTGAATATTATCAGCATTTATGTCAGAAGATCTCCCAGCCGTTTGTCTTTATTCTGGAGCAAGTTCAAGGAATTATTCAGAGAATGTTTGCTGGACTTTCCTCTAGAAGACAAGACTATTTTTGGAAGACATTTATGACTCCCAACGGCTAATTTTGGACAAGGAAACGTCAGAAAATTTTCATTCCTTTCTTCTGTGTTATTAAGATATACAGAATACACAAGAAGAATACACACATAGAGATTGACAAGAAAGAAAGTGAACACGCAGAATAGAGAATACTGATAGCAGAAGAACAACAGAATAACTGTGACTCCAAAAATCTTCTTGCTGACTGAAACGTGTTCACAATCTCATCTCAGAACTCCAGACACCTTATTTTCAGCCTTCTTGCTGAAACCATCCTGTGCTGGAGATCAAAGTTCTGAAGACCTATCACCCTAGAGCAAAGCTTCTTTTCCTGAACCTTTCTACATCTCAGGGGGAGCTTTGACATTATCAATCCACTTGTGCTTCTCTCATTTGATTGAGAACAGAGAAGACACCCTTCACTCTTATTTTTCTTTTCCTGCTGTAAAAGGGTTCTTGAACTCCCTTCAAAAGTTCTGTCTGGTTCTGAGAGCCTTGTCAAAACTCAGTGGTGGCAAGACACCTTATCAAAAAATCTAGTTTTGGTTTTTGGGCACCTTATCAAAAGCTCATTGGTGTCAGGACACCTGATCAACTCATCCTGAGTGGATTCCTACCAAGGGTGGTAGAAGAGTGGATGTACCCAGGTTTTTGGGGAACCACTATAATTCCTTGTGTCTTCTGGTTTATTTGTGTGATTAGTTTGCTGTGTGCTGTGCTTTTTACTTCTTAGTTTTTAACTTCTTACTAGCACTCTACACTATATCATAAATTGAATTTTATATGTGCTGTTTATTTCAACTGTGAAAAATTATTTTAAAATACTCTATTCACCCCCCCTCTAGAGTTGAGATAGATCTTAGCCTCACTTTCAATTGGTATCAGAGGCAGGTTGGTTGCTCATACAGGCTAACACCTGAACCAAAAGATCCTTGATAAGATCAATCTCTTAAGGGGATTATTTTCTATACATCTACCTTTTTATTTAAAGACATGGCATAGAACAAAGATTATGCAAGCACCAGACCACCAGTGTGCAACCTTTCTAAGTTTGCACTCTGGAAGGCAAGGATTATATTATACATGAATTCTATTGATGAAGACATTTTCAATTCTGTCTTGACAGTTTGTCCAACTCCACCAGCAAGCTCAAGTACAAATGCTGTTCCACCTCCTTCTGGAACAGATGCAGATATAAAGAAGTGGAAGACTGCAGATGCTAAGGCTATGAACATCTTAGCCCAAACAATGTCTGATGAAATCTTTCAGAAGGTAGCTGAATGCCACTCAGCCAAAGAAATCTGGGACAAACTCTCTGAAATTGTCTCAGGATCTGCTGATGAAAGGAAAGATAAAAGATCTCATCTGATAAGCCAATATGAGAACTTCAAAAAGGGAGAAGCTGAATCAGTGGCTGACATGCACAATAGACTAAGTCTAATTGTCAATGAGCTAAAAACCCTAGACAAAGAAATCTCACTGACTGAGCTGAATGACAAAATCCTGATGTGCTTCCCCAGCACTTGGGATTCAAGAATCTGGCCAATCAAGGATGCCAGAAGTTTAAATGAGATTACTACTGAAGCTCTCCTGGGCAAGCTCAAATCCTATGAGCTGCTCATTAAAAATAGAGAAGAAGAACAAAAGGCTATCTCTCCAGCTACAAGGAAAGAAAAGACCATAGCCTTCAAAGCTGTAGAAGAGGAGCCTGAAGATAAAGCTACAGGAAATGATGAGCTCATAAGTCTACTGGCCAAAAGATTCTACAAGATGGCCAGAAAAGACTTCAGAAAGAGACCATACAAGGGTCATGATAAACCAAGGTATGATAAATCAAACAACAATAAAGAAATTATATGCTTTGGTTGCAGGAAACCAGGCCACATTGTGCCTGACTGTCCAGAAAACAAGAATAAGGACAAGAAGGAAAGAAGAGAAAGAAGAAAAGAAAAGGATTACAAGAAGAATATCTCAGACAAAGCCTCCTCCAGCAAGAACAAACATACAAGGAAGGGCTTTGTTTCTGAGACATGGAGTGAGACTGAAGAGGAATCTGAAGCCTCATCCAGCTCCAGTGATGATGAGGATGATGCAGATGAAAAAGAATTTTGCATGATGGCTATCAATACATCACAGCAAAACTCTGATGAAGAATCAGATTCAGATTCAGAAAGTCAACCAGATGAGGATCAGGTAATCAACTCTTTTGATTTTAATTCTGAGGACTTCAAAGATGAATTTAAGACACTATGTCTAGATCTATTAAAATCTGAGAAGGAGATAATCTCTCTCAGGAATCAATTATCTGAGCATAGTGTCCTAAACTCAAAGAACCTCAAACTCTCTGAGGAGTTAGAATGTTGTAGGGAGGAGATAGCTTCACTGAAAAATGAACTATCAAAGGCCAAAAATTTTGAAGAATCCCTAAATGGGAGAAGTATCAGACTGATGGACATCACAAGCACAGTGAACTCTAGATTTAATAGCACACTGGGCTTGGGTGCTTCATCCAGCCAACCTATAATTTTGACAACTCCAATCAAGTTTGTCTCTGACAAAGGAAAGGGAGTAATAGAGGTACCCAGGAAGAATGCAGATCTGTCAGAGAAGAACTCAGTTCAACAGATGGCGTCGAGCAGAGCTCGACGATCGTCGAACAGAGCTCGACGATCTAACTACAGATCGTCGACCTCAGCTCGACGATATCCAAACTCTGAACCTCAGCATAATCGATCTTCGAACGGAGATCGACGATCTGACCCAAGATCGTCGACCTCAGTTCGACGATCGTCGAACAGAGGTCAGGCTGGTGAACACACCTTCAATGGCACATTCAGATTCAATCCTAGAAGCTCCATATCCCAAGGCTTTAATCCCTATACTGAATGGATAGTACCTCCTAGGAGATACCATCCTGAAGGTTATAAGGATCAACCTGGGATGTCCTTTATTTCAGAATTCAAGGGATATCAACCTAGGCCCAAGGTTAACTGGGTCAAAAATAAATAAGCTATTTTTGTGTAGGTGAAGACCTATCCAGCATCAAACCATCAATGGTATCTGGATAGTGGGTGCTCAAAGCACATGACAGGGGACAAGGACAACTTCACTTCCTTCAAAGCCAAGCTTGGACCCAAAGTAATTTTTGGAGACTCAAGCTTTGGAACTACAAAAGGATATGGTGCAGTCAAAATTGGCCCAGTCACATTCAAGAAGGTGGCATATGTTGAAGGACTCAAGCACAACTTGATAAGTATCAGTCAACTGTGTGATGAAGGATATCAAGTGACCTTCAACAAAGCCATATGCAAAGTCAAGTCAGTGGACAACACAACTGTGTTGACAGGTAACAGAAGAGGTAACATTTACTTAGTGGATTTTCATTCACCAGTGGTAGATATTTGCCTGTTTAATTCCATTTCAAAATCTAAGGTTTTATGGCATAAGAGACTAGGGCATATTAACCTTAGAACCATTGCTAAGCTATCTAAAGACAACCTTGTTAAAGGACTACCTTCTGGTCCCTACAAGAAGGAAGGACTTTGCATGGCTTGTCAATTAGGCAAGCAAACTAAAAGTAGTTTTAAATCAATTAATAAGAGTGATTCACCTAGGATTTTGTACCTGTTGTACATGGATCTTTTTGGACCCATATCTGTGCAAAGCCTAGGAGGGAAGTCCTATACTTTAGTGGTTGTAGATGACTTCTCAAGATTCACTTGGGTATTCTTTCTGAGGAAGAAGTCTGATAACTTCAAGTGTTTGACAGATTTTCTCAAATGCATTCAGATTGAGTTCAACACTCACATTTCCCTGATCAGAAGTGATCATGGGACAGAGTTTGATTCTCTTCTCATGCAAGAGTTCTGTCAGAGTGAAGGGATCAGGCACACTTTCTCAGCTCCTAGAACTCCTCAACAAAATGGGGTAGCTGAAAGGAAAAATAGAACACTCATTGAATCTGCAACTACATTATTGGCAGATGCTCACCTACCTCTGTCCTTTTGGGCTGAGGCAGTGAACACCTCCAACTATGTGTTGAACAGAAGCCTGATACACAAGCTGAAGGGCAAGACTCCTTATGAATTGCTCAAAGGGAAGAAACCTAAAATATGCTATTTCAAAGTTTTTGGTTGCACTTGTTTTATTCATAATAATGACAAGAAATATCTAGCAAAATTCCAAGCTAAAGCTGATGAAGGAGTGTTTCTGGGATACTCCATGATCAGTAAGGCCTATAGGGTTTATAATAAATCCTCCTATAAAATTGAAGAATTTGTTCATATTATTTTTGATGAAGCTAACATGTCTTTCAAGGAGAAGAATGCTTCTACCATAGAACCTCTGCAGGTACATTCTCTAGCTGAAGACTTGAACAAACTGCAAGTTGCTGAAAAGAATGAGAGCAGTGATGATGAAGAAGAAGTTCAACATCTTGAAGAAAATCCTGAAGAGCCAGTTGCTGTTCCACTAGAGGAGACAATAACACAGGCTGGTGAACAATCAACACTCCCTGTTGACTTAGTAACAACAAGAGATCATCCAATCACCCAGGTAATTGGAGAGATCTCAGCTGGTGTGCAAACTAGAAGTCAGGTCAACCAAAACCTGATGCACACTTGCTTCCTATCTCAAATTGAGCCTCAATCCATTCAAGATGTAGAGCAAGATCCACACTGGATCATTGCAATGCAAGAGGAGTTGCATCAATTTGAAAGGAACAAGGTTTGGGAACTAGTGCCTAAGCCAAAGGATCATCCCATTGTTGGAACAAAGTGGGTATTCAGGAACAAGCTGGATGATCAAGGAGTTATAGTCAGAAACAAGGCAAGGCTAGTTGCTCAAGGGTACTCTCAACAAGAAGGAATAGACTATGATCAGACATTTGCACCAGTTGCAAGGTTGGAAGCCATCAGGATATTCCTAGCCTATGCTGCTCACAAAGGTTTCAAAGTGTATCAAATGGATGTAAAGAGTGCATTTCTCAATGGGGACATCAAAGAGGAAGTCTATGTTAGACAACCTCCAGGTTTTATCTCTCTAACTCACCCTGATTATGTTTTCAAATTGCATAAAGCATTATATGGTCTCAAGCAAGCTCCTAGAGCATGGTATGAGACCCTAGCATGCTTTCTTCTGGAAAATGATTTTGTTAGGGGGAGAGTAGACTAAACTCTTTTTATTAGAACCCATAAGTCCCATACCCTACTAGTGCAAATTTATGTAGATGACTTTTTTTTTGGTTCTACTGATTCAAAATTGTGCAAAAAGTTTTCCAAGCTTATGCACTCTAAATTTGAAATGAGTAGCATGGGTGAGCTGTCCTTCTTCTTAGGACTGCAAGTCAAGCAACATGCTGAAGGCATATTTATTTCTCAAACCAAGTATGCAAAAGAATTGGTTAAGAAATTTGGTATGTCTGATGCATTATGTATGAAAACACCCATGCCCTCAAATGCTGTAGTAGATGCTGATGAACATGGGAAACCTGTTGATCAGACAACATATAGAGCAATAATTGGCTCTTTATTGTACCTTACAGCTAGTAGGCCTGATATAATGTTTGCCACATGTATTTGTGCTAGATTCCAAGTTAGCCCTAGAGAGTCACATTTAATCTTAGTTAAGAGAATTCTTAGGTATGTAAAAAGTTGTCCAAATCTAGGTCTCTGGTATCCAAAAGATTCAGCATTTGATTTAACTGGATTCTCAGATGCTGATTATGCTGAATGCAGAATAGACAGGAAAAGCACCAGTGGAACTTGTCAGTTCCTTGGTGATAGACTTGTCTCTTGGTTCTGTAAGAAACAAACATCTGTGTCAACTTCAACTGCTGAAGCTGAGTATATGGCTGCAGGCAGTTGTTGTTCACAAATATTGTGGATACAGAATCAGCTTCTAGACTATGGCTACAACTTAGAGAAGTCAAAAATTTTCTGTGACAATACTAGTGCTATCTCTATAGCACAAAATCCAGTCCTCCATAGTAGGACAAAACACATAGAAATTAGGCATCACTTTCTAAGAGATAATGTAGAGAAAAATAAAATTGAACTTAAATATATTCCTACTGATTTGCAAAGGGGAGATATTTTCACCAAGCCTTTGGATGAAAAGAAACACACTTTCTTCCTAAATCAGTTAGGCATGTTAGATGGAGGAAGCCTTAATTAAATTACAAGATTTTGAAAAGCTAAAACAGACCAAGACTAGGCCAAAAAATTTCCTCTCTTTTTGTGTTTGTAGAATAAGTTGTCTCTGAACTGAGCTCGACGTTTTCCCAGAAAACGTCGAACGGAGATCGACGGTTCTTGAGGCGTCGATCTGAGTTCAGCGCCGCCGTTGAATCTAGGCTTTCCCTCTGTCTGATCCTTGGTCGTCGAGCGGAGCTCGACGCTCTCAATAACGTCGAACGGAGTTCGACGCTATTGGCGTCTTTTCATTTCCCTCTGTAGCCCAAATCGTCGAGCTGAGTTCGACGCTTCTTCGAACTGAGCTCCACGATTTTCCTTTTTCGCGTCGAACCCTAATATAAAATCTTTCTTTCAGCCGTCGTTCTCCCTTTGCGCTTTCATACTCTGCAACTCTCTTTCTTTTCCCTCCAAATTCTCTACGCTTGGTCGTTTTTGGTTTTCTGTTGTAGGTGAATATGGCTGAATCAAGTGCTGCTATTGCTAAGATGAAGTTCGACACAGGCTTTGACATCGACATAAACTCCTTCGACGGAAGCGACCAGCGCTTCAAGGACATCCTAAACTTATTCAGAGAACAACAGCTGACTCCAATAATGACTACAAGGATGAAGATCGCCTCAGAAGAAATTAAAGAGTGGTGTTTTACCGCAACAGACGAGACTGAGAATTCTGTTGTCGGCACCATTAAGGGGACTCAGGTATTTCTATCCCCGGCTCTTTTAACAGAAGTATTTCAACTCAATACTGGAGAAGACTCCATTGAACTGTCTGGAGAGGAGTTTGACTCCATGCTGGATAGGATGGGTCACAATGCAGTCAACCCTAATAAGCTACTGATGAAAAATCTGGCTATAGAATTTCAATTCTTGGCTGATGTAGTTGGGAAGGTGCTGTTGGCCAAGCATTCAGCCCATGACACCATTTCCAGATATCAGTTCTGCCTGATGGGAGCTTTATTAGATAAGAAACACCTGGACTGGGGCTCCATCTTCTTCACCCTGATTAAGAAGAAGATCAACAAGAATGCAGTTAGTTATGGGAGAATCTTAGGGGTCTTTCTTCACAACAGGTGCCCTGACCTATTAACCTCCTCTAGCATGTTCATCAATGCATCCAAGAGGCTTTCATGTGCCCTCTTTAGTAAATGGGACAGGCAGATCATAAACCCCTCCAGGGCTGCTGCAACACTTCATTCAGGCACAAGGACTATTTCAATCACTCCTCCAGCAGAAGAGATGCCTGCTTCTTCTTCTCCTCCAGCCATATCCACCCAAGTCGTCACCTCCTCACCACCAGTCTCCACCTTAATCATCTCATCCCCAATTACCATTTCCTCACCTATGTTATCCCCTCCTTTATCCACCTTAGAGGAATTCCATCCTCTCTTTTCCTATTCAACCTTCACCCTACCATCCTTCTCACTTACAGATGATTCCTTCATGGATGATTCACCCTCTACTCCTCCTGAGCCACCCTCAACTTCCTCCTTTCAACAAAGGCTCCATGACATTCTCTCTCAACCCTCCTTCACACCATCTCTTACTTCCCCTATCTCCACCTCAACCTTCTCTATCTCCATAACTCCATCTTCTGAACAAACCATTCCCTCTCCACCTTTCTCCATATTTTCAGTTTCAGCCACCATCCCTCCATCCACCTTTGCCTCTACCTCTGCTCAAGCCCCACTTGAGCATGTGGATCTTCCTAGTTTGGCAGACAGGCTGTATGAGTTGCTAGCTCCCAAGCTGACATCTCTACTGGAGTCTTCCCTGGCTCCACTCCTGAAGCAAGTACAGGAGCTGTCTACCAAGCTTGCCTCCCTTTCCTCCTCCCTGGCTATCCCATCTTCTGTGTGCCTTGATTCACCTCTCTCTGAACCAAGGCAGGGGGAGATGCCTTATGAAGAAGTGGATGTGCTAGCTGCTGATATTATGTCTGCTCCAGCTCCAGCTCTTGGATGTGCTTTTGCACTGACTCTGCAGAGGCTGCTATCCATATTTGATACAGTCCATTTCAGCTGTCTGCCTGCAACTTCTGCTGAAGATTTGTCTAAGGCCATTGTGCCTGTATCTACCTGTGATCCCAGCCATATTGATTCCTACTTCAAGTCCTGGAAGGCTGTGGATATCTCTGATGCTGCTACTAAGGCCACTGTGCCTCCTTCTGTTCAAATTGCTGCTGCTGCTACTGCTGACATAGAAATGATTCCAGCAACTGATGCTGATTAAATTGCTGCTCCTGATTCTGTCTGCTCTACTGCTGCTCTCTCTCCTCCTGCTCCTGCTGTTTCTGCAAAACTTAAAGCTCAAGAAGAGCTTATCAGAAGAATTGATGATCTGTATGATCGACCTCAAAGCTCTGAGAGTGACCAATACAGGACTGATTCTGATGATTCTGCTAGCACTATTGCCAAAAAGAGAAAAGCCAGAAGTAAAGTAATGATGTCAGTCCCTCCTGCCAAAGCCAAAGACTCCAATGATATTCCATACTACATCCTGCATGACTGCCCCATCTCTGAGCCTTGGATGCAATATTCCAAAAATCAACTGAAAGCTATGAAGAAGAAGAGGAAGCTTGACAAATATGAAAAAGGATCTTCTCAATATCAGCCTCCTCCTCCTCCTCCTCCAGATTCTGGCTCAGGTTCAGCCCCTCAAGCTCCAGTCTCCAGACACAGTTCTTCCCAGTATTATCAAAGATCATATCAAAGGGGACAGCATCAAAGAGGATATCAACCCAAAAGGGGTAATTACAGAGGAAATCAAAGAGGACAAAGATCCTATCAAAGGGAAGGACAAGGTCACCCTGACCCTTCTTCAGGTCCTTTTCCTTACAAGCTGAAAGACACAATTGTCTCCAGGACTCCTTCTACTGTTTCTGAAATCATCAACATATATGAACCTCCTATTCCTTTTGAAGATCCTGAGAACAACCCTGCATCCTGGACAGCCAGAATGAAAGAATTGGCTGCCCTTGATCAAATAAAAAAGGCCAGAGAACAAGGCAAGGATACTTCAAACATAACTATCTTATCAGAGCAGAGAAAGAAAGAATTGGAAAGATATGCATCAAGGAAATTTTTCAATCCAGAAGACTATATGAAGCTGCACCCTGAGGCTGTTGTTCCAAGGCCCAAATCTCAAACTTCTCTAGGTGCAGAGGATGACAGAAGGTCAAAGAGAGAAAGTCAGAATCCAAATAGAGAAATTTTATTTAAAAAGGGATCTGAAAGGAAGTGAACTGTGTAAGCTAAACATTTCATCCACCTTTGGATATCTGCTGCTATTTATCTGTGATCTGCTTTGTTCTGTAATTTTGTATTAGCTTATGTATTGTTGTATGCTTTTCATTTCCTATGATTGTCTGTAAATAGTAATCCTAACCCAAATAGGGGGAGATTGTTGGAACACCCTATTACTAATTTGGGTAAGGATCACTATGCTTGTCTTAGGAATCCCAGTTGACCTAGTTGTATAGTTGAAAAGGTCAACATTAGAATGAGTCTAGGGCTTAGAACTTAGGTTTGGAGCTGCCCCCAGGACCATTCCAAGATCAAGGTTGAAGAGCTTAGTCTAAGGCAATTTGCGTCGAGCTCAGGTCGACGAATCGTCGAACTCCGTTCGACGCTCTCTGAGCTCATCTTTAATAAAACATCGAACTCCGGTCGACGATCTTCGAGCTCAGATCGACTATCTACTTTTGGCTAGCTTCTGCTGAGTCGTCGAACTCCCCTCGACTATCTTCTAGCTCAGTTCGACGTTCCCTCCCTAAAGTTATTTCTCAGGTCTCTGAGCTCGGTTCGACGATCTTCGAGCTCAGATCGACGTTTTCTGTCTGCTTGTCTCTGTTCATCTCTGAGCTTAGTTCGACGCTCGTAGAGCTCATATCGACGTTTTCTTTAGAGAGATCGATGCTTTCAGGAACTCAAATGCTGCTGTTCTTTGGAATGTTTTTGAATATTATCAGCATTTATGTCAGAAGATCTCCCAGCCGTTTGTCTTTATTCTGGAGCAAGTTTCAAGGAATTATTCAGAGAATGTTTGCTGGACTTTCCTCTAGAAGACAAGACTATTTTTGGAAGACATTTATGACTCCCAACGGCTGATTTTGGACAAGGAAATGTCAGAAAATTTTCATTCCTTTCTTCTGTGTTATTAAGATATACAGAATACACAAGAAGAATACACACACAGAGATTGACAAGAAAGAAAGTGAACACACAGAATAGAGAATACTGATAGCAGAAGAACAACAGAATAACTGTGACTCCAAAAATCTTCTTGCTGACTGAAACGTGTTCACAATCTCATCTCAGAACTCCAAACACCTTATTTTCAGCCTTCTTGCTGAAACCATCCTGTGCTGGAGATCAAAGTTCTGAAGACCTATCACCCTAGAGCAAAGCTTCTTTTCCTGAACCTTTCTACATCTCAGGGAGAGCTTTGACATTATCAATCCACTTGTGCTTCTCTCATTTGATTGAGAACAGAGAAGACACCCTTCACTCTTATTTTTCTTTTCCTATTGTAAAAGGGTTCTTGAACTCCCTTCAAAAGTTCTGTCTGGTTCTGAGAGCCTTGTCAAAACTCAGTGGTGGCAAGACACCTTATCAAAAAATCTAGTTTTGGTTTTTGGGCACCTTATCAAAATCTCATTGGTGTCAGGACACCTGATCAACTCATCCTGAGTGGATTCCTACCAAGGGTGGTAGAAGAGTGGATGTACCCAGGTTTTTGGGGAACCACTATAATTCCTTGTGTCTTCTGGTTTGTTTGTGTGATTAGTTTGCTGTGTGCTGTGCTTTTTACTTCTTAGTTTTTAACTTCTTACTAGCACTCTACACTATATCATAAATTGAATTTTATATGTGCTGTTTATTTCAACTGTGAAAAATTATTTTAAAATACTCTATTCACCCCCCCTCTAGAGTTGAGATAGATCATAGCCTCACTTTCATTCACTAATGAAATTAACAACAAGAATGGCTATATATAGCCTTACACCACTCAATCTCCACCATACATGAAATAGGAATACAATATAGGCCTTATTTAGGCTACACCACTCAATCTCCACCATTCATAAAATAGGAAAACAATCTAAACATATAATTAATAAAATAGGAATAAAATAAAACATGAATGAAATATAAGATACTCTTCATGGTTATAGGCACCCATCATTTATGAAATGAAATAACAAAATAGGAAATAATAATAAATGATGGAATAATAAAATATATAATTATAATTATTTAATTTATAATTTTATATTTTATTAAAAATGGCGGCGGCGGACGTCGTGCAAAATACTTAGCGGCGTTGGCGAAGAACGTCGCGACGTTGGCGAAGAAATGTCGTGGTAGACTCCCATCTTCAAGCTTACGGCAACGACCGTCCCAATCCACGGACTCTCTATATCGGGGATCAACGGCTGCATCAGCAACGTCGCTATCAATCCTCCCCCACTCAAAATTACTCATCTCCGATGAGTGGCCCGTGAGGGGGGAACAGTCAAAAGTAGCAGCAATATAGGGAAAATCTGGCCCCACAATCCATGTCGTAGTAGCATGAACATTCATCAGTACAGCGAACTTGTTTGGCATAGAAACAACAAGACTTTCGAGGAAACTCGAAAGGGTGTCAAGCAAAATAAATAAAACTTGAATCTTACCATCCGGTTCATGAGCCATGGAGTCAATATGGAAAATATACACAGCATAACTAACACTCCCCAACCTAAGAGAATATATAGTGGGAGGAAGAAACGATAGAGAAAGCCAATCAGGTGGAACAGAGACGTACAGTAAAAAGTCCGGAAACTTGAAATAAAGTGAAACCCCCCGTGCTTTATAAAAATTTGAAATAAAAGCAGTAAATCCAACCTTCTTCATAATCATGGATGGGTCGGCGTACCTACACATTAATTTATTAACGGAGCTAGAAGGCATCCGCTCGGGGACTGACCAGACTAAACCCAAATCACTAATTCTAGCGTAGGACGGTCTCAGATGGGAGTGGAAGTGCGTGCAACATATCTTAAAATGAAACACTAGCGTCCTAGATACATGAGGACTGAACCTATGTACTACATGACTTGACCCTAATGCGGAGGATAATGGGGTTAAGTCAGGTGGTATGGCAGCCTTATATTCAAAAATGATTTGAATGGGCTCCAAAATGGCAGTTGTAATCTTATACATTAAATACTCTCGCTTGGCATGAAGATATGCCAAGGAGAACCGCTCATCAAGAACAATAGAGTTGGTCGCTCCTGTATGTGCAAGGATGTGCAAGAAATATAACTCAAGTGGCCTTTCTAAAGTTACTAACGTGAGGAAATGGTGGTCAACAAAAGGTGGTGGGTAAATGCGTGCGACCAGGTGCGGTATATAAGTATATCTAGGGGACACCACATCCAGAGGCACAATTACCGAAGAAACAGAGTCATTCGTAGTAGGGGACGGTACCGTAGACGGACACGCAGAAAAATGAGCTCTCAAAAGTGACGTGTAGTCATATCTATGAGGTGCGGTGAATAGTCCAAATACTAGTGCTCTCAACATAGTAATATCTACACGATGAGTCAACGTCAAAGTAGGAACTAATAAAGTGGGCGTGACATAATACCTCAGACTAGGTCTACCGGTTCCACGCCCTAAAAGGTCAACTAATGTGAGCAAATAAACCGGGGGAAGGGTCGGTGAAATCAAACCCAGGATAAAATTCAAATTTGTAAAAATTTCACCCAACGGTGACGACATCAAAGAACTCTCTTCCGGGTGTACAATAACAGAATCGTCTAAAATTACCCTTCCCTTAGATGGTAACTCATCCACAATAACACTTGGGACATCCTCACTCATAGGCTCCTCAGATAACTCAGATATAATCTCAGTGGGTGCGATCATAGGATCTAACACGATGGGGATCGTATCATGGAGAGGGCTCTCAATACTAGGGTGATCAGACACAACGCTAGTAGTGCACGTAATAGGCAATGTAATACTCTCACATGTCAGAACATAATCCTCCCATACATCGTCTTCTAAATCACTAGGGTATCCACTCTCAATTTCGGACTCATCAGAATCGTCTAGCCCTAACATACATGTCGGAATACTCTCACCTACGGGGTCAGCCTCAGAATCCAAAGATACTACATCAACATCAGAGACCGAATTATTCTCTGGTTTAATGGTAGCCAAATCATCTAACATCTGAGTTTGATGGTATGTAGGGACGTACTGTTCTGTCAGCGTGGCCTTCATGTCTGCCCAACCAATAAGTAATTTACCGTTCACGGCTCTCAGACGCCGTTCCTCAATCAACCACAATATCTTAGCTCTACCTAACAACTTACTCACGCCACTCGCACCTTATCCTCGTCATTCCATTTGTACCACTCAAAGTAGCACTCTATTTCCTTAACCCAGTCTAGGAAAACTTGGGGACACCCTAAACCATCATAAGTAGGTGCCCCAATTCTAGTAGGAGGATAAGCGTAGGGACGGTCGGTATTCCTAGGGTATGAAGGCAAGGCTGGGGTGTGTTTAGCCATTGCTTTACCATACTAGTAGTCTAAAAGGGAAGCGTGAACGTCATAGGCCATATCAGTGAGAACTGAAGAGAAAACTCGATCTGATTCTTATGCACATGCAATGAATTAAGGATTCTGACACAAATAATCTACGATGGACGGATTTGTCCCCGCTTAGCAACTATGGTAGTAAATATAATATTTTTATTTTCTTGCTGGAAAAAATATGAAGATTATTAAATAAAGTTTTATAGATTTTTTTACAGAAAAATAAAAATATAGATCGCTATTTGCAGACCAAAATTAAAATTTTATATTGATTTAATAAAAATGACGACTTAATAAAATAAAATATTTTTTTGATTTCTTACTAATAAAATAATGGAAAATCTCCAGAATTTTACCTTTTTGAATTAAAAAAAAACTGAAAATTTTAGGCCACTATTTGCAGACCAAAAATTTAAAATTTGTTTTTTATGTTGTGCAATGAAACGTGAAAGTGCGTGTCGGCGTACTAATAAAATTTTAGGATGGTGACAATTAAGAAATCAGCACAAACCTCACTTTGATAATAAATTGATGCAGGCCCAAGGTTTTGACGGATTTAACTACGCGTTCTTATGTTCAAAAATTTAATTAGCGCGCGGTTTCTCTACTTAGTACTATCGAATACTCAAGCATGTAAAGGCACAAATTCTACAATAATCAACGCAAAGGGACGCTACCCCTTATTTTAGATTGAGCAAGGGCTATATGCCAATGTTCTCTCAAGTGAAAAGGATCCACCCAATCCGGACAATTAACAATTCAAATTAAATTATACGCAAGCATTCACACATCCAATAAAAGAATATCCGGACTAAATAAGTGATTTAAAACTAAGTCCAAAATAATCCCCCAAATTAATTAATTAGAGTGTAGCCAAAATCTCTTGAACTCGAGGGGAAATAAGGGTAAGAAACCGATTTCCTCTAGAGTTCACTAAATCTACCCGAACCAAGTTTTACGAAAAGTATTCAAAATAATTAATTCTTAATGATTAGATTTAAATTAGCACGTTTTCAATATAAATTAGGATAAAATACCAGTCTTCTAATTCTACCAAAACTCACAACGTAATATAGAAGAAATCACGCAAGAGATGGTTAGAGAAATTCGTTACCCAATCCCAATAATAATCTGTCCACAACATGAGTGGAGGAGGCGCACACAACGATGGTAGATTCTCTATTTCCACGCAAATCCTTGGATCCGCATCGGATGATGAAGACGTTCGCCGTTTTCTCTTTTGCAAACCCTAAAAGAGGGAGATCCTTGAAAAGCAAATATATATGAGGGAAGAGAGAGAAAAGGTGATGAGAAATAATTTTCCCAATATGTTTGATGAGGGTCGGTTTCTGTATGGAGGGTTGGTGGTGATGAAGAAGGTGGTCGGCTTAGGTATTGAGGGGAAGGGAGGGCTCGGGTTTCGAGGATTGGGGATTGGTCGGTCGAGTGGTGGTGGAGGGTGGCCGAGATGATGGAGCGGGAGAGAGTGGGTGGCGGCTAGGAGGGTGGCCGACAAGGGTTATCTTTTTGGTAGGGAAAAAGGGGCTCGGTTTTTGGGAGGGAGAAGGATGATGGTGGAGGCCTTGAGGAGGGAGGAGGGGGAGGAGAAAGAGGGTCGAGATAAAGTGAGAGAGAGGGTGGTCGGCGGCCAAGAGGAAGAGAGGGAAGGAAGATGGCCGAATTTTTCCAAAGAGGGGAGGAAAAATCTCAATAGACTCTTTAGGTTTTAATTTCTTATTCTTCACTAATTAAATCAACAACAAGCATGGCTATATATAGCCTTACACCACTCAATCTCCATCATACATGAAATAGGAAAACAATATATGCCTTATTTAGGCTACACCACTTAATCTCCACCATTCATAAAATAGGAAAACAATCTAAACATATAATTCATAAAATAATAATAAAATAAAACATGCATGAAATAAAAGATACTCTTGATGGTTATAGGCACTCATCATTTATGAAATGAAATAACAAAATAGGAAATAATAATAAATGATGAAATAATAAAATATATAATTATAATTATTTAATTTATAATTATATATTTTATTTAAAATTGCGGCAGTGGATGTCGTGCAAAATACGTAGCGGCGTTGGCGAAGAACGTCACGGCGTTGGCGAAGAAACGTCGTGGTAGACTCCCATCTTCAAGCTTGCGGCAATGACCGTCCCAATCCACGAACTCTCTATGTCGGTGATCAATGGCCGCATCAGCAACGTCGCCATCACTCCAACAACGTGAAGAACAACTCCGCACACTTCCGAACTGCCTTGACTACCTAGAGAGCGGACATAAATATCTTGTTCGATCCTTGCATAACAGCAAATTTAGTCTCTCGTTCATTGTCCTGTCCTCGTGTGACTTCCTGGGAGTTGTGTTCTATATAGGCACGCTGCTCCGAGATCCATTCCATACTAAAGATTACATCAAACTCTGATGTCAGTAGCACAAATGCTTTCAATCCAAAATCCTGATTTCCTATTCGTACCTCAACACAGCAGGCTCGATCCGCATGCATCAAGTACCCATTAGGTAGCAACACATTCACTCGATCTGTTGGCATAAATGAAGGCATTCTGATATGCCCCACGAATTCCTAAGATAGAAAGGAATGAGATGCTCCTATATCGAACTGTGCTTTTGCCGGATTTTTCGATATCAGGACAAAGCCTAATTTAAAACAATCATATACATGTAATGGACAAGGTACTAAGTATGGAAAGCAGTAAAAACTGTATCTTAACTCATACCTATTACGACGTCACTTTGTTTTATGGTCTCCTATTGGCCAAGATTATAGACTCGGGGTTGCGCTTGAGATGCAGTTGACTCCACCACTGCCTTTCCCTTTTCAGCATAAGATGCACCTGTCTTTTTCTCCCCATTTAGAAGGCCACTCCAACAATCTTGAGCCATATGTCCTACCTTACCACATATATAACATGTGAAAGGATTTTTTCCTATCATGATTTCAGGCTTGCTTGACGAAGCAGTAGGTCTTGAAGACCTAGCTTTTTAATTCCACCTCTTTTGGTGCTCAGAATTTGAATACGACACTTTGAAATCTGACTTCTTTACTTGCGATCATTCTTACACTGCACGAACTTCATATCTAGTTCGAGGGAACAGGCCATATTGACCAAGATAAGAAAATCCTGAGTCATCGGTCCTGATAGAAGCAATCGCAGGTCATCTCTCAACCCTTCATAGAACCAATTTATTTTACGTTCCTCATTTGCAAACGTAAAGCCTGCATACCTTCCCAATTTCATAAACACGTGCAAGTAGTCATCCACAGACCTCTCGCCTTGAGTTAGCCTTTGAAATTGGTTCTTTATCGCAATCCACTATGCCGATGGAATGTATCTCGCTAGAAAACACCTTGAGAAATCCTTCATTGAGATCTCGATCAATGGCCGACCGGCAAGCTGGTGCAGCTCCAGCTCATCACACCATAGTCTCGCCTCACCATCTAATAAGAAGGTAGACACAGTGACTTTTTACCACTCCTCCGTTTCAGTTTCCTTCAGGACTCTCTTTATTCTTGAGAGCCAATCTTCGACTTGTGTAGGGGTTCTAGTACCCGTAAACACAGGAGGATTGAAACTCATAACATGTTTCAATTGATTATTTATCGCTCGCCTTATGGCCACTGGCTCAACGACCACTTGTCTCACCACTACATGCTCAACTATGCCAACCGGTTCCTGGACCACCACAGGGGTAGGAGGTTATCTCTAACATCCTAGATGTGCATTGATTAATGTGAACACAGCTTCAGCAACCAACCGTATAGTTTCTGCAGAAGGAGGAGGTGTTGGCACCTCATTTGGTGCACTACTCTCCAACAAGCGTTGGGGTTCTTGTTGCCCCGTACCACTTTTAGTCACCTACAATGTGAAACACACAATTAAGCAACTAAGAATATTACCAAAAGCAATTATAGGAACACGCAAGTTCCTCAAACATGTGTATATTCATTCCTAAGTGGACATTCTTGAGTTTGTTTTGTTATAACGGTAAGCACAAACACATGCTCACCACCCCTCAAAAGAATTCGACCACGAATTCACAAAAGGAAGACCAAGACAAGATAATACCAAAATTATAACATCTCCGTCCATCACATGAAATATAATAGAGGGTACGGCCGGGGCCCCATACCATATTACACAAACAGGCAGTGGAATTACAGGTTAATATCAAAAAAACTACTCGAATCCTAACTCCAAGCATTCTAGCGGAAGCTTTAAGGTTGTCCAAACTCAAATCAATTGAATATCCACTATATATAAACCATACCATTTATATATTTAACAGGAATGTCTATTACAAATACACAAAAAATATTACAGCCTTAAGGCCTTACAATTATATTTGATAAGTGTGGTTTACAAACATCGGCATGCAAGCCAGCCACACATAAAAATAGTAAAAGTTTGCCTTTGGGCCTTCAAGGGCAAGCCAACTGTAGAACAAGGGCTTTAGCCTGCTAATTTCCACTTGGCTCTCACGCACCAGCACAAAATGGCCCATTGAATTGTGGCAAACAAAGCAACGGTATGCATTTTACTGACTAACTTATAACGACCCCACCCCTTACTCAGGGCGGTGGTTCTCCTTCCTTGGAAACAGCAGCATATTTATTTGGTGATAACAAAGTGCGGTCAAACACCATTCACCACAGACGTTGGCTCAATGGCCTCACGCCCCGTGCACTCAGGGCATATTTCGATGTACCAGACATCCCGTGTACCATCACCATTCAGAGGTCCATGACTTAACGATTAACTTTATCGTTCAATGGTACTTAACTTGACGACTATGTCATTCAGAGGTACTTAACTTAACGACTGACTACCCATTCAGAGGTACTTAACTTGACGACTCTATCGTTCAGAGGTACTAAACTTGATGGCACAGTAGTTGGCTTCCACGGCTCAACTCAATCACAAGCCATATGGTCTTGTACCATTTCAGACTAGTACTCACCATTGCGTGGCTCTCAAAGCTCTCAAATTTGCATGCATTGGCCCCCAGGTCTCTTAGAGACAGGTCTCAAAAGATTTTAGCTTACATGAAGCTATCTCCTAGCGATATTCACTATCTCCTAGCGATATCAATAGTTCCCAGAACTGTGATATTTCCTGGGCCTTTTCTTGGAGCCGAACTCCAGTACTTCCTATCACTCTCATTTCACAGGTAGGACCCTTAGACTGCGTATAACTACTCGTTTATACTCGGAGTCTTCTCCGGCATGCAAAAATAAACATCACCAATCCAGACCAACCCGTCCGGATGGACTTCACATAGCATGTCTATTCCGTACTCTATATTTCTGGATATATATGTTGTATTAAATATGGATAATACTGATCTACCCATTGGAAACAACTTTTTTCACCTTTTGGTGAGGGATTCCATGCACGTATGCATATTGAGGACTTGACTTGTCCAAGGAGAAAATCATTACCCTTGTAATCTGTTTCGGAGCCATGGCCAAGCTTTTTGTCTGGTTGGAAAGGAGCACCTATCTTTCATCTTCGCGGATCTAGCCTCGTACATTGATTCCATTCACTGGATCTCCTTCACCAAGCATTTTAAGCTCAACCTCAGCCTCAACCTTCTTCCTTAGCTCTTTCCTCTCAAGATCTTGATGAAAGGAGAAGAGAGAGTGAAAGAAGAGAAATGAATCTTCTCTCCACCTCTTCTCTAATTAAGAGGTCTCGAGATTAATCCCAGCTATAGGATCCTCATATAAAAATGTTGCAAAGGCCACGATTTCTGCTGAATAGTCAATATTAACACTATTGCTTGGGCAATAGCGCCAATAGCTTCTTTGACCCCAATCAACCACCGCTCTTTAGTAGCTTAGCAGCTATCTGACACGTGTCCATGTCACGTAGCACTATCGCCGGCGATATCCTCTGTCGCTATGCGACATCAAGCTAGTAGCTCACTCAACGCTTTGTGGCATTGAGTGCATTACTGTCACTCGAAGCATTCCCGCTATCGCCCATGCGATACCTACTATCGCCCGACATTAACGAAGCTAATAGCTCACTCAATGCTCTGAGGCATCGAGTGCATCGAGCTCATTCAATGCTTTCAGGTATTGAGAGCTATCGCTATCGCCTCGGCGATACCCACTATTGCCCGACGTTAACGACCACAAGTTCTACTGTCAAATTTTGGGTGTTACACCCATCTTCTAGGTGATTTAGCTATCCTTGAAATTAAATACTTTCAACTATGGTTCTAGTGGCCTAATAAATGTAAAGATGTTACAATCCAATAAAATTAAGAGGATTTTGGTCCCCAATAAAATGCTTAAAGTAGGGGGTTTGAACAGGTGACATACATACGGGAAATTTTCTTGGAGCTTTTCTTGGATGAGTGTCTCTGGTTCCCATGTGTACTCTCATATCTGCAATTCGACCAAAGAATTTTAACCAACGTGATGGTCTTATTCTGCAAGTTCTTGACTTTGTAATCAAACATCCGCGTCGGTTCTAGTTGCATAGAGTTGTTAAACTGCATAAGTGTTATAGGTGTAAGAATATGTTTTTCCTATGTACCCGTCTTAAATAAGGGACTTGAAAGATGTTAAGAAGATTACCCAGTTCTGGTGGCAGGGCTAATCAGTGTGCAACAATGCCAACAAACTCTATGATGGGGTAAGGGCACAAAAAGTGAGGGTCTAGCTTCTTCTACATCTTTATTCGAGATATACCTTGCATATCCTTGATTTTCAAGAATACTGTATCCCCCCACACTAAACTTTATCGATTGATGTCGAGCATCATAATATTTAGCATGTCGACTCAATGCCTCTAATATCCACTCTTGGATCAGTATTATTATTGTGGTGATGTCATCATTATAAGTGACACTCAGGGATTTATGGTCATCATCCTGAGCCCAAGACAGAGGATTCAGACAGCATATCCTATAAAGAGCTTCATACATTGTGATCTTGATGCTGGACTTGAGGCTATTGCTATATGAAAAATCAACAAGCAATATAATCGGCTCGCAGGGCGATTGTGCTCAACAACGCATAAATAAAGGAGGTCCTCCATGGTTCAATTCGTCCTTTTTGTCTGGCCGTTAGTTTGAGGGTGGAATGCCGTGCTGAAAGATAGCTTGTTACATGATACATAGATTTTATAATGTGAGATGAGTGCATGATATGTAATTGAAATGATTAGATGTGATTAATTACGCATTTGGAAGGCAAGTGCACATATCGTAATAGAGTATAGAATCAATTGTCGTATTTTTTCGGGTATGTCGAGTAAACATACTCACAAGAAAGAGCTATTATTCTATCTTAACAAAATAGTGAGTGATTTGCAAAAATAAAAAACAAAATGCAATAAAACTAATTGAGAGAAAATCAATGAGAGAAAGGCTATCCCTTTATTTAGAATCCCTTTGGATAAAATGAACATTGATTAAAAGATTAAAGTGAAAGTTCCAATATTTTGTCTCCAACCTCGGAGGTTCCTAATTTACATTAATGCCCCTCTCAGGAATAGTGCTAACGTCTAACCTTAAGTGGTACGATTAAGACCCCTTGGTCAGTTGAACCCTCTAAGCTTGCTTTAGGCAGTGAACCCCTCTATTGGGTTTGACCCCAATCCAGAAGATTTGGGTTGTCCTCTATTGAGGATTGCATGAAAACTCCTTTTTTATCTGAGTGATCTTCTAGTATCCACAACCTATCAGTAAAATCTAGGATACAGATATAGGATCGAAGACTAGGTAGCGATACATTTAGTGATCTCTCCGTATCCACAACCTCTTGGTAAATCTAAGAAATGAATCTAGAATCTGACTCGCTACACTAGAATTCGAACAAATTATAATCAAAGACAACCCGAAGCAAATTAGAGTAGAGAACTTGTTAGATGATTAAAAGAAAACCAAGTTCTTTTCATTCCAAAGTTCATCATGATCAAGTGCTAAAGGAAGTTTAGCTACTCATCACGATGGAGAAACTATGAAACGTGATTGAGAAATACATGATTACTACAATGAAAAAAGAAGGAAATATCAAACTACAAAGCTAAATTACAACTTGGAATAGAAATTAAGCTATGCTAAACTATGAACTAGATTTGAAAAATAAGGAAAAATAGTACCAAATTACTGAATTTCTCCACAAAAATGTCCCTCATCAGCTCAAGAAAAAGACTGGTATTTATAGGGAAAATTTCATGAGAGTCACTCCCCTGAGTCACGCCCGTGACCATAGGGCATGTAAGGTACAGAGCAGCTGCCATAAAAACCCAAGAAATACTGGGAACCAAGCTGTCAAAGGTCATTTCTTTATGGGTCGCACCCCTTGGTCAGAACCGTGATTAGGGTGTGTAGCGTACAGTACAAAAATTGATAGGAACGATGGCTCGATCTGGAATGATGGTGGAAGTTACTAATTAAGTCATGCCAGGGGGTCATGCCCGGGACTTAGGCGTGCCTTCTTGAAACAGTCATCAACTGAAATCGGCTATCATAACTCTTGATCATGCCTGTGGACTGGATGGCACACCTGCCTCGTCATGCCCGTGATAGGAATGTGTAACTTAAAATGACGTGGTACTTTATTATGAATAGTGGACATTCCTCCCTTGTCATGCCTGTTGTTAACCCAGAAATCAACGATCCTCTCCAAGGTCGCTAGATTGCATGTCGCGGACAGCTCCGTCTCATCCGGAGGGTTCGCGGCCTATTTTCTAGCTTGTCGCATGGATAGACTTCTCTGTCTGCGCGGCTAGGCTAGTCACCCTATAGTTGCCAGCTAGGCGATGGAGCGGACTGCTTTCCATTCCACACCATCAGGTCACGTGGTTAGATGGGAGGGTAGTAGTCTCTTCTCAAGCCAACTACCAGTTCGTGGACTCTCCTTTAGATTTCAATAAGCAAAAACTGGCCTAGACTAAGGCTCTTCTTCAATCCGCCTACGAGAGGTGTCCTCGCATCCGAGTCCGCGATAACCTTGCTAATAGACTGCTTGGTAGTGAACCTCTTATGCATGGGGCGAACTCTACCTAAGTCCGCTAGCAGTAGTCGGACTCAAGACTAGCTCATCCAAAGGAGGCGGACTCAGACTCATTCTGCCAACAAATTAAGCACAACCTGCCAATAGATGGCAGACTCCTCTCTTCCCAGCAATTGGCGACCTGCCTCCTGGTTGCCCAACAGTAGGCGGCCTACCTCTAGGTCGCCCAGCAGTAAACGACCTGCCTCCAAGTTGCCTAACAGTAGGCGGACTTCCTCCAGGTCCCCTAGTAGTAGGCGGCCTACCTCCAGGTCGCCCAGTAGTAGGCGACCTGCCTTAAGGTTGCCCAGCTATTGACGACCTGCCTCCAGGTTGCCCAATAGTATATGGCCTGCGTCTAGGTCGCCCAGCAGTAAGCGGCCTTCCTCCAGGTTGCCCAACAGTAGACTGTCTGCCTCCAGGTCCCCCAGCAGTAGGAGACCTGCCTCTAAGTCTCCTAGTAGTAGGAGATCTGCCTCTAGGTCTACCATAAGGCATCTTGCCTCCAGGTCACCGAGGAGAGGGTGACCTACCTTCTTAGCCCTCCTAGTAGGTGCGACCTGCTTTTATTCGGCAGGAGGTGGCAGACTTGATCTCAGTCTGCCTAAGGGAGGTCGATTTTCTCCGCCCTCCAGCACTCTTCATTAGGTCACACAGCACAGTGTGAACTCAACGTTAGTCCGCCAGAAGGTGGCAGACTCGACTCAGTAGAGACAGACTTCCTGTCTGCTATATACCAGGCGGACTCTTTGTGCAATCTGCCATAAGCACTTTGGCTTCCCACCGTCAGCTTCTCCCAGCAGTAAGCGAACTTCTCTTCAGTTCGTGGCATATCGCGGATTCGTTCGCAGCTTGCCCGTATCAACGGGGTGATGTAATCGAGCCCAGTTCTGGAAGATTCCTCCTCGAGCCTATAAATAGATCCCCATACCTCTCATTTGTGGAGGACGACCCCCAAGGACAACAATTGCATCAAATCCTACGGCTACAATTTTCTGTCAGCGCGGACTTAGTGGCTAAGCCTTGTAGTTTAGTCCCTGAACTTGGCTCCTCCAACAGTATGTCTAGGCAACCTCAGTGGTCTTCCCTGCCTGATCGCGCAGTCCGCTCAACATAAGGCAATGAGCTGCGGGATCAACAGTCTGCGATGTCTTCCGACCTCTCTGATCAGACCGCACGGCCTCTGACAATTTCTTCCTTCTAGCCGCCAGCTTCCCCCCGTATACCCTTTATATTTTTTCCATGTAAAGGAGCAACTCAAGCTGTAATATTTATTCATAATCAAAGGAAAGCCCGTTGCAGGAGTGGCATTTAAGTCGCGGAGGGTGAACTCTGTTGTTGCCACTGCTAGTGGTCCCTCTCTCTCTCTCTCCCTCTTTCCTTCTATCGACCTCAATGGCTAATCCTAACTGACAAAGTTACCGACTGCTCGATATTTCCTCATCAACCTCCCCTTCTCCTTATCCTCCCGTGAGATTTTGAACACCATTATCTGGTGGTACCATTTCGTGCATCAAAAGTTAACACGTGACCTTCAGATCTTAAACAGACGGTGAAATCCAATGGTTAGTTATGTTAGAACATCAACCTTCCGAGAACCATGCTCCTTCAAGTCCTAGTGAAGATCCTCTCTGGAAAGATTTTGAGCAATCGCATCGTGAAACTACCCAGTAGTTCCCAGCAATCAACCATACTCTAGCTGCAATCATGCAGCGATTTGAGGTGTAATCCGCAGCAGCACCAGTTCCTCCAGTCAATCCAACACCATCATTAGAGAATCCGCAAACTTATCCTCCGACCTATCCGCCGTTCTATCCTCTTATTTATCAAACAACCTACCCGCCAGTACAAGCCACAACTCCTTTGCGAACTCAAAATGACGAGTTCATAGCTTGTCAAAACTTCTTCCAGGATGCTGCCCAAGGAAGTTCAACAAGATTCTTGAATTTTTCAGGGAAGTCATCCCTATCCTTCAGCTCCCACAGTTTCTTTGCCCGCAACAACGTTTCCTTTCTATCCTCCCGCTAATTTTTCAACTACAACTTATCCTCCATTTTTCCCTTTTTATTATGTTCTAGAAGAACAAGGATAGCCATCGCAGTTTACAGATAGTATCTAGCAAGAACCAACTCTAGCTAACTTTAGAGAGCCGCGATTGCCAACTTACACTGGGGTGTCTGACCCAGTTGCACACTTAAAAGCTTTTGAGTCAGTCGTCACCCTCAAGACTCTTACCGATGCCTCCAGGTGGAAGCTCTTTGTAACATCCTTTGATGGACAAGCAAGAGAGTGGTTCTACGGACTATGCCCTCAATCCATCGCTTCCTTTGCCGATCTACAAAGAGAGCTTCTACTCAGGTTTTCTACCTCAACTAAGAGGAAGGGAGGGCCGGAAGCCCTATTTGAGATCAGGCAGCAAGAGAATGAGACTTGGGCTCATTTTGTCAATCATTTTCAAAAAGATATTCTTGATATTGAAAATGTCAATCCAAAAATGTACCAAGTCACTCTAATAAGTGGTTTAAGAGAAGGACCGCTAAAATTCGAGGCTAATGTCCGAATACCGAGGACATATCAGGAGATGATCAGTCTTGCCAACTTATAGATATGAGGTGAAAAGAGCAATCCCAACTACATCTCTAGGCTTGTAACAGAGAAAGATCCTCCTTCTATATACGGGCAACCTCCAAAGTTACCTCAGAAGGATTTTCAACCCGAGTAAAGAAGGGAAGGAATTTCTGACGTCATCAACATCTCTTCTCGAGCTAGGATCACTTCCAAAGTCAAAGATCACAATTGTTAGTTCCTCCCGCTTATCTAGCACATGCTTTGCAAGAAGCTTCAGCTTACTAGCAGTAGGGTGGCAACTTGCCAAAATCTAAACTAGACCAAGTTATGTAGGGAGTAATCCAAGTCATGAAAGGCAAGACCGGTTATAAAAGGCCCTATCAACCCACAGGTCAAAGATCAAAAGATTCGGACCCTTACTGCGAGTTCCATAAAGATAAAGTACATCCAAATGAAAATTGCCGAGCACTTCATCAACTGGTGGAGAAGATGCTGAGGTAGGGTAAATTACGTGACTTATTCCAGAAGGATGACCACTCTGATCTGTCTACTTCAATATGAAAAGAAGTAGCAGACATTCCTTTTGGCTCTAAGGGAGTGAGCCCAATAAACAATGGCATTAACCTTGTTATTGATGTGACCAATGAGGTGAAAGACGTAGGTGCCCTTGGAAATTATTCTGAGGTGAAGATGGACATGATAAAGTTCCAAAAGCTCTTCGCGATCATGCCCAATCAGTTTTGTTCTCCATATTGAACATTTCTCTTACACATGTTCTGAACATTTCTAAGTTCTCTTTAATAAATTTTTACGTTAGAGATCCTATACTGATACATTTCCCTTTTTTGAGTGCCTCCTCCTCTATTTTCTCTTTGCTAAAGGGATCACTGAACTAACAAGATATCGTCGAGTCTTGTTTGATACCCTCATAGATTGGTTTCTGGCGTAATGCCACGATGACCATATAGAGCGGGGAGTGTTTACATATTTGCAGTGGGAGTCGTCCAATCTGTGCATGCGAACTTTAGGGCTTCGGATCCTAGCCAGTATCTAACACAAAGCGTGCATCAAGGGAGGTCCCATGTTTTAGCTCTACTGTGCTCCATTAGGGATACATTATAGCTAAGTTGATTATTTCTTAGCAAGCAATGGCCCCCGGCTGTAGCCTTGTCTCTATGATCATCTCACGCTGTGATCGTCGAACATTCCAAGGTACTCTCAAGCCATGCCTTCTGGGGACCCATAACATCGCTAATCTTTTAGGGCGAGAAATGTTATAGAACACTTGGCGCACCTAGCCTAACTGATCAGCGTAGCTTGTAGCCCACAGCATGAGAGCAGTTCGTCCATCGTTTCTTCTTAGGATTTTGTTTTTCTTTTTTGTGCCCTTCCAAGGGAGCGCGGTTCGTCCGCATTTTTTGCAAAACTGCTTTCCTTCCGGTTAACAGGTTAAATTCAATCTCTCTAAAGGATCTATGGCATTATATTTCTTGCTTATTCTCGCTTTATATAGTTGGCCTCAATAAAGCTCTACCTGCTGGCAGTACATCCACTATGCTTAATAATATTCTTGGCGTCAATTATTCAATCAAAGAAATCGGTTCTCTTTATCTACAAATCGTGTGGTCTAGTCAAAGTTTTTTTCATCTAGCTAATCTGAATTTCATATTGAGGATATCATGTTTGACCATGCAAGAATGTTGTTATGACTTGATCTCTACTTTACTATGCTCCTTCTTTTACTCAGTTAATAGCTGGGTTTATTGGATTTTTGCCCTACTTAATTATATCTACCTTACCGAATCAATATATGCAAGTTCTCTTCAGATATTAGTAGATGCTTGCAGGTTCCCCCCAGGTACTTGCAAATCATTTTTTTCTTTCATATCTGCTTCTTAGTCTTCTTTTTGCTGAGATTAGCAGATGCTTGCAAGTTCCCCTCAAGTACTTGCAAATCATTTTTTCTTTCATATTTGCTTCTTGCCCTTCTTTATTGCAGAGATTAACATCTACTTGCAAGCTCCCTTCAGGTACTTGCAAGAAATTTTTCTTCAATACTTCCTCTCACCTTTATTTTGCAGAGCTCAGTAGAAGGCATTCACAAGTCTTCTTCACATTGCAAGAACAATTCAGGTACACACAAGATGTGCCTTTTTTCACTTACAATATCTTCCTTTGTAGGAGAAAATTAAGTTTACAGACTTTTCTGAAAAGAGACATAAGGTTCTATATCTCTCCCTCTATATTTAGTTTTCCTATATGGGGCAGATCGCAATTTTAGAGGTTACCTCTACTTTTTCGAAGTTTCTTGTAAAACGTAAAAAAGTGTGGGGAATATGTTAACCTAGAAATCGGCGATCCTCTCCAAGGTCGCTAGCTTGCAAGTCGCGAACTGCTCCGTTTCATCTGGAGGGTTCGCGGCCTCTTTTCTAGCTAACCACGTGGATAAACTTCTCTATCCGTATAACTAGGCTAGTTGCCTGGTAGTCACCAGCTAGGCGATGACACGGACTGCTTCCTAGTCCGCACCATCAGGCCGCGTGGTAAGCCGAGCAGGTAACAGTCTCTTCTACAGCCCGCCACCAATTCGTGAACACTCCTTCAGGTCGCCGCAAACAAGAACTGGCCTAGACTACGTCTCTTCTTTAGTCCGCCTGCTAGAGGCGGCCTCACATATGAGTATGTGACAACCTTGCTAACAGATAGCTTGGTAGTGAACCGCATAAGCATGTGGTAGAATCACCTCAGTCTGCTAGCAGTAGGCAGACTAAAGACTTGCTCACTCAAATGAGGTGGAATCGGTCTCAGTCCGCCAATAAATAAAGGCCAACCCGCCAATAGATGGCAAACTCATCTCTTCCCAGTAGTTGACGACCTTCCTCCAGGTCGCCCAGCAGTAGGCGACCTGCCTCTAGGTCACCCAGGAGTAAGTGGCCTACCTCTAGGTCACCCAGTAGTAATCGGCCTTCCTCCAAGTCGCCCAGTAGTAGGCGACCTTCCTCCAGGACGCCCATCAGTATGCGACCTACCTCCAGGTCGCCCAGTAGTAAGCAACCTGCCTCCAGGTCACCTAGCAATAGGTGGCCTGCCTCCAGGTCTCCAGTAGTAAGTAGCCTTCCTCTAGGTCTCCCCGTAGTAGGAGGCCTGCCTCCAAGTCGCACAACAGTAGACGACCTGCCTCCAGGTTGCCCGGCTGTAGGCAATCTGCCTTCAGGTTGCCCAAAAGGCATCTTGCCTCAAGGTCACCCAGAAGAGGGCGAACTGTCTCCTCGGCCCGCCTAGTAGCTGCGACCTACTTCTATTCCGCATAAGGTGGCAGACTCAGTCTCAGTCCGCCTAAGGGAGGTGTATTTACTCCGCCCTCCAGCACTCTTCATCAGGTCACACAGCACAGCGCGAACTCAACGTCAGTCTACCAGAAGGTGGCAGACTTGTCTCAGCAATGGCAGACTCCCTATTTGCCATATAGCAGGAGGACACTTTGTACAGTCCACTAGAAGCACTTTAGCTTCCCACTGTCGGCTTCTCTCAGTAGTTAGCGAACTACTCTTCAGTCCGTGGCATGTTGCGGACTCGATTACAACTCTCCTGTATCAACGGGGTGACATCATCTAGCCTAGTTCCTAAAGATTCCTCCTTGAGCCTATAAATAGATCCTCATACCTCGCATTTGGGGGTGATGACTCCCGAGGACAACCATTGCATCAAACTCTGCAGCTACAATTTTCTGTCCGCGCGGCCTAAGTGGCTAAGCCTTGCAGTTTAGTCCCTGAACTTGGCTCCTCCAGCAGCCTGTCTCAGTAACCTCAGTGGTCTTCCTTGCCTGGTCGCGCGGTCTGCTCAGCCTAAGGCAGCGAGATGCGGGATCAGCAGTCAGCACGGTCTATCGACCTCTCTTATCAGACCGCGCAGCCTCTGGTAGTTTCTTCCTTCTAGCCGCCAGCTTCCCCCCGTGTACTCTTTATTTTTTCCCGTGTAAAGGAGCCACTCAAGATGTAATATTGATTCATAATCAAAGGAAAGCCTGTCTTGGAGTGGCATTTAAGCCGCGACAGACGAACTTTGATGTTGCCGCTGCTAGAGTCCCCTCTCTCTCTCTCGCTTTATCCTTCTCTCAACCTCAACCGCTAATCCTAACCGACAGCTCGATAGTTCCTCATTAACTTCCCCTTCTCCTTATCCTCCCGTGAGATTTCGAACATCGTTATCTGGTAGTGCCATTTCGTGCATCAACACCTGTAACCATGGCATATTTATCTAACATGGAAACAACTTTCTAAAGCAGAGGCGGTACAAGGTCCATGACTAAGGTCATGCCCCTTGGTCACGGCCGAAACCAGGCTGTATAAAACTTAGGTTCTCAAAAAACCTTTAGAATTTTGCCCTGTTTACCTCAGTGAGCTCCAAATTTACATTAGCAACACAGAATTTCCTGAATTTCAAAAAGAAGATAATTAGGTACTTAAATTAGAGAAAGATAAACAAAACTTTATAAAATATTAGATAAAAACTTTATTAAAAATAAGATGAAATATGAGTCATCAAATACCCCCATACTTAACTGTTTGCTATTCCAGAGCAAACAGCCTCTTATAGGGAGTAGACAATATTCAAAATAATAAAAGAAATTTTGAAATTAAGGAGTAAAATGCAAAGTATTATCCCTATGTGCGTAGCGATTGCAGCTGAAAGACCTACTCAGCTTCCTATTTTCTTATAAATTTCAAAACACGTTTCTACTTATTATTTGTTCTTTTAAAAAGAAAGTCGGTAAATCCAAAGATTGAATTTAAAGAGAGAGTAGTTTGTTTTCTACAATCAATATTATGCAAAATCTAAAATCAGGATACCCTCTAAAGAAATTCATCAATGATGATAGTCATAGGCTTGCCCTTTCACACTCTCACCACGACACTAGTACAACTTAGAAACACAAATCAATAGGACTTACTTAGGTTGAATTATATGGCTTAGGTTGAAGGTAAGGTAAACAGAGATAAACATGATGTCTAGCACACAATAAACTTACATCGAGCTTTTGTATCGTACAAACTCTTTGACTTTCTCTTTTTTGAACATCACATACATACTTTTTCTATATTCTTTACTCATGCTTGAATTTTTTCCTTTTTCCTTTTTTCAAGAATTTTGCTTTTTCACAATTCATTTTTTCAAGCAAAATGAAAAATATCCATTATCATCATAACTATGATTTGTAAGCAATGCACAGTACTAAACTTTTAATCTCTTTTAAAAAAAGTGTGCAAATAGGAAGCATTTTAGGCCTTGATTAAATTATTATGGTGACACCTAATTAAAAGTAAAATATTAGGGTGTGGATATCAAAAGATCAAATGTGCCAAAACAAATGCATATATCATTTTCATGCTAATTAATTAATTTATGCAAATATCTTGAGAGTCGCTTGGGGAAAGTTCTATACATCGAGAAAGAAATAACTATGTTTTGTACTTGCTTAATATTTCTCAAGTCAATTTCTACAAACTCATTTAAACAATTTTGGATTCGACCGTTTCAAATTTGAAGTAGAATAAACCGTATTTATATACTAAGAAAAAGATAAATCTGATAGTATGCTGAATAGTTAGTTCTACACAAAATTCTATTAACACGCGTGCTTGACTAGAAACACAATATGACCAACAACTCTACTCCAAAATTCAAGAAAATCTAATAAAGCATGAAAATTATCTAAACACTAAAAAGAAAGTTAATTTGGCTAAGAATTTTGCAACCGAGTAGGCATGAAAATAATGATTTCTCATAATAAGATTATAAAAATATGATAAAAAAATTTTAATACAATTTTATAAATAATTAAATATGATAAATTAATAATATATATTTTTCTTAAAAAAATACTTTGTCATAATATAAATTGTTGTTAATAAGATAATTAAAAGAAAAAAAAATTGAAAAGAAGTGCCCATAATACTCATAGTATCCCCTCATACTTAAATAAAACATTATCCCCAATGTTTGAGAAGAGTAGAAGGAAGAGAACTTCCCTTAAGAGGAGGTAAGTGCAGCACCAAAGCGATCTTAAAAACAACTTAAACACAAAATAAATTGATAGCAAAATTTAATTAAAAACATAACATGACAGTTCATTAAAAAAAGGTACAATGATATGAACGGATACATGATAAAATAAAACTGATACAAAGTAATGCTGAAACAAATACTAAAAAGAAAACAAATGCACTACTCCTCCTCACTATCATTTTTGCTGGGCGGGAATTGAGTGCGCAGAAGTACGAATTCCTTCTCAAAAATTGTCTTGGTATTTTCCTGGGTTGACGCAATAGTGTCGAGCTTACCCTTAAGCTGTGTAATCAGGTGTCATGTCGGGCATCAGACTAGTCCATTCTCGTGTGAAGGGATACGACTGATGGTCCCAATGGGACAAAGAGACAGGCATCAGATATGAAGGTTGTGATGAAGGAGGATGCTGGGAAGAGGAAGTAGGGTCGACGCGATCGGCCCCAAAATCAAGATCGAATGACATCCAACCTACTGCCACAAGAACAGCCTGATATTGGCCATCATGGCATCGAACAAGAGCGAGGGTTTGGAGATTTTGAACATGAATTGTGATAGGAGTCTGAAGGGAGGTCATTCAAGGAAGAGAGTCCCACACCCCCATCCTCTTAGCAAGATGAGTGAAATATATAGTTCCCTCTATGAACAACCGCCAATCGAGCATTTTCAGCCTAGTGACGGAAGAAGGTGGCTAGTACTTCGTATAGGTTGAGGAGCGCACGATTGTTCATGTTGTAGAGGAAGAGTAAATACTTTTTGGTGACAACATCATGACTGTCATCACGTTTGGAGATAGAGAAAGTTAGGAGGTTGTGAATGATACACAAGCAAGGGATACAAGATGACTACCCTTCGATCATTTTAGAGTGTAGGGGTCAGCATCATTACTTATTTTTTAACCAGAAGACGAGCAGGTTGAAATTAGCAGGGAATTCTATAGTAAGATTGTTGTAGGCAGGAGAGAGAGCAAATGCCTCAATTCTGAAACCCATAATGATATTAAGCTATCAGATGGGAAGTCAATGCAGGACGCCACCCATCCAAAAGAAGATGAGATCATCATTTGTGGCCCACTGCAACTTAAAGGAAGAGAGGAACTTAATAGTGAGTTAGAGAAAAGCTCCTTCATTGATGGCGAAGAGTTCGCTCCATCCCAGAGCAGTGAAAAATTTCCGGACAAAAATTACGACATCAAAAGTTGTGAGGATCGCCCAATCGAGGATACGGAAGAATCCAATGGGTGTGGTGCTGAGGCGAGCACACCACTTCCTTTAGGTAGGATTATAAAAGTCAAGTATGACATCCATAGCAACGGGATCCTCGGGATTTTTGGATGATGAAGCGGTTGAACGGGTGTGGTGACTCGACATTTTTGGTCAAAAATGGAAGAGAAGTGGAAAGGTTTTTGACCGAGGAAGGGGAAGATGAAAGGTGAGGATAAGGAATGGAAAAATATTTGAATTTATAGAAAGATATGATGAGTCACGCCCGTGACTTTGGGGTGTGTAATGAAAGAGTTGGGCGTGGCACATCCCTCGGGAAATTGCCTATAACTGGAAAAAAACTGCCAAAGAACATGTCAATGAGCCATGTGCGTGACTCATGGGTGTGTAACACTAGGAACAAAATAATTTGAAAATAAGAGGGAATCTGAGGCATCAGTAAGAATTCAAAATGCACGGCCCAAAGTCATGGTCATGTAAAGTTAAAGTTATCATGGGTCATGCCCCTATCTTGGCACCAAATCCGCCTATGACACGCCCGTGACAAAAAAAAGTCACGATAGTGACCAGGCCGTGCAAAAAATAATTTATCCTCTTTTTTAGAATTTTGTTTTAAGGATTAGGAAGAACAATGTCCTCTCGATTCTCATTAAAGTTTAACGGGATAAAAATATTTTTAAATGATGCCAATTCACTTTGAACTCACCTTTGTCTGGGTGTGAAATAAGGACTAACCCATGTGGCTAAACTTCCTTAACTTTGAAGGGTCCGGACAAACAGGACTTAAGTTTTTCTGGAAAAAGATGTAAGCGTGAATTTTAATGTAAAACTTGGTCTCCTGTCTTGAACTCTTTTGGGTGCTTAATTGATTGATCATGGTAAAACTTGGTGTGCTCCTTGTACAATTTATTGTTCTCATATACAAAGGAACGCAATTCCTCTAACTCAATATGTTGAAACTTGTGATGCTTGAAGGATAAACTTGAGTCATGGTTAAAAACTTTAAGTCCCCAAAATGCGCAATGTTCTAGCTCAACTGGTAGGTGGAATACTTTACAAAAAACTAATCGATATGGTGTAAAACCAATAGTGATTTTGTACATGGTTTCATTGGCCCATAGAGCATCGTCGAGTTTGGTTGACCAATCCTTTCGATTAGTGGAAATCGTCTTCTCTAAGAAATGCTTTATTTCACAGTTTACTACTTCTACTTTACCACTCATCGGAGGGTGATATGGGATTGCCAATCTATGTGTTATGCCATATTTAGATAGTACCTTAGTGAATTAGGAATTACAGAAGTGGGTACCCCTATCACTTAATATGGCTCGAGGTGCTCCAAATTGAGAGATTAATTTTTTTAGAAATTTGGTCAAGACTCGGCCATCATTGTCGGGGAAATCTTCTGCTTCAGCCTATATTGATATATAGTATAACACCCAAAAAATGAGAAGTGGTCATTGAATGTTATCACGCGGCAATAATTTTATCGTCGACGATAGCTCAGTTAATTAAAAGACCCAGGACTCAGGTTGTTACCGCTTTGTGGTAGGAAGTTAGCGCGCCACGGTAGAACTCAACACTTTCGATGTTGTCGACGAATCGTTGAGTGTACTATCGCACGACGCTCGAGAGTTATCACGGGCGATAGCTCTGGATAGCGGCGCTAGCTGGTCTAAACGGTTACCGCCTGTAATACCACGCGGCGGTAGTAGTTATCGCATGGTGGTAGCTTTGAGATAAATGTTGGACTTGAGATTTTATTCTCATTTTCTCTCACACACTCTCTTGATTAGTTCTGGAGAGGGAAGAGGAGGAAAAGTCTAGGAGCTCAAGAGGAGAATCGATCAAAGGTGTGCTTGTGATCGGAATCGCGAGTCGACACTAGATCCGTGGAGAGGAAGTTATGACAATCAATTCCGTCTGGCTCAAAGATCATGGTCATGGCTTTAAAGAAAACAATAAGGGTAACGACTTTCCCCTTAAACAAGTAAAGTCCTCAATATGCATACTTGCATGGAACCCCTCACCAAAAGGTGAAGAAAAGCTGGTTTCCATTGGGTAGATCGGTATGATCCCCGTTTAATATTGCATATAGATCCGAAAATTTAGTGTACGGAATAGGCATGCTGTGTGAAGCCCATCCGGATGGATTGGTCTGCATTGGTGATGTTTATAATGCATGCTAAATAATACTTCGAGTATAAATAAAGAATTTCATGTAGCCTATCTCTAAGAGACCTAGGGGCCATCGCATGCGGAGCTGTGAGCTTTAATTGCCCAGCAATGGTGGGTGCAAGCCTAAAATGGTACAAGGCCGTGTGACTTATGTTTGAGTTGAGCCGTGAACGTCAACTACTATACCATCAAGTTAAGTACCTCTGAACGACTGGGTCAGCAAGTTAAGTACCTCTAAATGGGCAGTAAGTCGTTAAGTTAAGTACCTCTGAAGACATAATCGTCAAGTTAAGTACCTCTGAACGACAAAGTTTACTGTTAAGTTAAGTACCTCTGAATGACATAGTCTTCAACTTAAGTACCTATGAACGGTGGTGTTACTCAGGAAGTCCAGTACAGTGAAAATGTGCCCTTAGTGCACGGGGGGTGTAGTTGATGAGTTGTAAATATTCCTATTTTAAAGTATGTTTATTATGTTATTTTACTTTATTTTTACCCTTTTTAGTTTGTTTTGTTTAATAAATTGCTTCTTTTTGTAATTTTTATTCCTAACATAGTTTATTTTTATTTTCTGAAATTTTTCAGAAAAAGGTCAATTTTTGACCTATCATGCCCATGACCATGCCCGACACGCCCGTGACCATGCCCGACACGCCCGTGTCAGGCACTCAATGCCTTCCGCAAGTCGACACTCAATGATTTTACTATTCAGCACTCAACGCCATCCAGTCACGCCTGTGTCAAGCTCGTGATGCCCGTGTCGATGTCGACACTCAATGCTTTTTCAACACTCAATGCTGCCAACATCCGAATTGTCAGCTGTCCAAGTCACGCCCCCCTGTCACGCTCGTGACAAGCATGTCACGCCTGTGACCGCCATGTGTCACTTCCTAAACCTTCTAGAACGAAGCCAACTCGACAAAGTTGCCAAGTCAAACATGCCTCTTACTGACACGCCCCCTGTCACGCCCGTGACCTAGGGCGTGTCACACCTGAAAATTTGTCTATAAATAAAAGCTTTTAGAAAGCTTTTCTTGTCCATTTTTTGACCACTTTGCTTAGGGGAGGTGCTGACCAAATGTATTCCAAATGTTATGTAAGGGAATTCCCCCCCTCTCTCTTAGTTTGTATTAGGTTGTTTGTTTTAACTTTTCATGTAATAGCCTTTTTTATTAATAAAATGTTAGACTTTTCTCTCTTGCATAGTATGAAATGTTCATTTGGAAGCGCTCTTCTTAAGTAATTTTTCGTTCCTTTTTTTGTTCTTTTTATGTTTTCTTCATTTAAAGCATTCATAACTTAGCTTAGCTTAGGAAATTTTCCGCATTTCTAGCCATTACACCACCCATTTTGTTTTCATTCTCCGCACTTGTTTAGGTTTAGCTTTTCCTTTCTTTTTACTATTTTCATTCTTAAGGCTTTATAAAAACACCTACAAAAGTGTTATTTTTTATTTTCTTTAACTTAGAATTTTTAGGAATGTAAAACTTTTCGTTCTTTTTTAGTTTTACTTTCACTTTTTTTTTGAGTTTTTATAAAAATATAAGAATGAAAATATAGTTGTTTCAATTTTTCGCTCACTTTCATTTTGCATTTATTTGCAAAAACTTTTCGCTCGATTAATTTTTATTTTCTCTTTTTATGCATTTCTACCGCATTCTAGCGGTAGAAATGCAGTTCTTTTAATTTTATGAGTTAACTTTATAGCTTTATTTCAACTTCCGTAGAGTGCGTGTGTGCGTACGCATCTATTTCCGCCTACTCGTTAAGAGTTAAATGGCTCACTTGAGTAGGAAACTTCGTGTGCGTGTGTGTTTTTATATATGTAGAGTGCGTGTGTGCGTTTTCAATTAAGTAGAGTGCATGCGTGTATGAGATAAATTTACCCCCGCCCACTCATTTGAGCCGGGATTTGCATTTACTGCTTTCTTCTCCCGCCCACTCGCTTGAGGCGGGACTCGTAATTTTCTGCTTTATTTACTGCTTTCATTTTACTGCTTTCTTTACAGCTTTCATTTTCAGCTTTCTAGCGTAAGTGTCCAATTCCGATGAGTGGTTAACCGCCCTTAGCCCTCGATATCGAAGAGCATCGGGACAGATAAAATAGCCTTAAATAATTAAAGGTCCTATTTTTCAGTTTAATTAAATTACTTAAGGTTTGCCCCGGGATAACGACGCGTAGACCCGCATAATCGATGTGCGGGCTCTATTTCCGTTATCCATACGCAATGCCGAGAGGTCGTGCGTATGGAACGATCACCCTTGGGCAAAGAGAGCTCTGTGCTAACCCTCGAGAGAGAAGGCGCGTGACTCTATAGGATTGGGTTCCCCACCCAATAGCGGGGTTCTTAGCATAATACGGGCGTTAAGAGGAATCCTTCGTCGGTCTAGCAATCGGTCGAATAGTCTTAGCGTTCAGGTGAGCGATATCCCTAGACGAAGGTGAGCTCATATCTCTGGAACCTCCACGGCCAAGTCTCCGCCTTAATTAATTTGAAAATTAGGATCTCTTTTTATTAAAAGTTATTTTAGTTCAGTTCTCTTTTTGTATCGTCGCGCTAAGCTCTTCATCGACTTTCTGCATTTTTTTTCTCTGCTTTAATTTTTTATGAACTATTTATATTTTTATGTCTACCATTTTTATTTTATAAACCACTAAAATATTATCGGTAAAATAATAGTTAATTCAGGGAAAGAGTAGAAATAGCTAAGCCGACCCCGAGAACAATACGACCCCGATATTCCACACCGGAATATCCTGTACTGCACGTGATAGGTGCACTTGCCTCCCTTTCGTTAAAACTCGGTTTAAAACAAAATAAAACCCCGCCTTTTTTATAAAATAAATAAAACCACCTCCACTTTCATTTCATTAATAAAGAAATCCTTTAGGAGTTTTAGCACATCAAGTTTTTGGCGCCGTTGTCGGGGAGAAATTTCGATTTACTATTTTGAATTCCTGAAAACTATTAATTTTACCTTTTATTTCTATAAAAAAAATTTTGGCCAACAAAAACAAAAAAAAATCATATTAATAATAATAAAAACTTTAAAAATAAAAAAATAAAAAACTTAAAAACTTAAAAAATCTTAAAAATCAAAAACATAAAAGAAAACTAAAAACTTTAAAACTTAAACAAACAAAAAATTAACAAACCTAAAAATCAAATAAAAATGATGAAAAAATTTTATTTTCATCAAAAAATTAAAATTCAACAAAAATATATATATATTTTTTCATATTTTTTATTTTATTTTGCCTTTAACTTATTTTCATTTTATTTTTTATTTTCAAAAAAAATTAAAACTAAAAAAAAACATAAACTTAAAAATCTAATCTAAAAAAAAAAATCAAAAAACTAAGAAAAAAGTTTTATAAAAAAAAAAATTTAATTTTGCCATTTCGGCGCGCTTCACTAGTGTGAGCGCTAGGGGATCGCACATTTATCACACTCACTTGCCCCCTATCACCCACACATTTTTGCCGAATTTATCTTTTTCATTTTTTTTCTGTTATATTTTTTTTGCTATTTCTAAATTTTTGAAGGGTCATTCTTAACAGGCTTCCCCGAACGCGGTTTAGGGAAGATTTCTAAACCCCTGTTTTTAATTTTTGTACATACTGCTTAGATTTATATATATATATATCGTTTCTCATACTTTGTGCAACATTGGGGACAATGTTAGACTTAAGATTGGGAGTGTTTCCTATTTTCTGCTCTTTTATTTTCTGCACTTAATTAAAAAAATTCCAAAAAAATTTGCAAAAATTAAAAACTTCAAAAAAAGATTTTCATGCTTTAATAATAATAATAATAAAAAATTCAAAAAAAAAATGAATCATCGCTCCACGACGTTCGACTCACCGAACCAACCACAAATAAGAGTCTGTTCGCAGACGATCCCTTTTTTTGTTACTTTGTAATTATATTTTGTAAATATTCTTGTCTCTTTCCCATTCTCTTTCCTATCTTGTAAAAATTTCTCTCTCTCCACTTGTAAATATTTCCGTAAATAAAAAAAATTAACTAAAAAAAAAAAATTTGTATAACCTTTAAAAAAAAATTCCAAAAAAATGAAAATAACCCCAAAATATCAAAAAAATTAGAAAAACTCCAAAAATCAAAAAAATTATTTTGAATTAAATAATTTGAATACCTCATTTCTTAACCTCTTTGCTCTCCAAAATAATCGTTTCGAGTTTATTTATAAGCGAATTTTAATTAATTCTTTATTTACTATTCGTTTATTAATTATTGCTCGATAGACTTAAATTTCTGGGGTTAAGATTTTAAAGAATTTTTTATGTCTTTCTCTTATTATAGGGAACATATGTTTCTCATTTCACTTCTTATTTTTTTTGAAATAAAGCACATTTTTATGTTAGAAAATAATATTTATGGATTTTATATTATTTCTACTTAAGCTTTTAGAAACGTAGGAACGTTCAAATTAAAGTGCTTGCTCTCAAATTTTTTTATTAAACTCTAGTTTTCTTTTAGAAAAAAATCCCTTCCACTTTTTTTCATGCCTTAATTGGTTTGATTCCCCAGTCACCTTTAAAAGATCTTATGTCAATGGGGATAAGATTTCGTTTCGTAAACATAGGCACCCAATAATTAAAAAGATTATATGTTACGGAGTAAGAGGATAAAATTCATTATTCCCATACATATTCATTGGGTTTATTATTATTTATTAAGAAAAAAAATATTAGGAAAATAAGATTTCATTTTCCTAATTATTTAAAAATTTATAGAGGTTCGAGAAAAAAATTACCTCGCCTCAAAAATCAAAGGCCTCTTCATAACCGCCAAATCACTTAGCCCATTTTCATGATTCTAGAATTAATCTAAATATTTTTGAGAGCATAATTTTTAAATTGTATTATTCCCTATCAATTTCTTTTTAGCTAAAGTTTTTTTCTATAATTTCAATCCATTTTTGTTAAACTAACAAAAATAATTTTCGTTTTTTTTCCATTTAGAAGTATTTTTTGAAACAGTTCCTCTATTTATAACATTTACATAAGTTAAGATTTAATTCCGAAACCCCGAAAATTCATTTTGATCTTTCTTACAATTAACTTAAGCGTTAGTTAAATTTAGGATTCTTTTTTACTCCTTATAGGTTCATCTCCAACTTTTGCTCTGGCATAGCAAAAGCTTAATTATGGGGGTATTTGATGAGTTGTAAATATTCCTATTTGAAAGTATGTTTATTATGTTATTTTACTTTCTTTTTACCCTTTTTAGTTTGTTTTCTTTAATGAATTGCTTCTTTTTGTAATTTTTATTCCTAACATAGTTTATTTTTGTTTTCTAAAAATTTTTAGAAAAAGGTCAATTTTTGACCTGTCATGCCCGTGACCATGCCCAGCACGCCTGTGTCAGACACTCAACGCCTTCTGCTAATCGACACTCAATGATTTTACTGTTCAGCACTCAACGCCATCCAGTTACGCCCGTGTCAAGCTCGTCATGCTCGTATCGATGTCAACACTCAACGCTTTTTCAACACTCAACGCTGCCGACATCAGAATTGCCAACTGTCCAAGTCACGCCCCCTATCACGCCCGTGATAAGAATGTCACACCTGTGACCACTACGTGTCACTTCCTAAACCTTCTAAAACAAATCCAGCTCGCCAAAGTTGCCAAGACAAACACGCCTCTGACTAACACGCCCCCTGTCACTTATGGCTTCTTTTAGTCATCATTTTTGGGGTAATTTAGTAGCCTAAGTTCCTATGTTTATTTATAGTTTCTTTTATTTTATGTTTGTTTTGTTTTATTTCTCGTTTAAATTTCTTTTATGTTAGGAATTTTTAATTTCTAACTTTATTATGTGTTTTTGTTATGTTATGTCTATGTTTAGTTTTAATATGTTTGTTATTATTATGTTCAATATTATGTGTCTAATGTTTGTTTTGTTTTGTTTTATTTTGTAGGTTCAAGCCTTTGGTGGCCGACCCCCTACATGGTGCAGCCCTTCAACTACAAGCAGCCTGACCCCCTCCAAAACATGCTACCCGAGCCCCTACATGGTGCTGCCCTCCAGCCCGGCCACTTTTGGTGCAGTCCAAGCCCAACCCGAGCACATCATTCAAGCCCACATCAAGTGTAGCCCGAGCCCACATCATGAGCAGCCCATCTACTCCTACAAGCTTCCACACGAGCCCATTGAAGCCCAACAAGCCTCCTCCTTACAATGGCCGGCCACTTCACTTAATGACATACATGCACCTCCAGGAAATTGCAATGGCCAGCCACTTCCTTCTCTTTCTCCCTTTATTATTTTCCTCCTCTTTTATTCTCATTCACCCCCCTTATTTATTTTACATTTTTAATTTGCATTTCCATAAATTACATGCATTGAATCTCCCATTCTCTTTCCTCCTAATTATCATCATTCATGCATCTTCCATATGCAATGGCCGGCCCCTCCCTTTTTCCCCTTCTACACACTTCTATTCATCCCCTTTTCTACTAAATATTTCCTATTTTCTTAATTACATGCATTGAAGTTTTCCCTCTCTCTCTCTCTCTAGCATTTAAAGCAATGCATGAACCTTCTATCCCTATGTGGTCGGCCATCCCCTTGTCTCCCCTCTTCATTTCCATTCTAGAATATTCCCTCCCCCTCTATAAAAGGAGCCCATGGTCTCATGTTTAAGTAGTTGGCTTTTGGAGAGAGCAAGAGAGTTCTAGTACAAGTCTTAAATTTTGCTATGTATGCTTTTTCTTCCATGTTATAATTTCCTTGTTGTTGTAATTGTTATTCTTATTAGTAGAATAATCTTGCCATTTTATTTCCTTGTTTTGTACTCTTTCTTTTTGCAAGTAATAAAAATGTTCCTCTCTTATCTTATTGTGGTTTACCTTTCAATCATGCGTAGCTAATTTCCCTTAGCATTCGATCGTGAGGATCCATGAAGTGAGATGAGAGTTTATTTTCTTGCTTAGTTTTATTTTTGTTATTTCATGCTCGATCCTTCTTTGATTTATTTTGTGCCGACTCTGTATTTCTGGTATACGGTAGTAGGCTTTGGATCTCATATTTGAGTAGCCGAGAGGCTCGTGAATGTGATAGATCACTCAAAGAAGGAAGGAGTTGCACGCAACCCTAGAGATAGGATGACGTAAATCTTCCGGATTGGAGTCAAATCCAATAGTGTGGATCATTTCGATAATGCAACTTTAGGCTTCTTTGATTCGTAAAGAGATTTTGATCAAAGCGTCTATAAGTTAGGAGACCTAAAGCTCTAGCGAGATTTTATCTTATTTTCAGATCCGTCACGGTCGAGTATGATTTGCAATTTTAAAACTATATCTTTTTATCCCTCTCATTTCATTTTATGGTGAATCTTTGATCGAATGCTATCTATTTATTATAAGTTTTTCGTCTAAAAATTTGTCTTTTATTTTACTTTTAAATTCTCAAATTCTAATTGTTTTCCGGTAGGATAATAGTTAAAGCGTGAGTAGCAGTACTTGACAACCCTGAGTTTAAATACGACCTTGATACTACGATTCGATAGGTACACTTGCCTGTTCGGGTTTTTGCCCATCAAGTTTTTGGCACCGTTGCCGGGGAGTTTCTTCGTCAATAAATTGAACGCTCCTTTCGGAGACAACTATGATTCGGGGCTTCCACTTCTCAAACAGCGGTTGAGGATTCTTACGGGGATTGCAATTTTAATTCTGCAATGGGAGACCCTAACCCAGGAATGGCTCAGCAAAGGACCATGTCCGATTATGCCCGACCCAACTTGGAAGGGACCGAAACAAGTATTGTTCGACCTGCAATTGCAAACAATAACTTCGAGCTTAATCCTAGCATCATACAAATGGTGCAGCAATATGTACAGTTCGACGGATTACAAGATGAAGATCTGAACCTGCATATTGCCAATTTTCTTGAAATCTGTGACACCTTTAAAATTAATGGTGTTTCATACGATGCTATAAGGCTAAGACTCTTCCCATTCTCCTTAAGGACCAAAGCCAGATAGTGGTTGAGTTCTCTTCCAAGAGGATCAATCACTACTTGGAACATATTAACTGGAAAATTTCTTTCTCGATACTTTCCCTCGCCAAAACTGCTAAATTAAGAAATGATATTACTTCATACTCTCAAATTTCTTCTGAGACCCTCTATGACACTTGGGAGAGGTTTAAAGAACTTTTGAGAAGATGCCGACATCATGCTCTGCCTGTATGGTTACAGGTCCAGACATTTTACAATGGGCTAAATCAAGAAACTAAGTAAATGATAGATGTCGCTTCCGCTGGTTCTTTGGACCGCAAAACTCCGGAAGCCGCTCTTGAGCTTATCGAGGACATTGCGATGAACACTTATCAGTGGAATTCGTCTAGGACTCGCCCAGCTAAACCTGCAGGTATCTATGAAGTGTATTCGGTGACGCAACTGGCAATGCACGTGGAAATGCTGAACAAGAAGATTTCGGAGATGACTGCTGCCTCCGCTGCTAAGGTATTTGAAAATGTGAATGCTACTGCTGCTGCCGAGCAGGTGGATTATCTGGGGAACATACCTAGGCCTGCTCAAAATAATTTTGCGAACAATTTTTCTACTTTTTCGAATTTTTCTTCTCCGCCTATTTTAATGCTGCTACGAATTCTTATCACCCTTGATGGCGTAACCATACTAATTTTTCTTAGAGCAATAATGCTAATGTCGTACGCCCACCGCACGATTTTACACCACCACCATAACAATAAAATTTTCAAAAACCTTCCCCTTTGGAAGCGATCCTCTCTAAATATATAAGCTCGAACGATGCTATTATTAGAAACTTAACAGGGTCGATGAAAAATTTAGAAAACCAGGTCGGGCAACTTGCCAAGGTTTTTTTCGAGAGACCACCTGGAACTCTTCCCTCGAACACTGAACCTAACCCAAGGGAGCACGCAAATGCGATTTCCCTTCAGAGCAGTAAGGTTGTTAACGAGCCCACCACAAGGGAAGAGCCAAAGGTGATTGTCCCTCTTATTTTGGAAACAATTATCCCTACGGAAAAAGAAAAAGATGACTTTCAAAATGATGCTCCGGTTATTATAAAAGAATTTCGGCCACCTCCTTATCCGGCTCGACTTAGGAAAGAAAAACTAGACAATCAGTACAAACGCTTCCTTGAAATGTTCAAACAATTTCATATTAATTTGCCATTTCATGAAGCGATTAGTCAAATGCCGAAGTATGCAAAATACCTTAAAGATTTATTAACGAACAAGAAGAAATTAGAAAATCTTTCTCACGTGACGTTAAATAAAGAGTGCTCGGTGATCATTAAAAACTCACATCTTCCAAAAAAAATAAATGAACCAGGTAGTTTTTCAATTCCTTATGTTTTTGGAGACCTTTTTGTAAAACATGCATTAGCGGATCTTGGAGCGAGCATCAATTTGATGCCTTTTTCTTTATTCAAGAAGCTAGGTTTAGGCACTCTTAGCCCTACAAGAATGAATATACAGTTAGCCGATCGATCGATTAAGTATCCGTTAGGTATCGTTGAGGATGTGCTAGTGAAGGTCGACAAATTCATCTTCCCGGTGGATTTTGTCATTCTCGATATTGAAGAGGACATCGAGGTCCCTCTTATCCTTGGTCATCCCTTCCTAGCCACCTCTCATGCGGTCATTGATGTGTGTAATGGAAAACTTTTTCTTCGCATGGGAGATGACGAGGTAACATTTTCTATAAACCAATCCATGAAAAATTCTTTAAAAATGACGATTCATGTTTTTTCCTCGATGTTTTAAATGAAGACTCCTCTCTTTTTCTCTCAAATATTTCTTCCAATGATTTTTCTTCCTCTTTTTCTGATTTTTCTACAAATGTTTTTGAAGACACGGCTATGTCCGCACAAGCCAACTTTGCAAATGAACCAGTGTTCAGACAAAAAAATTATGAAAATAATGCTTTTGAAAATGAAAAAATTTTAAAGAACTCTTACGATGAACCACCCAACTTAGAACTCAAACCCCTTCCCGAACATCTCAAATATGCCTTTCTTGAACAAAATTCTAAATTGCCCGTTATAATCTCGACTTTGCTTTCTCAATCCGAAAACGATCAATTGATCGAACTACTACAAAAGCATCACCGAGCTATAGCGTGGCAAATTTTTGATATTCCTGGCATTAGCCCTTTCTTTTGTACCCATAAAATATTTTTTGAAAATAATTCTAAGGGTGTAGTCCAACCTCAACGTCGTCTTAATCCTAACATTAAAGAGGTTGTGAAGGGTGAGGTTATTAAGTTATTAAATGCGGGGATAATTTATCCTATTTCTGATAGTCAGTGGGTAAGTCCAGTTCAGGTTATTCCTAAGAAGGGTGGGGTCACGGTAGTAACAAATGAAAACAACGATTTAATTCCAACTAGGATGGTAACGGGATGGAGGATGTGCATTGATTACCATAAATTAAACGATGCCACTCGTAAAGATCACTTCCCCTTCCCTTTATCAATCAAATATTAGAACGCTTATCCAGGCATAGTTTTAATTGTTTTCTCGACGGTCTTTCGGGATACTTCCAAATCCCTATCGCACCCGAGGACCAAGAGAAGACAACATTCACTTGCCCTTTCGGAACCTTTGCCTACCGTCGGATACCTTTCGGGCTATGCAACGCACCAGCTACCTTTCAGCGGTGTATGCTAGCCATCTTCGATAAATATGTAGAAAATATTATGGAAGTGTTTATGAACGACTTCTCAGTTTTTGGCGACTCGTTTGAATTATGTTTAAAGAATTTAGGAAAAGTTTTAAAACGCTGCGAAGAATCGAATCTAGTTTTAAATTGGGAGAAGTGCCACTTTATGGTACGTTAAGGCTTAGTCCTTGGCCACAAAATTTCCGCTAGGGGAATTGAAGTGGACAAGACAAAAATTGAAGTAATTGAAAAGTTACAGCCACCTACAAATATTAAAGCGATTAGAAGTTTTTTAGAGCATGCAAGTTTTTATTGACGATTCATTAAAGACTTTTCAAAAATTACTAAGCCTCTCACCCACCTTCTTGAAAAAGACACTCCTTTCATTTTTGATGAATCTTGCCTTGCTGCGTTTGAATTAATTAAATCAAAACTTATAAATGCTCCTATTATGATCGCCCCAACTTGGTATTTACCATTCAAAATAATGTGTGATGCGAGTAATCATGCGGTAGGTGCGGTTCTTGGACAACGAATTGCTAAGAACTTTCATCCGATTTTCTATGCTAGTAAAACTCTAACTTCTGCTCAAGAAAATTACACCACGACGGAGAAAGAACTCTTAGCTGTTATTTTTGCTTTTAATAAATTCTAACCGTACATTACTCTTTCTAAAGTTATTGTTTTCACGGATCATTCTACTTTGAAGTACCTCCTTTCTAAACCGGATGCCAAGCCGCGTCTTATTCGTTGGATCCTCTTACTTCAAGAATTCAACTTGGAGATTCGGGATAAGAAAGGAGCGGAAAACCTAGCGGCTGATCATCTTTCTCGTCTTGAAAATCCCACACTTGATATTTTAAATGAAAATTTTATTAATGACTCTTTTCCGGATGAGCGAATTTTAAACGTTTCATCTTCTACCCCCTGGTTTGCCGATCTGGCCAATTATCTTGTGGCCCGGGCCCTCCCAAAAGAATACTCTTCTCACCAAAGGAAGAAATTCTATTCGGAGTTGAAGTATTATTTTTAAGAGGACCCCTTTCTATTTCGCATTTGTGCAGATCAGGTGGTTAGAAGATGTGTTTCCCGGGAAGAAGGTCAACAAATTCTAAAACATGTTCATGAAGGTCCGACTGGCGGGCACTTTCAAGCAAACCGCACCGCACACAAAGTTCTTAGTACTGGCTTCTATTGGCCAAGCATATTTAAAGATGCACAAATCTTTGTGGGTGGATGCGATCGATGCCAGCGGACTGGAAATATCTCTAATAAAAATGAAATGGAACAAAACTATTTTCTCGAGTGCGAAGTTTTTGATTTGTGGGGCATAGACTTCGTCGGCCCATTTCCCTCAAGTTTAGGAAATAAATATATTTTAGTCGTCGTAGATTACGTCTCTAGGTGGGCGGAGGCCCAGGCTTTACCACGTAATGATGCTCGTGTAGTCATAAATTTCTTAAAAAAATTATTTTCTCATTTTGGTTTTCCTCGAGCGATCGTTAGTGATAGGGGGAGCCACTTTTGTAACGCCCAACTAACTAAGGTTTTAACTAAATATGGCGTTACGCATAAATTATCCCCTGCTTATCACCCCCAAACTAACAGTCAGGTCGAGGTAGTCAATCTAGAGCTAAAAAGAATTTTGGAAAAAACTGTTTCTACTTCTCGTAAAGACTGGTCCCTAAAATTAGACGATGCTCTTTGGGCCTATCAGACAGCGTACAAAACCGCCATCGGTTGTACTCCTTTCTGATTGTTCTATGGAAAATCGTATCATCTTCCAGTAGAAGTAGAGCACCGTACGTATTGGGCATTAAAGTTTTTTTTAATTTTGATCCGCACTCGGTCGGTGAGCATAGAAAAAACCAACTAAATGAACTCGATGAATGGAGAGCGTATGCTTACGAAAATAATAAAATTTGTAAAGAACGCACGAAACTGTATCACGATAAGAACCTGCGCCATCCTAAAATGTTTAAACCAGACGATCAGGTTCTTCTTTTTAATTCATGTTTATGTCTCTTCCCTGGGAAACTTAAATCTAGATGGTCTGGAGCATTTTGGTCAAGGACGTTTTTTCTTATGGAACTGTGCTACTCTCGCACCCGGATAAGGGTGACTTCAAAGTAAATGGGCATAGTCTTAAATTATATTTTTCTAATGATTCTGTGTCTCCTGCAAAGGAGAATCTTATTCTAGACTCTTAAATTTTTATGTGGAACTTTTATTTTTATTTCTGGACTTCTCTTTATAATTATTTAAACTTTTAATTTTATTCGGACTTTAAATTATTGTAATAAAGAACAATTTTGGGCACCTGCCCACGAACTCTATTTTTTTCTGCTTTTATTTTGCTCTTACTCCCGGTGGCTAAAGTACAAGTTCGTGATCGCCGCTCCAATGCTGCTGATATCAAGATGGATCAAGTCACACCTACTGACGATCAAGTGCGCAAAAAAGCAAGCATGGGGGAGCGACATCTGCCTTCATCGCACAAACCCGGGGAAGTCCTGTTTTTTTTTTACTTTACTTTCTGCATTTTCTTTTTTCTCTCCTTCTCAGTCTCCTTCTCTTTTTTTTCCTTCATTGAGGGCAATGAAGAATTTAAGCATTGGGGAGGGTTTAGTTGTTTTTCTTTCTTTTTTACATTAGTATAGTTATATTAAGTCTTTTAGGAATATTATTTTTATCAAAAAATCCAAAAAATAATAAAATACAAAACCAAAAAAAATTAGAAAAAACAAAAATCAAAAAATTGTGCTAAAATCTATTTGAAAAACAAAACCAAAAATTATTTTCTATCTTCATTTTTATGTTGCTTCTAGTGATGTGTAGGCCTGTGCGGTTTCTTAGTTCTATTTAGATTTCTTTGAAACGGTTTTCTAAACTTATCCTTTTAACATAGCTTAGTTTTACTAGTTTCTTTTTCTTAAATATAGGCATCCGTTTTTTACGTTATAAGTTAACAATTTGTAGTTATGTCTTTTTATTCTGTCAAGTTGCTTACGAATGGTTGCTAGGTAATATTAGTTCTTTTTCATTTGTGGGGTAGTCTTTCTTGGTGTCTAGAACTTGTCCCAAGCTACTCTCAAAATATTTGCGTCATTTTTACGTTCTTTAGAAATGATTTAGGCCACCCATTTTACTAGTTTGAGCTTTTCATGCCCACCAAAAAAATTACCATTGCAAAACAATTTTGGGCCTTTTCCATGTTTTTTTTGATTTAGCTCCACCTTGCTTTTCATTATTTTCACCAAAGCCAAAAATGTCTTTCCTATTGCACACTAAACCTTGAGCTTCATTTTAAAAATCATTGTGTGAAGGGTTATCTTTTTATGAAAAAGTGAAAAGGAATTTTTTATCTCACATTTGGAGCTTTCCAAAATATCTGTGTTTCAATGATTGGAAAAAATGATGAAGAAATCAAAATCAAAAAATGAAAAAAAGGGGGTTTATGTTTGGCCAAATTTATAAAAGAAAAATGTATGGCCTTGTTTTGTATCTTTGTTTTAATTGGAGGAATGAAATACTTGTCATTTCTCATTTTGGTATGGTTTGTTTATTTTTGAGCTCACCTTGGTTTAGTGTTTAAGCCCTCATGTTTATCCTTGTTTTCATTTCCTAATTATTTACCTTAGCCAAGTCTTAGCGCTGATTAAAAGTCCTATTGATCTTTAGAACATAAATTCGTGTAGTGGAGAAAGTGTGAACGTACAAGCCTATGGCCACCATCATTGTTGGATTTCTTTGGAGGTTACCTTGAGGTGTTTCAGGGTTAATTTTTATCTAGCAACATAGTAGTTCGTTAATGCGCCGTTTATTTAGAACCTCTACTTTTGTTTTCCTTATTTTCATTTATTTTTGGATGCCTTGTTTTAAGATTTTGAAATGTGTAAACTTTACTTATGTTTTAATGAGATTTTTAGGTCTCCACTTTCAAGTTTTTTATTGTGCACTTCTCACCCCACTAGTTGATAACATGGAAATTAGATAGTTTAATTTTTCATGTTTTGATTTTCTTAACTATGGAACCTAAAAAAAATATCTTTTGCTTTCTTTTTCTTTTTGTTTTCCCCTAGTTTTTATCTCTATATGCTTGAGGGCAAGCAAATGTCTAAGCATGGGGGAATTTGATGACTACTTTTAGTCATCATTTTTGGGGAATTTAGTAGCCTAAGTTCCTAAGTTTATTTATAGTTGCTTTTATTTTATGTTTTTTTTGTTTTATTTCTCGTTTAAATTTCTTTTATGTTAGGAATTTTTAATTTCTAACTTTATTATGTGTTTTTGTTATGTTATGTCTATGTTTAGTTTTAATATGTTTTTTTGTATGTTTTGTTTAATGTCTTATTATTGTTAGATTTAGTCTTATTAAATTACATTATATTATGTGATGTTTAGTTTTATTTGTTGTTATTATTATGTTCAATATTATGTGTCTAATGTTTGTTTTGTTTTGTTTTATTTTGTAGGTTCAAGCCTTTGGTGGTCGGCCCCCTATATGGTGCAGCCCTTCAGCTACAAGCAGCCCGACCCCCTCCAAAACATGCTACCCGAGCCCCTACATGGTGCTGCCCTCCAGCCCGGCCACTTTTGGTGCAATCCAAGCCCAACCCGAGCACCTCATTCAAGCCCACATCAAGTATAGCCCGAGCCCACATCATGAGCAGCCCATCTACTCCTACAAGCTTCCACCTGAGCCCATTGAAGCCCAACAAGCCTCCTTCATACAATGGCCGGCCACTTCACTTAATGACATACATGCACCTCCACAAAATTGCAATGGCCGGCCACTTCCTTCTCTTTCTCCCTTTATTATTTTCCTCCTCTTTTATTCTCATTCACCCCCCTTATTTATTTTACATTTCCATAAATTTCATGCATTGAATCTCCCATTCTCTTTCCTCCCATTTATCATCATTCATACATCTTCCACATGCAATGGCCGGCCCCTCCCTTTTTCCCCTTCTACACACTTCTATTCATCCCCTTTTCTACTAAATATTTCCTATTTTCTTAATTACATGCATTGAAGTTTTCCCTCTCTCTCTCTCCATCATTTAAAGCAATGCATGAACCTTCTATCCCTATGTGGCCGGCCACCCACTTGTCTCCCCTCTTCATTTCCATTCTAGAATCTTCCCTCCCCATCTATAAAAGTAGCCCATGGTCTCATGTTCAAGTAGTTGGCTTTTGGAGAGAGCAAGAGAGTTCTAGTGCAAGTCTTAAATTTTGATATGTATGCTTTTTCTTCCATGTTATAATTTCCTTGTTGTTGTAATAGTTCTTCTGATTAGTAGAATAATCTTGCCCTTTTATTTCCTTGTCTTGTACTCTTTCTTTTTGCAAGTAATAAAAATGTTCCTCTCTTATCTTATTGTGGTTTTCCTTTCAATCATCCGTAGCTAATTTCCCTTAGCATTCGATCGTGAGGATCCATGAAGTGAGATGAGAGTTTATTTTCTTGCTTAGTTTTATTTTTATTATTTCATGCTCGATCCTTCTTTGATTTATTTTGTGCCGACTCCGTATTTCCGATATACGGTAGTAGGCTTTGGATCTCATATTTGAGTAGCCGAGAGGCTCGTGAATGTGATAGATCGCTCAAAGAAGGAAGGAGTTGCACGCAACCCTAGAGATAGGATGACGTAAATCTTCCGGATTGGAGTCAAATCCAATAGTGCGGATCATTTCGATAATTCAACTTTAGGCTTCTTTGATTCGTAAAGAGATTTCGATCAAAGCGTCTATAAGTTAGGAGACCTAATGCTCTAGCGAGATTTTTTCTTATTTTCAGATCCGTCACGGTCGAGTATGATTTGTAATTTTAAAACTATATCTTTTTATCCCTCTCATTTTATTTTATGGTGAATCATTGATCGAATGCTATCTCTTTATTATAAGTTTTTCGTCTAAAAATCGTCTTTTATTTTACTTTTAAATTCTCAAATTCCAATTGTTTTCCGATAGGATAATAATTAAAGAGTGAGTAGCAGTACTTGACAACCTCGAGTTTAAATACGACCTTGATACTACGATTCGACAGGTACACTTGCCTGTTCATGTTTTGGCCCATCAGTCACGCCTGTGACCTAGGGCATGTCACACCTGAAAATTTGTCTATAAATAAAAGCTTTCAGAAAGCTTTTCTTGTCCATTTTTTGACCACTTTGCTTAGGGGAGGTGCTGTCCAAATGTATTCCAAATGTTATATAAGGGAATTTTATCCCCCCCCCCCTCTCTTAGTTTGTATTAGGTTATTTGTTTTAGCTTTTCATGTAATAGCCTTTTTTATTAATAAAATATTAGACTTTTCTCTCTTGCATAGTATGAAATGTTCATTTGGAAGTGCCCTTCTTAAGTAATTTTTCGTTCCCTTTTTTGTTCTTTTTATGTTTTCTTCATTTAAAGCTTTCATAACTTAGCTTAGCTTAGGAAATTTTCTGCATTTCTAGCCGTTATGCTGCCCATTTTATTTTCATTCTCCGCACTTGTTTAGGTTTAGATTTTCCTTTCTTTTTACTATTTTCATTCTTAAGGCTTTATAAAAACACCTAAAAAAGTGTTATTTTCTATTTTCTTTAACTTAGAATTTTTAGGAATGTAAAACTTTTCATTCTTTTTTAGTTTTATTTTCACTTTTTTTGAGCTTTTATAAAAATATAAGAATGAAAATATAGTTGTTTCAATTTTTCGCTCACTTTCATTTTGTGTTTATTTGCAAAAACTTTTCGCTCGGTTAATTTTTATTTTCTTTTTTTATGCATTTCTACCGTATTCTAGCAGAAGAAATGCAGTTGTTTTAATTTTCTGAGCACTTAGTTTTTCTTATTTTTGCAAGTGTGCGTGCGTGTATAAGTTAGCTTTATAGCTTTATTTCAACTTCCGTAGAGTGCATGTGTGCGTATGCATCTATTTCCACCTACTCGATAAGAGTTAAATGGCTCACTACTTTCATTTCCCGCCCACTCATTTGAGTGGGACTTGTCTTTTTATTTCTTTCATTTTTCTCCTACTCACTTGAGTAGGAAACTTCGTGTGTGTGTGTGTGTGTTTTTATTTATATAGAGTGCGTGTGTGCGTTTTCAATTAAGTAGAGTGCGTGCGTGTATGAGATAAATTTACCCCACACACTCATTTGAGCCGGGATTCGCATTTACTGCTTTCTTCTCCCACCCACTCACTTGATCCGGGACTCGCAATTTTCTGCTTTATTTACTGCTTTCATTTTACTACTTTCTTTACAGCTTTAATTTTCAGCTTTCTAGCATAAGTGTCCCCATTCCGATGAGTGGTTAATCGCCCTTAGCCCTCGATATCAAAGAGCATCAGGATAGATAAAATAGCCTTAAATAATTAAAGGTCCTGTTTTTCAGTTAAATTAAATTTCTTAAGGTTTGTCCCGGGTTAACGACGTGTAGGACCGCATATCGATGTGCGGGCTCTATTTCCGTTATCCATACGCAACGCCGAGAGGCCGTGCATATGGACCGATCACCCTTGGGTAAAGAGAGCTCCGCACTAACCCTCGAGAGAGGAGGCGCGTGACTCTACCGGATTGGGTTCCCTACCCAATAGCGGGGTTCTTAGCGTAATGCGGGCGTTAAGGGGAATCCTTCGTCGGACTAACGTTCGATCGAATAGCCTTAGCGTTCAGGTGAGCAATATCCCTAGACCAAGGTGAGCTCATATCTCTTGAACCTCCACGACCAAGTCTCTGCCTTAATTAATTTTGAATTTAGGATCTCTTTTTATTAAAAGTTTATTTTAGTTCAATTCTCTTTTTGATTTCGTCGCGCTAAGCTCTTCATCGGCTTTCTGCACTTTATTTCCTGCTTTAATTTTTCTGCATTTATTATCTTGCTTTATTATTATGCTTTTATTATTATGCACTTTTTATATTTTTAGGTCATCTTTTCTTTTTAAACAACTTAAAAAATTATCAGTAAAATAATAGGCTTTAAGGGAAAGAGTAGAAATAGCTAAGCCAACTCCGAGATCAATACGACCCCGATATTCCACACCGGAATATCCTGTACTACACGTGATAGGTGCACTGCTTCCCTTTTGTTAAAACTCGGTTTAAAATAAAATAAAACCCCGTCTTTTTTATAAAATAAATAAAACCACCTCCACTTTCATTTCATTAAGAAACAACCTTTAGGAGTTTTAACCAATAGTAGTCGTTGAGTCAACGACTGTGGTGAAGGGTGCTTAAATGCACTTTATTTTTGCCACTATATATATATTATGCTTTTTGTAGGGAAGGAGAACAACCACCACGAGTAAGGGGTGGGGTCTTTATAAATTGGTTAGCAAAATGCTGACCGTGGCATTGTTTGTCACATTTGTGTGAGCCGTTTGTGTCGGTGATGAAGAGCCATGTGGGAAGTAGCGGGCTGAAGCCCTTGTGCTGCGATTCGCTTGACCCTGAAGGCCCAAAGGTGAACTTTTTAATGGTTTCATGTGTGGCCATCTTGCATGCCGATATATGAATTCACTTGATGTAAATATAACAGTTGTAAGGCTGAAATGCCAAAACATGTGTTGTATATATATATATCATTCATGTACAAGCTTTTATAGTGTACATTCCTACTATTATGGGTTATTAACCAAAATGCTTCCGCTAGAATGCTCAGATTTAGGACGTGTTCAAAAATAAACTTGGATTTGGAGTCAATAAGTTATCTCCTTACCTGTCCGTAGTATATGGCATCGGGCCCCGACCAGACCTTCTTTCATATGCTATACGATGGATGGGGGAGTTATAAAATTGGTATCAGATTCCATTTACTGTCTTCCTTCTTCGAATTCGTGGTCGAATTCTTTTAAGAGGTGGTGAGCACGTGCATGTGTGCTACCTTGCGAACATAACTAAACCCATGAATGTCCACTTAAAAATGAAAATACAGATATTTGATGAACCGGTATGTTCCTATAATTGATTTTGGCAATATTCATAATTGCTTAATTGTGTGTCTCACATTGTAGGCAACTAAAAGTGGTGCGGGGCAGCTAGAACCCCAGCGCTTGGTAGAGAGTAGTGCACCAATCGAGGTACTAACACCTCCTCCTTCGGTGGAAACTATACAGATGGTTACTGAAGCTGTGTTCACAATGTTTAATATGGAACCAGGGGGTTAGAGAAAACCTCCTATTCTTGCGATAGTCCAGGAACCGGTTGGCAAAGTTGAACACGTTGCGGTGAGACAAGTGGCTGTTGAGCTAGTGCCTGCAAGACGAGCGACGGAGAAGCAACTAAACACGTTATGAGTTTCAATGCCCCTGTGTTTATGGGTACTGGAACCCCTACACAAGCTGAAGATTGTCTCTCAAGAATAAACAGGGTACTGATGGCAACTGAAACGGAAGAGTGGAAAAAAGTCACTGTGACTACCTTCCTGTTGGATGGCGAGAGCATTGTTCGATACAGGAGCTTCTCATTCCTTTATATCGGAAGACTTCGTGGGGCATATCGGAGTCCCTTCATTTATGTCGACAGATCGAGTGAATGTGCTGCTACCAAATGGGTGCTTTATGCGCACGGTCGAACCTGCTGTGTTGAGGTGTGAATAGGGAGTCGGGATTTTGGTTTGGAAGCATCTATGCTACCTATATTAGTGTTTGATGTAATATTTGGTATGGAATAGCTTTATGAGCAATGTGCCTATATAGATTGCAACTCTATGGAAGTCACTCGGGGACAGAACACCGAATGAGAGACTAAATCTGCTGGTATGCGAGGATCGAGCAAGAAAATGATATATGTTATCCAAGTAGTCAAGGAAGTTTGGAAGGGCGCAGAGTTGTTCTTCATGATTTTTGAGGCTGTTGTGTTAAGGCCTATTATGAGTGATGTTCTTATTATATTAGAGTATATTGTTGTGTTTCCTAAAGATCTTCCAGGGTTACCGCACCAGCGAGAGATTGACTTCGCTATTGAGTTGGTGCTAGGTGAGAAACTTGTGGCCTGCTCACCATATCATGTTGTGCCAAAGGAGATGGAGGAACTAAAGGTTTAATTGCAAGAGTTGCTAGAGCAAGGCTTTATATGCTCAAGTATGTCACCTTGGAGCACTCCAGTCCTATTTATGAAAAAGAAGGATGAAAGCTTGCGGCTATGCATTGACTATGGAGAGCTGAACAAGATGACGGAAAAGAACAAGTATCTGATTCCATAGATTGATGACTTATTCAATCAGCTAGTGGGATCAACCGTCTACTCAAAGATAGATTTAAAGTCCGGCTACTCTCAGTTGAGGATTCGGGAATGTAACATTCCCAAGACAGTGTTTGGTACACGTTATGGTTATTATGAGTTCACTGTAATGTCATTTGGGCTAACAAATGCGCCATCGATATTCATGGACCTAATGCACTAAACGTTTCGTGATACTTTGACTTATTTGTAATCATCTTTATTGACGACATATTAGTGTACTCTTAGTCTAAAGAAGACCATTCAAACCATTTACGAATGGTGTTGCACACCTTGAGAAGGAACAAACTTGATGCCAAGTTCTCAAAGTGTGAGTTCTGGCTATCGTCAGTGGCCTTTCTTGGCCGTGTGTTAAGTGGAGATGGCATTGCGGTGGATACGACAAAGATAGTTGTGATACGAGAGTGGCTGGTTTTATATTCTGTGGTTGAAGTATGGAGTTTCCTTGGACTTGTGGTCTACTATAGGCACTTCGTAGGGAACTTCTTGCGGATAGCCTTGCCTCTCACCACACTGAAGAGGAAAGATCAGAAGTTCATTTGGACGCCGGAGTGCGCGCGAGCTTTTGAGGAGCTAAAAAGTTGTCTGACTTCGACACAAATCTTGACGACTCCATGTGGTTCGGATGACTATGAAATTTATAGTGATGCTTCAGGAAGCGGCTTAGGTTGCATTCCTCTTCAGTTTGGTAAAGTGATAGCTTATTGCTCACGCCAGTTGAAAGTGTATGAGCGAAACTATCCCGTCCATGACTTGGAATTGGCGGCGGTGATATTTGCACTTAAACTATGGCGTCACTACTTATATGGCATGAAAGTTGATATCTTTACGGACCATAAGAGCCTTAAGTATCTGCTGGATCAGAAGATCTAAATATGCGACAGCGGAGGTGGATGGAGTTCCTCGGGGACTAAACCTTCCAAATTCATTATACTCACGGGAAGCAAAATGTAGTCACAGATGCTTTGAGTCATAGGACTCCGACAAGGGCAAGTTGGTTACAGATGCATGATGAGCATCTAATCCAGAAGTTGGAGGCCTTAGACATCTCTTGTGTGGACAAGAATGCTACTACAAGTGCGTACGTGATTTGGACAAAGGTATAATATGACTTTGCAGATAGGGTTCAGCGAGCATCAGAACTTGATGGAAGTCTACAACGCTATAAAGTGGATGGTTCAAATGCCCAATTCTCCTGGGATGATAGCCTTATGCTAAAAGTTGGTTGTTTGTGCGTCACAAATATGGGTAAACTTTGTGAGGAATTGATGTACGAAGCAAATTTTACAAAGTACCCAATTCACCCAGGGAGCACGAAAATGTACAAGGACATGAATAAACTGTTCTGGTGGACAGGTATGAAGAAATACATAGCCCATTACGTGGCAAAATGTCAAACTTGTGCCTTAATGAAGGCTGAATATTAGAAACCTGGAGGTTTCCTGAAGTCGTTACCAATCCCGGTATGGAAGTTTGATGACATTTCTATAGATTTCGTCCATGGACTGCCAAGATCTCAGAGCAGAAATGATGTTGTATGGGTGATCGTTGAACGATTAACAAAAGTGTCTCACTTCATACCAAATAGGAAGTACAATTCAGTGGAAAAATTGGCCAAGCTGTATATGGATAATATCGTACGATTACACGGCGTGCCCTATAGCATCATATGTGATCAAAATGGACACTTTACTTCAAATAATTGGAGGCTAACCCATCAATTGTTGGGGACTAAACTAAAGTTCAGTACGGTCTTTCATCCGCAAACGGATGGCCAGACTAAGAGGACAAATAGAACAATGGAGGATATGCTTTGTATGTGCTCCCTGGATTTCAGGAAGAGGTGGGAAGATCACCTCTATATGATTGAGTTTGCCTACAATAATAGCTCTCAAGCTAGTATACAGATGGCGCCCTTTGAATCTTTATATAGTAGGAAGTGTCATACACTGTTAGCTTGGGCGGAAGGTGAATCAAAGCTTTATAAATGTAAAGAGGTCGAAGATACAAATTCAACCATACGTACTATTCGAGAGCGGCTATTAGCAGCCCAAGATAGGCAGGCAAAATACTACAACGCCAAACACCAAAATGTGGATTTTGCGGTGGGCGATTGGGTATACTTAAAGATCTAGCCATTCAAAGACGTATCCAGGATTCGGTGCTTGAAAAAGCTGAGTCCAAGGTATCTTGGCCCGTTTGAAGTGGTGGAACGAGTTGGAGAAGCCGCCTATCAATTAGCTTTGTTAACGGAGCTAAGTGGTTTGCACGATATGTTTCATAAATCGATGCAGCGCAAAGCTGTGAAAGAGCTAACGCAAGTGATTGCGGATATTCGAGTCTCGGTCAATAGTGGGCTAATGACAAAAGTTAGGCCTATTCGGATCGAGGATACGGCGATCAAGCGGCTGCAGAACAAGAAAATTTTGATGGTCAAGGTCCAGTGGGAAAATTGTGGCCGTGAAGAGTAGATATGGGAGCGAGAGCAAACCAAGCGCGAGGAATATCCCGAGTTATTTGTAAAATGATGTTGTAATATTGTTTGGTGAGAGACAAATACTGCTAGTTTTCCTTATAGATGCGCGGTGATAGTCTAGCCATTCAAAAATGAGAAGTGGTCATTGGAGGTAATCGCGCGGTGATAGTCTTATTATTGGCGATAGCTCAGTGAATTAAAGGACCCAGGGCTCGAGTTGTTACTGCTTGGCGGTAAGAAGTTAGCGCGCCGCAGTAGAACTCAATGCTTTCGATGTTGTCGGCAAATCGTTGAGTGTATTATGGCATGGCGCTAGAGAGTTATCGTCGGCTATATCTCTGGATAGTGGAGCTGGCTGGTCTAAGTTGTCAATGTCTGTGATACGGCGCAGCAGTAGTAGTTATCACGTGGCGATAGCTTTGAGATAAAGGTTGGACTTGAGATTTTATTCTCATTTTCTCTCACACACTCTCTTGCTTAGTTCTGGAGAGGGAAGGGGAGGAAAAGTCCAGGAGCTCAAGAGGAGAATTGATCCAAGGTGTGCTTGTGATCAGAATTGCGAGTCGAAGCTAGATCCGCGGATAGGAAGTTTTGACAATCAATTCCATCCGGCTCAAATATCATGGTCATGGCTCCAAAGAAAACTACAAGGGTAACGAATTTCTCCTTGGACAAGTGAAGTCCTCAATATGCATACTTGCATGGAACCCCTCACCAAAAGGTGAAGAAAAGGTGGTTTCCAATGGGTAGATCGGTATGATACCCGTTTAATATTGCATATAGATCCGAAAATTTAGAGTACGGAATAGGCCTTTTGTGTGAAGCCGATCCGAACGGGTTGGTCTTGATTAGTATGTTTATAATGCGTGCCGGAGAAGACTCCGAGTTTAAACAAACAATTTCATATGGCCTTCCTCTAAGAGACCTAGGGGCCATTACATGTGGAGTTGTGAGCTTGAATTGCCGAGCAATGGTGGGTGCTAGCCTGAAATGGTACAAAGCCGTGTGGCTTATTTTTGAGTTGAGTCGTGAAGGTCAACTAATGTGCCATCAAGTTAAGTACCTCTAAACGACTGGATCATTAATTTAAGTACCTCTAAATTGGTAGTCAGTCGTTAAGTTATGTACCTCTAAACGATATAGTCTTCAAGTTAAGTACCACTACACGATAAAGGTTAACTTTAAGTTAAGTACCTCTGAACGACATAATCATCAAGTAAAGTACCTCTGAACGGTGTTGTTACTCGGGAAGTCCAGGTCACTGAAAATGTGCCCTGAGTGTACGGAGCATGTGGCCTTTGAGCCTATGTCTGTGGTGAATGGTGCTTAAATGCACTTTGCTGTTACTAATATATATATATATATATATATATATATATATATATATATATATATATATGTATGTATATATATATGTTGTTGTTTGCAGCGAAGGAGAACCGCTGCCCTGAGTAAGGGGTGAGGTCGTTATAAATTGGTCAGTAAAATGTTGACCATTTCTTTGTTTGTCACATTTGTGTGGGCTGTTTGTGTAGGCATTGGAGAGCCAAGTGGAATGTAGTGGGTTGAAGCCCTTATGATGTGATTGGCTGGCCCTTGAAGGCCCAAAGGCAAAATTTTTACTATTTTCATGTGTGGCTGGCATGCGCCCTGATGTATGAAGTCACTTAATGTAAATAAAACAGTTGTAAGGTTGAGAGGACAAAATATGTGTTGTACATATATATATATCAGTCATGTACAAGCTTTTGTAGTGGATATTCCTACTATTATGGGTTCTTAACCTAAATTCTTCCGCTAGAATGCTCTGAGTTAGGACGCAGTAAGAAATGAACTTAGATTTGGAATCAATAAGTAATCTCCTTACCTGCCCGTAGTATATGGCGTCAGGTCCCGACCTGACCTTATGTCATATGCTATACGACGGATGGGGGCATTACACATAGTTAACTGCTACCTAAATATAATGATTTACGAAAGAAGTTTGTAGCGGACCGACAAAGTCGAGTCCCCAAAGGTCAAAAACCTATACTTTGACAAATCTATTTAATGACAATTCATCACGGTGGGAGATATTTCCTGATCGCTGACATTGCTCACAATGACTTACATGCATGTGGGCATCCTTGAAAATGCTTGGCCAATAAAAACTAGCCTCAAGCACATTTCTTGCTGTTCGGTTTGTCATATAATGCCCACTTGTGAGTCCTTCGTGATGTTAGAACACCTTATTACTGATTTGGGCTAGGATTACTATTCTTTGATTAGGTTTTTTATTTTGACCCAACTTGCATAGACTAGGGTCATATTTTATTTCCAGAGTTGTTATTTCAGAAGGTATTCCATAGATGCTCAGTTCGACGAACTTAGAACTAAGTTCGATGAACTCAGATATCAACTCAGAGCTCAATTCGAAGAACTCAGAGCTCAGCTCGACAAAAGTAAATGCTTAATTCGACGAAATTCAAGCTCAGTTTGACGAAATCATTGACGAGTTCGACGATCAGGCAGTTTCTATATTACAGAAGGCAGAATGTTTTCAAATGCTTGATAACTGTCAGTTAAAACTCTGATATTTAATGCTAAATATTCTAACAAATATAGCTATTTAAGATAACATTAAATGTGGATTTATCACAGATGTTTTAAATCTAATTAATTCCATGGCAGTTACAATTCTCAAGGTATTCTTCAGACGTTACAAGAATCATTTATTTCAAATGGACATAATGTCTGAATTCTTCCCTGACAGTCTATATATATAGAAGATTGTTGCTTCACCAGATATATATGCATACATTCTGCTTTAGACTCTTCTTGAGATATATCTTCAATCTGAGAGACATCCTAATACATATCTGTCAGAAACATCTACTAAAGAGTAAAAGCATACAAGAAGGCATACACCATAAATAAAAGTCTCCTCTCTTGATCACAATCTCTATTCAAATCAGGGGGAGCTTTTTACTACATCATCCACTAAGTCTTCTCAGAGATACTTGATAGAGAAGACACGATATAACTCTTTTAGTTTACTCTAAAACTATGTATAGGTTTCTAACTCCATTCAAAAGTTTACACTTGGTTCATAAGTCACCTGATCAAAAGACTTAAGTTTTGTTTTTGGTACTTGGTCAAAAGCCCAAAGGGTTGCTAGATCTCCCTTAGAAAATAGATCTTCTTGTGACAGGGCACCTTAGCAAAAACTTATAGTGGATTCCTACCAGGGTGGTAGAAGAGTAGACATACCTAGATTTATTGGGGAACTACTATAAAATCCTTGCGTCGTCTGTCATTTTTACATTCTATTTGTGTGTTGTGTATATTATATATATATATCACTAATTTTTAAAAACCGCTATAAAAATAAATTAAAGTTTTTAAAATACTCTATTCACCCAACTCTAGAGTAAAGTTAGATCTATCCCTTTCACTTTTAATTTGTATTGGAGGAGGGTTGGTTTTACAGGCTAACACCTAAACTAACAGATCTGATAGATCTTATTTTACCTAGAAGTTTGTATTTAGATCACTGATAAATTTATCATGACATAAAATAAGGAGTACTCAAGCACTAGACCTCCTATTTGTAATCTTAATAAGTTTGCACTATGGAAGGTAAGGATTAAGTTATATATGAATTCTATTGATGAGAATATCTATAATTCTATTTTGATAGGTACACCTCCACCACTGGCACTAACAAGCACCAATGCTACACCACCTCCAGAATCGATAGATGCTCAGAAAAAACTGAGAACTGCTGATGTAAAGGCTATGAATATACTAGTCCAAACAATGTCTGATGATAAATTTCAGAAGGTTGTTGAATACACCTCAACAAAAGATATCTTGGACTCCCTCACTATAATGGTAGCTAGATCAGCAGATAAAAGAAGAGATAGAAGATCTCACCTGATTTCTCAATATGAGAATTTCAAAAGGGAGAAACCAAATCTGTTGTTGATATGTATACAAGACTCGATCTCATAATCCATGAACTGAAAACTTTGGAGAAAGACATTATATTGACAGAAGTAAATGAAAAAATTCTCATATGTTTTCCTAGCATATGGGATACAAGAATTTGGCCAATTAGAGAAGCCAAAAGTGTGAATGAAATTACAATAGAAACTTTGTTGGGCAAGCACAAATCATATGAGCAGCACATCAAAACAAGAGAAGCTTAACAAATGACTTTATCCTCAGTGAAGAAAGACAAGAGTAATTCTTTCCAAGCAACTGAAGAGGAAGAACTACTTCCATAAAATGAAGAACTCATGAGTCCATTGGCTAAAAGATTTTACAAAATGGCCGGGAAAGACTTTAGGAGAAGATTTTCAAAAAATAAGGAAAAACCAAGGTATGAAAAAACACCTACTAAGAAAATTATTTGCAATTGTTGCAGGAAACTAGGACACATTCTTCCAGAATGTCCTAAAAATCAGAAGAAAGATAAGAAGAAGGAGAAAGACTTTAAGAAGCATTCAAACAAACCCTCTTTTAGTAAACACAGACAGAAGGAGAGAGGCTTTATAGTTGAAATATGGAGTGAGTCAGACATTGAATCTTCATCCAGTTCAAGTGTAGATGAAGAAGAATCAAATGCTAAAGAAGTCTGTATGATGGCAATCAATGCATCAAACAATAATTCTGATTCTAAATCTGAGTCTGAAGAAGATCAGGTAATTTCAACTTTTGATTTTACATCAGATCAATTCAAAATAGATTTTAAATTTTTTTGTAAAGATTTAGTAAAATCTGAGAAGGAAATAAAACTTCTTAGAGAAAAATTAACTGATTGAACAATCTATCATCAGAAAACATTAAACTTAAAGAAGATTTGAAAATTTCTAAGGAACAAACATTTTCTCTGGAAAACAAATTATCTGAGGCTAAGAAGTTTGAAGAATCTCTTAATGGGAGAAGTATCAAACTGATGAATATTACAAGTACAGTCAATGTCAGATTAAATGAAAGACTAGGCCTGGGAGCTTCATCTAGTCAACCTCAAATTCTTAAGAAAAATATTTTAACTACTCCTGTAAAATTTATATCTGCTAAAGAAAAAGAAATATTAGAAGTTACAGATAAAGACACTAAAGTTTTTTCAAATAATGTACTAGAGAATAAATCAAAATCTATTCTACAATAAAATAAAACATTCAAAAAAAATAATGTTCAACAGAATTCATCGAACTGAGCTCGACAAAATCAAAGTTATTCGTCAAACAGAGACAAAAGAACGCTGAAAATAGGAAATGAGAATAACTATTCAATGAATGGTGCTCGACAAAATCACTATTATTTGTCGAATGTGACTCGATGAAATAAGAATAATTCATCGAACTTAAACTTTTCAAACAGAAAATTTACTTCTTTTCAAAAGAATAATCAAACTCAAAAGTTGATAAATCCTTTTTCTGAGTGGATCATCCACTTGGATATAAAAATCAACCTGAATAGTCTTATATTCTACTGATTATGATAGAAAATTAGGACCCAAGGTAATCTGGGTCAAGAACACCTAACTTGTTTTCAATATAGGAAATAACTATCCTACCACAGAGGAACAATGGTATTTGGATAGTGGGTGCTGTAAATACATAATAGGAAGAAAAGCTAATCTAAGAGGCTTCAAAGCAAAGCTTGAACCAAAAGTCATATTTGGAGACTCCAACTATGGCCAGACAGAGGGCTATGGCAATTTCAAAGTTGGATTTGTTACCTTCAAAAATGTAGCTTATATGAGAGGTCTTAAGCATAACCTTATCAGCATCTGTCAACTATGTGATGAAGGTTATCAGGAGAGGAATAACTCTACCATAGATACTTTTCAGGTACCAATTCTGTGTGAGAAACTAGATGAATTAATCTTAAAGCAAGAGGATAGATTATATCCTTCTCAACAGATTACTAAAGACAGTGATGAAGATAATCCTGAAATTTATGTTGAAAAAGTTATAGCTAATGAAATTCTACAAGAGGAATTAACAACACAAATCATTGAAGAACCAACTCCACCTGTTGATTTTGTCACTATTAAAGATCATCCTAGATCATAAGTGATTTGAGACAAATCAGTAGGTGTGAAAACAAGGCATTAACTCAATCAAGATTAAATGCATACATGTTTTCTATCTCAGATTGAAACTCAATCAATAAAAAATGCAAAACAAGATCCTCATTAGATCATTGCAATGCAAGAGAAACTCAATCAGTTTGAGAGAAGTATTGTTTGGGAATTAGTTCCAAGACCCAAAGATTATCCATTAATTGGAACCAAATGGATCTTCGAGAATAAATTGGATGCTCAAGGAGTTATAATGAGAAATAAAGCTAGACAGGTAGCTCAATGATATTCACAGGAGCAAGTAATAGGTTATGATCAATCATTTACTCCTGTTGCAAGATTAGAAGCTATAAGGATATTTCTTACTTTTGTTGCATTCAAGAAATTCAGAGTATTCAGATGGATGTAAAGAGTGCATTTCTGAATTGAGAAATCAAAGAGGAAGTCTATGTAGAACAATCTGCAGGTTTTATCTCTTCAATTCACTCATCTCATGTATTTAAGCTTAATAAAGCTCTTTATGCTCTTAAACAAGCTCTAAGAGCTTGGTATGAGACCCTTACAAATTTTCTATTAAAAAATAAATTTTGTAGAGTCAAGCTAGAAAAAACTTTGTTTTTTAGATATCATAAAACTAAAATTATACTAGTTCAAATATATGTTGATGAAATAATTTTTGGTTCTGCTGATTCCAAACTTTGCAAAAGGTTCTCTAACTTAATGCATTCAAAGTTTGAAATGAGTAGCATGGGTGAGTTATCTTATTTTCTTGGTTTACAAGTGAACCAAATATCTGATGACATCTTCATATTTCAATCTAAATATGCAAAAGAGCTAATTAAAATATTTGGGATGTCAGATACCTCCTCTTTGAAAACACCCATGCCCACTAATGTTGTTGTTGATAATGATGAACAAGGCAAATCTGTTGATCAAAAAAATATATAGAATAATCATTGGGTCTCTATTGTATTTAATAGCAAGTAGACAAGATATTATAATTGCAACATGTATTTGTGCTAGGTTTCAAGTTAACCCTAAAGAATCTCACCTTATTTTAGTAAAAAGAATTTTGAGATATATAAAGGGTTACCCTAATCTAGGACTCTGGTATTCTATTCAGTAAGGATTTGAATTAATTGGATTCACAGATGTTGACTATGCTGGAGGCAGAGTTGACAGAAAAAGCACATCAGGAACATGTCAGTTTCTTAGTGATAGGCTTATGTCATGGTTTTGCAAGAAGCAAGCATTTGTTTCTACTTCAACTGCTGAAGCTGAATATATAACAGCAGGTAGTTGTTGTTCATAGATTTTATGGATTCAAAATAAATTACTAGATTATGGATATAACTTAAATAATTCAAATATATACTTCGACAATACGAGTGCAATTTCAATAGCACAGAATCCAGTCCTTCATAGTAGGACTAAACATATAGAAATAAGGCACCACTTTATCAAAGATAATGTGGATAAAAATAAAATTAGCTTAGTATTTATTTCTACTAGTTTTCAAAGAGCAGATATTTTCACCAAATCATTGGATGAAAAGAAACATATTTTCTTTTTAAATCAGTTAGGAATGATTGATGGAGAGACATTAAATTGATTATGAACTATTTTTTTTAAGTTGATATTCGACGAATTGTTTATCGCCCTTTCAACTTCTGAAAACTAATATTTTTAAGTTTTCATCGAACTCCGTTCCATGAATTCTCCATTCCTCTTGCACTTGATCTCTTTGTTTTATAGGACAATGGCGGTGTCACAAGCGATTCTCACTGTGATGAAGTTCGATGCTGGATTTGATATCAACATGGGCTCTTTTTGTCATTTGGATCAGATCTTCCAGGACATTTTCCAACTTATTGAGACACAGCATATGTGCAATTTTATGTACACCCGAATCAAGCTCTCGGTCGCAGAGATAAAGGAATGGGTTCACACTGTAAAGGTTCATGATCTCACAACCATTACTGGATCCATCTCAGATCATCCGGTTTCTCTCACACTTGCGATTTTATCTGAAATTTTTGGTTTGGTCAATGGAGAAGATGTTTTAGATTTATCTAGTACAGACTTTCATATTATGCTGGATAGAAAGGTCACTCACAAGGAAACCCTAAACATTTGTTGAAAAATAATTTTTCTGTGGAATATAAATTTCTAGCCGATGTGGTTGGCAAAATTCTTCTGGGCAAACATTCAACCCATGACCATATCACCAGGCACCAATTTCTGTTGATGAGTGCTCTGATTGATCAGAAAAACATTAATTGGGGGACAGTTTTGTTTGATTCTATTAAGAAGAAGATTAATAAAAAGAATGGGTGTTATGGAAGAATTTTGGGCATTTTTCTCCAGGCCAAATGTCTAGATGTTTTGGTGTCTCGGACTGTACTTATTAATGCATCTAAGAGGATCACCTCTACCCTATTTGGTAAATGGGAGAGGGTGATTCCTAAGCCACCCAGTGTTGCATCCTCTAGGGAAGCTTCTAAAAGTACTAGAGATTTCTCAGCTACTTACCCTACTCCAGAAGAAGATTCTCCCCTTATTTCTCCCACTCCATAATCTCCCAATCATTCCCCTAGTACTTCCACACCACCTTCTCTATTGCCTACTTTATCAATAGAAGTTCCATCCTCAGCCTTCCATGTAGATTCCCCAGCTCATCAGTCACCTCACTTATCTCCACCTCTCTCACCCATCTAGGAGATAATTCCTGGTGACATTCACCCTATCATCAATCTTGCATCTATGCCACAGTCTTCCTTTATCTATATAAACTGTGCTAACAGATCAACTCCCTCTTCTTCTAATCTATCCTCTTCATCTACTCAAAATCAACCTGAGTTTATGTATCTGGATTTCTCCTCCATTGCCACTCAACTTTTTGATTTCCTCTCTCCTACACTCAAGGAGCTCTTGGATTCATCTTTGGTTCCTGTTTTGTCTTCTATCTCAGAACTCTCTTCTATAGTTGCCTCTTCCCATTCTGTCCCTTCTTCTAGGGCCTATATTTAGTTTTCCTTGGATCTAGGCAGGGGGAGATGCTTGATGAAGAAGCTCCCAATGAAGATGCTCCAGTTGTAGCAGCCAATTTTGTTGAAGTTCCTGATTCAGAAATGTCTGAAGTCATCTTAGTGTTAGCTGGTATAGCTCACTGTAGAAATTTTATGACTATTGAGGATGAGTTTTCAAATCTTCCAGAGGTTATTACTATTGGTAATTTCATCATTAATCCCACAGTTAATATATATTCTTTGCTATCAGATTTTGATTTACTGCACAGTCATATTACTAGCTTACCAGATTTTGGAGAGGATCTCTCTAGAGAAATAGTTTGTTACTCTGCTCCTATTGATGCCTCAGCTTTAGAATAGCTTTTTAGAGATGTTTCTACTAGTTTTGTTCAAGTCTCACAGACTATAATGATTGATGAGATAGTGAATTATTTTGAGTAGGCTTATTCCCCTCCTTTATGGGATGAATCTCCCATACCTAATTTTGATGATCTGCTTAATAAAGATATGTAAGAGGTAGATAAAATAGATAAACAAATTGATGAATTATATGATCAGCTAGAGGTGCAGTCTGATGATCATACAGATTCTGATGTATCAGAAAACTCTAGTTCTAAGAAAAGGAAAACCTGGGAAAAGGCTCAAGCCAAGGTTGCTCCTCAACCTTCTTCTACTATTGATATCCCTTACTATATTTTGCATGGGATAACTCTTACTCTAGACCATCCAGATTGGATGAGGTATTCTAAGAATGAGCTAAAAAGAAGGAAGAAAATTAAAAGGTTTCATTCACATCCAAAGTCATGGAGAGGTCCTCCTCCTCCTCCTCCAACAACAGGATTTGCAGGTATTTTGCCTTCTTCTTAGAAGCCTATCTCTTATTATTCTAGAACAACTCAGTTCAGGTAAGACACACCTATAATGTCTGAGACTTATGGTAGTCAGAGTAGTCAGCTATATTCTAGCCAAGACATGCCAAACTCTCCTACAATTGAACCAGAGTTAGATCATGTATATAGAATGGCTAGGTTCAAGGAACAAATTGAACTTTCTCAGATAAAGAAGTCAAGAACTGAAGGTAAGGATACCTCTCAGTCTACTAATATGTCTTCTTACAGGAAATAGGAATTGGACAAATATGAGAAGAGATGCGTGTTTAATGTTGATGAATATATGAACTTGCATCCAGAAGTTATTGTTCCTACAATCTCTTCCTAGACGATTATTGGTTCTTAAGATCTAAAGCTGAGCAAAAGGGAGTTTGATGATCAAACAAGGAAACTGATTTTACCAACTCTTCTTCAAATCCTTCATCTAGTGCACCTCAGAAGGATTCCCAATATTGATTATATCTTTGAACCTTCTTGTTATATTTATAACTTTCCCAAAGCTTTTTATATATCTGCTGAAAATTTATGTTTCTGCTAGGTAATTATCTATGCTTTGTGTTTTTCTTGTTTGATAGTATACTCACATAAATAGGGGGAGATTATTAGAACATCTTATTACTGATTTGGGCTAGGATTACTATTCCTTGATTTGGATTTGGATTTTGACCCAACTTGTGTAGACTAGGGTCATATTTTATTTCCAGAGTTGTTATTTAAGAAGGTATTCCATAGATGCTCAGTTAGACGAACTCAGAACTCAGTTCGACGAACTCATATCTTAACTCAGAGCTCAGTTCGATGAACTCAGAGCTCAGCACAATGAAAGTAAAAGCTTAGTTCGACAAAATCCAATCTCAGTTTGATGAAATCCTTGCTGAGTTCGATGATAAGACAGTTTTTATATTATAGAAGGCAAAATGCTTTCAAATGCTTGATAACTATCAGTTAAAACTCTGATATTTAATGCTAATTATTCTAACGAATATAACCGTTTAAGGCAGCATTAAATATGGATTTATCACAGAGGTTTTTAATCTAATTAATTCCGAGGCAGTTACAATTCTCAAGGGATTCTTAAGACATTTCAAGAATCATTTATTTCAAATAGACACAACAATTGAATTCTTCCCTGACATTCTATATATATAGAAGATTGTTGCTTCACCAGATGCACATACATACATTTTGCTTAGACTCTTCTTGAGACATATCTTCAATTTGAGAGACATCCGAATACATATCTGTCAAAAACATTTACTAGAGAGTAAAAGCATACAAGAAGTCCTACACACTGAAGAAAAGTCTCCTCTCTTGATTAAAATCTCTATTCAAATCAGGGCGTGATTTTTGCAACATCATCCCCTAAGTCTTCTCAGAGGTACTTGACAGAGAAGACAACATCTAACTATTTTATTTTACTCTTAAACTTTGTACAGGTTTCTAACTCCCTTCAAATGTTTACACTTGGTTCATAAGTCACCTGATCAAAAGACTTAAGTTTGTTTTTGGGGTACCTAGTCAAAAGCCCAAAGAGTTGCTAGATCTCCCTTAGAAAATAGATCCTCTGGTGATAGGGCACCTGATCAAAAACCTGTAGTGGATTCCTACCAGGGTGGTAGAAGAGTAGACGTACCTAGATTTATTGGGGAACTTTTATAAAATCCTTATGTCATCTGTGATTGTTACTTTCTATTTGTGTATTGTTTATATTATCTATATATAAATCACTAATTATTAAAAACTGCTATAAAAATAAATTAAAGTTTTTTAAATACTCTATTCACCCCCTCTAGAGTAATGTTAGATCTATCCCTTTAACTTTCACAAGAAAATGCCTAAGAAACTTGATGCTCTCTTCCCTAGAAACACACCTCCTTATTATTTGATGTGCACAGATCCGAAAGAGATACGGATCTTCCCAGATATAATTTTTTAAATCAGAAAAGATTTTCTTCTTCTTTTTATGTGAGAAGTCTTTTGGGAGGAATCGTGGCGCAAGATAGTTTGTGTAATCGGCGAATCGAGTGGGCAGTGCGACTGCCTTATATAGCGCTAGCAGATGCTCTTCAGGGAAAGTGTCATCAATATAATCCTCAATAAGCTTCTTTGAGTTTGGATTCTCTAATCGAGAAATATGACTGCCTCTATATTTTATGCTCCTTTTTTATATTTGATCTCTAAGTCAAAATCTTGGAGTAGTAAAATCCACCTAATTAGCCTCGGCTTCACATCCATTTTCGTAAGTAAATATCACAAAGTTGAGCGATTAGAGAAAACAATATTTTTTGATAATGTAAGATAAGAGTGGAATTTATCAAAAGCAAAAATAACGGTCAATAACTCTTTTTCAGTAGTAGCGTAGTTTTTCTGAGCTACAATTAGTGCTTTGCTGGCATAATAAATTGGGTGAAAGTTCTTATTGATACGCTGGCCAAAACTGCTCCTATGACAAAACTATTAGCATCACACATAATCTCGAATGATAGATTCCAATCAGTAGTTACCATTATTGGTGCGTTAATCAACCTTTCCTTAATGATATTAAAGGACTGTAGATAACTCTTATCAAATATAAATGGTGCAACATTTTCTAAGAGGTGAGTGAGTCGCTTTGTGATTTTAGAGAAATTTTTTATAAAACAATGATAAAAACCAGCATGCCCCAGAAAACTTCGAACAACCTTAATATTAGATGGGGGAGGTAATTTTTCTATAGTCTCTATTTTAGCTTTGTCTACTTCTATCCCCTTACTTGATATCTTATGGCCTAAAACTAAACCTTCCTATATCATAAAATGGCACTTCTCTCAATTTAACACCAAATTTGTCACTTCACATCATTTGAAAACTCAGGAAAGGTTATTTAAACAACTATCAAACGAATCTCCGAACACGGAAAAATCATCCATAAAGCTTTCCACTATAACGTATACTAATTCATTAGCATACACCTTTGAAGAGTTGCTGGTGCATTACATAATCCGAACGGCATTCTCCGATAGGTGAAGGTGCAAAATGGACAAGTAAAGGTGGTCTTCTTTTGGTCCTCAGGTGTAATCGGAATTTGAAAATATCCTGAGAGACCATCAAAAAAATAATAAAATGAGTGCCTGATATACATTCAAGGATCTGGTCAATGATTGGTAACGGAAAGTGATACTTTTGGGTTGCATCACTTAATTTTTGATAGTCTATACAGACCTGCAATCCAGTGACAGTTTGAGTATGAATTAATTCATTTTTTTCATTATGTTCTACTGTTAATCCCACTTTTTAGGACTACTTGGACCGGGCTAACCCAAATACTATCCAAAATTGGATAAATAATGTCGGCGTCTACTAATTTGATAATTTCTACTTTTACAACCACCTTCATATTCAGAATCAAGCAGCGTTGAGGTTGAATTATTTACCTGAGTTTTCTTCTAGTAAAATTTTGTGCGTACAAAAGGAGAGATTAATTCTTTTTAAATCTGAAATTTTCCATGCAAGTGCTCGGTGATGAAGTTTTAAAACTCTTAACAATTTTAATTTTTCATCATTTGATAAAAATGCTGAAACAATAATTGGGAGTTTTGACTCTTCAGCTAAGAATAAATATTCTAGATGTTCCTGTAATTGTTTAAGTTCTAAAATTGGTGGCTCTTCATAAAAAGTCTTTAAATGATCATGGCCTAATTCTAAAATTTCATAGATAGGGTACATGCGTGATCGATTCATGTTGAGGGATTAAATCTAGAGTTTTAAAATGCTCTTAAGGAGATGAAGATGGGGAAATGAACTAAGAAAATAAGACGGGTTCTACATCAGACAAAGACTCCAAAAAGAAACATAAGTCGTAATTTGAAAGAGTATTTTTCAAAGAGGATTCTATAGAAATTATAACTTTCACATATCCTACTCTAAGAAGAAGTTTTCCATTACTAATGTCTATTATAGCGCACGAGGTTACGAGGAAGGGACGTCCGAGGATTAGTTTAACCTCGATATCCTCTTCAATATCAAGAATGACAAAATCTACCGTGAAGATAAATTTTTCAACCTTGACATGCACAACCTCAATAATATTCATAGGGTACTTTATAGATCGATCTGCCAATTGTATACTCATTCTTGTTAGAGTAGGCTCACCTAATCCTAATTTTTTGAATAGAGAATATGGCATTAAATTTATAGAGGCTCCTTGGTCTTCTAATGCATGTTTACCGAATAAATCTCCAAATAAGCAAGGGATAAATAAACTATCAGGTTCGTTTAATTTTTTTGGAAATTTATTTAGTAAAATAATTGAACACACTTCGCTTAATTGAACGGTAGCTATATCCTCAAGTTTCCTTTTATTAGATAAAAGATCTTTGAGATACTTGACATATTTTGGCATTTGGGAGATAGCTTCACAGAATGGTAAATTTATTTGAGTTTGCTTAAATATATTTAAAAATATCCCGTAGTGTTCATTATTAAGGTCCTTCATAAATTTTGACGTATAGGGACGAGTTGGTACAAATTCCTTAGTTTTAGTTTTGGCAGAATCTTTTGGAGAAGGGGGTGGAGAATCTATTACCTCGGTGTCAATGGGAATTGGAGGGGTTACTAACTCCTTTCCACTTCATAATGTGATAGAATTTGCTTGCTCCTTTGGGTTAGGCTCTATATTTCCTGGTAGAGCTCCAGATTGACGATCAGAAAGCATTTTACAATTTGTCCAATTTGATTCTCCAAATTGTGTATGGATCCCGAAAGATTCCTAATGTTTGAGTCAGTATTCTCTATATATTTGGTGAACGCTCCCTTGAGATTAGGAGGATTTAGAAATTATGGTGGAAAATATCCAAGTGGGTTTGTGGGATACACTACATTCCCTGGGTTACTCCAAGAGAAGTTAGGATGATTCCTATAATTTGGGTAGTAAGTGTTACTGTAATTGAAATTACCTGAAAAGGTGATCTATTCAGATTCCCTATATAATCTACATGTTTAGTAGTGTCAGAGGGTTCCCGGGTAGGATTATAAGTATAAGTAGATATATATCCCATTTCTTTTGTTTAAAATCTCGACCTGAAGAGATATATTTGAAATCATAACTATATCGTAAAGTCCAGACAATTTATTTGGACGGGATCGAGGTGTGTTCTACTGATACGTATTCATAGCCAAACCTTCTATAAGCTCTTGGGCGGTTGCCGGGGTTTTGTTGTACATGTTCCACCAATGGCAACACCAAAAACTTGATTCGTAGATTTCGTAACCTGAGATCAGTGTGTGATATGTGATATGTGATTGAAATGATGAGATGTGATTAATTACACATTGGGAAGGCAAGTGCACCTATCATTATAGAGTATAGAATCAAGTATCATATTTTTTGGGTCTGCCGAGTAAACGTACTCATAAGGAAGACCTATTATTCTGTCTTAACAATATAGTGAGTGATTTGCAAATATAAAAGATAAAATGCAATAAAACTAATTGAGAGAAATTTGATGAGAAAAAAACTAGCACTTGATTTAGAATCCCTTAGTATAAAATGAACATTAATTAAAAGTTTAAAGTGCAAGTCCCAATAATTTGTCTTTAACCGAAGAGGTTCCCAATTTATGTTAACGCCCCTCTTAGGAATACTGCTAACGTTTAACCTTAGGTGGCACGATTAAGACCCCTCGGCCAGTTGAACCCTATAAGCTTTCTTTAAGAGGTGAACCCCTCTATTGGGTTTGACAGCAATCTGGAATATTTGAGTTATCCTCTATTGAGGATTGCATGATAACCCCTTTAATATTTGTGTGATCTTCCCATATTCACAACCTCTTGATAAAATCTAGGATACAGATCTATGATCGAAGACTAGGAAGCGATATGTTTAGTAATCTACCAGTATCCACAACCACTCGATAAAATCTTGGATACGAATCTAGAATCTATCTCGCTACACGAGAATTTGAATAAATTTTAATCCAAGACATCCCGAAGCAAATTAAAGTAGAGAGCTTGCTAGGTGAATAAAAGAAAATCAATGTTCATTTCATTCCATAGTTAATCATGATCAAGTGTTAAAGGAAGTTTAACTACACATCATGATGGAGAAACTACATAACATGATTGAGAAATACATGATTACTTTAATGGAAAAAGCTGGAAATATTAAACTACAAAGCTTAATTATAACTTGGAACAGAAATTAAGCTAAGCTAAATTATGAACTAGAAATAAAAAATAAGGAAAGATAGTACCAAATAACAGAATTTCTCCACCAAAATCTCCCTCCTTAGATCAAGTAGAAGACTTGTAGTTATAGGGAATTTGCATGAGTGTCATGCCCCTGGGTCACGCCCGTGACCATAGGGTGTGTATGGTACGGAACTGACGCAATAAAAAAACCCGAGAAATGATGGGAACCAAACTACCAAGTGTCATTTCTTTATGAGTCACACCCCTTGGTCACCCTCATGGCTAGGGCGTATAGCATACGATACTGAAAACGGCGAGAACAATGACTCGATATGGAATGATGGTGGAGGTTACTAATGAAGTCACGCCAGGGGGTCACGCTCATGACCTGGGCGTGCCTGCTAGAAATGGTCATCGACTGAAACTGGCTATCATAACTTTGGGTCACGTGTGGAGCCTGGATGGCATTCCATCCCCATCACACACGTGATAGGGACGTGTAATTTTAAATGGCGTGGCACTTCATTCTAAATAGCAGACACGCCTCCCTGGTCATGCCCGTAACTAGGGAGTGTAATATTTATCTGACATGGAAACAACTTTTGAAAGAAAAGGCGGTACACGGTCTGTGACTGAGATCACTCCCCTTGGTTATGCTTGTGACTAAGGCATGTAAAACTTGAGTTCTAAGAATTTTTTAGAATTTTACCCTGTTTACATCAGTGCGCTTCAAATTTATATTAGTAGCCAAAAAATTCATGAATTTCAAAAAGAAGATAATTAGGTACTTAAATTAGAGAAAGATACACAAAAATCGATAAATATAAGATAAAAACTATAATAAAAATAAGATAAAATATGAGTCATCAATACCCAGATAGCTTGCACCCTTCTCCATTCCTTTTAAGTAAAACAATAATCGCAGTCAAGATGATCGTTTTAGGCACTCTATGGAATCAGACTACCTGCTCAATAAAGAGTCTTGTCCGAATGTCAACAACATCACTTTGTCGATTTGGTATAAATTATATTGGCCTCCCCAGCCCATAGCTTGATAGGACGGCCGCCGGCACCCCCAGCACTATGCTAGAAAGGGTTCAGCCTAACCAGGTCTGCAGACCATGCACCCCAACCCCTCTCCCCGCCTGTTTTTCAGCAGCGGTAGGTTGTTACCACTTGGGATCAAACCCAAGACCTTGATAAGAGACTCTTTACCACAGCTCTCATCACCACTGAGCTGCAACTCAGTTTGTGATGAGAGCTATGGTAAAGTGTCTCTTATCAAGGTCTTGGGTTCGATCCCAAGTGGCAACAACCTACCGCTGCTGAAAAACAGGCGGGGAGAGGGGTTGGTGTGCATGGTCTGCAGACCTGGTTAGGCTGAACCCTTTCGAGCGTGGTGCTGGGGGTGCCGGCGGCCATCCTATCGAGCTATGGGCAGGCCGTTACTAAAAAGTGCACTTTTTTACTCAAAATGCCTCATTAATGCCTAGTTAAGGGTAGGTTATTTCCTACCCAAAACTCATCCAAATGAGTTGGAATTTTGTACAGAGCTAGGTTTTATAGCCAGGGACCACTCGCCAAAATTTTGGAGGGTTTGGAGGTCATTTGACCACTTAGATAAATTACTCTAACTTTATTAAATTAAAACAAAAAACTTAGGCAAAGTGTCTCCAAAAATTCCCATTTTTGGACAGCCTCTAGGTATGGCTAAGGGTAACCCCCTGCCCAAATTTCATGTCATTTTAACAAGGGACGAAGAGTGGGCATTCATTTTAGTTCCTGCCCAACTCTAGGTACAACCCCACTAAAATGGGTGCTGCGGTCAAACCACTCACCCAAATGAGTTGAAATCAATTTTAAATTAATCTAGACTCGAAGGGCTACAACTTTTGTGACTGGCCATTTTCCTAAATCGGCATCTAAGTGTCTCGTTTTGCAACATCAAAATGACCCATTTAATGTATATTTACCTTATATACTATATACTTAATTTTATATTATAAATATGTTTTACTGTTCATCTTCTACAGAATCCGAGAACTGAACTCAGAAACATATTTTTCCTGTAGCTCTTCCGCGAACCGTCGCCGGCCGTCCGGTCACTTCCCTGGCCAGCCACCACCACCACCACCTCCGTCTAGGCGATGGCTATCGATCGGCGGTGGTTTGGCCGCCGGAGGTGGTTGTTTAACCCGAAAAATATATTTTTCATGGTTTTTCCCTGAAAATGCGAGATAGGTCCGGCTCTGTTGAGCACGAACTTCCTTTCTAAGATCCTAAGATCTACCCACAAAAGAAGAAGTAGAGGAGGACCTTATTTGCGGTTTGGAGGCGAGATGAATGTCAGATTGTCATGGCGCGGTGGTGGCGTTCCCGAACTTCTCCTTCAGCAAGAACAATAATCTAAATCCGTTTGGTCAAGAGTGTAAACCTCTCATCTTGCTCTAAGGGGGCTTTTATAGATCACCAAGTGGGGAGGGAAAAGGGTAAGCATTTATGGCCATGAAGGCTCTCCTCTTCAAATTATTTCGGTTATGGTGGAGGGAGAGGAAAAGGTAAGATGAAATGATGTGTCCAAGTGGCGATTTCCTATTAGACCAACTCTTCCTCATTTTATAAAGTGATTAGAGAAGGAAACGGCTCATAAATACTCCTGGTGTAACTCCCCATAATCAAAGTTAATTCTGGCATGTGTTAAAATAATTTCCAACCTTGCTGACATTTCGGCCTTTATTACGGGCGTGACACGTAGGTCACGGGCGTGACACTAGCCCATTCGTCATTCTCAAGTCGACGACTGATTTTTCTACGACGGTTCACGTGTCACCCCCCATGTCACGGGCGTGACATGCTCGTCACGGGCGTGACATGTATTCCTCGGTCGACATTCGTCGAACTGAGATTGACGGTCGGTGGGGGCGTCACGCCCTAGGTCACGGGCATGACGTGTCGGTCATGGGCGTGACCAACACGTGGCTGATTATTCAAATCTCGTCGATCATCTTCCTGAGGTCGACGATCGTCGAAGGGGGTCACGCCCTATGCCACGGGCGTGACGGGTCAGTCATGGGCGTGACCAACACGTGACTGAAAATTCAGAGCTCGTCGATCATCTTCCTGAGGTCGACGATCGTTGAAAGGGGTCACGCCCTAAGTCACGGGCGTGATAGGTCGGACACGGGCATGACCAACCTGTGACTCGAAAATTCAGAGCTCGTCGATCGTCTTCCTGAGGCCGACGATCGTCGAAGGGGGTCACGCCCTATGTCACGGGCGTGACAGGACGGACACGGGCGTGAGCAACCCGTGACTCAAAAAATTGGCCGATGGACTTCAATGCTTGGGTTCCTAGGGTTCTATCATGGCAGACCGACTCTTAGGGGTCTAGCCAGAAATGGAATGTTACATAAATCAGGCTAATTTTGTGAGGCGATCTACCATGACCCATATAGAGTTGCTTCTTGCACGTGGTCGAGGTAGACCGTGGATATATTTCATCGAGATATCTTCAAATTTTCACAATGGTATTGGCAATTATTACAATAATCCGCCTTGATTTTGGCACTTTGCGTTGACCATCTAATATGTATGGCAGTGCAACACACAATTTGTGAAATCCTTCTTAATTCCGGGCCAATATAAAGTATGACGTACATCAATATACATTTTAACTATACTAGGAAGAATAGATTGAGTACCTGGGTTGGTATACTTCTCGAATAATCTCCTCTTGGATGTGGAAGGGATAAATAATCGGCGCTTGAACTGTAGAATGCCATCATATAAGTTGTAATCCTCCTGCGCACCTTCTCGTAGTATTTGGATGATTGGATCTTCTTTTGGATCAAACTTTTGGGGTTCGTGAATCCGATCTCAGATATTGCACTAGATATCCATCCAGTACAGTTGGGCTTGGTACCCACACAAGATCTCTTCGAGTGATAGGAGTAATGCTTAGATCTACTAAGTATTGTATCAACTCCACTGATATTACCTCCATCCAACTCTCGGCCATCGCAAGTTGATCACTCAAAGCATTTGTAACCTTGTTGGCCTTATCATGGTGGTATTGAATGGCAAAGTTATAATCGCACAGGAATTCAAACCAAGCATTGCCCGAGGTTTAGCACCTCTTGAGTGAAGACATATTTGATACATTTATGATCTGAGAAGATTTTGTACCTAACATCATATAGATAATATCTTCAGATCTTGAGGGAGAAAACTACCACACCCAATTCCAATTCATGGGCTTGGTAATTAAGTCCATATAGCTTCAATTACCGAGAAATGTATAATATTACCTTGTTTTTTTGCATCAACATGGCTCTCAATTCTTGTAAGGATGCGTCGGTGTAGATTTAGAATGTAACATCCCAAAATTGGAAAACAAAACTAAATATGGTTATCGCCAAGCGATAGTGGCTATCGCTGGCGATACCACTCAATGCTCTCAACACACTCGATATACTTGATGCACTCAATGCACTCGACGAATCGTTGAGTAGACTATCATGTGGAGATAGTGTATATCGCTCGGTGATATCAGGACATGTGTTAGATGGCCGAAAAGCGGCCGAAGAGTGGTGTTGACTAGGGTCAAAGCGCCTACCTATGATATCGCCCAGGCGATAGCGGATATCGCCCGGTGATATCGTTAATTTTGACTTGTCAGCTGATATTGTGGACCTTTATTCCTATTAATGAGAGGATCGTGTGGCTAAACTTACTTCGGAGGCTTCTTAATCAAAGAAGAGGTGAAGAGAAGAATCATTTCTCTTCTCTCACTCTCTCTCATCGATCTCATCAAGTTCTTGGGAGAAAGGAAGAAGAAGGCTGAGGTTGAGCTTTGCAAGCTTGGAGGAAAAGATTTCGTGGTCGGAATCAAGAGCCAAAGCAAGATTCGTGAAGAGGAAAGTGAGAAGATCCTTTCCATCTGGATAGAAGACTTCATCATTGCTCTAAAACAATCTGAGAGGGTAACAATCTTCCTTCTTGGACAAGTGAAGTCCTCCTTTTGCATATGCATGGAATCCCCCACCAAAAGGTGGAAAAACAAAGGGAATTCTGATGGGTTGATATGTGATATCCCAGGGTAGTTTTGCATATAGAATCTGGAAATCGCAGTACATAATATGCATGCTGTATGAAGCCCGATTGGTATGGATTTGTGATATTTTTATTTACGTGTGAGAGAAGACTCTGAGTTTAAATGGGTAGTTTATGTAGTTCGAGGGGGTGTGTCTATTAAATCAGTAACATGAAGTACTGGGGATGTGATCCAGGAAAATACCTAGAAAATACCACGATTTTTGGATAATTGTAGATATCACCGGGAGAAAGTGAGTATTGCAGGCAATAACTTTGTGTGATCTAAACTTCATAAAAGTCTAGTTTTCTGGCACTACATGATGTTGCACTTGTGTTCTATAAAGTTGTTCCAATTATGACTGAGTTTGGAGACAGAAGAGGTGTTCTGTTGTTAATGCCGGACGATAGTGGCTATCACTAGAGATAGCTCCCAGATTGTCTTGTACTTACAAAGCTTGTCTCGTGGAGATCGTGTGGCTTACAGGTGAGATGTGAGCTTGGGTGCCCAGCTTTGATGGCCTTGAGAGCCATTAAACATAACATTTGTTATTTTTGGATTACGGGCAAGGGGATGCTGACTCGCGTCATGTCGATTATCTATAATGGTTCCGTCTTTCGGCGATGACATGAAGATTTGAGCACTGTGCTGTGGCTAAAATGTACCTGCATTATGCTAATCAGACTCGTAGGACTAAAGTAATTGGCTTCGTCGATCGCATAATGAGAGTCTTAGGTTGTGTGCTGGAAAGACTAAACTGCTCAATGTTGATTGTTATATCTTGGACATCTAAATGGTGGTGGGGATGGGTATTTCCAGTTCATCGAGAATGTGCCCTGAGTGCACGGAACATTTGACAGTTGATACATATATTTGTGATATATTGAAAGGTTCTTGAGTTGTGTCTTCTTGTGTTATATCTATATATATGGTTGTTATGCATGCAGGGAAGGTAAACTGATGCCCCAGGTATGGAGTAAGGTCGTTATAAATTGGTCAGCTAAAGCTGATTGTTGCCTTATTTTTTATCCTTGTGGTGGATTGTCACTATGTAGGTGCTAGAGAGTAGAGTGCAAAATAGCAGGTTACTGCCCTTGATGCTATGTCGATCCTTGAATGCCAAGAAAAGAATTTTATTGTTTTAATATGGGGCTGGCCTGCGAGCTGATGTTTGTAAACTACCATGTTGAAGAATAACTGTAAAGCCTTAAGGCCAGAACTTTTGTGTATTTTGTAATAATATTCCTGTTATATATATTATAGGACATTCACATGTATTGAGTTCAATTTAACCCAGGAAGCTTTCGCTAGAATGCTCTGAGTTAGGATTCGTTTAGTCTTTTGATATTTAACTTGTAACCCCGCTGACTGTTTGTGGAATGTGGAATGGGGCCCCGGCCGGACCCTCTATTATATTTCATGTGACAGATGGAGGTGTTATAATTTGTTATCAACTAGTCTTTGTCTTCCTTCTGCACATTTGTAGTCAAATTCTTTTGAGGGGTGGGGAGCACGTGTATGTGCTTATCGTATAACAAAATAAACTCAAGAATGTCTACTTAGGAATGAATATACACATATGTAAGGAACCTGTGTGTTCCTATTAGTCGTGGTGTGCCTTGTATGTGGTCGCTAAATTATGTATTTTACACTTTTAGGTAACTCGAAGTGGTGCTGGGTAGTCTAAACCACAATATTCTGTAGAAAGTGCAGCACCAGCTAATGTTCCTACACCTCCCCCTTCTGTGGAAATGATACGCTTAGTTGCTGAGGCAGTGTTTACTATGATAAATGCATAGCTTACTGGGCAGGAGTGGCCTGCGATGGTACCAGTACGGGTTGGTGTCGCCGAGCCTATAGCTATTAGGCAGGTGCCTGCTGAGCCTTTGGTTGATAGGCAAGCGACTAAAAGGCAGCTGAAGCACTTCATGAGTTTTAGTCCTCCTACGTTTATGGGTACAGGATCCCCAATGCAGGCAAGGGTCTTACTTTCGCGTGTTAAGAGAGTGTTAACGACGATAGAAATAGAGGAGGGGCAGAAAGGTAACCTTTGTCCACTTTCCTCTTAGAAGGAAGAACCTAGACTTTGGTTGGGATGAGTTGGAGTTACACCACTTTGCGGGGAGATGACTATCTGAGATCTCGATGGAGGAGTTTTATCGAGATTGTTATTGACAAAGCATCTGTCTTCATCGGAGAGGATTTCCATTGGAAAATGAGTTCCAGCATTTGACTCAGGGTGAGGGTACTATGAATAACTACTTGCATGAGTTTATCATGTTGGGATGCTATGCGGGATCTACTTTTGTGGACGAGGAGTGTAAGACCAATTGGTTCTATGAGGGACTGCGATATGAGATGACGTTCCTGCTCTCCGGTCCAATGAATCAATGTTTTCAACTATTGGTTAATATAACTCATTCGTTGGAGAAAGACACGAAGAGGGTGCAGGGCAAGAGTGACTTGGCTATGATAAAGCCCGAGTTCAAAGTGTTGAGTTCTTCAAAATCATGCTATCAGAAGTGGAATAAGAAGTCGAAGTATTCTGGGCAGGCTCCATCCTCTACTATTTATGGAGCAACATCTGGTCAAAGCATACGTACATGTTATACTTGTGTCAAGCTGGGACATATATCCCGGGATTGTCAAAATGGTCCTCCAAAGGTGGATAAAAAGGCAGGAGCATCTTACGCTGAGAAGGGAAAGGCTATGGAGTCCAATGCATCCTAATATGCTCCAGCTCAGCCAAGGGTTTACAATCTTGGCCAGCAGGAGGCCATCCAACAGGCTGATGTCGTCATAGGTACGAGCAACATATAGTTTTCATGCTTTATATACTTTATACCTTGTGAATTACTTGTGTATAACTTGATGAATGTAGGCTTCGTCCTTTTAACATCCCCCATACTTCTAGGCCACCTAAAGTTAGGGTTAGGGTTTGAGTGGTGTATGGAGGCCCTATTTTGACCCTAGCTCAGCTTGAACTTTGGGAAAATGATATGTGCACCCTCTATATTCATAAGTCAACATAGGCAAATTCACACTCACATGAACTCACCACCTCAAGGTAAGCTCACTAACACTTCCCTAACCCTAAAAGAGAGGCAACTAAGCGATGGACTCAAGGCTAGGCCAATCTAGTGGTTGATTTACCAAAGTCAACCTTAGGTCAATATGAATCAAACCACCCCCTAAGAGGTCATGTTGGCCTCAAAACCTAAAGTTGACCCCACCCCTAGCCTTGTAATGTCATTAGGGACCATGTGGGCCCAAAATCCCCATCATGGGGTCACCAAGTTGACCAGTTTAACTTAAGTCAAACTTGGCCCTATTTAGGTCAAAAGCATGCTATTTGGCATAGTGAGCCCAATTAGGGCATCACCATGACCCAATAAACATTGGGTGGTGTCAAGGGACATAAGACACACCCCTTGGACTAGTCAACCAATCAAGTTGACAAAAGTCAACCCCAAGGTAAACTATGGTCAAATTAACCCTAAAGGATAAATTAGAGCTCAAGCCAATTCAAGTGGGCTAAGTCCTTGCCCAAGGCCAAACCTAAGGCCCACTAAGTTAATTAAATTTATTTAATCTGAATTAGGTGACTTAATTAGGGTTTAATGGAGGTAATTAAGGGGGAATTTTCTTTTGGAGGGGAATAATGGAGGGAGGTCAAGTGACACTCATTTTTCCTTCCCCAACCCCTCCTTTCATCTCCCCTGATGAAGCGGAGGAGTTTACAAAAGTTTTAGGTCGGCCACAATCAAGGAGGGCCATTTATGGCCATGGCCTACCACCTCCCAAGCTTGGATATCCTATATAGAGGCCTCCAAAGCTCAATTCGACCCTTTCATCACCTTTAGAAGCCCTCAAGCAGTTGAAATAGACTCTTGGATTGAAGCTTTTGGTGGAGAATTGAGATCGGGAGAAGTTCGCCGGAAAATGCCAAAATCCATGGCCACCCGCTGGAGTAGCCGCCTCTAAGCCCGAAATCAGGCATGCTTCTTGTCATCTCACCTTGTCCTAGCATCTTAGATCAATAGGTAATGAGTCCGAGCTCAATCGAGCTGAATTCTTTTTTGAATTTCCATGGAAAAATCTTGAAAATGTTCTTCTCGGGTTCGCCGGAAACTGCCTCTCCGGCGGCCGTGCCGCCGCTCGACAAAAGCAACCACCTCAACGGAGGTGGTGGGTGTGGTGGCTGACCGAGGAGGGGGCTGGATCGCTGGAAACTAGCCTTGGAAATGGTTCCAGATCGGGAGAATCGGGGTCGCTGGCTGGAGGTTGAAGACAACTCAATCACCGTTGGATCTATTATAATATAAATTATTAAATAGTTTATTTGTTTAACCCTTAATGAGCACCTTTTTAAATCAGAAAAATGAGGCCCTTAGAAGTTGAACCATAAAAAAGCCCAACATAAAAAAGGTAGCCATGTGAGTCTACTTTAATTAGAAATTAAAATCAGGTTATTTGGAGCAATATATATTCTTGTAGGGTCGTTCTTGTTGGACTTGTCCTTAGGGTAGGACAATCACAATATCCTCAATAGCTTTTAATAGGCAAAGGGTATTGATTTGAAAATTAGGTCATTGTAGAAAATACCCTAGATAAATCTACAGTCCAAAAATGGGAATTTTTTGACAATATTTTTCTATAGTTTAAGGTAAAGTTTTTGTTTAGTGAATCCTACTTGCAAGTTGTCATGTTGTATGTGATGTGTTGTGCATTTAGCAAAAAAGATGTATCTTGTGAATTTAGCAAGATTGGCTTAGTCAAATCCAGTTAAATTTTATACATGCAATTTTTTAGTGAAAGTACACCTCCATATGAAGTTTTAGAAAATTTGGAGTTGATTTACTTAATAAATGATTTAATTAGTAATTTTATTACGCAAGTATTTTAGTGAAATTAGGGTGACTAAAATAGTTGCAAAAATTATGAAACCTTGGCAATATCAATGATTTAGTATGATAAACATTATAAATTAATTAGAATTTTTGAAGGTCAGAATCTTAGAGTTGTAGTTATAATTACCATTTTCTCCTTTTATATTATTGAGATAATTGTACACATATGGAGTTATAAAGTTATACATTTTTGGAATAACTAATTATGTACCATTTGTAACCTCTAGTAATTTTTCTGAAATTATTTAATGAATATTTTTGGTTCTTCATGTGTAACATGACCTAATGAATTGAATTTTTAGTAATTAGAAATTAAATAGTAAATATTATTGGAATGACGTTAAATTTGGTCCAGACCCATTATTACTCAAGATGATGTTAGGATAATTTTAACTTGCTGGTTTGATAAAAAAGAGTGTCACTTCAAGTTCAAAATCACATGTGACAAAAATTTGGAAAATTATAATAATTGCTGATTATTTTAGGAAAATTATAAAACTCTGGCATTAGGTCTAAGATGTCATGATAAGTCTTAGTAAATAATCTTAGGTCCTTGGGTCAAGTGTTGAATGATTTCTATTCATACACATGTACAATATTATATGGTCTACATTTAACAATTTTGGAAAATTAGTGTTTTCAGCAGTTGATACCTTGGAGAGGTCACACACTTAGTAACCCTGAGAGTGGATTTGATTAAGGGTGGCATAACATTAATAAGTGCCTTGAGAAATGGAGAGATGGGCTTCAGCCTATCATAGTTCCTAGTACTATTGCGAGCCCTTCACAAGGTAGACCTCGGGAAGTCCAAGGTTAACCATAAATCGCTAAGTAATTCAGAAGTTAGACAATAGTAATCTGATAGGATTAAGGAATGTTATAGAGATCTCACCCATGTGCGGGATGGAGTGATATAGGGCATGTTGGTCTTACGAGCTGGTGGCTTGGGTTATTGGTCGATTTCAAGACAGGTTGGTCATGCGAGTTAGAGGCTCGGGAGGGTATTGTTTTACCTGGTTTGTGTTTATGTGGTGTGTCACTCGGTACTTGTCCAGTCGGCACACCGATGGAAGTTCGATGACTCTGGTGCGGCGTGTAAAAATTTCGGGAGACCGGTAAGAAGTTTATATCGAGGTCTGGAAGACTACGTCCCCTAAGAGCACACTTGACAATGGAATACTGGTAGTTGCCAGCAAGAGTACGCAGGGGATCCGCTGTTATGTTCTTAGCATTGAGGCGTACGAGAGGTCTATGCTTGGTAGTGTGTCTGCCCACCGAAGAGTTGAGAAACTAACTCCACTACTACCGTGAGCCACAACAGTTGGTACCTAATAGGTTGACCACCTCCAAAAAGTGGGGATGCATGAAAGGTCTGTGTACAGAGTCATGAGTGTGAGTTACATAATATAAATTGCATTGCATAGTATGGCATGACATACGCACTTGAAGATCCTCATCATATAAATTAGTATGAGTTCTTTTATATGATGAGTTACTATTTCAGAAACCTTAACTTATATGTTTGTATGAGCATTCATATAAGTTTAGGTACGTTTCTGTGATGGTAGTGTAGTTGCTTTACTTTACTAGTTTTACTTAGTTCCTCTTACTGTACTTATATATTGTGCTAGTTATTGCTATTTTATACTTTTACTATTGCTTATACTAATATTGAATTGCTAGAGTATTATTTATTTATACCACTATCACCTGCTTGTACATTCTGCTATTATTGGTCCTCCGCTTTCTTCCTCCTACGCGATGCCTAGGAGTCGCGAGGGTGAGGCAGGGATGAAGCAGCTAAGTCTAGGTTGACGGACAGTCATTTGACCACATCATTTTAGGGTCATGAGGAGACACTGCCACTGTTCGACCAAGCGGAGCCAGAGATTGAGACACAAGGATTTGAGGAGCCAGAGCTGTGCACTACTACTACTCCCCATCGTCAGGTTGATGGTCATATTGTTTAGCTTCCACATTATTAGTTGAGAGAGAAATATTTATGATGGCTATGTACTAGGCATAAGCTCTATTACTCTTTAATTTATATTATATGGACCTTTTTATTAGATGTTTATTATATCTATGATTTGATGTGTGGACTTCTTCTTTTGTTAGCTGTGTGAATGATCATGTTTGCCGACAGGGTCGATGTATTATGGTCGAAACTAATTCGTAGTTAGTGTCATTGTAAGACAGAGGTCCTGGGCATAATATATCTCCTCGGCCATGCCCAATTCTCAGGAGGAGGGATTTTACAGTTGGTATCACCATACCACAATCATAAGTGTAAGAAGCCCACAAACCACTAGGCCACCCAGCTCGAGCTTCAGTTTGTGGACAAACTAAACATCGAAAGCTATTGTGCACCCATGTGAGAAAATCACATCTTTTGCCCACATAAATAAGATGAGGCCAACCTTATGTAACTATTGAAGTGTTTCAAACTACAGGATACGGTTCCCCCTTTGCCATCTACTCTTCCTTTTCTGCAATTAGAGTTTGGCCAGACTCTCACATCCATCCTGGATGCCTTTAGAGGTCAGCAGGTTCTGGCACCGCAGTCAAGCCCGAGCTTAAACTAGCTGACTACATTCTAAGGCCTCTCCCCTCTGACTTACTATGGGAAAGAGATGGCAAAAAAGACGGAGGAGTAGCTGGACACTATCCAAGGGTTTCTAGTGGGGATCCTTTGCCTGGGAAACCTAGTAGTAGCCTTGGCAGTTACAACACTGGCAGGCCATGCCAAGAGGTGGTGGAAGTCCCTTATGGACTCTACCTTTGCTTTTTATGAGTATTCCCAAATCAGCTGGAATTAATTTAGAGACGCTAAAAGATAATCTTATGGGTAGATAATCACCAAGAGGGGGTGAATATGCGACTTTTAAAATACTTTAGCAAATCTTTATCACTTAATAATTTTAGCAGTTATAGAATTTTGAACAAAGCACAAGCAACAACAATCCAAAGCACACTGCACACACAGAATTTATAGTGGTTCCCCTATCTTGGGTACATCCACTTTCCCCTTCTTCCTCACTAGCAATGTGCTAGATAAGGTTATTGCCCCTCCTCTTTAACTCATATCCAAAGATCTTACAGTCTCAATTTCTATTAAGAAACCTACACTCAAACCAATAGGTCCTATCTCAGAGATTCTCCCAATATCCTACCTCAGGTCCCTCAAGAATCCTACCTCAGCCTTTATAAACTAGGCTTACAACTCAGTGATTCACCCAAAACTACCTACCTCAGGTCCCTTAAGAACCCTACCTCATTCTTTATAAATTAGGCTTACAACTCAGACATAAGTTCTTCTACCCACTCAGATCTCAAGGATATCTTACAAAATAAAGAAGTAAAGTGTAAACAATAACCTTCAAAAAATAGAATGTCTGTAATTCTAACTTATCTGTTAGCACAAATTCTTCAACTCAGCAGCAATGGATTTCTTCTTGATAAATTGATTTGCTAAAAAGTTAATTCTTTGGATCTGCAATCTTCTTGATATTGATCGGCTTGAATACCTTGAAAAAATTGTAGATCAGATCCACCTTATTCTTTAGATCAACTTGGTGAAGGGATCTGGAGATTTTCTTGAAGACCTTTGTCTTCTTCCTTCTCCTCGGAATTGTAATAAAAATGAGAATTTTTCTTGTTGGCTTGATCGATTCTATCTCTCTCTTGTTAGTGAAGACAACCACTCTATTTATAGCTTTCATGGATGCCTGATAACTAAATGATGGCATCAGACTCTGACATCATTCTTCAAATCCTCCCTCAGACTGTTTCTATTGAAATATCTTATTCCTGTAGCCGATGTGATAGGTCTGACTGGTTTTGACACTTCTGTGTTAACTCTGCACATTTTCTGAAACATAAGGGTCGAGATTTCCAAAGTGCATCGATACTTGAGTCGAGACATTTTAGCAGTCTCGACACCATTCTACTTGGAAGAATTTCCATCTGAAACTTGAGAGTGTCGAGACAGTTGACTTATCTCGACACAAGCATTGTCTGTGTAGATACTTTTAATTATGCCTTGTGTTGAGACAGTTGGATTTTCTCAACACAACTGTCTTCCTGATGTTGGAATGCCTATTCTTTAATTCTTCATGGTGTCGAGGTAGTTGATTTATCTCGACACAATTTTACTTAGTAAAATTTTTTGTCTTCTTTGTGTCGAGTAAGCTGGCTTAGTCTTCAAGGTGTTGAGACAACAGACTTGTCTCGACATAGCTGTGTTAAATCTTCTGTATCAAGTTAAATGACTTGTCTCAACACACCTTCTACAAAGGTGTCGACACAGGTGAAGTGTGCCGATACTTTTGTATTTAGCCAATTTTCTGCATAGCAGGTTGTGAATGCAGACTGTGCTAACTTCACTAAGCATTTTGCTTACTTGTCTCGACACAGCTTCTGCAAAGGTGTCGACACAGTTGAAGTGTGTTGAAACTTTTTTACTTAGCCATTTTTCTTCAAAATCTAGTCAGCTTCTTGTGTCCACCTGTCCAATCAATATGAAATTGACATCCTGTACACATAAACTTAAATACACATCAAATACAAATATGTGTATATCATTGAGTTGAAAGGGCTTCTTCAAATCAAGTATATTGTAACCAATGTAACCAACAATCTCCCCATATTTGGAGAAGTCATAACCTCAATTCAATGATATACAACATGATACCAAAACATGATGATAGAGTTATAAATTCAACAGTGTTGTACAACATATGAAGTGACACAATTGATAATACATATAGAACATAGTATAACCAGAATTTTCATTATAAATTTGTTAAAGGGTTACATTTGTGTAATTTGTTATACTGAACTAAAAGTAAAGGTACAAAAATGCTTAGAAAACATATTCTGAGGATGCTCTGTTATTTGATGACTATGCCTTCTCAAGATTGTTTCTTTGCTTTTACTTCAGGCACCTTGACATCTGCTATCTTTTTACCTTTATCAACCTTGGCCTTAGAAATCTCTTCCCCCTTGAGCCTTTGCCTCTCAAAATAGTGATAAGGCTTGGGAAAGTATTTACTGAGCTTAATAAAATTAGCAGAGATCGTCCCTATCTAAAGATCATGTCTAAAATCTTGGACAACCTCTTTCCGCTTTAAATGTTTAGCCCATTCTTGCTCTTGGTACCATTTTCACATATTAGTAACATTAGCATTACCTGCTTTCCATGCAGTTAGTATGATTGATCTGGAGGTTGGGCTCCACTGTTCAAAGTCAGGCCTAGCTTTAGATTTTTCCCTAAACCTTTTCTTTGATAGCTGAGCCCCTTTCTCTTTCAACATAGCAGATGCAAACATCTCCACCTCTTCACATATAACATTTTGAACTGGTGGTGGAGGACTGTACATATGTTGAACAATAGCTTGAATAGCTTCAAATTGAATTTGTGCAGGAGGATTGCACATGGATTGCTCAGCAGCTTGAGTTACTTCAAATTAATTTGGTTGAAAACCAGACTCAGCAGTTTGGTCACCATCATACCAAAGGGGAGGATGGCCTAAAGTGTCTCTGATGTTGTTTAATATACATGTAGCATGCTCAGAACTGGCCCTTATCATTACCCTCTCCCCCTTTATGACTTCTCTTTCTATGTGATCTCTGTGGTCATTCTTGTGAAACCTTACTTTACCATCCAAATAATTGATGCCTGAGGTTACAGTGTTTTTGGCCTTCAGTAAATTATTATCCTAATCCTTATTAGACGCTTTGATATCTTTTAACAGTGAGTCTGAGTGAGTTGTCAGTTGAGTTTCCATGTCCTTTTTAGCAGCAGCTATTTTTGTTTCTAGAGCGGTAGTCTGCTCAATCAGCTTGACCAAGGATTCATTGTGCATGACAGTCATGTTTTCATCCAAAATCCTTTAATTTTCAAGGGCATATCCTTGTTTGACTATCATTTCATCCTAAGTCTTCTTTGCTTCTTGTTGTTGTTTAGTAATATAAATAACAACATGAGCTCCTTTCTGAAAATAATCTGTCATGTCTGTTTTAAGAAGATTTACTTCAAATCTTATAGATTTTATTTCCTAAGCCAGTTGAAATTGCAGCTCCTTATTTCTTTCATCCACATAATTTTCAAGCTGTGTTCTTTATTGGTCAACATAATTTGAAGTTGCACAAACAGTGAGCTTGAGTCTTATTGAGGAGCAGGAGTTGGTTCAGACTGAATAATTCTTTTATAGCTCTTACTTTTCTTCTTCAGTTTTGCTATTTTTTTTAAAGTGTAACTTCTTCTACAGATTCAGAAGAGTTGACTATCTCAACAGATATTTGTTGTCCCGCATCTTCAACTCTTGAGGCTAGATCTGGCAATTCCCCCTTAACTATTGCAACTTCTTCATGAATATTGATGTTTTCTAAATTAGCATCTTCTTGCTGAATTTCTGCTTCAGGAATATGGTGCTCTGGAGTTGCAGCTTTCTCCCCCTGGATGTCAGATTCTTTTTTCAAAAGAATTTCCTCCACAGTCTCCTTAGTAACTATATCCTGATGTTCTCTATCAGTTTGTTGTTGTTCAAGATATTTGACGACTTCCATTATTATTATATGTATAGTATCTATATCAAGATTAGGAAAACCATTGATGTTATCCCCCTCAACCTGATGTATATCTTGTACATTATCCCCTTCCACCTGATCACCAGTTCCAGGTGAGGGCCTAGTAGATTTCTCAGTAATTGCTTCTTCTTGTTTCTCAGAACTTGAGCTTCCTTAATCACCTGAATCATTGGAATACTCATCATCCACAACTACAGTCTTCTTCTTTTTCTTTTTCTTTGTGCTAGTTTCAGGTTCTTCCATTGTCAATACTCTATCCCACCTTGATAGAATCCTCATATTCATCCTTCTCATGTGGTTGATTTTTGATCCAAGCTTAAGATTTAGATTGTCTTGTATGACCTGGACTAGGTATAGACTTAGAATCCTGGCCATGTTTGGCTTCTTGATACTTTCTGCTATCTTCTCAAAGAATACTCTACTCCAGTTGGTCTTGAGTTTGAATATTACTCTTGTCATAAGCTCAAACATCTGAGCTGATATCCTGTCATGTGCTCCAGTTTTACACAACAACACCTTCCCAATAATTTTTTATTGGAATTTCCCTTGAGAGTTCATACCCTTCCTGTTCAGGGTATCTCCAACCTTAGAGACAGATGCTAATCCACACCACACCAATCCTTCAGCAGTCTTTGTGGTGTCTACTTCATCAGCCTGCTCGATTCTCGGTATTTGTAAAAACTTTGCCAACCTCCTGGGTGTGATTTAAACTTTGGCTCCATTCACTGTAGACATAATCTTAGTGAACTTGTATCTAGTGTTGCATAAGAGAAGAATTCCATTACTTCTTTCTTCCAGATGTTCGTTGGTTCAGAAATCAGATAATCTAACCTTGCTACTTTGGTTAGGTCAATGACGTTCCTGATTTCTACTTGTGCAAAGACGAATCCGTTACGCACGAGTTCATAACCCTCATTGATGTTGTCGTCGATCTTAAGAGTCATTGTAATGAAGAGAAAGTGAGGAAGAAGATGTGTCGACTAATGGAATTCTAGGTCTTGACACTTAGTGATAAATCTCTTAGTATTTTAGGCAAGCATAGACGACAACTTCTTTCTCACCCTATTTATAGTAGATGCCGCAGAAGTTGAAAAGTTGCGTGCTGCTAAAACTATTTAAAGATTTAGGAAATAACCTAGTGTCGACACCAGTCTTGAGTGTCGAGACAAGTTTGTCGAGATGTGTCGACTCAATACAAAATAAGTCTGTTGAGATGTGTCGACTCAAGTCGACACATGTTTTATGTCTCACTGCACATATACCTTAGGGTCTTGATACTCGTATGTCTCGACACCTACTTTAGTGTCTCGAAACCTAAAATTATCTTGTGTCGACACACTTTGATGTGTCTCGACACATTACTATCTATTGTGTCGACACATTTTCAGGTGTCTCGACACTGACTAGTCCAAATTTTGATGTTCTTAAGTGTAGATTCTTGACAATTATGAAGTTTTCCCTTGAAATCTAAATGAGTAGACTTATTTACTGAGCAATCAGTTGTATATTTATACTATAATGGTTTTACTCTAGATTTAACATTCCAAGTTCTAATTTGAAGGAATTAAATTTCTCTTCTTCCAAAGGCTTAGTAATAAAATCAGTAATTTGTTTACATGTTGGAATAAATTCTAAGCTAATATCTTCATTTTCTACATGTTCTCTAATAAATTGATATCTAATTTCAATGTTCTTTGTTCTACTATGTGACGCAGGATTGTTTACAATAGAAATAACACTAGTAGAATCACAGAATAAAGGAATTTTACTTAGCTGTAAGTTGTAGTCTTGTAACTGGTGCTTTATCCAAAGCAATTATGCACAACAACCACTAGCTAAAATGTACTCAGATTCAACTGTTGATATTGCTAGACATGTTTGTTTTTTGCTGCTCCATAACACCAGCCTCCTTCCAAGAAATTTACATGAGCCTGATGTGCTTTTCCTGTCTTCCTTACATCCTGCATAATTTGCATCTGAAAAGCATATCAGTTAAAAATCATTATTTTTGGGATACCATAGGACAAGATTAGGTGTGCCCTTTAGATATCTTAATATTCTTTTAACTATTGTATAGGGAGATTCCTTAGGGCATGCTTGATACCTGGTACAGACACTTGTGGCATACAATATGTCTGGTCTACTAGCTATTAGATAGAGCAGTGATCCAACTATGCCCCTATACAAGGTGGTATCAACTGGTTTCCCAGCATCATCCTTGTCTAAAGATATACTGGACCCCATGGGAGTTCTCATTGAAGTGGTTGTTTTCATTCTATACTTCTTGATTAACTCCTTGATGAACTTGGATTGATTAATGAAAAGTGCATCTAAAGTTTTCTTAATTTGGATACCCAAGAAGAACTTGAGTTTACCCATGCTACTCATCTCAAACTTTCCTTGAATTAATTTGGCAACCTTAGTGTAAAGTGACTCATCAGTAGAATCAAATATAATGTCATCGACATATATTTTTACTAGGATTGTCTTGCCTTTGACTTCCCTTAGGAATAGTGTTTTGTCTATTTTCCCTCTTGAGAATTTATTCACCAGAAGTAACTTGGACAGAGTCTCATACCAAGCCCTTGGAGCTTGTTTTAAACCATAGAGAGCTCTTAAAAATAAATAAACATGAGTAAGTTTAGTAGAGTTAACAAAACCTGAGGGTTGCTCAACATAGACTCTTTCTTTAAGGTTATCATTTAGGAAGGCTGTCTTCACATCCATTTGGTACACTTTTAAACTTTTGTAGGCTGCATATGCTAGGAAAAGTCTTATTGCATCCAGTCTAGCCACTGGTGTAAAATTTTGATCAAAGTCTATCCCCTCTTCTTGTCTATATCCCTTTGCAACCAGTCTAGCTTTGTTTCTAACTATAACACCATTCTCATCCAGTTTGTTTCTATATATCCATTTGGTTCCTATGATGTTACATCTATCTGGTTTGGGAACTAGCTTCAAGACATTGCATCTCTTAATCTTGTTCAATTCTTCTTGCATTGCACTTATCCAAAATGGATCCACATTAGCTTCTTCAAATTTCTTTGGTTCTGTTTGGGAAAAAAACTTGAGTACATCACAGTGTTGAGATGTTTGCTTCTTATTATCACACCCTGTACATCATCTCCTATAATCAATTCCCTTGGATGATCCCTTAGATATCTGATAGCAACAAGTAATGTGACTTCTTCTTTTAGACCACCTACATCATGCTGATTTTCTTCTCCCTGCTGTTCCTGTATTAGCACTTCTTCAACTATGTTGACTCCATCTTGCACATTCTGGCTAGCCGGAACAATATCTTTTATAGTCAGCTCCTTTAGCTTCAAGTCTTCACATATTGTGCTTGATGAACCTAGCTTATCATTATAAAACATAGAATTTTCATCAAATACAACATGAATAGACTCCTCCACTACTTGATCCCTCAAGTTATAGACCCTATAAGCCTTACTGTTGTCACTATAACCAACAAATATGCGATCATAGGACTTTTCAGCAAACTTGGATATGTATATTTTTCCATTATTTAGGACATAACATCTACATCCATAGATTCTGAAATACGTCAAGTTTGGTATTCTGCCCTTCATAAGTTCATAAGGAGTTTTAATCAATCTTTTGTTTATTGAAACTCTATTAAGAACATGACATGCTATGTTGACAGCTTCAACCCAGAAGTATTCTGGAAGTGAAGAATCACTCAGCATAGTTCTTCCAGCCTCAATGAGAGTCATATTCTTCCTCTCAGCAATCCCATTCTACTGGGGTATTCTTGGTGTTGAAAACTCTTGCTGAATTCCCAATTCTTCACAAAACTTTGTCATATAATCAGATTGAAACTCAGTTCCATGATCACTTCTAATTCTAACCACAGAGCTGTTCAGTTTATTCTGAATTTATTTGACAAAAGTCTTGAAGATATCAGGGGTTTCAGACTTTTTACTTAAGAAGAAAACCCAAGTGAATCTGGAATAGTCATCAACAATTACAAAGGTGTAGACTCTCCTTCCTAAAATATGAACTGGCATAGGACCAAACAAGTCCATATGCAAGAGGTATAAACACCTCACTGAGTCTTTGCATTCAATACTTTTGAATGAAGCTTTGGTTTGCTTGCCTTTTTGACATGTTGAGCATATGCTCTCCTTAGAGCATTTAATGTTAGATCCATTCCTGACAAGCTTTTTACTGAAAATTTTGCCTATTGACTTATATTTCAAATGAGCTAGCCTCTTGTGCCATTTGACACAGTGTGAGGCTTTCTCATTTGCAACTAGACATAAGGGTGAGTCTGACTTTAAACAAAGAAAATTCAAACAATGCACATTCTCACATTTAGTGCCTGTCAAGATGACCTCTTGGTCACTTGACTTCTTTATTTAGCACTCATCTTTGTGGAATGTAATGTCATACCCAAGATCACAAAATTGGCTTATTCTTATAAGGTTGTGTTGCAACCATTCCACATAAGCTACTTTGGTGAGAGTGACTAAGCAATTTGTGATCTTATCATAACCTTTGGTTATTCCTTTTTCAGCTCCACCAATGATCACCTTTGGTCCATTCTCCATGGAGAAAAATTCCCTCAAATTACCTCTTGCTAAAGTTATGTGTCTGGAATGCCCATTATCCAAGTACCAGATTGGTCTATCTATAGTACTTGGACATTCCTGCAAAATAAGAATTTATTTTTCCTTAGGAACCCAAGTTGTTTGGGTCCTAGGTTCTTGTTAGTTGTGGCTCTATTTAAACCACCAGTGTGTTTCTTAACTGGATATCTTTTCTGAATATGAGGTACAGTGTAATTGAACAACAGTCCAAAGCAAAGTTTCCCATCTTTCCACAACACCAGCATTCATACTTATTGTACCTCCTCTTAGTAGGAACAGAAGGAACTTTGTGCTGACATTCCTTAGAAGAGGAATCAACACACTTGACAGTTGTATTTTGACTGGGTGCAAACAAATTGTTTTGCCTCTTAGTTACAACTATCCTCCTTGTAGCAGACACATTAGGAATAGATTTCATATTCACATAAGAACTGGGTCCAACTTGTCCAGACTTCTTTATTTCTTTTCCCTTAGTCTGAACCATAGGCTGTGGAATGACTGGACCATTCTGTCTTGCAAGTTTTTGCCTCTTTTCCTCTTAGGTTTAACATACCCAAGACCACTTTCAGGTGTTCCTGAGAAGGTATCTATAATGAGCAATACAGTTTTAGGTTTAGAAAATTGTTGTACTAATCTTTTCTCATTCAGGAGTTTAAGTTCCAGCTCCTGAATAGTTGCATCCTTCGGCTTCAGCAATAGTATTTGATCATCAATGATCTTAGTCAGCATTGCCAACTTAGAAATTTGAAGACTAATTTTCTGAGTATCCATCTTATGAGGATACTCGAGACCATTGAGTGATGCTATTTCAGCTGCTTGTTCTTTGACAAGCTTTTTTATATTTACTAGGGCTTCCAACAGCTTTCCAAAATTGACCGTGAGTTTTTGTAGTTCAGTTACAGAGTTAGTCTTATGTGAATCAAACTTTGAGTCACATGAGTCTAGCTCATCCCTAGTCTTATATACAGAAGTTTTAGAACTTATTGAATTGTCATAGATTACCTGAGTATCTTGGCTGTCAAGAGCTTCTGTTTCTTAATCATCTGATAGTGTCATTAAATTGATCTCCATATCTTATTCAGAATCACCATAGTGTAATGAAGTTGTGGAGCTTTTCCCTTTGTATATGGCCTTTCTGATGAACTCTTCTACATAGGAGAACAGTCTAACAAGTTCTTCTTCTTACTCAATTCAGTCAGTATCACTATCAGATAAGGTCTTGGATTTCATTGCCATCAGACCCTTCTTTGATTTCTTTTCTTATAGAACTTCTTTTCTTTAGATTTTTTTTTCTCCTTCCTTTTTACTGGACAGTCAGCTATGATATGCCCAGGCCTGTTACAGCAAAAGCAAATAATGTCAATCTTAAATTGTTTTTTCTGATGAGAATCATACCTAACCACAAATTTTTCTCTGTGATTGTCTTTGCCTTTACTGGAGCATGATCTAGAAGGTTTCTTTTTATTCTACTACTTCCTTCTTCTAAACATTTTCTTGAATTGCCTGGTAAACAATGCCAATTCATCATCTGATAGATCTTTTGATGAAGAACGGACTCCAGTGTTATCTGTATCTTCATCCCTTTTGGGTGATAATGGGATTTCTCTTTTAGCTTTCTTAGATGTATCTACTTTGAAGTCCATAGATTTAGTCTGGGTTATACTTCTGGCAGAAGCTGCTTCAGCTTTTCTAGAGTTTAGTTGAAGCTTATGTGACATTACCTTCCCATAAAAGTCTTGGGGTAACATATTTCTTAGTTTCCCCATTTCTCTTACAGCACAAATCTTGATGTCCAATTCTTTATTTAGGGTTTTCAAGAATTTGTCATTCAACTCATAGTTTGAGAAATTCTTGCCATAGTTTCTTAATTCATTTATTAATCTAAAGAACTTTTTATAACATTTTCTTATAGAATCAGTTTTTCCTTGTCTGAAGGCCTCATACTGCTGGTTATTGAGAGATTTTCTGTCAGCTCTTACTTCTTCTGTACCTTCCATGTACACTATGAGACTATCTCACATTTCCTTGGATGTATTACAGTGCACTAGATTCTGAAAAGTTTAATTGTCTATTGCACTGACTATTTTGTTTTTTGCTCTTTTGTCCATGGTGACAAGTACCACATCATCCTTTGTCATTTCTGACAATTTCTTATGTGTTTGAACTTTTACATCTAAAACAGATGTCTTCATTGAGGAATATGGTCCTTCTTGTACAGTGACAAATATTCTTGGATATGACGCTTCCATGAATAATCTTACTCTCTGTTTCTATATAACAAAGTTATCCTTATTGCATATTGGCAGTTTCATATAATTGAGTTCTCTGTATGATTCAGAAGCCATAGATCTGAAATTTTTAATACCCTTTGGATCTTTTTCAAACTGTTAGGTCTTTCTTGAACAACCTCCCTATGATACCACTTGAAAGATAATCCTACGGGTAGATAATCACCTATAGGGGGTGAATATGTGACTTTTAAAATACTTTAGCAAATCTTTATCACTTAATAATTTCAGCAGTTATCGATTTTTGAATACAGCACAAGCAACAACAATCTAGGGTACATCCACTTCCCCCTTCTTCCTCGCTAGCAATGTGCTAGATAAGGTTATAGCTCCTCCTCTTTAACTCAGATCCAATGATCCTACAGTCTCAGTTTCTATTAAGAAACCTACACTCAGACTAATAGGTCCTACCTCAGAGATTCTCCCAATCACCTACCTCAGGTCCCTCAAGAACCCTACCCCAGCCTTTATAAACAAGGCTTACAACTTAGTGATTCTCCCAAAACCACCTACCTCAGGTCCCTTAGGAACCCTACCTCAACCTTTATAAATTAAGCTTACAACTCAGAGATAAGATCTCATACCCACTCAGATCTCAAGGAGATCTTACAAAATAAAGAGGTAAAGTGTAAATAATAACCTTCAGAAAATAGAATGTCTATAATTCTGACTTATTTGTTAGCACAGATTCTTTAACTCAGCAGCAATGGATTTCTAATTGATAAATTGATTTGCTGAAAAGTTGATTCTCTTGAGCTGCAATCTTCTTGATGTTGATCAGCTTGAATACCTTGAAGAAATTGAAGATCAGATCCACCTTAATCTTCAAATCAACCTGGTGAAGGGATCTGTAGATTTTCTTGAAGACCTTCGTCTTCTTCCTCCTCCTCGGAATTGTAATAAAAATGAGAATTTTTCTTGTTTGCTTGATAGATTTTCTCTCTCTCTCTCTTGTTAGTGAAGACAACCACTCTATTTATCGCTTTTATGGATGCTTGATAACTGAATGATGACATCATCCTCTAACATCATTCTTCAAATACTCCCTTAGACTGTTTCTGTTAAAGTATCTTATTCTTGTATTTGATGTGGCAGGTCTGACTGGTCTTGACACTTCAGTGTTGACTCTGCACATTTTCTAAAACATAAGTGTCAAGATGTCCAAAGTGTGTCGATACTTGTGTTGCGACACCATTCTACTTGGAAGAATTTCTATCTGAAACTTGAGTGTCGAGACAGTTGACTTGTCTCGACACAAGCATTATCTGTGTCAACACTTTTAATTCTGTCTTATGTCAAGACAGTTGGATTGTATCAACACAACTGTCTGTTTGATGTCAGAATGTATATTCTTTAATTCTTCATGATGTCAAGACATTTGATTTGTCTCGACAAAATTTTACTTAGCAAAATTTCTTGTCTTCTTTGTGTCGAGTAAGCTGGCAAAGTCTTCAAGGTATCGTGATAACTGACTTATCTCGACATAACTATCTTGAATCATCTATATCAAGTTAACTGACTTGTCTCGACACACCTTCTACAAAGGTGTCAACACAGGTGAAGTGTGCCGACACTTTTGTATTTAGCCAATTTTCTTCATAGCAGGTTGTTGAATTGAGACTGTGCTTACTTCACGCAGCATTTTGCTGACTTGTCTCGATACAACTTTTGCAAAGGTGTCGACATAATTGAAGTGTGTCGACACTTTTGTACTTATCCATTTTTCTTCGAAATCAAGACAACTTCTTGTGTCCACCTGTCCAATCAATTTGAAATTGACATCCTGCTCATGTAAACTTAAATATACATCAAATACAAATGTGTATATCATTGAGTTGAAGGGGTTTTTTCAAATCAAGTACATTGTAACCATTGTACCCAACAGAGGACTTGTTAGAGCATTTTATATCCCTGATGGACAGAGATGCGCTAGAGGATCGGTTTCTGCACCTCAGACTGGGAAACCGGTAAGTTTTGGAGTACCAGCAGGAGTTTTCACACTTGGTAGGATTCGCTTGTCCCCTGAGTGAGAAGGACTATGCAAAGAAATTTTATAGAGGGCTTCAAGACTCGCTCAGGCAGGATCTTTTATTCATCTCAGAGGCCAGTTTGGAGAAGATTATTAAGACGACGAAGAAATGGGTGACAGATCATCTGATGGTGCGGGGCAGAGAGAAGAGACCGTGTTGGTACCCTAGTTTGATTTGAGTTTAGTCTTGCCTTTTTAGTCCCTTGACCCAAGAAATATCTATGGTCATTGGTTAGTGGTCTAGCTGTAGTGCCTTCACTTTTCCAGATGAAGAATTTGGTTAAGTAGGTTTTTCGTTCGACTATAGTCGAACGCCGCTCGACTATCGTCTATCGGCTGATCGACGATCGTCTATCAGTTGGTCGACGCTCTGTCTGCGTTGATAGTTCGACTATCTGTTGATAGGTCGACTATCTGCTTGGCTTGGTACTTTGACTATCTGTTGATAGGTCGACTATCTGTTCCGCTTTGATAGGTCGACTATCTATTGATAGGTCGACTATCTGTCATCTTTGGTAGTTCGACTATCTGTCCTGATAGTTCAACTATCTGATAGTTCGACTATCTGTTGATAGGTCGACTATCTGGTCTGCTTTGATAGGTCGACTATCTGTTGATAGATCGACTATCTGTTTTCTGAGGTAGGTCGACTATCTGCTTGATAGGTCGACTATCTGTTTGTGCTTGATAGTTCGACTATCTGTCCAGATAGATCGACTATCTGATAGTTCGACTATCTGCTCTGATAGGTCGACTATCTGCCGGGGTAGTTCGACTATCTTCTTCGATAGGTCGACTATCTGGATCGTTCGACTATCTGCCCGATAGCTCGACGATCTCCGTGCGTCGGTCGACGATCTCCGAGGGTCGTTCGACGCTTTCTATCTGCCTTTAAATTTTGTATTTATTTGTTATATTTAATTAATTAATACATTTTCTGGCACGTTGTTTTAGTTGTTTTATGATAAAATTTCCAGGCAATATTTGCTCCATCCCTTTTGCCTGAGTCAAATCTTTTTAGATAAAGTTGTTTGTCTTATTAGCTGACATTATATTTTACTTTATCTGCTGTCAGCCCTTTATAGCCGTTAGACTGAAAAGACTTCTTTTTACTATAAAGAGTTTGTCTCTGATATGACTTTATTTAGTACTTTATTATCAGATTGCTTCATGCAGCTTCCTAGAAAAAGGTTTATCCCTTTTATAAATGTTTCTGCTGCAGAGATTGTTTTGTCTTCTTGATATTTACAGCCCCGGTCTCAAGTTTCAGAAGAAGACAAGTAATTCAAATTGAAGAGAGCCGTTTCTTGTTGCTGCCATAAAAAGGATCCTTTGAAGAAGGATTCAGGCTAGCTAACTAATTACCCAGTTATTCATTTAAGCATTCAAGCCTTCATCAAGATCAAGTTTTCTGCTCTCAGCATTTTCCATCCAACTGAGAAGTGTTAAGCTCTTCTACTCTTCTTCAACCTGAGTTCTCCTGCTTCCAGGAAGTTCAAACTCAGAGTTCTTTTGAAGAAGAAGAAGAAGAAGACAACTGCTTGAAGATTGCTAATTTTATTATTTATTATATTCTTGTAGTTTTTCCTTCAGATCTTTCTGAAGAGTTTTCTGCACTGAAGCAAGACTTCACCTGGACATCTTTGAGCTAGGGGGAGCCTTGATTCCTTAAGAGCTCTCTAGCTCAGTGCAAGTCTTTGTGCTTCTCTAATCTTTGTAAAATAGAGAAGACATCTTAACCTTCTTCCCCCTCCTGTACAGGGTTATTACTCCCTTCAAAAGTATCCCTTGGTGGCAGGGCACCTGATCAAAAACCTGTGCTTGGTTTTTAGACACCTGATCAAAAGTCTAAAGGGTTTCTGGGTCTACCTGAAGTAGATCCTGTTGGTGGCAGGGCACCTGATCAAAAACGTGAGTGGATTCCTACCGTGTGGGTAGAAGAGTGGACGTACCCAAGTTGTTTGGGGAACCACTATAAATTTCCTTGTGTCGTCTGGATTCCCTTGTTTAATTCCTGCATTGTGGCTGTGAATAGATATAACTAGGATTGCTAGTTGCTGATTAGGTTTTCCAAGCCTTAACTGTAATTACAGTTAACTTGAGTTTGTGTACATCACTCGTGTTAGGCTATAGGGTTAATTCTATATCTATAATCTTTTCATTCCGCACTTCACTCCAAGGGAGTTGGGTAGACCATTAAGTTTTGTCTAGTGCAAAAGTTGATAACTCTATTCACCCCCCCCTCTAGAGTAGTATCTATCCCTTCACTTTCAATTGGTATCAGAGGGAGGTTGACTGACTGAATAGGCTAACACCTAAGTCACATGATCCTGATAGATACCAAAGCTTATAGATATTCACTATCATGGCCCAGTCCAAGGATTATTCTAGCACCAGACCTCCAGCATGCAACTTAGCTAAGTTTGGCATCTGGAAGGCAAGGATAAAATTATATATGAATTCTATTGATGAAAGCATCTTTGCTTCTATTTTGTCAGGACCCCCAAGAGCACCTGCTGCTGCTACTGTCTCATCATCTGATATGAGTGCAGTGCCTCCTCCAGATTACAACGATGAGTACAAGAAGGCAAAGATAGAAGATGCCAAGGCGATGAACATTCTGGCTCAGACAATGTCTGATGAGGTATTCCAGAAGGTTGCTGACTGCTCCTCAGCAAAAGCCATGTGGGATACACTGAACCAGATTGTAGCTGGTTCAGCTGATGAAAGGAAGGACAGAAGGTCCAACCTGATCTCACAGTATGAGAACTTCAAGAAAACTGATGCTGAATCAGTTGAAGCCATGTACACCAGGCTCAGCTCAATCATCAATGAGCTGAGGACCCTGGACAAGGACATATCATTGACAGAGGTCAATGATAAGATTCTTATGTGCTTCCCTAGCACATGGGATCTAAGGATCTGGCCCATCAAGGAAGCCAGAAGTACAAATGAGATTTCAACAGAGGCCCTTCTCGGCAAGCTCAAGTCTTTTGAGCAAGTGCTGAAGACAAGGGAAGCAGAAGCTAAAGCAAAGACCCCCACTCCAATAAGAAAAGAGCAATCTCTAGCTCTTAAGGCTGCTGATGCTTCTGAAGGCAGCCAATCAAATGAGGAACTAATGGCATTGTTTGCCAAGAGGTTTCTCAAGATGGGGAGAAAGGAGTTCAGAAAGAAGTCTTCGCGCTATGAAGACAAACCAAGGTATGATCGTTCTCCTGCTAAAGAAATTATTTGTTATGGTTGCAGGAAGCCTGGACATATCTTGCCAGAGTGTCCAGAGGAGAAAAACAAAGACAAGAGGAAAGAAAAAGAACAACACAGGAAGCACTCCAAGTCATCCTCCTACAAGAACAAGAAAAAGGAGAGAGGTTTCATTGCTGAAACCTGGAGTGATTCTGATGAAGAATCCTCCTCCTCAAGTTCCAGTGAGGATGAGGAAGAGAAGAAGGCAAAAGAAGTTTGCCTCATGGCAATAGATGCCTGCAGCAACCACTCAGCTACAGAGAGTTCAGATTCAGATGAAGAGATGCCAACAGAAGATGAGGTACTCTCTTCTTATGACTTCACTTCAGAAGAGTTTAAATTAGATTTTAAATCTTTATGCTTAGATTTGATTAGCTCAGAAAAGGAGATAAAAAAACTTAGAAATAAGTTAGCTGACTCAGAAGTAATTGCTACAGAAAATATTAGATTAAAGGAAGATCTCACTACTTGTAGTGAAGAAATTAAATTTCTTAAAATAGAGTTAGCTAAGTCTAAGAGGTTAGAAGAATCACTTAATGGTAGAAGCCTTAAGTTGTTAGAAATTACCAGCATGACTAACACTAGGTCAGCTAATAACAAACTAGGCTTAGGAGCTTCTCCCAGTGAACCCCCAGTTCTTCTTAAAAACAATCTTTCAACTCCAGTGAACTTCATTTCAGCTAGTGGAATGAAGAACACTGAGCAAGTAAATCTAGTTAATAAAACCTTAAATAAAGCTAAGAGAGAAAAGAGAAAGAAATTTTTTAAAGAAATGCAAAGAGCGTCGAACGCCGCTCGACGATCGGAAGCTCAATGGTCGAACGAAGCTCGACGATCTGAGCACCCATCGTCGAACGTCGATCGACGTTTTCAATATGATTTTCAAAATCATAATCAGTACCATAGAAACCTAAATGAAAACAGAAACCCTAGGTTTGTTGACCCATCATCTGCATGGAGAATCCCACCTAGGAGATCTCACCCACTAGGTTATCACCCTCAGCCTGCATTTTCATATATTTCCAGTTTTTCTTATGTGAAAAACAAGGGACCCAAGGTTACCTGGGTCCACACTGTCTAAATAAATGTCTTGCAGGTGAAGGCCTATCCAATCACTCAAAATAAGTGGTATTTGGATAGTGGATGCTCCAAGCATATGACAGGAAATAAAAATCATCTGTCAAAATTCAAAGCTAAGCTCGGCCCAAAGGTTATCTTTGGAGATTCCAGCTGTGGTCAGACAGAAGGCTATGGCAGGATCACAATTGGAGATGTCACTTTCAAGAGAGTTGCATATGTGACAGGACTGAAGCACAATTTGATCTCAGTCAGCCAGCTATGTGATGCTGGCTACCAGGTTTCATTTTCTAACTCCTCTTGCAATATTACTTTAAATAATAATATTGTTTTAGTAGGCATTAGAATAGGTAATATTTATTTAGTAGATTTCAATTCAACTCATTCTGATATCTGCCTGTTTAATGAAGTAACACATAATAATAATTCTTTATGGCATAAGAGGCTTAGTCATGTTAACCTTAAAAACATATCTAGGTTATCTAAACACAACCTTGTTAGAGGATTACCTTCTTGCCCCTACAAGAAGGAGAGCTTATGCAAGGCTTGTCAGCTAGGCAAGCAAACCAAAAATTCTTTCAAATCTGTAAATAAAAGTGATTCTCCTAGAATCCTGTATCTATTACATTTGGACCTTTTGGCCCAATAAATGTACAGAGTTTAGGAGGGAAGTATTACACCTTAGTAATTGTAGATGACTTCTCTAGGTTCAGTTGAGTTTTCTTTTTGAGAACTAAGTCTGATAACTTCAAAGCCCTTACAGACTTTCTACTATGTGTGCAGACTGAGTACTCTACTCATGTGGCCTTGATCAGAAGTGATCATGGTACTGAGTTTGACTCTCTTCTTATGCAAGAATTCTGTGAGAGAGAAGGTATCAAACATAGTTTCTCAGCTCCTAGAACTCCCCAACAAAATGGGGTAGTTGAAAGGAAGAATAGAACACTCATTGAAGCTGCTAGTACATTGTTGGCAGATGCTAACATGCCTCTCTCCTATTGGGCAGAAGCTGTTAATACAGCCAATTATGTCTTGAATAGAAGTTTGATACACAAGCTTAGGTGTAAAACTCCTTATGAGTTGCTTAAGGGAAAGAAACCTAAAATTAATTATTTTAGAGTATTTGGTTGTATTGTTTATATTCATAATAATAATAAAGAATATACTAGAAAATTTGAAGCAAAAGCTTCAATGGGAATCATGCTTGGATATTCCCAAGTAAGCAAAGCTTATAGGGTTTATAACAAATCAACCTGTAAAATTGAAGAATCTGTGCATGTGTCTTTTGATGAGTCTCAGATGTTTTACAAGGAGAAGGAAAATTCTCCTTCCTCCAGTCCATTGCAGGTACCTGATGCCCCTCAAGAAATTCTTCAACTATCAACTCTTCAGATCACTGAATCAGACAGTGATGAAGACATTGCTGAAGCTGTTGTTGTACCACCAACAGTAGATCAAATTCCTCCTGAGGAATTAATCCCAACTGTTGCTGAAGATCACATCCCACCTGCTGATATTGTCACACTTAGAGATCACCCGACATCTCAAGTGATTGGAGACATATCAGCTGGTGTGCAAACAAGACATCAATTAAGACAGGATGTGATACACGCTTGTTTCCTCTCATAAGTTGAGCCCCTCACCTTTAAAGATGCAGAGCTAGATCCCCACTGGATCATTGCAATGCAAGAGGAACTCAATCAGTTTGAGAGATGTAAAGTTTGGACATTGGTTCCAAGACCTAAAGGCCAACTGATCATAGGCACCAAGTGGGTGTATAGAAACAAGTTGGATGCAAATGGAATTATAGTAAGGAATAAAGCTAGGCTTGTAGCTCAGGGCTACAGACAGGAGGAAGGTATAGACTATGACCAAACCTTTGCTCCTATTGCAAGGCTAGAAGCAATAAGGATCTTCTTGGCCTATGCAGCCTTCATGAAGTTTAAGGTATTCCAAATGGATGTCAAAAGTGCTTTCCTAAATGGTGAGCTTAAGGAAGAGGTGTTTGTTGAAAAACCACCAGGGTTTGTTTCTTCAACTCAGCCTTCTCATGTGTTTAAGTTGCAGAAAGCTCTTTATGGACTAAAGCAAGCTCCTAGAGCCTGGTATGAGACCTTAGCTAGTTTCCTATTAGAGCACAACTTTACTAGGGGAGTAGTTGATAGAACCCTTTTCGTCAAGCATCACAAGGACACAATCCTGTTAGTTCAGGTGTATGTAGATGATATTATTTTTGGCTCCACTGATCCCAAACTGTGCAAAAAGTTTTCCAACTTAATGCATTCCAAGTTTGAGATGAGTAGTATGGGTGTGCTGTCTTACTTTCTTGGTCTCCAAGTTAAGCAAGATGCTGATGGTATCTTCATCTCCCAATATAAATATGCCAAGGAATTGGTAAAGAAATTTGGGATGGCTGATGCTTCAGCAATGCCTAAACCCATGGCTACTAATGTAGTTATTGATTCTGATGATCACGGCAAGACAGTTGATCAAAAGAATTTTAGGGCCATTGTTGGTTCCCTATTGTATCTAACTGCAAGTAGGCCAGATATAATGTTTGCTACATGCCTTTGTGCTAGATTCCAGGTCAACCCCAAGGAATCTCATTTGATTCTTCTAAAGAGAATCCTGAGATACCTGAAGGGATGCCGAAATCTAGGACTTTGGTACCCAGCTGAGTCAGAATTTGAATTAATTGGATATTCTAATTCTGATTATGCTGGTTGCAGAGTTGACAGGAAGAGCACCTCAGGAACTTGCCAGTTCCTGGGAGAGAGATTGGTCTCTTGGTTCTGTAAGAAGCAGGCTTCTGTCTCAACTTCAACTACAGAGGTTGAATATATAGCAGCTGCCAGTTGTTGTTCACAGATCCTGTGGATTCAAAACCAGCTTGTGGATTATGGTTACTCACACAAGAACACCAAAATCATGTGTGATAGTACCAGTGCTATCTCAATTGCACAAAATCCAGTGCACCACTCTAGAACGAAGCACATTGAGATTCGGCACCATTTCCTGAGAGATTGTGTGGAAAAGAACAAGATTTGTCTTGAGTTCATATCCACTGAGTTTCAGAGAGGTGATATATTCACCAAGCCCTTAGATGAACAGAAGCATCTGTTCTTTTTAGTTCAACTAGGCATGATCAATGGACGAGACTAAGTGTGACTATATCTGCCAATGTTGAAACTTGTTTGAAGATAGTCGAACGACGTTCGAAGATAGTCGATCGGGTCAAGCCCATCGTCGACCTATGGTTGATGAAAGTTTGTCTGATTGAAGATCGTCGACCGGCATTCGACCATAGTCGAACAAGTCGAGCTCATCGTCGATCTCTGGATGACGACAGCTTGTTGTTTGAGAAGCCAGAAATAGTCGAACGATTGTCCGACTACTCTGCTTCTGGACCGATCGTCGAACGACCGTTCGACCATCGGGTCTAGTATCTTTTTAATAGATCGACTATCTCCGGTCCAATATAAAGCCGATAGTCGACCTAGGTTAAAAGATCTTTTGTTTTATCGTCGACGGAGCGTGACTTTTCGCATTCTGTCTTCCCGCTTGCGATTTTCTGCCGCTTCGTCTCCTTCGTCTTCTCCGTCTTTCTCGCGCATTCTCCAGCAATTCCATGGCGGTTTCTCCAGCAGTACTAGCTGTTGTGAAGTTCGATGCAGGCTTCAGCGTCGATTTTGACGCCTTTAGTAGCTGTGAAGCAGGAGTTGTAGAAATTCTTCAGTTATGCCGGGACCAAGGTCTAGAAAGATTAATGTCGACAAGGATAAAGTTAAATATTCCCGAGATCAAGGAATGGGCTTTCACTTCGTCATCTTCTGACGATTCGATGACTGGCACCATCGGCGGAGAAGAGGTAATTTTAACTCCGGCCGTTTTGACTGATATTTTTGGATTAGTTAATGGTGAAGATGATTATGAGCAAGATGCTCAAGAGTTTGGAAGGATGCTGACTGAGCTGGGACATGTAGAGGGCATTCCCACGAAGCTGCTCAAGGTCAATTTTCCCTTTAAGATTAAATTTCTCGCTGAGTTAGTCGGAAAAGTGCTCCTTGGAAAGCACTCTGCTCATGACAATATCACAAGGCAACAATTTGCACTGATGTGTGCAATTGTTAATCGGAAAAAGATTGATTGGGCAGGAGTAATGTTTGATTTGATAAGGAAAAAGAATAGTAAGAAGGAAGTTACCCTCGGAAGGGTTATTGGAATTTTCCTGAAGGAAAAGTATCCTCAGCTGCTGGTCTCCGTTGCAACAACCATAAATGCGAGCAAGAAGATGGACCCAAATCTGTTCTCCAAGTGGAAGAGAATTTTTGTGAAACCCGCTCTCACAGGGGTTGCTCCAGCGACATCAGAGAGCACCAGGTCTGATTCGGTCGCTCCTCACCCTCAAGAAGCTGGCTCAGCTCCTTCCCTTCCCTCATCTTCTTCTTCTTTGCAGTCTGCTTCAGTTGAAGTTCCATCAACTTCAGCTGAAGTACGACTTTCTCCTTCTCCTATTAGAGAAACAACCACGGTTGTTCTTCCTTCCCCTCCAGCATCTCCTCTTCCTTCTCATCTGGCTAGGATATCTGCTCCTAGTTTTGATCTGTTAGGATCTGAGAGGATTCCAACACCTCCTCAGTCCCGTATTCATTCTCCAGTTAACACTCCTGTTAACTCTCCAGCTCCATCTCCCGTTCGATTTCCAGTTAACACTACAACAATCTCTGCTGCATCTCCATCCACTACACTTCCATCATCTTTTGAGATCACCCCAGCATTCATTTCTGGCATTCTGGAGTTGATTACCCCTTCAATCAAAATCATGATTGAAGAGGCAATTGCTCCACTTGCCTCCTCCATTGCCTCCTTGACTGCTTCCATCCAATCTCTTTCTAAATCTGCTGAGCCCTCTTCTTCAAGGGGCCTGGTTTCAGTTTCCACTGAAATCAGGCAGGGGGAGATGTTCTGTGAAGATGCCTCAGAGCCTCCAGCCTCCCTTCCAGCAGTTCAAGAAAAGTCTGATGCAGTTCAAGCTCAAGATCAATCAGGTTCAGTGTTGTCTGACAAAGATATATCTGATGCTATTATGCTATCTGAATTTGCTGTGAAAGTTTGCTTAGAAGATCTCACCACTCCCGTGGTTGCCCATTTCCTAGAAGGGATTATTGCATCCTACCTAGATGAATCTTGGGAGTTGGTCAAATATAAAGGTAATTCACTCATCTGCTTTGTTGACGAGTCAATTAATTTGCTAGCTTGTGAATACCTAGAAGGAATGATTTTTGCTAATTTAGCAGATCTGTGTTCATAATTCTACAGATTATATTAAAGAAGATTTAGTTGCCCAGATTATAGTAATAGTTTCAGAAGCTGCTCAAGATATTCCTGATATTCAAGTAGATCCAGAATTGGATTCTTTTTTAGATGATATAGAAGATGTGTCTGAAATTCCAGAAAAGAAAGCAAGAGATGCTTGGAATCAAAGAGTTCAATCTTTGTTAGAGGAAAAAGAAAAAGATTTGCAAGTTGAAAAGTCAACTGTCTGGGATGATTCCCCAGGTCTTGATTTGGACTTCCTTCTGGCTCAGGATGCCATAGAAGAGGAAAAAGAGAAAGCTGGTCTGAAATTAAAGGAAAAGGCTGTTTCTGAAGCCTATGATCCATATGATAATCCTCCATCATCTCACTCTGATGATGAAGATGATTCTGATTTGTCTGAAAATTCAAAGAGAAAGAAAACTTCTCAAAAGAAAAGAAAAGTCGTTGCTCCTCCTCCTCCTAATCGAGAAAATGATACTCCATATTACATTCTTAAAGGAATTGACCCCAAATCAAAAGAATTTCAGTATTGGATGTGGTTCTCCAAGAACCAGCAGAAAGAGAGAAAGAGAACTAAGAGATATGACTCTCCTGCTTCCAGATGGACACCCAGAGGTCCTCCTCCACCTCCCAGTGCAGGAGCCTCTTGCAATCTCTCTGCTAATCCTTCTACATCTTCTGGAAAATCTGCACCTTATCAACCTCAGCCAAGGAAAAGCTATCAAAGTTCCCAAGGCAGATCATATTCTGGTTCTCAAAGACAAGTGAAGGAGGTTGTGTTTCAAAGACCAACTTTTTTCCCTCCTCCTTCTCCAAAGAAAAGAGTTCCATCTCCAATACCAGTACAGTCTGAAAAAGTTGTTTCAAAAAGTAAGTAGTTTATTTTGTTTTAAAATTCTAGCAAGAACTTTTGCTAAGTCTGCTCCCATGTCTTATCTAGTTAATCAAGATAAAGAATCTGATGCTACTCCTCCTGAGTCTGTTTATGAAAGTCCTGAGCTTGATCCTAACTTTAGGATGGCTCGCTTTCATGAATTGGTTGGAGCAACTCAAATAAGAAAAGCAAAAGCTGAAGGAAAAGATACTACTGGTTTAACCACCATGTCTTCATTCAGAAAGAAAGAGTTCGAAAAGTTCCAGGTTAATCCTGATGTATTTGACCCCTCAAAATATATGGAAAAGCACCCTGGAGCAGTTGTTCCAAGGGCTGCAGAATTGAAGATCATTGGTGTGCAGGACTTAAAGTTGTCAAAGAAAGAGGCTGATGATCCTCTGAGGAAAATTTCTTTTGTTCCTAGTTCCTCTGACCCTTTGCCAGATTCTGTAGACTCTTAATAGTTTGATTGACTGCTGTGTTATATTTGTTTTTTATCTATCTATTTGATAACTACCAGTTAATTGTTAACTATTTCCTATATTAATTTTATTGCTCTTTAGCTAGCTTCATGTGTTAGTTTTTGAGAGACTTAACTCAAATAGGGGGAAATTGTTGGTACCCTAGTTTGATTTGAGTTTAGTCTTGCCTTTTTAGTCCCTTGACCCAAGAAATATCTATGGTCATTGGTTAGTGGTCTAGCTGTAGTGCCCTCACTTTTCCAGATGAAGAATTTGGTTAAGTAGGTTTTTCGTTTGACTATAGTCGAACGCCGCTCGACTATCGTCTATCAGCTGATCGACGATCGTCTATCAGTTGGTCGACGCTCTGTCTGCGTTGATAGTTCGACTATCTGTTGATAGGTCGACTATCTGCTTGGCTTGGTAGTTCGACTATCTGTTGATAGGTCGACTATCTGTTCCGCTTTGATAGGTCGACTATCTGTTGATAGGTCGACTATCTGTCGTCTTTGGTAGTTCGACTATCTGTCCTGATAGTTCAACTATCTGATAGTTCGACTATCTGTTGATAGGTCGACTATCTGGTCTGCTTTGATAGGTCGACTATCTGTTGATAGATCGACTATCTATTTTCTGAGGTAGGTCGACTATCTGCTTGATAGGTCGACTATCTGTTTGTGCTTGATAGTTCGACTATCTGTCCAGATAGATCGACTATCTGATAGTTCGACTATCTGCTCTGATAGGTCGACTATCTGCCGGGGTAGTTCGACTATCTTCTTCGATAGGTCGACTATCTGGATCGTTCGACTATCTGCCCGATAGCTCGACTATCTGCCCGATAGCTCGACGATCTCCGTGCGTCGGTCGACGATCTCCGAGGGTCGTTCGACGCTTTCTGTCTGCCTTTATATTTTGTATTTATTTGTTATATTTAATTAATTAATATATTTTCTGGCACGTTGTTTTAGTTGTTTTATGATAAAATTTCCAGGCAATATTTGCTCCATCCCTTTTGCCTGAGTCAAATCTTTTTAGATAAAGTTGTTTGTCTTATTAGCTGACATTATATTTTACTTTATCTGCTGTCAGCCCTTTATAGCCGTTAGACTGAAAAGTCATCTTTTTGCTATAAAGAGTTTGTTTCTGATATGAATTTATTTAGTACTTTATTATCAGATTGCTTCCTGCAGCTTCCTAGAAAAAGGTTTATCCCTTTTATAGAATGTTTCTGCTGCAGAGATTGTTTTGTCTTCTTGATATTTACAGCCCAGGTCTCAAGTTTCAGAAGAAGACAAGTAATTCAAATTGAAGAGAGCCGTTGCTTATTGCTGCCATAAAAAGGATCCTTTGAAGAAGGATTCAGGCTAGCTAACTAATTACCCAGTTATTCATTTAAGCATTCAAGCCTTCATCAAGATCAAGTTTTCTGCTCTCAGCATTTTCCATCCAACTGAGAAGTGTTAAGCTCTTCTACTCTTCTTCAACCTGAGTTCTCCTGCTTCCAGGACGTTCAAACTCAGAGTTCTTTTGAAGAAGAAGAAGAAGACAGCTGCTTGAAGATTGCTAATTTTATTATTTATTATCTTCTTGTAGTTTTTCCTTCAGATCTTTCTGAAGAGTTTTCTGCACTGAAGCAAGACTTCACCTGGACATCTTTGAGCCAGGGGGAGCCTTGATTCCTTAAGAGCTCTCTAATTCAGTGCAAGTCTTTGTGCTTCTCTAATCTTTGTAAAATAGAGAAGACATCTTAACCTTCTTCCCCCTCCTGTACAGGGTTATTACTCCCTTCAAAAGTATCCCTTGGTGGCAGGGCACCTGATCAAAAACCTGTGCTTGGTTTTTAGACACCTGATCAAAAGTCTAAAGGGTTTCTGGGTCTACCTGAAGCAGATCCTGTTGGTGGCAGGGCACCTGATCAAAAACCTGAGTGGATTCCTACCGTGTGGGTAGAAGAGTGGACGTACCCAAGTTGTTTGGGGAACCACTATAAATTTCCTTGTGTCGTCTAGATTCCCTTGTTTAATTCCTGCATTGTGGCTGTGAATAGATATAACTAGGATTGCTAGTTGCTGATTAGGTTTTCCAAGCATTAACTGTAATTACAATTAGCTTGAGTTTGTGCACATCACTCGTGTTAGGCTATAGGGTTAATTCTATATCTATAATCTTTTCATTCCGCACTTCACTCCAAGGGAGTTGGGTAGACCATTAAGTTTTGTCTAGTGCAAAAGTTGATAACTCTATTCACCCCCCCTCTAGAGTAGTATCTATCCCTTCACTTTCAGACCGGCTGACGAGATATATTATGGTGAAAGAAGTAGAGGGCTGCAACGGGGCAGGTTCATGAGGAATAAGGGAGGTATAGGATTTCTCCGTCCTGGTGTCATGCCAAAGAAGCGACCTCCTGTAGTTCCAGCACCACCACTATACATCCAGGAGCTGTGGAGATTTGATGACAGAGGGCTCCCTCAGGTTGTATTCTTTGGATGCCACCAGCCTAGGAACATCATAGCCCACTACCCATAGATTTTCCCTCCACCTCCTCCACCCCCAGCAGTCCCTCCGGCATACCAGGGTAGTGGTCGAGGACGAAGTCGTGGACGAGGACCTCACGGTGCCGGCCGAAGGCCGGGGCAGATGTATGCACTAGATCTTGCCAAGCCTAAGAACCTTGTGGAGGTCATCATAAGTACTTTACAATTTTCTACTTTGAATTGTTTATTTAGTACCTTAGTAACCCATTATATAGATAGTTGATAAAAATAGAAACAAAACCTCAGGCATAGTACATGTGTGTGGTAAGCCCGCCCTCACCCTATTTGACACAGGAGCCTCACACTCTTTCATCTCGGAAGACTTCGTGAAGGATTTGGATAGATGCCAATGTTTCCCCGGACTCCTCAGGATAGTCCGACTTCCTAACAGATCGATGGTGCATTCTACTGCAATATGCAATATGTCTGTACATATTGGCGGGAAGCTGTTTGGTACGCCAACGACGATCCTACCGCTACCGGACTATGATCTTATTCATGGCATGACATGGCTACAATGGCACCATACCAAGATCGACTGCCTAACTAGAAGGATCACATTGAAACATGGGAACTCAGAGGTGGTATTCGAAGGTATTATGTCTAGAACTCGTTTATTATTATCATTTGTATAGGCCATTAAGGCCCATGAGCATGGAGACGAGGTATACATGATCTATTTCGAGATGGCGGAGGAAAAGGCCTCCATTGGTGATTTATTTGTGGTTCGGGATTTCCCCAATGTATTTCCAGAGAAGTTGCCCGGACTACAACCGCATAGAGGTGTAGACTTCCAGATACAATTAGTACTAGATGCGAGGCCCATATCTCAGGAACCTTACTGGATGGCACCAAAAAAGCTTGTGGAGTTCTGGGCTCAACTATGGGAGCTCGTCGAGATAGGGTTTGTTAGACTGAGTTCTTCACCATGGGGAGCTCCAATCTTGTTCATAAAGAAGAAGGACTGATCGCTCAGAATTTTCATTGGTTATCGATATTGGAATAATATTAATGATTTGGGATAGTATCACTATCACTTGGTCAGGATGATTAGTTTGACCCAACATGTATAGCTTAAGGTCATAGGTTATTCTTTCCAGGTTTGCAACTTCAGAAGAAATCTAGAGAAAAGCATTTCAACGAATGCAGAAATTTAGTTCGACGAAAGAAGAGCTGAGTTCGACGAACGACGATCTAAGTTCGACGAATCAGAGTCTTAACTCTGGGTTTTGCTCGACGAAATCTATGTTTTGTTCGACGAACTCTGATCTCAGCTTTGCAGATTCAGCTCGACGATAGCCAAGCTCAGTTCGACGAATAACATATTCAATTCGACGAACTCCAAGCTCAGATCGACGAAAGTTTTGTTCAGTTCGACTAATTCTCTACAGTGTTGAGACGATTTTATTTTAAGAAGCAGAATATTTTTAACAGCTTAATTTCAGTCAATTATGCTCTGGTATTTAATGCTAAATATTCTTAAAGAATATAGCCATTCCTGGCAGCATTAAATATGGATTGATCACAAAGTTAATATTTTACTTAATCAGCAAGGCAGTTAAGGAATGTTTTTGTTCTAAATATTTGAATACAACCATTACAAATTCTCAAAGAATCTCCATATCTATTCAAGGAATGTTTTCAAAATTTAAAGGCTTGAAATCTTCTCAGAGAATATATTTTCATAAAAATTACCGCTTATATACAGATTCAGACAGATAGACATATTAACATAATAGAATGACACAAAGTTTTTCGAACTTGCTTTCTACTCTCCAAGAGACAATCAAATTTTACATCAGTCTGAAATTTCTACTAGAGAGAAATATTGCTCTCGAATCTTTCTGCTTCAACATCCACTAGTCTTCTCGGAGAATCTTGATAGAGAAGACATAATCACTTTTTGTTTATTTTCATAAAATGAGTACAAGGTTATAAATCTCTTCAAAAGTTGACCTCTTGGTTTCTAAGTCACCTGATCAAAAGACTTAAGTTGGTTTTCGGCACCTTGTCAAAAGCTCAAAGGGTTGCTAGATCTCCCTTAGAAAATAGATCTTCTGGTGGCAGGGCACTTGATCAAAAACCTGTAGTTGATTCCTACCAGGGTGGTAGAAGAGTGGATGTACCTAGGTTTATTGGGGAACCACTATAAATTTCCTTGTGTCGTCTGTGATTGTTATTCATTTTATTTTTGTATTGTGATTGATTCTTTATATATATATCACTAGTTTTTAAATCCACTATAAAAATAAATTAAAGTTTTTAATATATACTATTCACCCTCCCCCCTCTAGTGTAAAGTAGATCTATCCCTCACTTTCAATTGGTATAGGAGGGAGGTTCTTTCGTCTTATAGGCTAACACCTGAACCAAAAGATTTGATAGATTTTATTTTTACCTAGAAATTTATCATGGCACAAAATAAGAAATATTCAAGCACTAGACCTCCTGTATGCAATCTTAATAAGTTTGCACTATGGAAGGCAAGGATTAGACTGTATATGAACTCTATTGATGAAGATATCTACAATGCCATCTTGACAGGTCCATCTCTACTAGTGGCAACAACAAGTACAAGTATTGTACCACCACCACATTGGACAGAAGAATAGAAGAAATCAAAGATTACTGATGTTAAGGCTATGAACATTTTAGCCCAAACAATGTCAGATGACATTTTCCAGAAGGTTGGTGAATGCTCTTCAGCAAGAGACATTTGGAACTTCTCTCAACACAATGGTTGTTGGATCTGCTGATGAGATAAAGGACAGAAGATCCCACTTGATCCCTCAATATAAGAATTTCGAGAAGGGAGAATCTGAATCAGTTGATGAGATATACACAAGACTCAGTCCCATTATCAATGAGCTGAACACCTTAGAGAAGGACATCACATTGGCAGAGGTCAATGATAAGATCCTTCTGTGTTTCCCTAACACATGGAATTCAAGGATCTAGCCAATCAAAGAAGCCAGAAGATTAAATGAGATTTCTAGAAAGACCATGTTAGGTAAGCTCAAATCTTATGAGTATCTAATCAGGACCAGAGAAGCTGAACAGAAGTCTTCACCCCCAGTAAGGAAAGAAAAGAGCATCGCTTTCCAAGCTACTGAGGAGGAAGAATAACATCCAGGGAATAAAGACCTCATGATTCTTTTTGCCAAAAGATTATACAAGATGGCCAAGAGAGACTTCAGGAGGATATCTTCCAGAAATGATGACAAACCAAGGTATGATAGAACACCAACTAAAGAAATTGCGTGTTATGGTTGCAGGAAGCTAGAACACATTCTTCTAAAGTGTCCTGATAATTAAAAGATTGACAAGAAGAAATAAAAAGACTTCACGAAGCACTTCAACAAACTTACTTCCAGTAAATACAAAAAGAAGGAGAGAGGATTTGTTGTTTATGGCAATCAATGGTAAGGAAGTCTGCTTGATGGCAATCAATGCATCATGCAACAATTCTGATGCTGAATCTGAATTTGAAGAGGATCAGGTAATCTCTACCCATGACTTTACTTCAGAACAATTTAAAAAGGATTTTAAATTATTATGTAATTACTTAATAAAATCTGAGAAGGAAAAAAAACTTCTCAGAGACAAACTAATTGAAATGAATAACTTGTCTTCTGAAAATACTAAACTTAAGGAAGACTTATAAATTCCTAAGGAACAAATAGTTTTATTAGAAAATAAATTATCTGGGGCAATAAAGTTTGAAGAATCCCTTAATGGGAGAAGCATCAAATTGATGGATATCACAAGCACAGTCAAAGTCAGGCTCAATGGCAAACAAGGCTTGGGGGCTTCATCTAGTAAGCCTCATCTTATTTAGAAAAATATTTTATTAACCCCTATAAACTTCATATCAGCTAAAGGAAAAGAAGTACTAGAAATTATAGTAAAATTACTAAAGTTTCGCAAAAGAATAAATCAAAGCAAAATGGAAATTCACAAAAAAATCATGTTCAACAAAATTCGTCGAACCAAGATTGATGAAATCAGTATTATTCGTCGAATGGTGATCGACGAACTCTGAACCAAGAATTTGGGTATAATTACTCAACAACTTGTGCTCGACGAAATCAATATGATTCATTGAACAGAGATCGACGAACGTGAAGCACAGAAAATGAATACTATCATTCTGTGAACCGAGCTCGATGAAATCAGTACTATTCGTGAATGAAGCTCGATGAAATAATTATAATTCGTCAAACCCAAATTTCATAATAGTAATTTTGTTACTTTTCAACAATATAATCAAACACAGAATTTTAAGAATCCTTTTACTCAGTGGATAATTCCTCCTAGAAGATATCATTCATTGGGCTATAAAGACAAACCTGAGTATTCTTTTATTTCTAATAATTATACCAAGAAAGTAGGACCCAAGGTAACCTGGGTCAAAAACATCTAATTTGTTTTATGTAGGTGAAGAACTATCCTACCACAGAGAAATAGTGGTGTTTGGATAGTGGTTGCTCAAAACATATGACAGGAAGCAAGGCTAATCGAATAGATTTTAAAGCTATGCTTGGACCTAAAGTAATTTTTGGAGACTCCAATTGTGGCCAGACAAAGGGCTATGGGAGTGTAAAAGTTAGAGAAGTTACCTTCAGAGAGGTAGCTTATGTGAAAGGTCTCAAGCATAATCTCATATCCATAAGTCAATTATGTGATAAAGGTTTTCAAGTAACCTTTAATAAGTCTTTACGTTCAATTACTTCTAGTTTAATTAAAATAGTTTTAACTGGAATTAGGCAATGTAACATTTACTTATTTAAATTTAATTCTGCTAATTCAGAAATTTGCATGTTTAATCAAATTAATAAAACAAATGATTTAAGGCATAAAAGGTTAGAACATGTAAACCTTAGGACTATTGCTAAACTTTCTAACGACAACATTGTTAGAGGACTACCTTCTGGTTCTTACAAGAAGGAAGGACTCTGTAAGGCTTGTCAATTAGGCAAGAAAATCAAAAATAGTTTTAAATCCATTTCTAAGAGTGATTCACCTAGAATTTTGTATTTGCTACATATGGACCTTTTTGGACCTATTGCAGTACAAAGTCTGGGAGGAAAGTCATATACCTTATTTATTGTAGATGATTTCTCTAGATTCACTTGAGTATTCTTTCTGAAAAATAAAATAGATAACTTTAAAGTTCTTTTAGATTTTCTTAAGAGCATCAAGATTGAGTACTCTACTCAGATTACATTGATCAGAAGTGATCATGACACTGAGTTTGAATCTCTTCTTATGCAAGAATTTTGTGAGAAGGAAGGTATCGGGCATTTTTTTATGCTCCTAGAACTCCTCAACAAAATGGGGTAGATGAAAGGAAAAATAGAACCTTAATTGAATCTGCTGGTACATTTTTTGCAGATTCTCACTTGCCCCTATCCTTTTGGGCAGAGGCAGTAAGCATAGCAAACTATATCCTTAACAGAAGTCTAATTTATAAACTTAAGGGTAAGACTCCCTATGAATTACTCAATTCTAAGAAACCTAAAGTTGACTATTTTAATGTTTCTGGTTGTAAATGTTACATTCATATTAATAACAAGAAACATTTAAGAAAATTTGAAGCCAAAGCTATTGACAGAATTTTTCTTGGATATTCTCAAGTCAGCAAGGCTTATAGGGTTTTTAACAAATCTACTCTTAAAATGGAAGAATCTGTACATTTAATTTTTGATGAGACTAATATGTTTTACAAGGAGAGAAATGTCTTTACCATAAAATCTTTTCAGGTACCAAATCTGAGTGAGAAAATGGATGAATTAATCCTAACACAAAAGGATACAGTACATCCTTCTCAACAGATTGCTGAAGAGAGTGATAAAGAAAATCATGAGATTTATGTTGAAAATATTATGGAAAATCAAATTCCAATAGAGGAATTATCACGACAAATAGTTGAAGAACCAACTCTACCTGTTGATCTTGTCACACTTAGAGATCACCCTAGATCTCAAGTGATTTGAGACATATCAACTTGTGTTCAAACAAGTCATCAATTGAATCAAGATCAGATGCATGCTTGTTTTATTTCTCAGATTGAACCTCAATCCATCAAAGATGCAGAACAAGATCCTCACTGGATCATTGTAATGTAAGAGGAACTCAATCAGTTTGAGAGATGTAGAGTTTGGGATTTAGTTTCAAGACCCAAAGACTATCCAGTCATTGGAACCAAGTGGGTATTTAGGAATAAGTTGGGTGCTCAAGGAATCATTATAAGAAATAAAGCAAGATTGGTAGCTTAAAATTATTCATAAGAGGAAGGCATAGACTATGTCCAAACATTTTCTCTTATTGTAGATAAGAGGCTATCAGGATCTTTCTTGCATATGCAACATTAAAGAAATTCATAGTATATCAGATGGATGTGAAGAGTGCCTTTCTAAATGGATAGCTCAAAGAAGAAGTTTATGTTGAACGACCACCAAGTTTTATGTCTCAACCTCACTCTTCTTATGTTTTTAGACTTAACAAAGTTCTTTATGGTCTTAAACAAGCTCCAAGAGCTTGGTATGAGTCTCTTGCTTGTTTTCTTTTAGATAATAAATTTAGTTGGGGCATAGCAGATAGAACATTATTTGTTAGACATCATAAAAATAAAATTCTAATAGTTCAAATATATATAGATGACATAATATTTGGTTTGATTGATTTCAAACTATGTAAAAGGTTTTCTGACCTAATGCATTCAAAGTTTGAAATGAGTAGCATGGGTGAGATTTCCTACTTCCTTGGTATATAAGTGAAGCAAACACTTGATGGTATCTTTTTATCCCAATCTAAATATGCTAAAGAGCTAATTAAAAGAATTGGGATGACAAATGCCTCAGCTATGAAAACACCCATTCCCTCAAATGTTGTAGTTGATAATGATGAGCAGGGCAAACTTTGTGATCAGAGATTATATAGGACCATCATTGGGTCTCTATTATAACTAATAGCTAGTAGACCAGACATAATGTTTGTTACTTGTATTTGTGCTATGTTTCAAGTAAATCCCAAAGAATCTCACCTAATTTTACTTAAAAGGATTTTAAGATATATAAAGGGTTTCCTAAATCTTGGACTTTGGTATCCAATAGAGTCAGAATTTGAATTAACTGGATTCTCAGATACTGACTATGCTGGAAGCAGAGTTGAAAGGAAAAGAACATCAGGAACTTGTCAGTTTCTTGGTGATAGGCTTGTGTCATGGTTTTTCAAGAAGCAAACATCTATTTCTACTTCAACTATTGAAGCTGAATATATGATAGCTGGTAGTTGTTGTTCACAGATTTTGTGGATTCAAAATCTGCTACTAGATTATGGATACAACTTAAATAATTGAACCATATTTTGTGATAATACCAGTGCAATATCAATTGCACAAAATCCAGTTCTGTATAGTAGGACTAAGCATATAGAAATAAGACATCATTTTCTTAGAGATAATGTAGACAAAATAAAATTAATCTTGTCTTCATTTCTACTGATTTACAAAGGCAAATATTTTCACTAAACCCTTAGATGAAAAGAAACAACTTTTCTTCCTAAATCAGCTAGGCATGATAAATGGAGAATCATTAGTTTTATTTTTGTTTCTAAGATCGACGAATTACACACCTTTTGTGAATTGATATTGCAAAAGGAGATGGACGAACCTTCCTTTTGAAACTTTCGTCGAACAGAGATCGATGGATTAGTTTCAAGTATTTTTCATCTAACAGAGCTCGACAAAATATATTTCTTTCGTAAAACTTTCGTCATCCGGAGATCGACGAAATGCATTTCTTTTCAGAATTTTCGTCAAACAAGAGTTCGATGTTTTGATTTTCGTCAAACAGAGTTCATCTTTTCGACTTTTGAAAACTTATATTTAGGTTTTCATCGAACTCTATCCCGCGCTTTCTCTATTTCCCGTCTCTTGCACTTGATCTTATCGATATTGTAGGAAAATGGCGGTGTCGCAGGTGATTCTTTTTGGAATGAAATTTGACGCATGTTTTGACATAGACATGGACTCCTTCAGCCATTCAGATCAGCTTTTCAAGGATATATTGCAACTGTTTGAGGCACAACATCTGTGGAATTTTATGCCTGCAAGAATCAAACTCCCCATCTTGGAAATCAATGAAAGGGTCTATACTGCAAGGATTCAAGACCCTACACCTGTTACTGGATCGGTCGCCGAAAATCAAGTTTCTCTAACACCTGATATCTTATCTGAATTTTTTGGTTTTTTTAATGGTGAAGATGACATTGAAATATCTCGTAGTGAATTTGATGAAATGCTAGATAGAATGGGTCATAACTAGGGAAACCCTAACCACCTATTAAAGAAGAACTTTTCTATTGAATATAAATTCTTAGCCAACATTATTAGAAAAGTTCTATTAGGAAAACACTATGCACATGACTATGTAACAAGACACCAGTTTATGTTGACGAGTGCTTTGGTTAATCAGAAATCTATGAACAGGGGAACAGTTTTATTTGTCTCAATTAAGAATAAGTTCAATAAGAAGGATGTCTGTTATGGTAGGGTACTAGGAATTTTCCTACATGCTAAGTGCCCTGAACTCCTTGTCTCATAGACCACCCATATTAATGCATCCTAGAGGCTTACTTCTGCCCTGTTTGGAAGGTGGGACAGAGTGATTCAAAAGCCTTCCAGGGCTAAATCCTCTAGGATAGATTCTAAAGGAACAAGGGATACTACAACCTCTCGCCCAACCCCAACAAAAGTTTCTGCTCCTCTTATTTCTTCTCCTCAACCATCTCCACAACATTCTCCACTACCTTCTATATCTGAACACCTTACATCATCAACTCCACATGTTGATGACCCAATTCATCAGTCACCACTACCACCCAATGTAACACCCAAGTTTTGAGCTTTAGTATTTGGACGCTATCGCCCTGTCGTAGCAGTTATCGCCCAGCAGTAGTTTAGTGTCGAGAGCGTTGAGTGGCCAGACATTGAGAGCGTTGAGTGCTAGCGCGCAGCGCTAGAGTTAGAGTAGGCGGTAGCATCGACGATTTATTTTCCCTAGCGCTCGGGTTGCCCGGTGGTAGACATACCGTGCAGGCGGTTGCTAAGTGGCGAGAGTGTTGTATAGTCGGATGTCGAGAGCGTTGAGTGCTAGCGCACAGCGCTAGAGTTAGCGCAGGTAGTAGAAATGACAGTTTTATTAGCCTACCGCTCTGGTTGCTCTGGCGGTATACTTACCGCGCGGTGGTAGTGGACGGAAGCAGTTCTGTCGGTTCGTTTCATAATCATCCGATTTATCCTTAAATCTGATCCAAGGGCAAGGGATCTTCCGCCCAAAGGGTCTTATTAGGGCTGAGAGTTGTCTTTTCCTCATTCCCCATCTTCAAGAGTGAGAAATAGGGTTTGGGAAGAAGAGAGAGTGGAGAAGGAAGAAGAAGCTTTCTTCCACCATTGACGGAGCTTCGGAGCTCCGATCGTCGTTCCGAGACCAGATCCGTTGAGAGGGCGGAGAGGCGCTCATTTTCATCCATAAAGATCAAGGATTCCTTGGCAAAGAAGAGGGGTCATAAGATAACGACACTTCTTCTCTTGGTTTCTAGGATGCGCGCATAACATCTTTTCTTTTCAGTTTTTGGGCTCCAGATCTCTCAAATGAGAGGGGTTTGGGTTGCCATGGTTCAAGAGGAACCTCCGGGTCAATTATGTCCATCCCCAACATGATTTTGCATTAGAGATCCGCTTCTTTAGTGGATTAGGCAGTGTGGGTGAAGCTGTAGTCGCGACCGTTAGTCCGACTCGGTGATGTTTCATAGGGAGCCGTAAGGATTCGGTAGAAATCCATTGCAGCAATATGACGTTGTGGTGTGTTCATTTTCCCCATTTTCTTGAGTGAGTACTTATAACCGAATCCGGACAGGTTAGCTCCGCATTGGCGGTAGATGGTTTCCTTGGTACGCGGGGACGTTGCAGTACAAATGGTGGATTAGGATGGGAATGTTTATGGTTGTGTTATTCTAAGGCGTGGTTATGTCTCCGTGGTCGGCTGGCTATCCCATGGCATACAAGTCATGTGTGGAGAGTGTCCCGGCGAGACAAGTCCCCTTTTGTGAGACAGGCGAGAACGCCAAGCATAGGGCAAGCATGGGCAATGAAGCCATGAGCAGGTGGGGTCCAGCAAGGGTTATTAGAATCGGTTTGTGTGTGAGACAGAATCCTGACACGAGAAGCCAGAATTTGCAGGCAAGCCTGGGTTTATGACCCATGTGCGGGTGGGGCCTTGGAAAGATTTCTGTGTAGCGGCTTTTGGGCCGTTGGGGGCATTGTAGTCCCCTTTTTTTGCGGCTTTTTGCCAATGGGGAAATGGAAGTACCCGGTTGATACGATGATATGGTAGTTGCATACGCTGTAGGGTGCCTTGGGCAAAGCCCAGGTTTGCATACATGCTGCATAGTAGGCCCCTTTTTGTTCTGTGCTCAACATAGAAAACATGATTGTTGTATGAGACATCCAAACCTATTTTAAAGCTTTACATGTTTATGTATCTGGCATACGAAGTGCTGACTTGCAGGTTAGAGGGGTACCCCGGGGTCCATTAGGGTCAGCCGGGAGGAGATTTGTTGTTTTCACAATAGAGGTCAGCCTTTGCTGACCCACGTTACTACAAATTTTTACAGGGCAAGGATCGCAAGCGGGAGCAAGTGCGTCGACTGAAAAGCCCTAAGCCTCGTGAAGAGTTTGTTGTGTTTTCTAGCTTGTTTCCTTTTGATTGTATGCTTCATGTTTTGGTATATTCTGGCTTGCATGCCGAGGTAGCTTAGGAGTGCTGTTGCACGTTGATGTTTGACCTTGTGGTCTTTCTATTTTGGACTCTTTTGCTGTAAAGCCCTAAGGCCATTTTGATACTCCTGTTTTAGTAGTGGATAACTTCTAGTCATTTGGTATATATTTCTGCTGTGTTTTATTCTGAGTTTTGAGATTGGGTACTTAATATCATCTTTTAATGTCAAAGCTGTGGCGTCTGTATGTTATGGGGCCCCGGTCGGACCCATATTATACAGTCATTACAAGGGAGGTGTTACAATTTAGTATCAGATCTAGGTTTGCGTTCCAAGGAGAGAATTCGTGGTCAAAAGTCATAATTGAATCGCGTATAAGAAGTTATCCACATAGGAGTATCACAAGACCATGAGTGTCCTTTTGTCTGAGTCTTACAATTAGAGACTGATTTGTTTTTACCTTGCTTGTGTTAAGAGTGCAAGCAACGAGGCGGGAATGTCGATGCCAAGAGAAGAGCTTTCGGCGAGTAGCGCTACTATGCAGGGTCCTTTAGGCATGGAGGTAACCCCGGCCGATTTTTACCGCATGCTTGCAGAAGCAATGGTGGCAGCCCAAGCTGCAGCGGTAGTATAAGTAGCAGCCCCTATTGCTCAGGTAACAACTCCTGTTACCCCTGATAAGGCGACGGCCATGCCGGGCGGAGCTGCCAGGCGAGTAGAGCCATTGGCCGAAAGGGTGGTTGTCGGGCATGGGGACCGACAAATGAATTATTTTCTGAGCTTTCATCCTCAAACATTTAAGGGAGTCGGTACGCTGACTGATGCAGAGGATTAATGGGCACGGATTCAAGAAATTTTGAGGGCGGTAGAGACACCAGAAGAAAAGAAATCGGAGTTTGTAGCCTTCATGTTGAAAGGAGGCGCCAAGTTATGGTGGGTGATCCATAGCAGCCGGCAGTTTCCTGGGTGCACCCCATCCATTGATGAGTTTGGGAATGCTTTCCTAAAGAAATACATTCCTGCGTTGACTAGGTTAGCCCTCCAGAGGTAATTTCTGCACTTGGTATAGCGAGACAAGACAGTGGATGAATATGTTCAGGAATTCACTCCGTTGGGTCATTATGCGGGAATGACCATGGCGGACAATGTGGAGAGGGAAAACCTCTTCTACCACGGATTGAGGGAGAACCTGAGGCAACCCCTCATTGCTATGAAACGTGTAGGTTTCAATGAGGTTGTTGAGGCGGCCAAAATATTGGAGAGCGATATGGAGCGAACCCAATGCCATAAGGTTTTCGCACCCAAGCAAGGGAAAGGGAAGCCTTCTCAATCCCAAGGGAAGTCTGAAGGGAATAGATAGAAGAAAAAGCCTTACCAGTATAAGTCCAGTGAGAAAAGCAACTGGACGTCCTGAGGGTCTCGCTCTAAGGGACCTCTGACATGCTTTAATTGTTGTAAGATGGGGAACATAGCTCGATTTTGTACTGAAGGAGGCACTGAGCAAGAGACAAGACAGGAGCAGACTGTGCGCTCCGACCCCAGTGCGGCAGAGAAAGGGAAGATGGCGGAGTCGAGCGCTTCTCGATTACAACCGATGCAACCAAGGGCCTACAACCTTGTGCAGCAGGAAGCGATCCGTCAACCCGATGTGGTGACAGGTATGAGAGTTTAACTTTAACCTTGGGTTTCATACTTTCAAGAGTTTATGTTTGTTGTCTGTGTTTAGGCTTTGTGATAGTTTCTGGATACCCGGCTAGGGTATTGTTTGATACAGGAGTGTCACACTCCTTCCTTGCGGAAAGCATTATCCAGAGGATTGGAGTTAAGTCATTCTCAATGGACCCAGAGTTGAAGGTGCGCATGCCCAATGGGTAATCCATGACTACCAGGGCTAAGGGACACATTTGTTGGAACTTAGACGGAGTCGACTTCATGTTGATAGCAGCGGTCCTACCGTTGGTTGAGTTTGATGTAATATTGGGAATGGACTGGCTAGCAGAGCAGCGTGTCAGTATTGACTGCCTATCCAAGGTGGTAACCTTGAGGAGCAAAGGGCATACAAAAGTTAAGTTTGAGGGTCTTCACGGAGTGGCTTGTTCACTAGTTACAGCCATGCAATTGGTGCGGATAGTTAACCAAGGAGGGGTAGCCCTTATAGCATTGTTGGAGGTTAGCCTTTCCAAGTAATCCCTTGGAGAAGTACCCGTAGTGGCAGATTTCGAGGATGTGTTTCCTGAGGAGCTTCCTGGAGCACCTCCTCGACGGTAGATTGATTTCTCTATTTAGTTAGTGCCAGAGGCTAGGCCAGTGTCACGTCATCCTTTTAGGATGACACCAAAAGAGTTGGCCGAACTCAAGGTACAGTTACAGGAACTATTGGAGCAGGGGTATATCAGACCCAGTTCTTCGCCGTGGAGCATGTCGGTGTTGTTTGTAAAGAAGAAAGACGGTAGTATGTGGTTGTTCATAGACTACCGAGAGTTGAATAAACTTACTATCAAGAATAAGTATCCAATTCCTCGGATAGACGATCTGTTCGACCAGTTGGTGGGGTCGGTGGTGTATTCAAAGTTAGACCTAAAGTCAGGATACTATCAGTTGCGAATTAGAGATGAGGACATACCCAAGATAGTGTTTGGTACGAGGTATGGTCACTTTGAGTTCTCGGTGATGCTGTTCGGGTTGATGAACGCAACATACGTATTCATGGATTTGATGAACCGAGTATTTCGAGAATACTTGGACTCTTTTGTAGTCATCTTTATAGATGAAATTATTGTTTACTCCAAGTCAGAGGAGGAGCACGAGACTCACTTTAGAATAGTCTTGCAAGTGTTGAGAGAGAACCAACTTTATGCAAAGTTCTCAAAGTGCGAGTTCTTGTTAGAAAAGGTGGCATTTTTGGGCCATGTGATTAGTGGGGATGGGGTGGCGGTATATCCAACAAAATTGGAAGCCATATGGAATTGGCCAGTATTGAGGACCGTGGCGGAAGTCCAAAGTTTTCTTGGACTAGCCGGGTACTATCGAAGGTTCGTGGAGAACTTTCCATGGATCTACCTCACTTCACTAACTCGTAAGGATCAGAAGTTTGTGTGGACTCAGGAGTGCAATCTGGCATTTGACACCCTGAAGGAAAGGCTGATGACAACTCCAATCCTAAGTCTGTCGAAAGGGACTGAAGGATTTCAAATTTTCAGCGACGCATCCGAATGAGGTTTGGGGTGCGTATTGGTACAGCATGGCAGTGTGATCGCCTTTGTGTTTAGGCAGTTGAAGGCTCATGAGAGAAATTACCCCGTCCATGACTTGGAATTGGCGGCGGTAATTTTTGCAATGAAATTATGGCAGCACTACGTTTATGGTGCAAAGGTGGAGATCTTCACGGACCACAAAATCCTTAAGTATCTACTAGATCAGAAGAACTTGAATTTGTGGCAGCATAGGTGGGTTGAGTTCCTTGGGGACTACGATGTGGCGATTCAGTATACGCCAGGAAAAGCTAATGTGGTGGCCGATACCTTTAGTAGAAAGTACTCTAGGTAAGGGAATTGGATCGAAGCTCTTCATGAGCGGTTGAGGCGAGATTGGGAGTCCCTTGGCATGGAGTGTGTAGCCAGAGGCAAGTCTAGTGTGGCTCGATTGAACTGGATTGAAATGCAAAACGATTTGTCCAATCATATTCGGGAAGCGACTCGTTTGGATGTGGAGTTCCAATCATACGTGGAGGAAGCTCAAAAGTGCGAGTGTAGCGCCTGGGAGATGATTAATGGGATTCTGAGGAAGGGAGGGAGGATTTTTGTACCGCAGTTCGGCAAGCTCCGTGAGGAGTGGATGTTTGAGGCTCACTTCACAAAGTACTCTATTCACCCGGGCAGTACAAAGATGTACTTGGATATGAAGAAATCCTATTGGTGGCCTGGTCTGAGGAGGGACATAGCTTTGTATGTGAGTCCGTGCCAAACTTGTGCCTTGGTGAAGGCCGAGTATCCGAAGTCGAGCGTGTTCTTGAAGCCTCTTCCTATCCCTGAGTGGAAGTTTGATGACATCTCCATGGATTTTTTGCATGGATTACCTAGAGCACGACAGGGTAACAACGCAAATTGGGTGATCGTGGATCGCTTGACCAAAGTGGCATACTTCATCCCAAACTAGAAGGAGGACAGCATGGAGAAGCTGGTGGAATTGTATATTCGCAACATTGTGTGACTATATGGAATTCCTAAGAGCATAGTTAGTGATCGCGATGGACGTTTCACGTCTAAGGACTAGTGGTAGGTTCAGAATAGTCTGGGCACGAAGCTCAAGTTCAGTACGGCTTTTCTTCCTCAAACTGATGGGCAAACCGAAAGAACGAACCACACTATGGAGGATATGATGAGGATGTGTACTCTTGACTTCGGCAAGAAGTGGGAAGATCACGTCTTCATGGTAGAGTTCGCTTATAACAATAGTTACCAAGCAATTATAAAGGTGGCGTCATACGAAGCTTTGTATGGGAGGCGGTGTCGAAGACCGATGTCTTGGACAGAGGCGGGAGACACCAAACTTTTAGGAAAAGAAGTGTTATCTGATGCATGCGAGTTGGTTCGAACCATTCAAGAGAGCATGAAGGTTGCTCAAGATCGGCAAGCAAAATATTTTAATGCTTGCCATAAAAATGTGGAATATGCTATTGGCGACTGGGTCTATCTGAAGATGAAGCCGTTCAAAGGTTTTTCGCGGATTTGCCTACTCAAGAAGTTGAGTCTGAGGTTTTTGGGACCGTTCGAGGTATTAGAACGGATTGGTGAAGCAGCGTACCGGTTAGCGTTGTCTGCGGAGTTGAGTGGATTACACGACGTTTTCCATGTCTCTGTCTTGCAGAAAGCCTTGGTGGAGGCTAGTGTTTTTGTCAAATCGACAACGGTGCCGGTAGAAGAGAACCTGAGGACGAGAGTCCATCCAGTTAGCATACAGGTTTCATAAGTCTTGCAGTTGCGGAACAAAGAGGTCAACCTCGTAAAGGTATGTTGGAACAACTATGGGCTAGACAAGTTCTCTTGGGAACGTGAACAAGCAATCCGGGAGGACTTCCCGGAACTTTTTACTTCAGGTATGCTTTATTCAAGTGCATGTTTAATTTTGAGGACGAAATTCGTCTAGGGGGGAGGAGTTGTAACACCCTGATTTCGAGCTTGAGTATCTGGACGCTATCTCCTGGCGGTAGCAGTTATCTCCTGGCGGTAGTTTAGTGATGAGAGCGTTAAGTGACCAGGCGTTGAGAGGATTGAGTTCCAGCGCGCAATGCTAGAGTTAGCGCAGGCGGTAGTATTGACGATTTATTTGGCCTAGCGCTCGGGTTGCCCAGCAGTAGACTTACCGCGCGGGAGGTAGCTCAGTGGCGAGAGCGTTGAGTGGTCGGGCATCGAGAGCGTTGAGTGCTAGCACGTAATGCTAGAGTTAGCGCAGGCGGTAGCACCGATGGTTTTATAAGCCTAACGCTCTGGTTTCTCCGGCAGTAGACTTACCGCGCGGCGGTAGTGGACGGAAGCAGTTCCGTCGGTTCGTTTCGTAACCGTCCGATTTATCCTTAAATCTGATCCAAAGGCCAAGGATCTTCCACCCAAAAGGTCTTATTAGGGCTGAGAGTTGTCTTTTCCTCATTCCTCATCTTTAAGAGTGATAAATCGGGTTTGGGAAGAAGAGAGAGTGTTGGAGGAAGAAGAAGCTTTCTTCCGCCATTGACGGAGCTTTGGAGCTCCGATCGTCATTCCGAGACAAGATCCGTGGAGAGGGCGGAGAGGCTCTTGTTTTCATCTGTAAAGATCAAGGATTCCATGGCAAGAAAGATGGGTCATAAGGTAATGACACTTCTCCTCTTGGTTTCTAGGATGCGCGCATAACATCTTTACTTTCAGTTTTTGGGCTATAGATCTCTCAAATGAGAGGGGTTTGGGTTTCCATGGTTTAAGAGGAACCTTCGGGTCGATTGTGTCTGTCCCCGACATGATTTTTCATTAGAGATCCAATTCGTTAGTGGATTAGGCATTGTTGGTGAAGCCGTAGTCGCGACCTTTAGTCTGACTCTGTGATGTTGCATAGCGAGCCTTAAGGATTCAGTAGAAATCCGTTACGGCAAGATGTCGTTGTGATGTGTGTGTTTTCCCCCTTTTCTTGAGTGAGTACTTTTAGCCAGAACCGGACAAGGTTAGCTCCGCAATGGCGGTAGATGGTTTCCTTGGTGCGCGGGGACGTTGCAGTACAAATGGTGGACTAGGGTGGGAAAGTTTATGGTTGTGTTATGTTAAGGTGTGGCTATGTCTCCGTGGTCGGCTGGCTCTCCAATGACATGCAAGTCATATGGGGAGAGTGTCCCGGCAAGACTAGTCCCCTTCTGTTAGACTGACGAGAATGCCAAGCGCAGGGCAAGCCCGGGCAATGAAGCCATGAGCGGGTGGGGTCTAGAAAGGGTTCTTAGAATTGATTTGTGTGTGAGACGAAATCCTGATGCGAGAATTCAGAATTTCAGGCAAGCCCGGGTTTAAGACCCATGTCCGGGTAAGGCCTTGACAAGATTTCCGTGTAGCGGCTTTTGGGTCGTTAGGGGCATTATAGTCCCCTTTTGTTTGCGGCTTTACGCCAATGGGGAAATGGAACTACCCATATGATATGATGATGTACTAGTTACATACGTTATAAGGTGTCTTGTGCGAAGCCCGGGTTTGCATACAAGCTGCATAGTAGGCACCTTTTTGTTCTGTGCTCAACATAGAAAACGTGATTGTTGTATGAGACATCCAAACCTATTTTTAAAGCTTTACATGTTTATGTATATGTCATACAAAGTGCTGACTTGCAGGTTGGAGGGTTACCCCGGGTTCCGTTAGGGGCAGTCGGGAGGAGATGTGTTGGTTATACAGTAAAGGTCAGTCTTTGCTGACCCACGTTACTACAAATTTTTATAGGGCAAGGATCGCAAGCGGGAGCAAGTGCGTCAGCTGAAAAGCCCTAAGCCTCATGAAGAGTTTGCTGTGCTTTCTAGCTTGTTTCATTTTGATTGTATGCTTAATGTTTTGGTATATTCCGGCTTGCATGCCGAGGTAGCTTAGGATTGTTGTTGCACATTGATGTTTGACCTTATGGTCTTTCCGTTTTGGTCTCTTTTGGTGCAATGCCTTAAGGCTATTTTGAAACTCCTATTTTAGTAATGGATAACTTCTAGTCGTTTGGATATTTTCGTTGTGTTTTATTCTGAGTTTTGAGATTGGGTAGTTAATATCATCTTTTAATGCCAAAGCTGTGGCGTCTGTATGTTGTGGGGCCCTGACCAGACACATATTATACGGTCATTATAGGCGAGGTGTTACACCCAATCTCATTGAAGAGATTCCATCTACTTCTCCTCATGTTGATTCACCTACTCAATCACCATCATCTCCTCCACTTTTTAATCCACTCCATTTCAATCTACTTCCTCCTTCTCCACCTCAATCTCAAATATCTCCACCTCCCTCACCAAACTAGGAAATAACTCCTGATGAGATCCCTCCTGTCATTTACCCTACTTCCATTCCTCAAGCATTCTATCTCTGCTCAAACTGTGCAAATAGTTCCATCCCCTCATCTTCCATCCCATCTTCAACATCTACTCAGAATCCTAATGAGTTTATTTATGTTGATTTTTCTTTTATTTCTGTTAACATTCTTGAATTTATTACTCCAACCCTCAAGAAGCTGATAACTGAAGCAGTAGCTCCTATTGTTTCTTCTATCTCTTCCCTCTCTTCTCAGCTTGCCTCCTCCTCTGTTGTCCCTTCTTCTAGGGGCCTAAATTCAGGTATCCCTGTATCTAGGCAGGGGGAGATGCTTAATGAAGAAGCCCCAACAGTTCTTGCAGCAGCAACAGAAGCTCTTGTCAGTCTAGCAGCAACAGTTTGTTTTCAAGATACAGAGATGTTTAGTTCAGTTGAAGAAGCAGTAGCAGTTATTCCAGAAGTTATTCTTGATGGTGATGTCTCTATTCATCCCATAGTCAACTTGGATTCTTTACTATCTTGTTTTGATACTCTGCATACTGGTTTTCCAATTTTTGATATCAATTATTCTAAAGCTATAGTATGTTACACTACTCATGTTAGTCCATCAGTTTTAGAGCAATAAAGGGCCAGCCTTACTGTTGTCTCTTCTTAGTCTATAGTTATTAATGAAACAATAAATGTCATAGAGGAAGTTTCCTCCCCTCCAACTTTTGCTTGGGATGAAACTCCTATGCCAGATTTTGATGATACTCTTTTTCAAGTTATGGAACAAGATGATAGTGTACATACACTTATTGATACAACAGAGATTGTAACTGCACATCAAGAAGCTCAAGCTATTGATTATTCTGAGTTAATTAAACAGATTGATGATTTATATGATTTGCCTAAAGATGAATCCGATGATGAAGAATCTGATGAGTCAAAACACTCATGTTCTAAAAAGAGAAAATTGAAGAAGAAGGCTCCAACAAAGGTTGCTCATAAACCTTCATCTATTGTTGATATCCACTAATATATTCTGTACGGGATTACTCTCACTCCAGATCATCCATATTGGATGAGATATTCAAAAAATGAGCAGAAAATAAGGAAGAAAATGAAGAGATATAATTCACCTCCAAGGTCTAGGAGAGGACCTCCTCCTCCTTCAGTAGCAGGAGCAGCAGGTAGTGTTCCTCATTCTCAAAATTCGTCTTCTCATTATCCAAAAGCTTCTCAAGACAGCAGAGACAGACCCTCAACGTCCGAATCTCAGAGAAGCAGCCGGCAGCATCCAGCTCAAAGAAGACAGTAGCAGCAACAGTCAAGCCCAGAGAGACCTCCTTTCCCAGCTTATGATCTAGAGTTTGACCCAAACTTCAGAATAGTAAGGTTCAATGAGCTTATTGCTCTATCTCAAATCAAGAAAGCTAAAGCTGAAGGAAAGGACACTTCTCAGTTCTCAACTATGTCTTCTTACAGAAAAAAAGAGCATGACAGGTATGCAAAGAAAAACTTATTCAATGCGGACAAATACATGAGCTTACATCCAGAGGCAGTAGTGCCTAAGGCTATATCTTTGAAAATTATTGGCTCTTAAGAATATTGAAACTGGAGATCGGTCTCTTGTGGAGTTCACCCTTGGGGAAGGGGTGGTCGCGCACCTACTTCGCTCCTGCAAGGAAAACAACAAGAAAAAGAGAGCAAAGGACTAGACCAAGGGCCCGGCGCGGAGGTCCCACCACACACCCGGAAGTTCCCTGAACGCTTCCCCTCCTTAGCAAAATGCCGAGCTAAGGTAACTCAGAAGACGCTGGAAAACTGGAAGCAAGTAAGCGTGCCCTCTGAGGTACCCCTTGGGTCCTATTTATAGATTTCTGAAAGTAGACTGCAAGTAACTAACCTCTGCCGGCCTGAAATTACTGAAAACCCCTTGGGCTGGCCTGCCTACAGCAAAACTCCGCTTTTCTGAATAGCTATGTGCAGCCCACCTGGGTCTGCCAACTGTGAGACTCCGCTGTTCTAACGGGCTATGGGCAGGCCAGCGGGGGCAAAAGGGTGGAAAACACATCACAACTGAAGGGGGCGAGCAACCCTGGAATGTCCTCTACTCGGCAAAGGAGGCAAGTATCAAGGGAGCTGGTACTCGTCGGACTCGGCTCGGCAGTAGACGAGCTTAGCCTCGGCCTGCCTCATGCGTCTGCCGCGAGTGCGAGCTGGCGAGTGCGAGCTGCAGGGTGTCGGGATGTCCCTCAACACCGAGGTCAAAAGGCGTTGACAGAATTCGCCCCACTCGGCGCCGTGGCTAAAGGCGTTGAGTGAGCTTGCCTCACTCGGTGCCATGGATGAAGGCGTTGAGTGAGCTTGCCTCACTCAACGCCATGTCCAAAGTCATTGAGTGAGCTCTACTCACTCGGCGCCATAACTGAAGGCGTTAAGTGGGCTCTACTCAACACCGCAGACTTGGCTTGCCTGTGGTCTGGGAAAGACTTGGCCAATCTGGCTCCTGCCGGCTCCACTCGCCGGATACGGGGTTGTACACAATCCCCGCTCTTTGTGAGGTTGGCATGAACTCGGAAAGAAACATCCAACCCCGCAGGATTCGACGAGTGGGACAGGCCTTGAGGGAATCTCTTGGTGGGGTCCACCGGCGGCTATATATATACCTGCGCCTATATATCGAGCTGACCTTTGCCCTTCCCTTCACTGTTGCATTGATAAGATGCCGCTCCCCAAAGAGGTTCTGGAGCGATTAGCGCGATCAAGGGTGGAGACTGCGGCTCGCGTCGCAGGCCTAACCGACCTCAGCGCCCTGCCCTGACATCTAGCCTAGTTCGGCTCGCCCAAGAGGGTGAAGCCCCTTCAAAAAGATGCTGAGCCCATCTACCGCGATCTCCAGACTGTCCTGAATAATTGGGCCGACTCTTCCATGCAGTCGACCCCGTCTCGGGGGAAGGAGGTCGTTGCTCCTCTCGGCGCTCAGACCAGCTAGGGGCGAAGTAGGGAGAATTCTGCGTCGCAGGTCAAGAGCCCTCTCAGCAGCCCGCGGGATCAGGCGTCCGACATGCGCTTGCGAGTTTCGCCCTATAACTTCGGCACTATGGGGCGAGACCTTCAAGAGACAATATCGCCGACTCGCAATGCTTCTCAGCTGTATTACGCCTCCGCATCCCGGGGGGAAGGGACCGAGTTCATCCCTACCCCCGGGTTCGTTCGCCTTTCTACGACAATTCCTCGTTATGGCAGCAGCAAGGCTCTGGAGGGTCTGCCCCCTTGCCGTGTCGGTCTGGAAGGGGGAGTGCATGGTAAGCTTTCTCGAACTATTTTTGATCGTGACGGTGCTCGCCTCATCTTGCTGAACCTCAGCATGGTTTGTGCAGATCTTACTGTTGACTCAGAGGCTGACGAGTCTGCGGGTCAGACTCGGTACTCGCCTCATCCCTCCTCGCGCACTTTGGATGCCTTTCTGGATTCCGAGCTGGAGGGCCCCGAACGGTCGAGGTGAGAACAGCTGGTTCTCAAGAAGTTGGTGCGCGAGTTTCTCGAGGTGCGGAGGGACAATCACAGACTACAGCGGGAGTGTAAGCGACTTGCTGTCATGGCAGGGGTTAGCCCGGCGTTGGAGAAGGCGTCTTGTTCCATGCTTCTGGATGAAATTGATGAGAGTTTACAAACAGTCCACCGGAACCTGGGACGACTTTGCGAGCTCCGCACATGGCGATCCTGGGCGTCAGGGTCGCGGGACTGGGGTAGCTAGAATTGGCCCCCTGATGTGCCTACCAGTACTCGCCCCTGTTCTCCCCTAGCCCGCGTGGGTGGGAGGATTTTTCTTTCTTCTTTGTTGAACGCTACACGAATCCGGCCTGTAATAATCTGAACATTTTATTCGTTATTGTGAATACGCTTAATTTATAATTATTAGCGCATCGCGAGTCTCGTCTCGCCACAGCAGAGGATTGATCCGTGATAGTAAGGTTAAATCGGTGAGTAGGTGAGCCGGATAGGCGAGTTGGGATGATCGGGCCAGGGTGGTCCTGAATTCTTCCCCCTATAAATAGGCCTCCCCACCAACCCCTGTCACGCCTTTATTGCTTCCGTACTCTCTTCGCTCTCATTCCCTGTCGTTAGTGCTTCTGCGTTTTCGATCCCCAGCGAACAGGGGTAAGGGCAATCCTGACTCGGAGGGGAGGGACAAATGCGCTCGGCATTTCGCCGAGCACTGCTTCTTTGAAGGGAACACCACAGCAGAGGAACTTGCCGAGTGCGTGGCTGACTACATTCCCTCTGGTTTCGTGGCCCGCCTTCCCGCCGAACACGAGGCCATAACCTCGTTCTACCCCGATGAGCTCGCCTTCCCCGTCTCGCATTTCGAGATGGGGTTGCACCTTCCCCTCTGGTCGGAAATCTTCCAGGTGTTTAAATACTATGGCGTGGTGCCCGCGCAACTGTACCCGAACGCCATCGCCATGATGGTGGTGTTTGCCTGCTATCTCCATCGCGAGCGGATTGAGTTCAACTTGGCGGTCTTCCGCAAGTTGTTCTCTTACAAAGCCACCACCGATGGGGTCACCTTCTTCGGTGGTACTCTCATCAAGGTTCGCGAAGTCGCGAACAAGCATCATAATTAGATGACCAAGATCGTCTTCATTAAGGGCGATCTGGACAATATCCCCTTCTCGTCCCAACAGAAGGCCGAGGAGGTGTACCGCCCCCCGTCGATGTCGGGCAACGACGTCGTGCTTCACAAATTCTTCCTCCACAAAGATTTTGAGGTCGCCTTCCTCCGCCGAGGCCTCGATTCCCTTCTCCCTGTCCTCCCTGGTGAAGGTATGTTCGGATTTCCTTCCGCTTTTACTGGGCTCGGCGGAGATAGAGTTGGCTAAACTGTCTTTTCTGTAGGGGAGCGACTAATCCCTGAGAATCCGCACTTCGCAAACCCGGGTATTTTCAACAACCCTATTGAACTCGCGCGGGCGGCAGTGCTGGCCTACCGAGATGACGCGACGACGTGTCAGCCTTCGTCCAGTAAGAAGAGGTCGGCACCTGGGGGACTGGGCTCATCTCACCAACCCCCGGACGGCAAAAAGAAGGCTAAGGTCGTCTCCCTGGGGGGAAGGCGATCCCCCCAACTCATGGATCTGCCTGAGCCCCCTTCGGACGCCTCGTCGGGGAGCCCGCTACAGGAGACTTCCGGGAGGGATCGCCGAAAGCGCGAGTCTCAGGCTCCCAACATCGTGGGGGAATTTGTGCCACGCGAGTTGGGCCTGCCCAAAGAATACCCCCACTTCGGCATGGGGGAGAAATGTAAAGATTCGGCCGGCGAGCCGATGATCAAGTGGGACGAGACGACCCACCGAGTCTCGATCTCCACTCGCCACCCTTCCTGGGGTGCTCGCCTGCCTCCCACGGACCATGCCAACGCGCTTGGCTTCGGCCTCTATGGTCGCGATGGGGCCAATGCCTATAAGCACATGACCCCTCGTCAGCTGGGTCACGAGGGCCTTCGGGTCCATTTGAGGTCCTTCGAGCAGCACCATATGATGGCACGGTGCAGCTTCAACCTTTGCAAGCTTTTGTCAAAGGCCGAGCACGAGCACGGTGTTTCGAAGGACCAGGCTGCTGACGAAAAGAGGCGGTGCGGTATCGCTGAGGATATACTCGCAAAGGCCGCGGGCGGGCTGGTAAGCGTCGGTCGTCCCTCTCCTTTTTACTTAGACGATTTTTTGATACTGACGCTATCTTGGATCCGTAGGATGTCGAGGCTGCGCGCGAGTTGCAAGACCGCACCTCTGGCTTGGAGGAGGAGGTCGTCCGGTTGCGAACTCGCCTCACCAAGCAAGAGGTTCGCTCAGGTGAGCAGGGGACGCACGCCGATGAGCAGGGGGCTCGCGCCTCTCAGCTAGAGGAAGAGGTGGGGCGATTGCAAGAGCAGAACCGCAGGCTTCACGCCGAGCTCCTTCGGCAGACAGAGCTTCTTATCCCAGCGGGTGGTGGTGTGCCTCTCTTCCCCTTCCGGCAGCCGCGGTTTTTCGGCGAGAAGGAGGTCACGGAGAGGCTACGGGTCAATTCGATCGAGTCCGTCGAGTGCCTCCTAGACGTCATGAGAGGAACCGGGATACTGGCGGTCGGTTGCGAGGAGGTCGCGGTTTGTGACCTCATGCCAGGCCTGTACCCGCCGAGTTTACATGGCGAGAAAGAGGATATCTTTGCCTCGCTGTTCGGGGACACGGACAAGGACCCAGGGCGTGGAGGCGAATGAGGTCGTACTTCTAGGGAGGAGGGCAAGAGCTAAGCTGGAGTTTACCTGTCTACGAGTTTGGACTCGTCGGTGGATATTCGCCTTGCCTGCGAGTACTCAACTCGCCTGCGAGTACTTGACTCGCTTGCGAGCCCCGACTCGCATGTAACCGCCTGATCCGTCTGTAAGCGCTCGAATTGCCTGCCGTCAGGTGTCGAGGGCCTTCCGGGTCCATCCTCCGAGCTACTTCCAACCCTGCCAGCTTGGTGAGAGCCTAGCAGCGGGACCTACTCGGGGTCGATGGCGGACTCCTCTGAGTGACTTTTATCCATGCCAGCTTGGTGGGAGCCTGGGAGCGAGATCTGCAAGGGGTCGATGGCAGACTCCTCCGAGTGACTTCCAGCCCTGCCAGCTTTGTGGGATCCTGGCAGCGGGATCTGCTCTGGGTCTGAGACGGACTCCTCCGAGTGACTTCCAACCCTGCCAGCTTTGTAGGAGCCTTGTAGCGGGATCTGCTCGGGGTCGAGGGCAGACTCCTCCGAGTGACTTCCAGCCCTGCCAGCTTGGTGGGACCCTGGCAGCGGGATCTTCTCTGGGTCGAGGGCAGACTCCTCCGAGTGACTTCCGTCCCTGCCAGCTTGGTGGGAGCCTGGCAGCGGGATCTGCTCGGGTTCTGAGGCGGACAAATCCGAGTGACTTCCAGCCCTGCCAGCTTTGTGGGAGCCTGGCAATGCGATCTGCTCGGGGTCTGATGATGCGGTGAGCCCAGAGCCGCCCCACTCTGACGGCAGTCACAACCTAGCCAGAGGAGCACGTCCAGCGACACACAGCCGGGCTGCAGCCCAAGCACCCCAGCTCAGTTGGTGATGAGAGCTGTTTGGAAAGCTCTTTATCAAGGGGGCTGGGTTCGAGACCTCGCCTCAACATCCAGCCATGCTGAGAATAGGTGTGGTCATGGGTGGGGTGCTTGGGCTGCAGCCTGGCTATGTGTCGCTTGACGTGCTCCTCTAGTTAGGTTGTGAATGCCGTCAGAGCGGAGCAGCTCTGGGCTCACCGCATCAAAAAAGTGCACTTTTTTTGATGCGGTGGGCCTAGAGCCTCCCCGCTCTAACGGCAGTCACAACCTAGCAAGAGGGGAACGTCCAGCGACACACAGCCAGGCTGCATCCAAAGAACCCCACCCATGACCGCACCTATTCTCAGCACGGCGGGATGTTGAGGCGAGGTCTCGAACCCAGCCCCCTTGATAAAGAGCTTTCCAAATAGCTCTCATCACCAACTGAGCTGCACTTTTTTGATGTGGTGGGCCCAGAGCCGCCCCACTCTAACGATAGTAACAACCTAGCCAGAGGAGCACGTCCAGCAATACACAGCCGGGCTGCAGCCCAAGCACCCCACCCATGACCGCCGCGCTGAGAATAGGTGCGGTCATGGGTGGGGTACTTGGGCTGCAACCCGGCTGTGTGTCGCTGGACGTGCTCCTCTTGCTAGGTTGTGACTGTCGTCAGAGCAGGGCAACTCTAGTCCCACCGCATCATCTGAGGCATACTCCTCCGAGTGACTTCCATCCCTGCCAGCTTGGTGGGTGCCTGGCAGCGGGATCTGCTCGGGGTCGAGGGCAGAATCCTCCATGTGACTTCCAGCTCTGCCAGCTTGGTGGGAGCCTGGCAGCGGGATCTGCTCGTGGTCGAGGGCAGACTCCTCCGAGTGACTTCCGGCCCTGCCAACTTGGTGGGATCCTTGGAGAAAGATCTGCTCGGGGTCTGAGGCGGACTCATCCGAGTGACTTCCAGCCCTGCCAGCTTAGTGGGAGCCTGGCAGCAGGATCTGCTCGGGGTCTGAGGCGGACTCCTTCGAGTGACTTCCAGCCCTGCCAGCTTGGTGGGAGCCTAACAACGGGATCTGCTTGGGGTCGAGGGCAGACTCCTCCGAGTGACTTCCAGCCCTGCCAGCTTGGTGGGATCCTGGCAGCAGGATCTTCTCGGGGTCGAGGGCAGACTCCTCCGAGTGACTTCCAGCCCTGCCGGCTTGGTGGGAGCTTGGCAGCGGGATCTGCTCGAGGTCTGAGGCAGACTCCTCCGAGTGACTTCCAGCCCTGCCAGCTTGGTGGGAGCCTGGATGCGGGATCTCCTCGTGGTTGAGGGCAGACTCCTCCGAGTGACTTCCAGCCCTGCCAGCTTGGTGGGATCCTGGCAGAGGGATCTGCTCGGGGTCTGAGATAGACTACTCTGAGTGACTTCCATCCCTGTCAGCTTGATGGGAGTCTGGCAGCGGGATCTTCTCGGGGTCTAAGGCAGACTCCTCCGAGTGAATTCCAGCCCTGCCAGCTTGATGGGAGCCTGGCAGCGGGATCTGCTCGGGGTCTAAGGCAGACTCCTCTGAGTGACATCCAACCTTGCCATCTTGATGGGATCCTGGCAGCGGGATCTGCTCGGGGTCTAAGACAGACTCCTCTGAGTGACATCCAGCCCTACCAGCTTGGTGGGAGCCTGGCAGCGGGATCTGCTTGGGGTCTAAGGCAGACTCCTCCGAGTGACATCTAGCCTTGCTAGCTTGGTGGGAGCCTGGTAGCGGGATCTGCTCAGGGTCTAAGGCAGACTCCTCCAAGTGACATCCAGCCCTGCCAGCTTGATGGGAGCCTTGCAGCGGGATCTGCTCGGGGTCAAAGGCATACTCCTCTGAGTGACATCCTGCCCTGCTAGCTTTGTGGGAGCCTGGCAGCGGGATCTACTCGGGGTCTAAGGCAGACTCGCATTTGCGCTTTTTATCGTCAGGGCACAAGTTCATAAACAGAAGCTTTATTAGAAACTAAAATGACATTTACATGACTCAGGGGAAAAAACGTTTCAAGTCGTCACCACTCCAGGTGAGACTTAGGGTCTCGCCCTCCACCTTTCGGAGGCAGTACCCTCCTGACTTCAATGCCACCTATACAATGTATGGTCCCTCCCAGTTGGGATTGAGCTTTTCTATGGTGGCCGACCTCCCCGCAGCATCCACTTTTCTTAGGACCAAGTCCCCTTCCGCGAATTATTTGACCCTGACATGCTTGTCAAAGTATTTGGCCATTCTCCTCTTCGTTTCCTCTTGCTTGATGTCAGACAGGTCTCGCAGCTCCTCAACCATGTCGAGTGAGAGCCGCAACTCCTCCTCATTCTCGGCCCTCCATTCCTCTCTGCCTTACCCGACCTCGACCACCCGAGGCGTCCGAACCTCGAACTCCACCGGTAGCACTACCTCGCATCCATGGGAGAGTTAAAAAGGATTCTCCCCATGGCCGTGTTCGGCGTGGTTCTAAGGGCCCAGAGGACCGAAGGGAGCTGCTCCACCCAGCTTCCTCTCAAATTTTCTACCTTCTTTTTGAGGATATTAACAATGATTTTTTTTTCCGCCTCCACCTGCCCGTTGCTCCTGGGGTGATGAATCCTTGCAAATCTAAGATCTATCCTGAGCTATCCACAAAAACTAATGAACTCCGCGCTAGCGAACTGAGGGTCATTGTCCGTGACGATGGCCTGGGGTAACCCGTGTCGGAAGATGATCTCACCCCATACAAAGTTTCTGACTACCTGGGAGGTCACTTTGGCCAGCGCCTTAACCTCCAGTCACTCATAGAAATAATCAATCATCACGAGCAGGAACCTTCTTTGACAGCTGGCCTGTGGGAAGGGCACGAACAAGTCCATTCCCCAAATCACAAATGGCCAGGGGGCTGTGATACTTCTGAGACGTTGGGCAGGTTGCAGCTGGAGGGGAGCGAACAGCTGGCACTTATGACACACCTTTACAAACTTTGCCGCATCTTGGCCCAGGGTTGGCTAGAAATATCCATGCCTGATAATTTTTCCTTCAAGCGTCCGACTCCCAGAGTGACTTCCACACTCCCCGGAATGGACCTCCTCCAAGACCCTCGGGACCTCCATCTCAGCCACGCAACATGCCAAAATCCCTGAAATGGTATTCCGGTATAACTGGACGTCTCGCATGAGATAGTATGCCGACTTGTATTTGAGCTTCTTCCTATCCATCCCCTCAGGATACTCCCCGGTGGACAAAAAGGTCATGAATGGGTCCATCCACGAGGGGTGTTGCTCCACCTCCATCAGTTCCCCCTCATGGATGGATGTGCGGAAGAGATCTGTGATGATACCCCCCCACCACCCGGAGACCGTGCTTTGTCAGTTGGTCACCCTGTTCGTTCTCCCCCTGGGCATGTGTCGGATAGAAAAATCCTGGAGGGTGCCGATGATTCCTTTCATCTTTGCCAAATAAAGCTGTAGGGTCGGCTCGCTTGCCTCACACTCCCCGTTAATCTGGGAAGCCACCACCATGGAGTAAGTGAGGACCTCTACGTCATTTACCCCCAATTCTCTGTCCAAGCGCAGACCTGCAATCACAGCTTCATACTCGGTCTAGTTGTTAGTGATGGGAAAATGCATTACTACCATCTACTCAATCCTTGATCCTTGGGGGCTTTCCAAGATGACCCCTGCTCCCAGAGAATGCCTTCCCAAGGCGCTGTCCACCATGACCCTCCAAGGGACCGGGCGAGTGAGTTCCTCCTTTGCCACCTCGACTACGTAGACAGCTAGGAAGTCGGCCATTGCTTGGGCCCTGATCGAAAGGCGAGGGACAAAGGAGATGTCGATTTCACTCAACTCCACGGACCACTTAGCCAATCTGCCCGAGTGCTTCACCCCCCCCCCCCCCCCCCGAAGATGTTTGCGGAGTGGATGGTTAGTCACCACCCGGATCGAGTGTGCGTGGAAATAAGGCCGGAGTCTCCAGGCCGAAACGATCAGAGCAAAGGACAGCTTCTCCAGTATAGGATAACGGAGCTCGACCTTCCTCAGCACCCTACTCACAAAGTAAATTGGGAGCTACTTCTTCCCCTCTTCCCAAACAAAAATTGAACTAAGGGCCTCCGCCCCGACCTCGAGATATAAGAATAAGTCCTTCCCCTCCTTTGGCTCTTAGAGCAGGGGGACTGAGTCAGCTGCCTCTTTAAGGCCTGGAATGCCTCCTCGCACTCCGGGGTCCACTCAAACTTCTTGCCTCCTCTCAAGGTTTTGAAGAAAGGGGAGCACTTCTCTCCGGCCCGGTAGAGGAACCTGCTTAACCCTGTCAGCTTCCCTGTCAGCCGCTGTACCTCTTTGGCATTCCGTGGCAACCCTAGTTCCATGATCACTCAGACCTTGTCCGGGTTGGGTTATACGCCGGTGGGGGTGAGGAGATGTCCCAGGAACTTCCCCCTACTCGCCCCGAAGATACACTTCAAGGGGTTAAGCCTCATCTTGTATTTGCATAGGGTGGAGAAGGTTTCCTCAAAATCCTGGAGGTGAGAGTCGACATCCCGACTCTTGATCATGAGGTCGTTAACATACACCTCCAAGTTTCTTCCCCTCTGTTCTCGGAAGACCCTATCCATCATCTTTTGATAGGTCGCGCCTGCGTTTTTTAGCCCGAAGGGCATCATCTTGTAGCAGTAGCGCCCATCCCCAGTGATGAAGGAGACATCTTTGATGTCGGGAGGGTGCATCCTGATTTGGTTATAACCTGAAAATGCATCAAGAAAACTCATTACAGGGAAACCGATAGTTGAGTCAACCAGCGCGTCGATCCGAGGAAAGGGGTAACAATCCTTAGGACATGATTTATTAAGCAATGAAAAATAAACACACATACGCCACCGCCGTCTCCTTTTTTAACCATTATAACATTGGAGACCCAGCCGGGGTATTGAATCTCGGATACAAAACCGGCCTCGAGAAGCTTGGCCACCTCCTCTAGGATTGGCTCGGCCAACCTGTCCGTCGTGGGCCTCTTTTTCTTTTGGATGGGACGAGCCTCCGGATCCAGGTTGAGGTGTTGGTAGGCCACGTCCGCGTCGATCCCTGGCATCTCCGCGGCACTCCAGGCGAAGATATCAACGTTCTTTCGGATGCACTTCAGCACCCTGCCCTGAGCCTCCGGGGTCAGCCCTTCGCTGACGCGGACCTTCTCAACCTTGCCTTTGAGAGTGAGGAACTCCATCTCCACCACCTCTTCTGCCGCCTCCAGACGAGACTGCTCCCCCCATTCTTCAACATTCCCCCCTCCAGGGGTGAGGACCTCCTCCTCGACTTCCCCCACGGCCATCGCCTCAGCCGGTTCCTGAACCTCCTTCGTCTCCTCCTCCCGAGGGCTGGTCTCCTCTACTTCCAATTACTCCTGGCCGGCCTCCTGCTCCGTCTCCTCCATCCACCACCCCATCTCCTCGGCACCCTCCTGCCATGATATGGAGTTTACGGCGGTGACATAGCACTCCCTTGCCATCTTAGCGTCTCCAAGGAGCCGGACCTGGACCTCCTCAACATTGAACTTCAGGCATTGGTGGATGGACAAGGGGATGCAGCGGAAGGAGCTAATGAGGGGCCTTCCGAAGATGGCACTGTAGCTACTAGGACCATCCACAATGATGAACTTACAATTGCGAAACTGCCCCCCCCCCTAGAGAGACTTGGCGTCCTACCCCTCCTTCGACTTCCTTCCTCTCCCCCGAGAAGCCAAACAGGGGCCCATTTGAGGCCAACACCCTTCTGGCCTCCACCTTCATCACGTCAAACGCCTTCTTGAAGATGACGTTGACGGAGATCCCATTGTCGATGAGGATCCGAGAGATGGTGAAATCCTCGATGGCCATCTGGAAGACAACCGCATCGCAAAAGGGGTCTTCGTGACCCGACATGTCCTTGATCGTGAAGGTGATTCTTTCTTCTGGGGAGGGGTCTGGGATGTGGAGTCAACGCTCCGTCGGTATATAGTGTGGAGGATCGCCTTACGGGAAGCCTCGATCCTCGCCCCCCCCCCTCATGGATTGCTCTGATTCCCCACGGATTCCTACATCTTCTCTATCTTCACACCTGTCCTCCTCTTCCTGAGGCAGGACCTCCTCAATCCGTAACCCTTGGCAGTCTTACTGCTGCTGATCCCTGTTTCCTCTCATCTCGAGGAACTCCGGGCATGTGGCTGTGGCGTGCCCTTCCTCCCGATGGAAGTCACAGTAGGGGAACTCCACCTTCCTCCCTTCTTCTCCTCCGCCCTACTCTTCTCCTCTACCCCATGGCTACGGCCATAGCCTCCTCTTAATCGAGGAGGGGGGGGGGGGGGGGGGGGGCTCTGGCCCTGCCTCCCACCTAGGGGGTAGAACTTGCCCTGACCTCCTTGGCAGTTGTCCCCTCTGCAGACCCTTCTCCTCGCCCCTGCTCCTTCCATTCGGGCCTCCACCCTAGCCGCTGATTCGGCTCCTAGCACCCCCACCTGGGCTGCTGCTGTGGCTGCTCCCTCTGCCAGGGATCAGCTCTTCTTTCCTCATGACCTCTTCCTCCTCTGGGCCTCTCCTCCTCCGTAGCCCACCTGGCTAACCTCCGGGCAAACTCCAGGTTCGATGCCTCCCCGTTGACTTCTCTCGCCACCCTCTCCATCAACTCCTCGTAGGAGAGGGGGGAATCCTCTTCAACTCCATTCTAAAGAAACCCTGCTGCAGCCCCAGGATGAAGGCCATCATTAGAGTGTGACCCGTCATCTCCTGAACAAGGGTGACCTCCTCCTGGAAGCAATCGACGTAGCTCCCCAGGGTCTCATTCACCCCCTGTTTGATGTAGAACAGGGACTCTAACTCCATCTTCCTCTTCTTCGAGGTTGTGAACCTCAGCATGAACCCCAGGCGGAGGTCCTTGAAACAGTAAATGGAGCTGGCTGGCAACTTATGGAACCAATCCCTGGCCTTCTCCTTCAGAGTGATGGAGAAGAGCCTGTATTTGAAGCAATCCGACATCTTCCGGATTGAGACCACATCCTCAAACCATTGGACGTGCTGGACCGGGTCTCCCTTCCCAGTATAGTAGGACATGTCAGGCTCCTTGAAACCATCTGGGACTGGTGCAGAGGAGACCAACTCGCTAAAGGGACTCTCTCCCCCCACTGGGCGAGCCGGAGGGTCTGGCGCTCCCAACTCGCCAAATTTGCCGCCGCCTCCCAAGCCCGGGAAAAGCACTCGCCCGGTGAGCTCGGAGCCCCGGCCTTCCTCATCGACCTCCTTCCCTGCACGTCGGGTAGGAGCGGCCTCGCCGAGTACCGGATCCGTGAGAATCGAGATTACTGGAGTCGAGCACTCGGCACCCGTGCCGAGTGCGAATCGAACCAGGTCGATTACCTCCTGCCTGAAGTCCTCGAACATCCCCATCATCGCGAGAGGGGGAGGGGGTGGCGAGTTGGTCCTGTCCGATCCTTGCCCTTCTCCTCCAGTCATTGAGCTCGCTGAAGGTTTTCTGTGCTGACCACTTTCCACGCTCACCGCACCAAAAATGTTGAAACCGGAGATCAGTCTCTTGTGGAATTCATCCTTGGGGAAGGGGTGGTCGCGCACCTACTTCGCTCCTACAAGGAAATTAACAAGAAAAAGAGAGCAAAGTACTAAACCAAGGGCCCGGCACGGAGGTCCCACCACACACCCGGAAGTTCACTGAGCGCTTCCCCTCCTTAGCCAAATGTCGGGCTAAGGTAACTCAGAAGGTGCTGGAAAACTGGAAGCAAGTAAGCGTGCCCTCTGAGGTACCCCTTGGGTCCTATTTATAGATTTCTGAAAGCGTTCTGCAAGTAACTAACCTCTGCTGGCCTGGAATTACAAAAAACCGCATGGGCTGTCCTTCCAATAGCCAAACTCCGCTGTTCTGAATAGCTATGTGCAGCCCACTTGGGTCTGCCAACAGCGAGACTCCGTTGTTTTAACGGGCTATGGAAAGGCCAGCGGGGGAAAAAGGGTGGAAAACACATCACAACTGAAGGGGGCGAGCAACCCTGCAATGGCCTCTACTCGGCAAAGGCGACGAGTATCAAGGGAGCTGGTACTCGCCGGCCTTGGCTCGGCAGTAGACGAGCTTAGCCTCGACCTACCTCATGCGTCTTCCACGAGTGCGAGCTAGCGAGTGCAAGCTACCAAGTGTCGGGATGTCCCTCAACATCGATGTCAAAAGGCGTTGATAGAACTCGCCCCACTTGGCCTCGTGGCTAAAGGCATTGAGTGAGCTTGCCTCACTCAGCGGCATGGCTGAAGGCATTGAGTGAGCTTGCCTCACTCGGCGCCATGGCCGAAGGCGTTGAGTGAGCTCTACTCACTCGGAGCCATAACTGAAGGCGTTGAGTAAGCACTACTCAACGCCGCGGACTTGGCTTGCCGGGGGTCTGGGCTAGACTTGGCCAATCTGGCTCCTGCCGGCTCCACTCACCAGATACAGAGTTGTACAAAGATCTGAAGATGAGTCAACAGGAAGCTGCAAACCCAACCAGGAAGCTGGTCTTCTCTAAACCATCCTCTGAAGATTCTAAGAAAGAATCTTAGTCTTTGATTATTTTATATTCTTTAAACTATGTTTATTGTTTGTGAACTCTCGAAGCTCTTTACCCTATATCTGCTGAAAATTTTTATTTTGCTAGATTTTTTTTCTGCTTTGTGTCGTTTTGTAGATAGTATCCTCACCCAAATAGGGGGAGATTGTTGGAACCCTATTATTGATTTGGGATAGGATCACTATCACTTGGTTAGGATGATTAGTTTGACCCAACATGTATAGCCTAAGGTTATAGGTTATTCTTTCTAGGTTTGCAACTTCAGAAGAACTCTAGAGAAAAGCAGTTCAACGAATGCAGAAATTCAATTCGACAAAAGAAGAGCTGAGTTCGATGAACGACGATCTCAGTTCGATGAATCAGAGTCTTAACTCTGGGTTTTGCTCGACGAAATCTATACTCCGTTCGACGAACTTTGATCTCAGCTTTGCATATTCAGCTCGACGATAGCCAACCTCAGTTCGACGAATAACAGATTCAGTACGACGAACTCCAAGCTCAGATCGACAAAAGTTTTGTTCAATTCGACTAATTCTCTACAGTGTTCAGATGATTTTATTTTCAAAATCAGAATATTTTTAACAGCTTAATTTCAGTCAATTATGCTCTAGTATTTAATGCTAAATATGCTTAAAGAATATAGTCATTCCTGGCAGCATTAAATATGGATTGATCACTGAGTTAATATTTTACTTAATCAGCAAGACAGTTAAGGAAAGTTTTTATTCTAAATATTTGAATACAACCGTTACAAATTCTCAGAGAATCTCCAGATCTATTCAAGGAATGTTTTCAAAATTCAAATGCTTGAAATCTTCTCAGAGAATATATATTAAGAAAAATTATAGCTTATATACATATTCAGACAGATAGACATATTAACATAGACAAACACAGAGTTTTTGGAACCTGCTTTCTACTCTCCAAGAGAATCAAATTTTACGTAAGTCTGAAATTGCTACTAAAGAGAAATATTGCTCTTAAAGACCTACACCCTGAAGAAAGGACTCCCTCTCCTGATCATAAACTCTACTCAAATCAGGGGGAGCTTTCGGCTTCAACATCCACTAGTCTTCTCAGAGAATCTTGAAAGAAAAGACATCATCACTTTTTGTTTATTTTCGTAAACATTGTACAGGGTTATAACTCCCTTCAAATGTTGACCTCTTGGTTTCTAAGTCACCTGATCAAAAGACTTAAGTTGTTTTTTTGCACCTGTTAAAAATCTCAAAGGGTTGCTAGATCTACCTTAGAAAATAGATCTTCTGGTAGCGGGGCACCTGATAAAAAACCTTTAGTGGATTCCTACCAGGGTGGTAGAAGAGTGAATGTACTCAAGTTTGTTGGGGAACCACTATTAATTTCCTTGTGTCGTTTGTAATTATTATTCATTTTATTTGTGTGTTGTGATTGCTTCTTTATATATATATCACTAGTTTTTAAATTTGCTATAAAAATAAATTAAAGTTTTTAATATACAATATTCACCCCCCTCTAGTGTAAAGTAGATCTATCCCTCACTTTCAATCGAGATCTCAACCAATTGAAAGTGCAGAATACTTATCCATTACCAAGGATTGACGAGCTGTTTGATCTGCTAGAGGGAGCATACTGGTTCTCTAAGCTTGACCTAAGGTTGGGCTACTATCAGCTGTAGATTTAGGAGGAGGATATACCGAAGATGGCGTTCAGCTCATGCTATGGCTTGTTTGAGTTCAGAGTGATGCCCTTCGGGCTCACGAATGCCCCTTTCGCATTCATGAGTTTAATGAACCCAGTGTTTGATTCTTTCCTAGATGAGTTCATTATAGTCTTTATATATGATATCTTAGTCTACTCTAGAATCAAGGGGGACCATATCCGTCACTTAGACTTAGTCTTGGGGAAGCTGTGGGAGCACCAGCTATATGTGAAGTTTTCGAAGTGCCAATTTTCGCTACAAGAGGTGGCATTCCTCGGGCACATTATCAGTGGAGCTGGGTCAGAAGTTGACTCGACCAAGGTGTAGGTAATGAGGGATTTGCTGAATCTAAAGATGGCTTTGAATATTCAGAGCTTCCTTGGACCTGCGGGCTATTACCTCAAGTTTGTGCAGGGGTGTTTTAAGATAGCACTTCCCCTCACATCTTTGACTAAGAAGGGCACGACGTTCAATTGGACTTAGTAGTGCAAGTATGCATTTCAGGAGCTGAAGGGTAGACTTACCTCGGCTCCAATCCTTTCCCTTCCTTCGGGAAAGAAAGGATTCTAGATTTATACGGATGCATCATACTAAGTCATAGGTGCGGTACTGATGCAGTACATGCATGTTATAGTGTATGCTTCAAGGCAATTGAAGAAGCATGAGCAGAACTAACCGGTGCACGATTTGGAGCTCATGGTTGTAGTCTTTTCCTTGAAGGTCTGGAGGAACTACCTATATGGGGTTCATTGTGAGATCTTCTCATATCATAAGAACCTCAAGTACATTGACACACAGAAGGACCTGAATCTACGCCAACGAAGGTGGTTAGAGTTCCTCTGCGCCTATGATTATACCATGAACTATCAATTGGGGAAGGCAAACACTGTTGCTTATGCTTTGAGAAGGAGAGCTAGCACTACTTGATCGGAGTCTCGGGTGATGGACATGGAGATAATGTGGATGATGGAAGACATGTAGATTACTATGATATCGAGGGCTGATCCAGAGGTTTATGCAGTGAAAGTTAGGGTAGATCTTATATTTTCTTTAGGAAGAGTTAATGCGGAAAATTAAAAATTAAAACGAATAACAGAGCATAGCACAAAGAAAGAAAAACAGAGCAAGCAAACCAGACGACACAAGGAGCTACAGTGGTTCCCTCTCAATAGGTACGTCCACTCTTCTACCACCCTGGTAGGAATCCACTACAGGTTTTTGCTAAGGTGCCCTGCCACCAGTGATCTGATTCAGGTAGATCAAACAGACCCTTTAAGCTTTTGATAAGGTAGCCTAAAAACCAAGCAGGTTGTTGATAAGGTGCCCTGTCACCAACGTTCACTTTTGAAGAGGTGTGAACAAACTCTTTACAGGAGGGGGAAGGAGAGTTAGATTGACTTCTCTATTTTTACAACAGATTAGAGAAGCATAAGAGACTCTTCAGAACTTATGACAGAATACTGTCACGAGGTTCTGAAGGAGTAAGGCCTGAAGAAGACTAGAGATCTGGATTTAGATGTTCTTCTTCAGCTTCCTTATTTCTTCTTCTTCTTCAAAATCTCTGAGTGTATCTTCCTGGAACAGGAGCACTCAGGTTGAGGAAGAGCAGAAGAGATATCTTCACAGTTGGATAGATATTGCTGTGAGCAGCTGTATCTACTCAGTTGAATCCTGAGAGCAGCAATATATTTTCTTTCTTGAAGACTGCTGAATGTTGATGGTAGCAGTCTTCTTTCACATTTGTTCTACAGCTTCGTCTGTGTGTTTCTGGTCACGGTCTTCTTCTTGTATGTTTTGTGTGTGTTGTGTGTCTTAGTTCTTTCTCCAAAAGAACTCTTTAAATAGGTGCAGCAGCAACGGCTCTATTAGAGCAAGACTTTTGTCTTCTTCTCAGATCTTGAATCTGGGCTGCAATTAACACACAAACAAGTCTTGCAGATATATATCCTATAAAAAGGAAAGCTATAGCAGCTGCAATAAATAAACTCATAAAGGATGTTAGATAAATCACATCGGAAATAACTCTTTACAGCCAACGGCTATAAAGGATAGCTGCAACAATAAAGTCAGATAATAAGACAAAAGACATTGTCAGAAAGAATTGACTTATGCATAAATATAGAAGCAAGTTTGCTTTGAGATATATGCATAAGATCAATTAAATAATCCATAATAAAACATGCCAGAAATATAGGAAATAAAACAACAAATAAAACGCATATAATATTACATATGCAGACCAGAAGATAGTCGAACGATCCTCGACGATCGTCGACCGACCTATTGAGATCGTCGACCTATTAATAGATAGTCGACCGACTCAGAAAGTCGAACTATCCAGGCAGATAGTCGACCGACCTGCTGAGATCGTCGACCTATCAATAGATAGTCGACCGACTCAGAAAGTCGAACTATCCAGGCAGATAGTCGACCAGAGCTCGACGATCTAGCAGAGCGTCGAGCTGACCAGAGACAGACGATCGTCGACCGGCTGATCGACGATAGTCGATCGGCGTTCGACGATAGTCGAACCCGAAAATCCCTTAGCCAGAATTTTACTGGAAAAGAGAATACTCAACAAAAAGACTTTGACCATAGATAAATCTTGGGTCAAGATCTACAAGGAAAGACTTAACTCAAATCCAAACTAGGGTACCAACAATCTCCCCCTATTTGGGTTAAGTCTTTCACAAACTAAAACTACTAAAAACAAATAAACTAAACTCAAACAACTTAATAGTGATCCTAACCCAAATCAGAACTAGGGTTCCAACAATCTCCCCCTATTTGGGTGAGGATCCTATTAGCAAAATAATATAAATAAATGCAAAGCATAAAATATATAAAGAAAAGCTTTGCTAAGCTGGCTGCTTGCTGGCATTTGCAATCTCCCCCTATGTTGATGCAGTACATGTGATTGAAGAAGGCTGAGATGACTTTGAATTTTGATTGAGTCATCCAGCTAACTCTTGTAAGTAGTACCTGCAGAAAGCTATGGTAGAGATTGCTCTCTCCTTAAAAAAAAGGGTATGTTAGCAGCAAAAATGATATTTTGTCCAGCAAATTTGATTAAGATTCTGGATCTGAAAAACAAAATCAGATATCTTCCTTCCTATAGAATTTCTTTTCATTAGACAAGATTCAAACTCAGCTGATCAATGCAACTAGAGTAGAGGACTCAATCTAAATGAAATTAGAAAAGGATCTATAAGAAATAGAGTTATCTGACAGAGAATTTCTTATACAGAAATCCAAACAAAATTTTTGAACAGAATATCAATCAGATATAATAAACAGCCTTAAGAAAAAGGAAATGCTTCCTAATAACTTTGTTCCAAATAATAAAGGAATTTGAGATTATTCTAACTATTTTATCCTTATAATAATAATAAAACAGATTTATAAAACAGCTAACTGAGTTCTCAAATCTGAACTCATTAAAATATAAAGAAAACATTTCTCTGAGAAGTGTTGTTTCCTTCTCAGGTTTTGTTAAAATTTGGCAGCAATATTGAATTTCTAAATTAACTTAACTGAAAACAGAATTGGATATTAATACCTGAACCTTTTCAGGTTTTGATTTTTCTTCTGTTTGTTCAGCCACTGAATTTCTGCATGAAGCATTGATGGCCTTTAAGCAAAATTCTTTGGCCCTTGCTTCCTCCTCTTCATCTTCAAGTGATGGGTCATCATCTGAGACATCCCAGACAACATCAAGGGATGTTGATTCTTCTCCTTCAGATGAGATGATGTGGCTTCCTTCTGATATTGCATCCATGGGTTCAGAAGCCATTTGATGAATGTTTTGTAGAGTTTGGCCCTGTTCTTGATCATCTCTTCATGTTGAAAATTTTGAGTCTGTAATCCTGCAAAACAGAAAACAGATCAAGTGCAAAGGGAACAAGAAGAGATGCAGTCTTTGCTTTTGTGCATGAACAAATGAATGAAGCAAATCTTGAAGAAGAAAAGAGTGAGGGCAGAGAGGATGGCAGGGGAATGCAATTTAATGAGCACAGCACTCATTAGGATTATCTGAAAAAGATTTTGAAGAAAGTCTTTAAAATCAGAACGGCACTGTCTGATAATTCCCTTCCTATAGAATCACTTTATCACAAATAAAAACTTCAACACAGTGTGATGATCCACTGGATCAAGTCTGTGTTGAGTTTTAGTGTAGATAATTTTGTGAAAAATCTGTAAGGATGTAGAATTATCTTACTATGCCTCTTTGAGATCTAAGATTCATCAAAAAGGAAGTTTTTCAGACCATAAATGTAATGAGGTTTTATTGGTTTATTAAATAAATTTTTCAAAAAATATTTCATGTATGTTTGAAAAATTTGAGAAAACTTTTGAAAAACAAAATCAATGTTGTTGAATTTTCTTAATATTTCTCTTGAAGATTTTCTTATTGCAAAATGTTGATTATTTTTATCTAGTTTTTCTTTCCCTATAGTTGATTCTAGATAATTTGTTTGTTCTAGGGCAATTTTTAAATCTTCTTTAATATTTGTATTTTCAGAAGATAAATTATTAAATTTTTCTCTGAGAAGTTTTATTTCCTTCTCAGATTGAATTAAATCATTGCATAAATCTTTAAAATCATTTTTAAAAGGTTTTGAGGAGAAATCAAAGGAAAAGATAACCTGATCCTCTTCTGATTCAGCTTCTGATTCAGATTCTTTATCAGAGATGCCGCAAGATGCATTGATTGCCATCATGCAGAATTCTCTTGCTTTTGTTTCTTCTTCATCCTCTGATGTGCAGGATGAGATTTCTGAGTCACTCCAGGAATCAGCTTTAAATGTGTTTTCCTTTGCTGTTCCAACAGCCATTGCTGTGAGGGAGTCCCAGATGTCCTTTGCTGAAGACCATTCAGCTACTTTTTGGAAAATGTCATCTGACATTGATTGAGCAAGTATGTCCATTGCTCTTGCATCAGCTATCTTTAGCATTTTTTTATCTTCTGTATCTTCAGATGGTGAGATGGGACCTGTCAAAATAGAATCATAAATAGATTCATCAATAGAGTTCATAAACAGTCTAATCCTTGCCTTCCATAGGACAAGCTTGTCCAGATTGCACTTAGGAGGTCCAGTGCTTGACCATTCTTCATTTTGTGCCATGAAAAACTCTTAAGAAATAAATATAAGATCTATCTCAGGGATCTTTTGATTCAGGTGTTAGCCTGTATAAACAATCAACCTCCCTCTGATACCAATTGAAAGTTAGGGTAGATCTTATATTTTCTTTAGGAAGAGTTAATGCGGAAAATTAAAAATTAAAACGAATAACAGAGCATAGCACAAAGAAAGAAAAACAGAGCAAGCAAACCAGACGACACAAGGAGCTACAGTGGTTCCCTCTCAATAGGTACGTCCACTCTTCTACCACCCTGGTAGGAATCCACTACAGGTTTTTGCTAAGGTGCCCTGCCACCAGTGATCTGATTCAGGTAGATCAAACAGACCCTTTAAGCTTTTGATAAGGTAGCCTAAAAACCAAGCAGGTTGTTGATAAGGTGCCCTGTCACCAACGTTCACTTTTGAAGAGGTGTGAACAAACTCTTTACAGGAGGGGGAAGGAGAGTTAGATTGACTTCTCTATTTTTACAACAGATTAGAGAAGCATAAGAGACTCTTCAGAACTTATGACAGAATACTGTCACGAGGTTCTGAAGGAGTAAGGCCTGAAGAAGACTAGAGATCTGGATTTAGATGTTCTTCTTCAGCTTCCTTATTTCTTCTTCTTCTTCAAAATCTCTGAGTGTATCTTCCTGGAACAGGAGCACTCAGGTTGAGGAAGAGCAGAAGAGATATCTTCACAGTTGGATAGATATTGCTGTGAGCAGCTGTATCTACTCAGTTGAATCCTGAGAGCAGCAATATATTTTCTTTCTTGAAGACTGCTGAATGTTGATGGTAGCAGTCTTCTTTCACATTTGTTCTACAGCTTCGTCTGTGTGTTTCTGGTCACGGTCTTCTTCTTGTATGTTTTGTGTGTGTTGTGTGTCTTAGTTCTTTCTCCAAAAGAACTCTTTAAATAGGTGCAGCAGCAACGGCTCTATTAGAGCAAGACTTTTGTCTTCTTCTCAGATCTTGAATCTGGGCTGCAATTAACACACAAACAAGTCTTGCAGATATATATCCTATAAAAAGGAAAGCTATAGCAGCTGCAATAAATAAACTCATAAAGGATGTTAGATAAATCACATCGGAAATAACTCTTTACAGCCAACGGCTATAAAGGATAGCTGCAACAATAAAGTCAGATAATAAGACAAAAGACATTGTCAGAAAGAATTGACTTATGCATAAATATAGAAGCAAGTTTGCTTTGAGATATATGCATAAGATCAATTAAATAATCCATAATAAAACATGCCAGAAATATAGGAAATAAAACAACAAATAAAACGCATATAATATTACATATGCAGACCAGAAGATAGTCGAACGATCCTCGACGATCGTCGACCGACCTACTGAGATCGTCGACCTATTAATAGATAGTCGACCGACTCAGAAAGTCGAACTATCCAGGCAGATAGTCGACCGACCTGCTGAGATCGTCGACCTATCAATAGATAGTCGACCGACTCAGAAAGTCGAACTATCCAGGCAGATAGTCGACCAGAGCTCGACGATCTAGCAGAGCGTCGAGCTGACCAGAGACAGACGATCGTCGACCGGCTGATCGACGATAGTCGATCGGCGTTCGACGATAGTCGAACCCGAAAATCCCTTAGCCAGAATTTTACTGGAAAAGAGAATACTCAACAAAAAGACTTTGACCATAGATAAATCTTGGGTCAAGATCTACAAGGAAAGACTTAACTCAAATCCAAACTAGGGTACCAACATGCAGTGTAATTAGCAGCTCTGAGCATGGAGTGCAATATCAAAGATCGCATCAGGGCAGAACTGTAATACCCCAAAATGTTGTAGGAGCGACGGGGATCACTTTTGGCCAAGACAAGGTTTTGGTGCAGGTGACACGGTCCCCGAGACGGGCGTGTCGGAGGCCATGTCGGGCGTGTCGAGCTCGGGCCGTTGAGCTGGCCGTGTAGTCGACCAGTTCAGGTCGACGATGGTCGTGTGGAGGAACACGGTCTAAGACACGGGCATGTCCCAGGCCGTGTCACACCTGGGCTGTACGGTGGGGTACACGGGCAGTGACACGGGCATGAACACGGGCGTGTCTAGTTTGACACGGGCATGTCTGATGCCGTGTCACCAAGCCGTGTACCTCTCTGACTGCGAAGTGTTGATCGATTGCATATGGGTGGCGTGACACGGGTACCGACACGGGCGTGTCGCAGGTGACACGGGCGTGTCGGAGGCCGTGTCACATGCCGTTTTGCTGGTTTTCAATTTTGGTCGAGAAGGCGAATGAGCTACACGGCCAGGCACACGGCCGTGTGTGAACCCGTGTTCGGCCCAGTTTTTGTGATTTCAGATCTAATCCTGGCCGTTCGTTTCCTTGGCTTTGGATCCGACGGTGGGGGCTGCTCCTGGGTGGTTTTAGCCGGGAATAGGGTTTTGAAACCCTTATTTCACTTGGGTACTCTCTCTCTAAAATCTAGAGAGAAGGGAGAGCTTGGAGGAGGAAGAAGGAGGTCAACTCCGGTGGCCGGTGGAGATTCGGAGCTCCACATCGCGAGCCGTCTTCGTATCTACGGAGGCAAGGAGATTGCGGTGCTTTTCATCCGCATAGATTTTCATGGCGCCGCGGAAGAACGCAAGGGTAACGATTTCTCATCCTTGGGCATGTGAAGCCCTCTTTTCCTTTGCATAGGAAGCCCTCTCTCGCGAGTGAGCGAAGAGTTGGAGCGTTCCTTGGGGTAGATATGTAAAGTCCCCCTTATGTAGAGTCCGTATGCGAAAACGGACATAGGCATTGTGTGTGAAGCCTATCCGGACAAGTAGAGCCGGATCGGTGATGTTGCATTGCATATGAACCGGGGAAGACTCAGGGTGTTTGGGCGTTTTTCGGGTTTTCTACGTGGTAGATTGCATCAGGGAGACTTGGAGATTAACTCCGAGGTGCACCTGAAAAACTGGGCAAAAGCGGGTTTTGCCGACACGGTGGCCGGGGAGCCAACGTGAACATAACCGGGTTATGTGATTATTGTGGTGGAAACGGGACTCGGTGAGTCTTGACCTGCGCATATGGCTTAAATTGCCATTGCGGTGTGAGCACGGGTCAGGCGGGACCGTACCCGGTCTATGTCGTTCGGTAGGACCGTTGGCATGGATGAGGGTCTTCGGCGGTCTATGGCTTAAATTGCCGTGACCAAGGCCAGGAAGGCAAAATGCTCATATGGATGACCGTCCAAGAGGCGGTGGTGGATTGGGAACGTCTATGGCTTGAATTGACGTGAAGTTGGCCGGTTCGCCGAGAATGTGCCCTGAGTGCACGGGGTGTGTGGCCGTGCGAGCCCACGCCTATGGTGAAGTGCAAATACTTTATATAATTGCCTATGCTAATAAAGTGCAGGGAAAGAGCATTGTCGCCCCGAGTGTGGGGGCGGGATCGTTATAATTTGGTCAGCATTGCTGACTGTTGCTATTGTTTGCCACCGGGCGGTGGTTTGTGGCTTGCAGGTGCTGCGGAGCAGAGCGGGAAATAGCGGGCTAAAGCCCTTGTTGCTGTGCCGGCCCTCGAAGGCCTAATTGCTTATGTTTCTTTCCCGTTTTTCATGTATGGCCGGCCTGCGAGCCGAAGTATGAAAACACTGCTTTTGTTAAGTGAACAGTGTAAGGCCTTAAGGCCATTTTTCTTTTGGTGTATGTATACATTCCTGAGTTTGTAGTGGACATTCATGCTGTTGTGGCTGGGTTCTCATTTCTTTTGCAACTTAATAATTTGCTTCCGCTAGAATGACTCTGTGTAGGACGTTGGTGATTGGTTGTATGGTTTCAACGCGTAACCAACCGGTCTGTCCGTAGTATATGGCGTCGGGCCCCGGCCGGACCTACTGCTATATGCTATGCGACGGATAGGGGTGTTACAAATTGGTATCAAACTACTGGTTTCGGTCAAACTTAAATGAATTCGTGGACGAATTCACTTTAAGGGGTGGTGAGCACATGTGTGCGTCATCGTTATAACAAGAAAAGAACCCATGAATGTCCACTTAGGAATGAAAATACACATGTTTGAGGAACCTGCGTGTTCCTATAATTGCTGTTTGCAGTAATTTTTGGTCGCTTATCGGTGTTTTGCACGATTATAGGTGACCAGGAGTGGTTCTGGGCCGTCAGAACGGCCAGGTTCTGAGGCAAGCAGTGCGCCAAGTGAAGCGCCTGCAACACCTCCGTCTGCCGAGACCATTAGGTTGGTGGCAGAAGCGGTCATGGCAATGATCAATGCGCAGCCTACAAGGCAGGTGCAGCAGCCTGCTCCTGCTGTGGAGCAAGTACCGCTTCATACGGCAGAGCAAAGGAGGGTTGAGCAAGTAGTTTTGGAGCCAGAGTTGCCTCGGAGAGCAACTGAAAGACAACTGAAGCACGTGATGGGCTTTCATCCACCGGTATTCACGGGGGCAGAAACCCCGACCCAAGCAGAGGATTGGCTCTCAAGGGACAACAGGGTGATGACTGCGACGGAAACGGAAGAGTGGCAGAATACCACTATAGTGACGTTCCTTTTGGATGGGGACGCAAGACTATGGTGGGAAGGCCTAGAGCTACATCAGTTGCGGGGAAGGCCGTTGGCTGAAGTTTCGATGGAGGAGTTTGCGAGACTATTCATGGCTCGATACCTCCCCTTGGCGCAGAGAATTGCGCTAGAAAGCAAATTTCAGAAGTTGGTGCAAGGGGATTGCACCGTTGATGAGTACCTCCACGAGTTTACTCGGTTGGGGAGATATGCCGGCGCTACCTTCGCAGACGAGGAGCGCAAGACGAGCCGCTTCTATGAAGGGCTAAGAGATGATTTAAGGTTGCTACTGTCGGGGCCCAAGGCGCAGGGTTTCATGACCCTGGTCAGTTCGGCCCGGTCCTTGGAGAAGGACATGAAGAATGTCCAAGCGAAAAAGGAATCCGGTAGTAAGAAAGCGGAGTTCAAGGCACCGACTACGTCGAAGTCGAGCTACCGCAGATTCTATAAGAAAGTTAAGACGTCGGGTCCAGCTTCTTCAGGTGCCTCGGGGGCAACTACCAATCGAACCCCGAGCGCTTGTTTCACGTGTGGAAAGACGGGGCACTTTGCCCGCGATTACTGGAGCGGACGCCCAAAGTCCGAGAGAAATTAAGGAGCTACATACGAAGAGAAGGGCAAGGCGGTGGAGTCAACCGCGTCCCACTATGCTCCGACTCAGCCTAGAGTCTATAACTTGGGCCAGCAGGAGGCCATCAAACAAGCTGACGTGGTGACAGGTACGAGTTAATTTAAAGCAAGTTAACTTTATATACTGTTGTCTATTGCTTGTTAGCCTAATATTGTTTGTATAGGCTTTGTTGTGATTAGTGATAGTCCGGCACGGGCACTGTTCGATACGGGAGCTTCACACTCCTTCTTGTCTGAAAGCTTTATATCGCGCATCGGAGTCCCTTCTTCGATGGCGAAGGACAAGTTGGATGTGCTACTACCGAATGGGTGCTCGATGCGTGCGTACAGAGTGTGCGCCGTGAAGGTTCACATAGGGAGCCAAGAGTTCGACTTGCTAACATCATTACTGCCATTAGTAGAGTTCGACGTTATATTTGGAATGGATTGGCTGTCAGAGCAGAAGGCTTGGATCGACTGCGACTGAAAGGAGGTCAAGCTGGGTGTAGGGCAGGAGACTACATTCGAGGGGCTGAAGGGGTCGAGCAAGACACTGATGTCTGCTCTTCAGGTGGTAAAGGAAGTTCGTGCTGGTGCAGAGCTGTTCTTCGCAATAGTTGGGGCTGTGGAGCCAAAGTCCACGTTAGATAGCATCCCGGTTGTTTGCGAATACCCCGATGTGTTCCCGGATAGTCTTCCTGGAGCCCCACCGCAGCAAGAGATTGATTTCACGATCGAGCTCGTGCCGGGTGCCAAACCCGTGTCACGGGCTCCTTATAGGTTTGCGCCAAAGGAGATGGCGGAGTTAAAGGTTTAGCTGGAGGAGCTGATGGAGAAAGGCTATGTACGTCCAAGCTCGTCGCCTTGGAGCGCACCGGTCCTCTTCGTTAAGAAGAAGGACGGGAGTATGCGGTTGTGTATCGACTATAGAGAGTTGAACAAGCTGACGGAAAAGAACAAGTACCCGATCCCGAGGATTGATGATCTCTTTGATCAGTTAATGGGATCGTCAGTATATTCTAAGTTGGACTTGAAGTCGGGGTACTATCAGCTGAGGATAAGGGAATGTGATATCCCGAAGACGGCGTTCAGCACAAGGTACGGACATTTCGAGTTCACGGTCATATCGTTTGGACTGACGAATGCGCCATCAGTATTTATGGACTTGATGAACAGGACGTTCCGAGATTTCCTGGATCGCTTTGTGATCGTCTTTATTGACGATATATTGGTGTACTCGAAGTGCGAAGAAGATCACTTCAAGCACTTGCATTTGGTGTTGGAGACTTTGAGGAGGAATGAGTTATACGCAAAGTTCTCCAAGTGCGAGTTCTGGCTACCCTCAGTAGCGTTCCTTGATCATATTATTAGTGGGGAAGGTATAGCGGTGGATCCGGCGAAGATCGTTGCGATACGGGAGTGGCCTGCGTTGTCTTCTGTCGCGGAAGTCCGTAGTTTTCTCGGGCTTGCCGGATATTACAGGCACTTCGTAGAGAACTTCTTGCGGATAGCGCTACCTCTCACGAAGTTGATAAGGAAAGATCAGAAATTCTTGTGGACGCAAGAGTGCGTGCAAGCTTTTGAGGAGCTGAAGAGGCGGTTGACCATGGCTCCAGTGCTTAGTTCGCCGAGTGGGATCGAGGGCTTCGAGGTGTATAGCGACGCTTCAGGTAGTGGCTTGGGCTGCGTGCTGTTGCAGCATGGGGGCGTGATAGCGTATGGATCGCGTCAGTTGAAGGTGCATGAAAGAAATTATCCGGTGCAAGACTTGGAGTTGGCGGCCGTGATATTTGCACTCAAGTTGTGGAGGCACTACCTTTACGGCGTAAGGGTCGATATATACACCGATCACAAGAGCCTAAAATACTTGTTGTATCAAAAGGACCTTAATATGAGGTAGAGGAGGTGGATGGAGTTCCTAGGGGACTACACCTTCAAAATACATTATGTACTCGGGAAGGGCAACGCAGTTGCGGATGCGCTGAGCCGCAGGGCTCCCGCCCGAGCCAACTGGTTGTCAGTGCATGATGAGCAGCTAGTACGGGAGTTGGAGGAGCTTGAGATCTGTTGCGTTGACAAGCAGACGAGCGCCAAAGCAATGTTAAATTGGACAGAGGTGCAGTATGACCTGGCTGACCGGGTTCGGCAGGCATTGGAGTTAGATGACTCCATGAAGGAGCTCATGGAGGTTGCTCTGGATGGGTCAAATTCCCAGTTCTCGGTGGAAGATGGTTTATTAAGGAAGGATCATCGGTTGTGCGTCCCGAGTGGGGGTAACCTCCGGGCGGAGTTGATGTACGAGGCTCATCATACTAAGTACTCAATCCACCCAGGGAGCACGAAGATGTATCGTGATCTCAAAAAGTTGTTTTGGTGGCCGGGGCTCAAGAAAGATGTGGCGTTGTACGTGGCTAAATGCCAAACGTGCGCCTTGGTGAAGGCGGAGTGCCAAAAGTCAGGAGAATTTCTGAAGTCCTTGCCTATACCGGAGTGGAAGTTCGACGATATATCTATGGACTTTGTGCACGGGTTGCCAAGGTCGCAGAAAGGGAACGATGCCATCTGGGTGATCGTAGACCGGCTAACAAAGCTGTCACACTTCATTCCGCATAGGAAGGATGATCCAGTGGAGAAATTGGCAAAGTTGTATGTTGACAATATTATTAGGCTGCATGGTGGGCCCCGTAGCATTGTGAGTGATCGCGATGGGCGGTTCACGTCAAATGATTGGAGGTTGGTGCAGCAGATGTTGGGGACAAAGTTAAAGTTCAGCACAGCTTTCCATCCGCAGATGGATGGGCAGACCGAGAGGGTCAATAGAACGATGGAGGACATGCTACGCATGTGTGTTCTGGATTTCAGTAAGCTTTGGGAAGACCACCTGTATTTGGTGGAGTTCGCGTACAACAACAGCTACCAAGCAAGTATACAAATGGCACCCTTCGAGGCCCTGTATGGTAGGAAGTGTCGCACGCCGTTATCGTGGATTGAAACGGGTGAGGCAAGGTTGTACAAGAAGCAGGAGGTGGAGAGTGCTACCTCGTTAGTGCGGATCATTCGGGAGCGCTTGTTGATCGCTCAGGACTGGCAGGCGAAGTATTACAATGCCAAGCACCGGAACGTGGAGTTCACGATAGGCGATTGGGTATATCTTAAAGTGAAGCCGTTCAAGGGGGTTTCGCGGGTGAGACGCTTGAAGAAGCTGAGCCCAAGATACCTTGGACCTTTTGAGGTTCTGGAGTGAGTCGGCGAAGCGGCATACCGTTTGAGGATATCGGAGGAATTAAGTGGATTACATGATGTGTTCCACATTTCAGTGTTGCGGAAGGCGGTGCAAGAGCCTTCGCAGGTGATCGCGGTTGACCAAGTGCCGGTGGACGAGGGGTTGACGACTAGGGTCAAGCCCATTCGTATCGATGATGTTGAGGTCAAGAGACTCCGTAACAAGGAGATCCGGATGGTTAAGGTCCAGTAGGATAATTGCGGGCGAGAGGAGCTCTCTTGGGAACGGGAGAAGACTATGCTGGAGGAGTACCCGGAATTGTTCCGCTCAGGTACTGATTTACGTTAAGTCCTGTTTTTCCTTTATTAATTTCGTGGGCGAAATTCTTTAAGGAGGGTAGAATTGTAACGCCCCAAAATGTTATAGGAGCGACGGGGATCACTTTTGGCCAAGACAAGGTTTTGGTGCAGGTGACACGGTCCCCGACACGGGCGTGTCGGAGGCCGTGTCGGGCGTGTCGAGCTCGGGCCGTCGAGCTGGCCGTGTAGTTGACCAGTTCAGGTCAACGATGGTCGTGTGGAGGAACACGGCCTAGGACACGGGCGTGTCCCAGGACGTGTCACACCTGGGCTATACGGTGGGGTACACGGGCAGTGACACGGGCACGAACACGGGCGTGTCTAGTTTGACACGGGCGTGCCTGATGCCGTGTACCTCTCTGACTGCGAAGTGTTGATCGATTGCACACGGGGGGCGTGACACGGGTCCCGACACGGGCGTGTCGCAGGTGACACGGGCGTGTCGGAGGCCGTGTCACATGCCGTGTTGCTGGTTTTCAATTTTGGTCGAGACGGCGAATGAGCTACACGGCCAGGCACACGGCCGTGTGTGAACCCGTGTTCGGCCCAGTTTTTGTGATTTCAGATCTAATCCTGGCCGTTCGTTTCCTTGGCTTTGGATCCGACGGTGGGGGGCTGCTCCTGGGTGGTTTTAGCCGGGAATAGGGTTTTGAAACCCTTATTTCACTTGGGTACTCTCTCTCTAAAATCTAGAGAGAAGGGATAGCTTAGAGGAGGAAGAAGGAGGTCAACTCCGGCGGCCGGTGGAGATTCGGAGCTCCACATCGCGAGCCGTCTTCGGATCCGCGGAGGCAAGGAGATTGCGGTGCTTTTCATCCGCATAGATTTTCATGGCGCCGCGGAAGAACGCAAGGGTAACGATTTCTCATCCTTGGGCATGTGAAGCCCTCTTTTCCTTTGCATAGGAAGCCCTCTCTCGTGAGTGAGCGAAGAGTTGGCACATTCCTTGGGGTAGATATGTAAAGTCCCCCTTGTGTAGAGTCCGTATGCGAAAACGGACATAGGCATTGTGTGTGAAGCCTATCCGGACAAGTAGAGCCGGATCGGTGATGTTGCATTGCATATGAACAGGGGAAGACTCCGGGTGTTTGGGCATTTTTCGAGTTTTCTACGTGGTAGATTGCATCAGGGAGCCTTGGAGATTAACTCCGAGGTGCACCCGAAAAACTGGGCAAAAGCGGGTTTTGCCGACACGGTGGCCGGGGAGCCAACGTGAACATAACCGGGTTATGTGATTATTGTGGTGGAAATGGGACTCGGTGAGTCTTGACCTGCGCATATGGCTTAAATTGCCGTTGCGGTGTGAGCACGGGTCAGGCGGAACCGTACCCGGTCTATGTCGTTCGGTAGGACCGTTGGCATTGATGAGGGTCTTCGGCGGTCTATGGCTTAAATTGCCGTGACCAAGGCCAGGAAGGCAAAATGCTCATATGGATGACCGTCCAAGAGGCGGTGGTGGATTGAGAATGTCTATGGCTTGAATTGACGTGACGTTGGCCGGTTTGCCGAGAATGTGCCCTGAGTGCACGGGGTGTGTGGCCGTGCGAGCCCATGCCTGTGGGGAAGTGCAAATACTTTATATAATTGTCTATGCTAATAAAGTGCAGGGAAAGAGCATTGCCGCCCCGAGTGTGGGGGCGGGATCGTTATAATTTGGTCAGCATTGCTGACCGTTGCTATTGTTTGCCACCGGGCGGTGGTTTGTGGCTTGCAGGTGCTGCGGAGCAGAGCGGGAAATAGCGGGCTAAAGCCCTTATTGCTGTGCCGGCCCTCGAAGGCCTAATTGCTTATGTTTCTTTCCCGTTTTTCATGTATGGCCGGCCTGCGAGCCGAAGTATGAAAACACTGCTTTTGTTAAGTGAACAGTGTAAGGCCTTAAGGCCATTTCTCTTTTGGTGTATGTATACATTCCTGAGTTTGTAGTGGACATTCATGCTGTTGTGGCTGGGTTCTCATTTCTTTTGCAACTTAATAATTTGCTTCCGCTAGAATGACTCTGTGTAGTACGTTGGTGATTGGTTGTATGGTTTCAACGCGTAACCAACCGGTCTGTCCGTAGTATATGGCGTCGGGCCCCGGCCGGACCTACTGCTATATGCTATGCGACGGATAGGGGTGTTACAAGAACAGAGGAAGGATGCAGCACTAGAGCCTATATTTAGAGCCTTGAGAGAGGGAAAGTCAGATGAGTATTCATTATGTGGTGACCTCATTCATTTCCGGGGCCGTGCTTATATACCCGCAGGAGGTGGGATTCGGGGAGACATACTCAGGGAGGCACATTACACATGGTATTCAGTGCATCCTGTGATCACCAAGATGATGGCTGATCTACGGAATAGAATGTATTGGCCCGGGATGAAGAGGTATATTGTAGATTTTGTGACACACTGCGAGGCAAGCCAGCAAGTGAAGGCTAAGTGCAAGAGTCCTGGAGGATTACTACATCCATTGTCAGTATGGGAGTAGAAGTTTGAGGATATTTCAATGCATTTTGTACATGGGTTGCCTCGCTCTCTCTCTCTGGACACAATTCTATATGGTTTGTCGTGGATCGATTGACCAAGGTAGCAAGGTTCATCCCAGTCTGGAAAGACGCTCCAGTTGGTGTATTAGTGAGGCTGTTCATGGAGCAATTTGTGAGGTACCATGGTGTACCCAAAATGATTATATCAGATCGAGACGGTCGATTTACTTCTAGAGAATGGAGGGCGGTGCAGGAGTACTTAGGTTCTTAGCTCACATTTAGCACTGCCTTTCATACACAGACTGATAGGCAGATGGAGCGGACCAACAAGACCATGGAGTATCTGCTGCGATTGTGCAGACTTGATACGGGGAAGCCCTAGGAGAGGTTGTTGCCATTGATTGAGTTCTCTTACAATAACAGCCATTAGGACATCATTGGCATGTCTCCTTACGAGGCACTATATGGGAAGAAGTGTTGGAAACCGCTATCTTGGGTTCAGGATAAGGACCCGAAGGTGCTTGGGTCAGATTACGTCGAGGACATGGACACACTCATTCGGCTGATCAAAGACATGATGCTAGAGGCTCAGAGTCGGCAGGCAAAGTATTACGATGCAAGGCATCATAAGGTAGAGTTCCAGGTAGGGGACAAGGTATTTTTGAAGAGACATCCAATGCATGGTGTTTCGCGGGTGTGTAGGCACAAGAAGCTCAGCCCTCGGTATATGGGGCCTTATACGATCCTTGAGCGGGTCGACCTCTTGGCATATAGGCTAGAACTATCACGAGAGTTGGAAAACCTGCATGATGTCTTTCATGTCTCCTCACTTTGGAAAGCATTACTTTTGCCGGAGTAGCATATTACTTTTACCTCAGGCCCGGTAGCATCTGACCGGTCAGTTCGATTGGAGCTAATCCGGATCGACAATACACCAATTCGAGTTTTACGGAAGAAGATTGTTCCTATGGTCAACGTGTTTTTATCAAATCATGGGCAGGATCAGCACACTTGGGATCCCTTGGACCTCATACCGAAGAAACACCTTGAGCTTTTTACCTCAGGTACAAACTAAACCTCCTACCAGTTGATCCTTTCTTCACTTGTGAAAATCGTAGACCCGAGCTTGAATTTCGAGAATAAAATTTTTGTTTTATTACTTGTAATTTGTTGCATACCGCACACTTCTAGGCCCCCTAAATTTATGGTTAGGGCTTGAGTGGCGCATGGAGGCCCTAGTGTAACCCTAGCTCAACTTGAACTTAGAGAAACTGCTACCAACGTGCACAAGTCAACCTAGGCCAATTCACACTCATATGAACTCACCACCTCAAGGTAAGCTCAATAACACTTCCCTAACCCTAAAGAGAGGCAATTGAGCGATGGACTAAAGGCTAGGTCAATCTAGTGGGCTGAATTGACCAAAGTCAACCTTAGGTCAATATAGGTCAAACCTTCCCTAAGAGGTCCTATTGGCCTCAAATACGAAAGTCGACCCCACCGCTAGCCTTGTAATATAAGTAGGGGCCAAGTGGACCCAAAAGCCCCATCACGGGATCATAAAGTTGACCAATTTGACTTAAGTCAAACTTGGCCCTATTTAGGTCAAAATCACGTTATTTGTCAAAGTGGGCCCAATTGGGGCATCACCATGACCCAATCAACATTGGGTGGTGTCAAGGGACACAAGAAACACCCATTGGACTAGTCAACCCATCAAGTTGACCAAAGTCAACACAAAGGTCAACCATGGTCAAATAAACCATAAAGGGTAAATGAGAGCTCAAGCTAATTCAAGTGGGATAAGGCCTTGTCCAAGGCCCAACCTAAGGCCCGCTAAGTTTTTTAAATTTATTTAGTCTGAATTAGGTGATTTAATTAGGGTTGAATGGAGGTAATTAAGGGGGAAGTTTCATTTGGAGGAGGGGAATAATGTAGGGAGGCCAAGTGACACTCCCTTCTCCTTCCCCAACCCTTCCTTTCATCTCCCCCGATGAAGAGGAGGAGTTTCCAATAGTTTTAGGTCGGCCACCTTCAAGGAGGGCCATTAATGGTCATGGCCTACCACCTCCCAAATTTGGATCTCCTATATAGAGGCAGCCAAAGCTCAATTCAACCCTTTCATCACCTTTAGAAGCCCTCAATCAGTTATAATCGACTCTTAGATTGAAGCTTTTGGTGGATAATTGAGATCGGGAGAGGTTCGCCGGAAAATGCCAAAATTCATGGCCGCCTGCCGGAGTAGCCTCCTCAAAGCCCGAAATCAGGCATGCTTTTCCTCCTCTCCCCTTGTGCTAGCATCTTAGATCAATAGGTTATGAGTTCAAGCTTAATCAAGCAGAATTCCATTTTGAATTTCCATGGAAAAAGCTTGAAAATGTTCTTCTCGGGTTCGGCGGAAATCGCCTCTCGGGTGGTCGTGCCACCGCCCGGTGATATCCACCACCACAACGGAGGTGGTGGGGGTGGTGGCCGGACGGTGAGGGTGCTGGATCGCAGTAAACTAGCCTTGGAAATGGTTACAGGTCGGGAAAATCGGGACCGCCGGCTGGAGGTTGAAGACAACTCGATCACCGTTGGATCTTTTATAATATAAATTATTTAATAGTGTATTTGTATAACTCATAATGTGGACCTTTATAAATCAGAAAAATGAGGCCCTTAGGGGCTGAACAATGAAAAGTTCCCAACATGAAAAGGTAGTCATGTGAGTCTACTTTAATTAGAAATTAAAATCAGGTCATTTGGAGCACTATAGCTTCCTATATGGCAGTTCTTGTGGGATTTGTCCTTAAAGTAGGACAGTCACTTTATCCTTAATAAATTTTAATTGCATAAGGGTATTAACTTGAATTTTAGGTCATTGCAGAATATACCCTAGTTAAATCTACAGTCCAAAATGGGAATTTTTTGACAATATTTTCCTATAATTTTAGGTAAAATGTGTTTTTTTAATAAAACAAAAATATTTTGGTGAAAAATATTTTTTTTATTCCAAATTTTTGTGAGAGGTTTCTTAGGGTGTTAAAAGACCCTGGTAAAATATTCATTTTGTTTAGACCCCTGTAAGTTGGTGAATCCCACTTGCAAGTTATCATGTTGTACGTGATGTGGTGTGCATTTAGTCAAAAAGGTGTATCTTGTGAATTTAGGAAGATTGTCTTGGTTAAATCCAGTGAAATTTTATACATGCAATTATTTAGTGAAAGTACAACTCCTCATGAAGTTTGGAACATTTGGAGTTGATTTGCTTAACAAATGATTTAATTAGTAATTTTGTTACAAAAATGTATTAGTGAAATTAGGGTGACTAAAATTGTTGAAAAAATTATGAAGCCTTGCAAATAACAATGATTTAGTGTGATAAACACTGGATAAATTAATTGGAATTTTTAAAGCTCGGATCTTAGAGTTGTAGTTATAACTACCATTTTTGACCCTTTTATATTATTGAGATAATTGTACTCAAATGGCGTTATAAAAGTTATATATTTTTGGAATAACTAATTATGTACCATTTTTAACCTCCAGTAATTTTTCTGGAATTATTTGATGAATATTTTGGGTACTTCATGTGTAACATGACCAAGTGAATTGAATTTTTGGTAATAAGAAATTAAATAGTAAATATTATTGGAATGATGTGAAATTAGGTCCAGACCCATTATTACTTAAGATAATGTTGAAATAATTTTATCTTGCTAGTTTGATAACAAAAAGTGACACTTCAAGTTCAAAATCACATGTAGCAATATTTTGGGAAAATTATAATAATTGCTGATTATTTTAGTAAAACTATAAGGGTCTGTTTGGGAAGGTTTTTAAGAAAGGAGAAGGAGCGGTGGCAAAAGGATGGTAGGAAAAGGAGCTTTTGGAAAATGTCTATTAGAAAAGGAGAACTGTTTGGGTGAACTTCTTTTGCAGAACTTTTCAAAAAGGAGACACTTTATAAATCGTTTGACAAATCTCCGTTGCGGTAACTTTTTTTATTAAAAATGTGCGTCCGCGGAAAAAGACGCAATTATTTCGCCAGGGCAGGTTTTTTTTTGCCCAGGAGCGAATTTTTAACCGGGTGACGGTTTTTCTCGCCCGGGCGTGAATTTTTCGCCCGGGCGTGAATTTTTCGCCTGGGCGCGATATTTTCGCCCGGGGCCGATATATTCGCCTAGGCGCCAATTTTTCGGCCAAACCCTATGTTTTCGGCCGGGCCCTAATTATTCGGCCGAGTGTCAATTTTTCGGACGGACGCGAATTTTTTGAACGGGCGCGAATTTTTCGGATGAGCACGAATTTTTTTGGAAGACGGCAAATTTTTCGGACGGGCGCGAATTTTTCGGACGGGCACTAATTTTTCGACTAGGCGGGAAAATTTCGCCCGGACGTGAATTTTTTGCACGGACGAGAATTTTTTGCACGGACGCGATATTTCTGCTCGAAAGCGAAAAAAATAGCTTACAAGCTAAAAAAATACACGACCGGGCAAAAAAACCACGAACGGGCAAAAAATCACGTCGAGGCGAAAAATTCGCTCCCGGGCGAAAGAAATAGTGCCCGGGCGAAAAACTGCTCCCGGTCAAAAAAATCGCGCCCGGGCGAAAATATCGCGCCCGGGCGAAAAAATCGCGCCTGTGCGAAAAAATTGCGCCCGGGCGAAAATATCGCCCCCGGCCGAAAAAATCGAGCCCGGGCGAAAATATCGCGCCCGGGCGAAAATATCGCGAGCGTGCGAAAAAATCACGACCGGGCGAAAAAACCGCGACCGGGCGAAAAAATCGCGACCGGGCGAAAAAAACGCACCCGGGCGAAAAAAAACGCGTGAGGGCGCAAAAAACGCCCGCGGGAGAAAAATCACGCGATGGCGAAAAAATCGCGCCGGTGTAAAAAAATCGCGCCCGGGCAAAAAAATCGCGCCGGTGAAAAAAAATCACGCCCGGGCGAAAAAAGCGCGTCTCGGCAAAAAAATCGCCCCAGGGCAAAAAAATCGGCTTGGTCGAAAAAAAATCGTGCAACGACAAAAAATGGCACCCGGATGAAAAAAACGCACCCGAGCGAAAAAATCACGCCGGACGAAAAACTGGCTCGGACGAAAAATACACGCTCGGGCGAAAAAAAATCATGCACGGGCAAAAAACCGCATTCGGGCTAAAAAAACTCACCCGGGCGAAAAACCGCGCGCCTTGGCAAAAAATTCCAGCCCGGGCGAAAAATGCCAACCAGTGCGAAAAATGCTAGCTCAGGCGAAAAATCCGCGTCTGGGCGAAAAATTCGCCCACGGGCGAAAAATTCGCGCCCGGACGAAAAATTCGCGTCGGGCAAAAAAAACACCCGGCCAAAAAAATTACGCTCGGGAAAAAAATCGCGTTAAGATAAAAAAATCAAGTTGTAGATTTTTTTAAGAGAAATGTTTTTGGATGAGAAAGTGCTTTTCGAAAAGGTTGAAAAGTAGGTGACATGTGACTTTTCCAAAAGATGAGCAAATGGAGTTTTTTGCGGTTGTTTTTCCCACCGATAGACAATCCAAACGGTCTATTAAGTGTGGTTGCGTTTTCCAGAAAACGAAAAGGAGCTAAAAAGCCCTCCCAAACAGGCCCTAAATCTCTGGCATTAGGTCTATGATGTCATGATAGGTCTCAGTAAATAATCTTAGGTCCTTGGGTTAAGTGTTTGAATGATTTCTATTCATACATATGTACGATATCATATAGTCTGCATTTAATAATTTTTGAAAATTAGTGTTTTCAGCAGTTGATACTTTTGAGAGGTCACACACTTAGTAACCCTGAGAGTGGATTTGGTTAAGGGTAGAATAACATTATTAAGTGCCTTGAGAAATGGAGTGATGGGCTTCAACCCAACATAGTTCCTAGTACCGCTGCGAGCCATTTACATGGTAGACCTCAGGAAGTCCAAGGTTAATCATAAATTGCTAACTAATCCTGAAGTTAGACAAGAGTAGTCTTATAGGATTAAGGAATATTATAGCGATATCACTCATGTGTGGGTTGGAGAGATATAGGGCTTGTTGGTCCTACGAGCTAGTGGCTCGGGTTATTGGTCGATATCAGGACGGGTTTGTCCTGCGAGCTGGAGACTCGAAAGAGTATTGTTATACCTGGGTTGTGTTTTTGTGGTGGGTCACTCAGTACTGGTGCAGTTGGCATACCAACGGAAGTATGATGACTCTGGTGCAGAGTATAGACCTTTGGGAAGACTGGTAGGATGTTTATACTGAGGTCTTGTAGACTATGTCCCCTAAGAGGACACTCGACCATGGGAGACTAGTAGTTGCAAGCAAGAGTATGCAGGGGCACCGCTATTGTGTTCTTAGCATTGAGGCATACGAGAGGTCTTGGCCTGGTAGTGTGCTTGCCTACCTAGGAGTGGAGACACCCGCTCCAATACCAACATGAGCCACAACGGTTTGTACCTGAGAGTTTAGCCTCCTCCAAAAAGTAGGGATGCATGAAAGGTTTGTGCACAGAGTCGTGTGTGTGAGTTACAAAATAAACATTGCATTGCATTGCATAACATGGCATGGCATATGCACTTACAGATCCTCATTAAATAAATTAGTATTGGCTCTTTTATATGATGCGTTACTATTTCGGAAGCTTCAACTTATATGTTTGTATGACATTCATATATGTTTGGGTACGCTTCTATGATGGCAGTGTAGTTGATTTACTTTACTAGTTTTACTTAGTTCCTCTTACTGTACTTATATACTGTGCTAGTTATTGTTGTTTTATACTTTTATTATTGCTCATACTAATATAGAACTGCTAGAGTATTATCTATTTATACCACTATCACCTGCTTGTACATTCTGCTATTATTGGTCCTTAACTTTCTTCCTCCCGCGCGGTGCCTACGAGTCGCGTCAGTGAGGTGGGGATGAAGCAACTGAGTCTAGTTTAACTAACGGTCATTTGACAACATTATTTTAGGGACACGAGGAGACGCCGCCGACGTTCGACCAGTCGAAGCCAGAGATTGAGACACTATTATTTGAGGTGCCAGAGCCGTGCACTACTACTACCATTCATTAGGTTGTTGGTTATATGGTTTAGCTTCCGCATTATTTGTTGAAAGAGAGAGAGATATTTATGATGCCTATGTACTAGGCATAAGCCCTATTACTCTTTCATTTATATCATGGGGTCCTTTTGATTTGATGTTTATTATATCTATGATTTGATGTGTGGACTTATTTCTTCTTTTGTTGGATGTGTGAATGATCATGTTTACCGGTAAGGTCATTGTCTTGTGGTGGAAAGTGACTCGTAGTAAGTGTCATTATAAGACGACGATCTTGGGCATAAAATCTCTCCTCGGCCGTGCCTAATTCCTGTGAGGAGGGATTTTATAATCCTTATTCGAGACTATCCGGCGAGAGCACTATTTGATAGAGGTGCTTCTCATTTGTTTCTATTTGAGGACTTCGTATCGCGAATCAGAGTGCCAACTCTTATATCGACAGATATATTGAAGGTGTTGTTACCTAATGGATGCATAATGCGTGCGGATAGGTCATGCTATGTTGAGGTACAGATAGGAAGTCAGGATTTTTGGCTTGAAGCATTGGTGTTATAGATATCTGAGTTCGATGTAATATTTGGCAGGGACTGTCTCTCGGAGCAGCGTTCCTGTATAGATTGCAACTCTAAGGAAGTCACACTGGGACAGAACACTGAACGAGAGACTAAATTCATTGGTATGCGAGGATCGAACAAGATATTGATGTCTGCTCTCCAAGTAGTTAAGGCTGTTCGGAAGGGCGCGAAGTTGTTCTTCACGCTGTTGGAGGCTGTTGAGCTGAAGTCTGGTTTGAGTGACGTTCTTATTATATCAGATTATGCTGATGATTTTCAAAAGGATCTCTCTAGGTTACCGCCCCGACGTGAGATTGGCTTCGCTATTGAGTTAGTGCCATGTGCAAAACTTATGGCCCGCTTGCCGCACCAAGTAGCTCTGAAAGAGATGGCGGAACTGAAAGTTGAATTGCAAGAATTGCCAGGGCAAGGCTATATACGTCCAAGTATGTCACCTTGGAGTGCGCCAGTCCTCTTTGTGAAGAAGAAGGACAGAAGCTTCCGTCATTGCATTGATTATCAAGAATTGAACAAGTTGACGGAGAAAAATAAGTATCTGATTCCATGGATTGATGACTTATTTGATCAACTGGTGGGATCATTTTTCTATTCATAGCTAGATTTAAAGTCTGGTTATTACCTGTTGCGGATTAGAAAATGTGACATTCCTAAGACATCATTCGGTACACATTATGTTCACTATGAGTTCACTGTAATGCTGTTTGGGCTAACAAACACGCCATCGGTATTCATGGACTTGATGCACTGAACTTTTTGGGAGTACTTAGATCAGTTTGTGATCGTCTTTATTGACGAAATACTAGTGTACTCTCAATTAGAAGAAGATCATGCAAATCACTTGAGGATGGTTTTGCATACCTTGAGAAGGAATAAACTCTATGCCAAGTTCTCAATGTGTGAATTTTGGCTATCATCAGTGGCTTTTTAGGCCATGTGGTTAGTGGAGAGGGTATTGCGGTGGATCCGACAAAGATAGTTATGATACGAGAATGGTTTGTGTTGGCTATGGTAGCGGAAGTCAGGATTTTCCTTGGACTTACTAGCTACTACAGGCGCTTCGTGAAGAAATTTTCTCGGATAGCCTTATCTCTCACTACACTGAAAAGGAAAGATCAGAAATTCATTTAAATGCCTGAGTGCGCACGAGCTTTTGAGGAGTTAAAAAGTCATTTGACTACAGCTCATATCTTGAGTTCGCCATGTGGTACAGATGGCTATGAGATATACAGTGATGCTTCATGGAGTGGCTTAGATTGCGTTCTTCTGCAATTCAAAAATGTTATAGCTTATGGCTTATGCCATTTAAAAGTGTAGTAGCAAAACTATCCATTCCAAGACTTGGAGCTAGCAACTGTGATTTTTGCACTTAAGCTATGGCATCACAATTTGTATGGCGTGAAAGTTGATATATTCACGGACCATAAAATCCTTAAGTACTTAATAGATCAGAAGGATTTAAACATGCGAAAACAGAGATGGATGGAGTTCCTCGAGGACTACACTTTACAGATAATTTACACTCCAGGGATGATAAATGTAGTCGCAGATGCCTTGAGTCGTAGGACTTCAGTACGGGCAAGTTGGCTACAGATGCATGATGAGCATTTGATCCAGGATTTGGAGGCTATAGACCTTTCTTGTTTTGATAAGAATGTCATAGCAAATGCGTGCTTGAACAGGACGTAGGTGCTATATGACCTTGCAGACAGAGTTTGACGATCAATAGAACTCAATGAGAGTTTGAAGTGCTATGTAGCGGATGTGTCAAATTCCTAATTCTCCTTGGATGACGGTCTTTTGAGAATGGATGGTCATTTGTGCGTCTCAAATGTAGGTAAGCTGCGAGAGGAGTTGATGTATGAGGCACAGTTTACAAAATACTCAATCCACCTAGGGAGCAGAAAAATGTAAGAGGACATGAAAAAAATGTTTGGTGGCCGGTTTTAAAGAAAGACATAACTCTTTACGTGGCAAAGTACCAAACATGTGCCTTAGTAAAAGCTGAATATCAGAATCCTGGAGGTTTCCTGAAGTCGTTGCCAATTACAGTGTGGAGGTTTGATGATATCTCTATGGATTTCATGCATGGGTTGCAGAGATCACAAAGCAAGAACGATGTCGTGTAGGTGATCGTTGACCGATTGACAAAGGTATCGTACTTCATACCGAACAAGAAGGATGATTCAGTTGAAAATTTGGCTAAGTTGTATGTTGACAACATAGTAAGGTTACACAGTGTGCATCGTAGCATCATTAGTGACCGAGATGGGCGCCTTACTTCGAATGATTGGAGGCTAATCCACCAGTTTTTGGGTACTCAACTAAAGTTCAATACATCCTTTCATCCGCAAATTGATGGTCAGACCGAGAGAACCAACAGGACAATGGAGGATATGCTCTATATGTGGGCCTTGGATTTCAGGAAAAGGTGGAGGACCATATCTATATGATCAAGTTCTCCTATAATAATAGCTATCAAGCTAGCATTTAGATGGCACCCTTGGAAGCTTTATTCGGTAGGAAATGTCGTACTCCTTTAGCATGGGCGGAAATAGGCGAATCAAAGTTGTATAAGCGTAAAGAAGTCAAAGATGCAAATTTGACTATACGCATTATACGAGAGCGATTATTGGTGTCCCAAGATAGGCAAGCTAAGTACTACAATGCCAAGCATCGAAACGTGGAGTTTACGGTTTGCAATTGGGTATATCTGAAGATAAAGCCATTTAAAGGGGTATCTAGGATTCGACACTTGAAAAAGTTGAGTCCGAGGTATCTTGGTCTGTTTGAAGTGGTTGAGTGGATTGGATAAGCTGCCTATCGATTAGCTCTTTCGACGAATCTAAGTGGTTTGTACGATGTGTTTCACATATCGGTGCTGTGAAAAGCTTTACATGGTTGTGGCTAATGATCAGGTATCGGTCGATGGTGGGCTGACGATGAAGGTTAGTCCCATTCAAATTGAAGATACGGAAGTCAGGCAGCTACCAAACAAGGCAATCGAGATGGTCATAGTCCGTTGGGACAATTATGGCCGTGAAGAACAGACATGTGAGCATGAGCAAACCATGCGAGATGAGTTTCCCAAGGTTTTCTTGTAAAGTGGTGTTGTAAAAATTTGTACTATTTTTCCTTTAACTGAATAAAATTTGGGGATGAAATTTCTTGAAGGAGGGGAGGTTTGTAACACCCCAAAATTGGAAAACATAACTAAAGGTGGCTATCACCAGGCGATAGTGGCTATCGCTGGCGATACCACTCAACGCACTCGACACACTCAGCCCACTTAATACACTCGACGAATTGTTGAGTAGACTATCGGGTGGCGATAGTGGATATCACTCGGCGATATTGATACGCATGTCAGATGGATGGAAAGCGGCCGAAGAGCGATGTTGACTAGAGTTAAAGCAGCTACCAATAATTTCGCTTAGGCGATATCGGATATCGCCCGACGATAGAGTTAAGTTTGACTTGTCAGCTGAAATCGTGGCCCTTCATTCCAATTAATGAGAGGATCGTGTGGCTAACCTTATTTCCGAGGCTGCTTAACCAGAGAAGTGGTGAAGAGAAGAATCATTTCTCTTCTCTCACACTCTCTCACCCCTCTCATCAAGTTCTTGGAAGAAAGGAAGAAGACTTTCTCAAAGTTTAGCTCACACAGAGCTATCGCCAGTAATTCTCACTATCGCCCGACAATATCCACACTTATCTAAGAACCTTGGTATTTTCTGGGTATTTTCCTGGATTGCATCCCCAGTACTTCCTTCTACTGATTTCACAGGCACAACTCCTCGGAATCCATAAACTACTCATTTATACTCAGAGTCTTCTCAAGCATGCAAATTAAAACATCATCAATCTAGACCAACCTGTCTTGATGAGCTTCATGTTGCATGCCTATTTCGTACTCCGATTTCAAGATTCTATATATAAAACTACCCGGGGATATCACGTATCAACCCATCAAAATTCCCTTCATTTTCCACATTTTGGTGGGGGATTCCATGCATATACAAAAGGAGGACTTCACTTGTCCAAGAAGGAAGATCGTTACCATCGTAGATCATTTTGGAGCCATGATGAAGTCTTCTATCTGGATAGAAAGGATTCCCTCGCTTTCCTCTTCACGAATCTTGCCTCGGCTCTTGATTCCGACTACGAAATCTCTTCCTCCAAGCTTGCAAAGCTCAGCCTCAGCCTTCTAGTTTTCTGGCACTACAGGATGTTGTAGTTGTGTTCTTGAAAGATGTTCTAGTTATGACTGAGTCTGGAGCCAGAAGAGGTGTTCTGTTGTTAATGCTGAGCAATAGTGTTTATCATTGGCGATAGCTCCCAAATAGTCTTATACTTGCAAAGCCTGACTCGTAAAGATCGTTAAGCTAGCAGGTGAGCTGTGAGCCTGGGTGCCCAACTTTGATGGCCTTTAGAGCCAGTGAACATACTATTGGTTATGCTTTGGATTACGTGAAAGGGGAAGCTGACCCGCATTGTGTCGATTGGCCATGAAGGTTCCGGCTTTCGGCGATGACATGATGATTTGAGTAACGGGTTGTGGCTAAACTGTACATGCGTTATGCAAGTCAGACTCGTAGGCCTAAAGTATTTGGCTTTGTCGATCGCATAATGAGAGTCTTAGGCTGTGTGCCAGAAAGACTGAAATGTTCAACGTTGACCGTTATGTTTTGGACCTCTGAACGGTGGTAGGGCTGGGTATTTCCAGTACACTGAGAATATGCCCTGAGTGCATGGAACGTTTGGTACTTTATGTAAACGTTTGTGATATATTGAATTGTTATTGAGTTGTGCCTTCTTGTGATATATCTATATATATGGTTGCTAAGCATGTAGGGAAGGAAAACCGCTGCCCCGGGTATGGGGTAAGGTCGTTAAAAATTGGTCAGCTAAAGGTGACTGTTGTCTTGTTTTCCATCCTTGTGGTGGATTGTACCTATGCAGGTGCTGGAGAACCGAGTGGAAAATAGCGGGTTGCAACACTTGATGTTATGCCGGCCCTCGAAGGCAAAGCGAAGAATTTTATTGTTTTTATGGCCGGACTGCGTGCCAATGTTTGTAAACCTCCTTGTTGAAGAATAACTATAAGGCCTTAAGGCTAGAACTTTTGTGTATTTTTTAATAACATTCCTGTTATATATATTATTGAACATTCACATTTATTAAGTTCAATTTAACCCATAAAGCTTTTGCTAGAATGCTCTGAGTTAGGTTTCATTTGGTCTTATGATATTTAACATGTAACCCCGCTGACTGTCTATGGAATATGGCGTTGGGCCCCAGCAAGACCCTCTATTTTATTTCATGTGACGAATTGAGGTGTTACATAGAACACTTCGGTTCTAGACGAAATCGCAAGAATTAGAGCAGATGTCAAGCGGTTCTTCAGCTTGATGAATGCTACCTTGCATTTGGGAGTTCAAAAGAATACTGATTCCTTTCTTATGATGGTGGTGAAGAGTAAAGTAAATTTTGAGAATCCCTCCACAAACTTCCGATATTATCATGCAATTTCGATGAAGTTCTTAATGTCGACTGCCGACTTAAGTGGCGGCAAATTCCGGGTATTATGTGCCTTCCTCTGGTCTACCAACTTCTTCGAGCCAAAATTCATACTTGCTAAATTTGGCAAAGATGGGCTGCTTGTGTAGTTTTAGTAACACCATCTAGAGATGTCTTTAATGGTCTGCCATGCTCCTTGAGTAGATAAGGACATCAACTACAAAGACGATCACGAAGTGTTCTAAATATGACTCGAACACCTTGCTTATTAGTGTCATGAAGGTATACGGTGCATTGGTTATCCCAAATGGCATTACCATGAACTCATATAAGCTGTAACGAAAGCTGAAATAGTTTTAGTTATTTCCTCCTCCCGTATCCAAAGTTGGCAATTGATGCAGGCTCACACGTTGACACCGAATATATCTACGGACCAATACGTGTGCCTTTCTATGATCCAATCCTACACTCACACAATCGTCAACGCAGTGCACACGTTATACAATTCTATCAAATAGATGCTCGCGTACGGGTAGACAAACCAATAAGGACCAAAAAAGGGCTATAAAAACCAATATTCTTTCTAGCTAAAAAGGACCAACCCAGTATGATCGAGCGAAGGTTATACCAAAAGAGATCTACCAAAAATAACGATTCAGTAACGGTAGATCTCTACCAACAAAAGAAAATAGGGCTCGCCAAAACCCTCTCGAACTTAAATGAAATTAGATGAACTACAAAATTAAATCGAGAGAAAACCACGAAAATTCAATGCTTCCAAAATTACGCTAGAGTAAACCACCACGGGAATTAATCTAAGAGAAGAACACACAAGAAGGTAGAAAATTATCGTTACCCAACCGGAATAGATGATTTCGATTTCTCTACTTGGATCGTTCTTCAATGGCTCCGCCGGAGTCACGCCGGTTGGAGAGAAACTAGTCAGCTTTCTTCGCTTCATGCCGGAGTTGGAAATCCACAAGGAGGCAACCTTTTAATCCTTGGCTGAGTTTTATTTCACCCCTAAAATAGGAAGGGGGTTGGTCGGCTTTTTTTAGGATTGAGATGGTGGCTCGGGTTTGATGGAGGAGGCGGCTAGAGGTGGAGGCAAGGGGCTGGCAATTTGGAGGGGGGGGGGAGAAAAACCTTGGCCAACTTGATGACAAGGAGGGATGGGCTCGATTTTGTAAGTGGATGAGGGTGAGGGGATGCTTGGTGGTGAACTTGATGAAGGAGGAGGATGAGAGGAGGCCGAGAATAACAAAGGAAGAAGAGGGAGAGAGGGGCTGAATAGAGAGAGGGAGGAGCAAAAGGCCGGTGGCCAAGGAGAGGGGAGGAGGTGGGCTAGCCGATTTTTTGAGAGGAGGAGGAGGGAAAAATCTCAATTAGGTTTTCTTCTTTATTTCATTCTCTAATGAAAATAAAATAAGCATGGCCTATATATAGGCTTACATCAAGAGTTTGCTATATGCAGCCCATAATAAAAAAAATACAACACAACATGAAACATTAAGAACATGATATAAACATTGCAAATAAAAACATAAAAATGATTTAAATAATTATTATTGGCCTTCTCCAATCTTTGGTCGTCTTGCGTCGCTCTGTTATGTAACCATGGCAACGCAAATCATTGGATGGAGACGGAGAAGAATCTTCCATGTGTATATCGTCATTGTCTTCAATATATTGAGGGCCGTCATCTCCATCAATCCTCCCCCGCAAAAAGGACTCATCACTGATGAGTTGGTCTGAAAGTACTGGTGTAGGAGAGCATCATCCAAAAGAACCACCTCTGCTTCCAAAAACCAAGATTCAGCGGAGGATGGACAATCACGCCATCGAATTACGTGGCGGCAGACATCACCACTTGGAGAGGAGAGCACTTCAAACTGGAGTATCCTGTCATGCAAAAAGGTGGTCTTGGGGAACCTTGGAAAACCATTAGGCAATAAAGGAGAAAAAGTTTCTACATCAACAACCAACGTACCTCCAGTGAAGACCGATGAAGAGAGTGATCAAGAAACAATCTCACTACCCAAACCATAAGAAAACATAGTGGACCCAAATGGCCAGGCAGATAATTCAAGTGGTGGAAAAAATATGGCATTAAATCAGAAACATTAAAAATAGGGGTAATACCCCAATCAATAGATAACATCAAATGATATGTGTATTCTCCTAATTTCTTTAATATCCGAAAAAGGTCCAGCTCGTTAACTCTCCAACTTTCTATAGTGCCCGAAGGAAACCGTTTAGGGATGAGACACACCAAAACTAAATCGCCAACCTCATAGTGAAACGCTCTTTTATGTAAGCTAGCATAAAATTGATAAAATGTCATTTTTATGGTTAGCGCTTCACTAATGTACTTATATAATTTATGAACATGAGAGGCATAAACTTATGCGAGTTGACTTGTCTTATAAGACAGTGGTAATGAAATCAAGTCAAAAGGCACATGTGCTTTATATCCGTGCACGATCTCATTCAGCGAGCAACTAGCATGTGAATTATAATAAGACGCAACTTGATTGAGTAATTTTTTAAAAGTGCACCTAAGTATATCACTGTCGTGAGATGTGAAACCATGTGCTACGTGACTCAACCCAAATACGGAGGATAAAGGGGTTAAGTTAGGGGGAACAGGATCCTTATAATCAAAGATGACTTTCATTGGCTACAAATTCGCAGTTCTAAATTTATATTTAACATTTTCATGGTTGGCATGAAGATATACCAAGGGGAACCGCTCATCATAAATAATAGAGTTGGATGCTCCCGGGTGTGAAAAGATGTGCGAGCGATACAAATCATAGGGCCTAACCGTGGTCACTAACGGGTGGGAATGTGGGTCATCAAAAGGCCGTGGATTAATGCGTGCGGCCGAGTGTGGTATATAACTATGTGAAGGAGACGCAACATCCAGAGGCATAATAGCCAAAGAAGAGAAAACAGATGAGGATAGAACGGTAGACGGATATACAGAGAAAGGAATAGTCAAATGTGAGACATAGTTAGTGTATGATCGTTAGGCGCCCTTAGAGGGGGGGAATAAGGGTTTACAATTTTACTTAACGCAATTAGCAAGACTTACCCAAATCAAAGAAAACAAAAAATTTATTTTTCATAAATAGAAATGAACACTTAAGAATTTATTGAAATAAACGACAACAATGATTTATATCAAAAGTGTAAAATAAGCATATAATAAATCTCTACATAGTTAGAGATAAGGCTTACGAAAAAAAACTATTAATTGATGTTTTTGCCGGTCCTTTTACCTATAACCGGCAGGCTAAAGCGTATCTCTCCGTAGATCCTGCTACTAGCCTCTCCTACACATAATCAAGATCTAGACGTTGCACACTAGGCAGTGATTTCTCCCTAAGCCACACAAGGGCTTGGACGCCACGCACAATGTGGCAATTCTCTCCTAAGCCACACAAGGACTTAGACGCCACGCTCAAGGCGGCGATTTTCTCTCTCGATTACAATGTAAAGTAAGGAACAAGATAATAGAAAAACTTCTGAATTGAAACTCCCTCTTAACGGTGCGCTGAAGATGCTGACGAATCCTTGCCAGGAATGATTCGAGGGTCGCGTACGTGCCGTCAATCTTTCGCTCCTTAACATTCTTGAGAGTATGGAGTTAATTATTGATGTTGGAGCTCTCTAGATGGAATGAACAGCAAGGTGTACTCCAGGTAATTCCAATTCATGATGTTAACAGAAATTTTCATCAATTTTATACTTTGACGATATCACTGGTGATAATGACTGTTGTCGATTGGCGACATCGCATATGCTGACACGTGTCCCACAAAATCGACATTTTCTCACTTCAGATCGAACTCCTTTGAATCGTGCACTGTCGCCTAGACACATCGATGTCGCTGGGCGACAATGATAGAAACTGTCATTCCTATTATTGTGGGCCAGCTGTCACATTCGCTGTCGCTAGATTGTGATACTAACTGTCGCCACCGATAATGCCATAGCTCTTTTTTCTGGTCCGAATAAAAGCTCTAATGTCACTATGGTTAACCCTGTATTTTCTGCACACCAAACACCCAATAATCAAATACAAATAATATTTGTTATTAGCAAACCAAGAAGCGTGGAACGCATGCTCCAACAATCTCCCCCTTTTGATAATAACAAATCCACTTAGAAAAAAATCATGAATAATATTTTAGGTGATACGATTAGCTAGACTAAGCAGTTATATATGAATAACCTTCCTTGGATGTTACACTAACCTTCCTTTTTGATGTAACACTTAAATGAAACACTCCCCCTACACATAGCGCTCCCCCTAAATGAAACACTCTTCTTATGAAGGATAACTTCTTAAGAATGAATGATTTCTTAATGTCTAAAGTTCAACGTAAATTCTCCCCCTTGGTATTGTCAAAAGATAACACAGAGGTTTACGGAAGCAATAGAAGAATAGTCAGAAGGAGCAAACCAAGTATAAAAACAATGTATATAAATGAAGAATGGGAGCTATCACTAACATTGATACCAACGTTCATCCAGTTTAATCATACACACATACTCTTGTAAGAACTAAGTGTGATTCATTTTCGGTCCAATTCTCATAAGAAGAAATTTTAGAGAAATAATGGGGTGCATAAGTGAGAGTTTGTTGATAACCCAAATTGAGTCCTTACAAGTTTATGAATACGTAGAATATGAAAAAAAACAACATAACATAGATGTAGGCATAACTAGCGAGCTTGCTCCGAGGATTTCATAGCACAGTGAAGTAGATTAACCATATATAAATTTACACAAGACACTTTATAATTCTTTCCAAAGTGCTCAATCTCACAATACTTATTAAGACTTATCAGGAGGGTAAGTAGTGCTTGGTGGATTATCCTTGTCAGCCAAATTAATGTAATCTTGAAACCATCAACAAATATTGGGAATGGTTGATGTGACCTGATGTCCCTTTTATTTTTTTGTGTTATTTTTTTGTTTTTGTTTGGATTGGCGTGACCAAGGAATCTGAATTCACTTGTGTGATTATATAGGTTAAAGGAAATATAAGTAGTGCAAAAAAAACAAGGAGTTAGTGAGATCGTTAGCTCGAAAATCTAGTGGTTATGGTGAACATTCTGAATTCAAATATGCATGAAGGGGAAATAATATGTAGGTTGTCACAAATGTGAGTGAGATACCATTATCAGAACTAAATTATTTCTCATACTTAGAGGCGTGCGAAAGATAATTACACAAATAGGGCACTAGAAGAGTAGTATATAAAAAAGATATTAGTTGGTTGAATGTCGCAACAATGTGATAGGTAACTCTTAAGTATGGAATATACATTGAATTATGCCTAAAAATTCAAAATGAAGGGAAAGTTGCCAAATTCAAAAAAATATGCTGTCGCTGTCGACAACGGCTATCGCCGGTCGGCGACAGTGGTGAAATATTAAACGCATCTTTTTAGGTCTAAGGCACTCGTTGGATCATTTCTTCCTGAACACCTGCGATGGAATTCGAACCCTTTTTTCGGAAATCCAAAATCAAGGTATTTTTCATGAAATTTCTCTTTCCTTTACGGAAATTTTTGGAGATAAACCTTTGGTAGAGGAAAGCTTAGGAATAATGAAGAAAAATTTCAGATTTTAGTTGACCCTATGCTTGTGTTATGGATTTTATGTGAATGTGTGAGAGAAGATTACTTTTGGGAGAGATAATATCATAGATCGAAGAATGTAGGGAAGTGGTGTGGTTGTTTAGTGTAGAACGCCTATTTTTGACTGGTATACAAAAAAAAACATTCAAAGTTCCAGATCTTGAATTTGTACTGTTGCCGGCGATAGTGAGTGTCACCCAGCGACAGTAGCTAATTTCGTGGTTTATTTTTTTTCATTTTGCCGGAATGGCATCCAGTTCTAAAGCACGAAGGAGCATAGGAAGTGACCCGTATTCATCGTATCACACATTTTTGGGAATTGAGAACGCAATTATAGGAGTGGGAAAAGTTATTGAATTTTATTCTATCCAATATGCACACATCCATGACCTGTTAGCCATGGCTGGTATAATGTCAATCATACTACCTGATTCATTTTCATCATATTTGATTAGGGAGTTTTATAATCAGTTGATGGACCCTAATCATACGAATTTGAATGGTGGAGTATGATCTTTGATTCACAGAAAAGTAGTAAAAATTACACACCATGACCTTAGGGAGGAGTTCGACTTGATTGAACATGAAAATGTGTTGGATGTGGTGGAGAAATATAGGAAGGATAGGGACTGGACATTACTAAATATGGTGTTTCACGGAAACTACATGAAAAGCATAAATCACTCCATGACCATTCTTACCTCAGATGCACGTTTAGTGCAAGAGATTTTGAGAAATACGGTGTTGCTCAAATCGGGTGACACGAGGATTATCACAGCTCAATTGATCTATGTGACATATATGATATTGGAGCGATAACCCTTTGATATGGCTGACTTCATCCTATCGATTATCCGGTGCACGTTTAGGATAAAAAGCCCTATGTGGAAAAAATTGAATGCACTGTCTATGGGGGCGGTCATTCAACGTGTCTTGTTCAAGAAATACTCTTGGATAGATTCAGGTTTCTATTTGCATGACTGTGTGTCCGGTATCTATTATACAAGTGGTTCATCTTCCTTTGGCCGATCAGCAAGTGGGGGTTCTACAAGGAGCAGTGAACCCATGACTGATATCCGAAACCCACCAATAGCAAGGGCTGGTTCATTACGTGAAAGTGTGGGCGACTTGCGAGAGTCATTTGAGGAGCATAAGAGAGAAGTTAAAAAAGTTTTTCTAGTATTCAAAAGTTCTTTAAGTATTTAACCAAGAGCCTTAAATTGAAGTTGACTCTAGCCGAGGTGGCTGAATGGGAGAATCTGGTTGTAGAGCCTCCTCGACAATCTACTCGTTGACCTTGTCGTACACAAAGAAGTGGTCAAAGCTCAGCTGAAGGCCAGGATGATTCAGGTGCAGTGGATAACAGAGATTTTTGAAGAGTTTTGATGGGTCTGTACAATTAACGATATCGCCCGGCGACAGTCACTATCGTCGGCGATAGTGTTTTGTTATGTTTTTTTTTCATATTTCTGTTTAGTATTCTATGATGTAATATTTTATGAATTCAGATGTGATGTTATTATTATTGTAGTGCAGTTGATGACTCGTGAAATTAATGTATTTTAATGATTTCATCATTTCTTTAGTAATTAAGATTAGTTTTCTTTTTGATGTGTGTATTATTGCAAAGCATCAACTTGATAAATCTAGTATTCCTAGTTCTAGTCTAAGATGAGAGAAACGGGAGTCTAGAAGTGGTTTTGTGAATATATCAGCTTGCTGTGCATTGGTGCCTATAAAAATAACCTTAATTATTTCTTGTTTAATGTGGTCTCTTATAAAGTGATGACGAACATCTATGTGTTTAGACCTAAAATGATGAACAGGATTATATGTTAAGTCAATTGCACTTTTGTTATCACATTTTAACTCAATTGATTCATGAAAAACTCCAAAGTCCTCTATAGTTTGTTTCATCCAAATAGTTTGTGCATAACAACTACCTAGTGCAATGTATTCGGCCTTAGTGGTGGATAGGGCAACAGAATTTTGTTTCCTACTTGACCACGAAATTAGTGAAGGGCCAAGAAAGTGATAAGTGCCACTAGTGCTCATATGGTCTAACGAACAACCAGCATAGTCTGAATCAGAAAAACAATGTAGGATAAGGTATCATTGTGTGGATACCACAATCCTATATTAGATGTACCAATAAGATATCTAAAAATTTGTTTAACCACTTTTAAATGAGACTCTTTGGGATTAGCCTGAAATCTAGCACATAAACGTACAACAAACATAATATCAGGTCTAGATGCAGTCAAATATAATAATTATCTTATCATTCCACTATACAATGTTTGATCTATAGAAATACCACTTTCATCTTTTCCTAATTTCAATGAGACACTCATGGGGGTATCTGCCTATTTTAGATTTTCAAATCCAAATCTTCTTAAAATGTTATGAATATATTTTGATTGGTTGATAAAAATACCATCATATTTTTGAGAAATTTGAAAACCAAGAAAATAAGAGAGTTCGCCTATCATGCTCATTTCAAATTCATTTTTCATAATTTCAACTACATCATCACATAAGTTCTCATTAGTGGATCCAAAAATAATATCAACGTATATTTGCAAAACTACAAGGTCATCACAAACATGTTTAATAAACAGAGTACAATTAGCACTACCCATTTTGTAACCATTTTTTAATAAATAAGCAGTCAATCGATCATACCATGCTCAGGGTGCTTGCTTAAAACCATAAAGGGCATTTTCTAATATAAAAACATGATAAGGATATTTAACATCAACAAAGTTAGGAGGTTGTTCTACATAAACCTCTTCTTTAATATATCCGTTAAAAAAAGCAGTTTTACATCCATTTGAAATAGTTTAAATCGTTTATGGCTAGCAAATGCAAGGAATATTCTAATGGCTTCTAAACGTGCCATGGGTGCAAAAGTTTCATCAAAGCCTATTCCTTCAATCTGTGAATACCCTTTTGCTACAATTCTAGCTTTGTTCCTAGTGACCCTAGATTCACTATCCATTTTATTTTATAATATCGACTTAACACCTACAACAGGATGATTAGGTGGTCTTTCTACTAATTTACAAACCTTATTACGTTCGAATTGATTAAGCTCGTCAGTCATAGCTAAAACCCAAGAATTATCATTCAAAGCAGTTTCAACATTTTTAGGTTCTATATCAGAAATAAAACACATATTTGCAAATAAATCATGTAATGATGAACGAGTACTTACCCCTCTTGACGGTTCTCCAATTATCAAATCTTGTGGATGATCTTTTGAGAATCTTAGCTCAGTTGGAAGCACATATTCTTGCACTTCTTCTTCTTGTTCATCTTCTTTTTCTTCTTCTTTGTCTCCAAGAATTTCATCATCATCCACCATTTGTAGAGGGAATGACTCTTCATTTTGACTTGTATTATTAGTTTCTACACAAGGGAAAAACTCATCAAATTTAACATGAATAGATTCTTCAACCATATTTATTCTTTTATTATAAATTCTATAAGCTTAACTTGTTAAAGAATATCCAATAAAAATACCTTCATTACACTTTTCATCAAATTTGCCTAAATTGCCCTTAGTGTTCAAAATAAAACATTTGCACTCAAAAACCTAAAAAAAAAGTTACATTGGGTTTCTTTTGGAAATATAGTTCATAAGGAGTTAATTTCAAGAAAGGTCGAAGCATAACTCGATTAATAACATAACATGCAGTACTAATTGCTTCAGCCCAAAATGATTTAGGTAATTTGTATTCTGATAACATAGTACTAGCTAGTTCTTGCAAAGTTCTATTTTTCCTCTCTACCACACCATTTTGTTGCGATGTGCGAGGAGTGGAAAATTCATGTTTAAATACCTAACTCATTGCAAAAGGATAAAAATTTTTCATTATCAAACTCTCCTCCATGATCTGAACGAATGCATTTTATTTTCAAATCAAGTTCATTTTGAGCACATATACATAAATTGGAAAACTCTAAAAATGCATCAGATATAGACACTAAGAAGATTGTCCAACATAAATGTGAATAGTCATCAATTAAGACAAAAGTGTACTTTCTACCCCCTAGGCTTTGTGTAGTAATTGGACCAAACAAATCCATATGAATCAATTGTAAAGGCCTAGTAGTGGAAACACCCTTTTTGCTCTTAAATGAAGATTTTGAAAATTTTCCTTTTTGACATGGTGAACATAAAGAAGATAGATTTCCATGTAAAATAGGTAAACTTTTTACTAGTTTATTTTGGGACAATATTACAACCAGCTTGGAACTAGAATGTCCAAGACGTTTATGCCACAAATCTAATTCATCATTTTTAGACATAAAGCAATTTAAAGAAGAGTGTGATAAGTCATTAAATCTAATCATGTAAATATTTTGAAATCTAGGAGTAATATGAATAATATCGTTTGTCTTGGAATCAATAATCTTGCACAGGTTTGAAGATGAATCAAATAAGACATTTAAACCAACATCACATAATTGACTTATTGTAATTATATTGTGCTTCAAACCTTTAACAAACAACACATTTGAAATAGTAAATGATTTGTTACCTACTACTCCACTGCCGATGATCTTTCCTTTTCCGTTATCACTGAATGTAACTACGCCTCCTTTCTTCATCTCTATGCTAAGGAACTTTGATTTGTTTCCCTTCATGTGTTTGGAACACCCTGAGTCCAAGTACCACACGTCTTCTTTGTCCTTAACCTTCCAACACACCTAGGAAGATGATGAGACTAAAGATCTGGTTACATAAGTGGTTCTTCCCATAGTGTAGGTGGAAGCCTTAGGTATCCAGATTTGTTTAACAGAACAATATCCCGTCTTCTTACAAGTGTGTGTTGTGTGACCAAACTTATTACATTTGGCATACGTAATGAAAGAAGTTGATGGGTTTGTATAAATTATTTTTGAATTTTTGTTGGGAGCAGTAGTGTTGGTAGACTTATTATTTTCACATTTAAAAGGTGAGTTTTTGAAATTTTTCTTATCGCCGGCGATAGTGGATGTCGCCGGGCGATAGTGATCTGGTGAGTATCCAAGTCCGAATTTTGCAAAACCATAGCACTTGCTTGCTAAAATCATATTCAGTGACTTTTGGCCTAATCCAATTTTTTTTGTGGCCATTTCCAAATATCGGACTCGTCCTCTCAATACAGTGTTTTCGGCAACACTTATGCCGCATCGGTTTGCAAAGGACTTTTTACTACCTTCTACTTGAGATTAAGAAAGCATTAAGGACCTCTATAAGGCTTCTTTCTCTCTTGTAAGAGATTCTACCCGAGAATGATACTTAGAGAGATCTTTCTCAAGTTCTAGTATCCTTGTCAAAGAGGGGCAATCCTCCTAACACGTTGCTTTCTCCTTCCCAAGTTTTTTTACTTCATCTTTTAATATTTTATTTTCTTTTACAAAATTTTTATTCTAAGTTTTAAGTAATTGAATTTCATCCAGTTTTTTATCCAAGTATTTGCAGGTTCTTAAAAATTCAGAATATAAATATCATAAGTTTTAAGAGTTACCTCAGTGTCGCTCCGGACACTGCTCTCGTCACCATTCGATGAAACGCTCTTTCCCATCAGGCACATGTTGGCCTCCTCTTCAGTTTTTGAACCTGAACTGCTTGACTCCTCATAAGTTGCGTTATCTCATGTTTCTGCCTTCAGAACTTTCTTTTTATCTTTCTTTTTGTGTCACTTCTCCTTTAGCTCTCTCAGATACTTTGGGCACTTGCTTTTGATGTGGCCAATTCTCCTGTAGTGATAGCACTCGGTTAGTGGTCTTTCGTCTTCATCCTCTCCATCAGCTTGGGCTTTTCCTTTCCTATACCCAGAGTCTTGCTTATTAAAAAATTTCTTGAAGGAACTTCTTCTTTCAGGATTTTTCGTGGACATCATGAATTTCTTTACAAACAAACTTTCTTCATCTCCATTGTCACTCTCATCGGACTCACTACCCACTTCCTTCTTGGAATTCAATGCCAAAGCCTTCTTCCTTGGCTCCAGGCTATACTCCTATTGTTGAATCCTCAACTCTTCTTTATGGGTTTTCAGATTGCCTTTCAGATTCTCAATTTGGAGAGACTTTAGATCGTGTGACTCTGTGATGGCAGTCACCATTGTATTGAACTTTTGGGGCAGTGATCTAAGTATTTTTCTCACCAAATCTCCATTTGAGAAACACTTTCCTAGAATCCTTGAGTCATTCAGTATCTTGCTGAACCTTGTGTACTTGGAGTCTACATCCTCATCAACCTCCATTTTGAACTTCTCAAACTCAGATTCTAATTGGAAAAGCTTCGAGTCTTTTACCTGGATGTACCTTCATGAGTAACTTCAAGGATATTCCATATATCATATGCAGTTTCGCATGCATATAAACGATTAAATTCGATCCTATCTAACGCACAGAATAAGGCATTCATTTCCTTTCCCTTATTTTTTCAGCAAAGATTATCAGCTTCATCCCATTTATCCTTGGGTTTTTCCAATGTGACACTTCCTACAATAGTTGTGGGGGCAGTGTAGCATGTTTCTACCATGCCCCAAACATCGATATCTAGCTCTATTAGAAAGCATCACATTTGAGCTTTCCAATAGTTGTAGTCAGTGCCCGTGAATAAGGGAGGTCTACTTATACCTTGCCCCTTAATAAACGGGTGAGTGTTTTGCACCATTACGCCCGGTGGTAAAACCGATTTCATAGTAACCTAGCTTTAATACCAATTATTGGATCGTGAGGCGCCCTTTGGGGGGGGGGTGAATAAGGGTTTAAAATTTTACTTAACGCAATTAGCAAGACTTACCCAAATAAAAAAAACACAGAATTGATTTTTCATAAACAAAAATGAACACTTAAGAATTTATTGAAATTGACAACAACAATGATTTATATCAAAAGTGTCAAATATGCATACAACAAATCTCTATAGAGTTAGAGATAAAGCTTATGAAAAAAAAATTATTAACTAATGTTTTATCGGTCCTTTTACCTTGAACCGGCAGGCTAAAGCGCATCTCTCCCTAGATCCTTATACTAGCCTCTCCTAGGCCTAATAAAGATCTAGACGCTGCACACTAGGCAGCGATTTCTCCCTAAGCCATACAAGAGTTTGGACACCACACACAAGACGGCGATTCTCTCCTAAGAAACACAAGTACATAGACGCCACGCACAAGGCGGCATTTTTCTATATCGATTATAATGTAAAGTAAGGAACAAGATAATAGAAAAACTTCTGAATTAAAAACTCCCTCTTAACGGTGCACTGAAGATGCCGACAAATCCTTTCCATGAATGCTTCGAGGGTGGCGTACGTGCCGTCAATCTTTCGCGCCTTTACCTTCTTGAGAGTATGGAGTTAATTCTTGATGTTGGAGCTCTCTGGATGGAATGAATAGCAAGGTGTACTCCAGGTAATTCCAATTCGTGAGGTCAACCGAAATTTTCATCAATTTTATACTTTGACGATATCGCCGGTGACAATGACTGTCACTGATCGGCGACATCGCATATGCTGACACGTGTCCCACGAAATCAACATTTTCGCACTTAAGATCGAACTCCTCCGAATCGTGCACTGTCTCCTGGCGACATCGATGTCGCTGGGCGATAATGACAAAAACTGTCATTCCTGTTGTCGTGGGCTAGCTTACACATTCGCTATCGCCGGATGACGATACTTACTGTCGCCAGCGATAATGCCTTTGATCTTTTTTCTTGTCTGAATCAAAGCTCTAATGTTACTTTGGTTAGCCCTGTGTTATCTTCACACCAAATACCCAATAATCAAATACAAACGAGATTTGTTATTAGTAAACCAAGTAGCGTGGAATGCATGCTCCAACAGTCAGATATACGCGGTGCGGTGAACAGACCAAAAACTGGCGCGCTCAACTTACTAAGATCTAAGCGCTGAGACAACGCCAATGTAGGAACTAATAGAGTGAGCGCGTCACAACAACTCAGTCTAGGACTACCGATTTAACGTCCTAAAATACTAACTAATGTGGGCACAAAAATAGGAGGAAGGGTCGGTAAAATAAATCCTGGGATAAAATCCAAATCAGAATTAATTTCACCTATCGGTGATAACATCAATGAACTCTCAGCCGGGGGTAAAACAAAAGAATCGTCCAAAAATACCACTTCCCTGCTTGCAATTTCTTCCAACACACTACACAAGTCATTAAATTCAGAATCAGTTACGGTCTCAGAAATGGGCAAAATCGAACTCAACGAAAATTTTAATTCAGATTGAGCTTTAGACAATGGTGGTAACATCAAATAACAATCATTCAGTTTCGTAGCGCTAAAATCATCCAATCATAACCTTATCACATAAGGTGAGTCTTCCCAATCAGTTGGTACATCCAATAAGTCAGGGTCATCAATGATAATAGAGAAATCCTCACTCACGGGCTCCTTAGGTAAGTAAGATAAAGTCTCAGTGGGTGTAATCATAGGCTATAACGCGATGGGGATCATATCCTAGAGAGGGCACTCAATACAAGGATGAACAGACACAATGCCAATAGGGCACGTAATAGACAGAGTGATACTCTCACAAATTGTACTATCATCATCATCCCAAATATCGTCTTCTAGATCACTAGGTATGCCTTCAATGTCAGAATCATCAGATTCGCCAAACACTATCGTACGAGAAGGAATGTTGTCACCTAGCTTGCCAACTTCAGCATCCAGAGATTAGATATCCACATCAGAATCCTCAGAGGTATCAGTCACAATCTCAATGGTCTTATTCATCGATACTAAAGGATCAGACACCCTTGTAGTAACCTCTTTCGAATTCAAATTTTGGGGTCTAACTGGCTTATGTTCCCTTGAGGTGGGGATAGGCATACTTTGGGTATTACTACCTCTCTGGGGATAGGATCTATCCTAAGGCATAGGGTCACTCCTATAAGAAGATATGGGTCTAGTGTCATAACTATTCGTACTAATGGGTGTGGTGCTATTAGTTCGTAGGTAGTCCGGATAAAATTGATCCATGAGTAGACTACGCTTGTGCGACCAAGCATAACGATAGCTAGCAACACGAGGTTCTTCATTTAACCAAAAAACCTGGGCTTGACCTACTAATCGCTCTCGGGCAATGTTAACCTTTTTGTGGTCAACCTATAAGTGACAATTAAAATAATTTTCTAATCCCTTAAGCCAATCTCTAAAAATTTATGGACATCTTAAACCGTCATAAGTAGGATAAATGTGGTGTGGCCTAGGGGTGGTGGTGCTACATTGCTAGCCTTTAGTTGTGCAATCAAAACCTTAATCTCATCCACTATAAGGGACTGTATTGGTTTCCTAACGTTCGTCATGGAACCAAAAGATTTTACTTGGGAAACGTTAACGTCATAGGCCATTTTAGTGAGAACCGGAGAGAATATCTTACCCGAAATTGGTGCACAAACAATGAATAAATAACCTGGTCCTACTTAATTTTCAAAAATGTAATTGTTCCCGCTAATTACTTAAGATAACTAATGTATATTTTTTTATTTTCTTGCTGGAAATAATATGAAGATTATTAAATAAATTTTTTTTTTTTTGCCGAAAAAATTAAAATATAGGCCGCTATTTATAGACAAACAATTAAATTTTATAATGACATAATAAAAATAATGACTAAATGAATTAAAAAAAATTGGATTTCTTACTAAGAAAATGATGGAGAATTTAAAGAATTTTATTTTTTGAATTTTAAAAAAATCTGAAAATTTAGGCCGTTTTTTGCAGACCAAAAATTAAAAAATTTATTTATATGTTGTGCAATGAAACGGGAAAGTGCATGTCAGTACTCAAAGCAAAAGGGGGAGGGGGGCAATTAGGAAATCTACGTGAACCTCCCTCTGAAACCAAATTGATCCAGGCTCACACATTGACACCAAATATATCTAAGGACGAACACGTATGCTTTTCGATGATCCAATCCTACACTCGTACAATCGTCAATGCAGCGCAAATGTTATACAATTCTATCAAATAGATGCTAGCGTACGGGTAGCCAAACAGATTAGGACCAAACAAGGGCTAAAAAACCAATATTTTTTCTGGCTAAAAAAGACCAACCCGGTCCGATCGAGCGAAGGTTGTACCAAAAGAGATCTAAAAAAAATAACGATTAGGTAACGGTAGATCTCTCCCAACAAAAGAAAGCGGGGCTCGCCAAAACCCTCTCGAACTTAAATGAAAATTAGTTGAACCACAAAATTCAATCGAGAGAAAACCACAAAAATTCATTGCTTCCAAAATTATGCTAGAGTAAACCACCACGGGAATTAATCTAAGAGAAGAACACACAAGAAGATAGAAAAATATCGTTACCCAACTGGAATGGATGATTTCGATTTCTCTACTTGGATCTCTCTTTAACAGCTCTGCCAGATTCATGCTGGTTGGAGAGAAACTAGACCGCCTTCTTCGCTTCACGCCGGAGTTGGAAATCCACAAGGAGGCAACCTCTTAAACTTTGGCCGAATTTTATTTCACCCCTAAAATAGGAAGGGAATTGGTCGGTTTTTTTAGGATGGAGATGGTGGCTCGGGTTTGATGGAGGAGGCGGCTAGAGGCGGAGGCAAGGGGCTGGCAGTTTGGAAGGGGGAGAAAAACCTTGGTCGACTTGATGATAAGGAGGGAAGGGCTCGGTTTTGTAAGTTGATATGGGTGATGGGCTGTTTGGTGGTGCACTTGATGAAGGAGGAGGAGAGGAGGCCGAGAATAACAAAGGAAGAAGAGGGAGAGAGGGGCTGAATAGAGAGAGGGAGGAGCAAGAGGCCGATGGCTAAGGAGAGGGGAGGAGTAGGGCTAGCCGAATTTTTTAGAAGAGGAGGAGGAGGGAAAAATCTCAATTAGGTTTTCTTATTTATTTCATTCTCTAATGAAAATAACATAATCATGGCCTATATATAGGCTTACATCAAGAGTTTTTTATATGCAGCCCATAATAAAAAAATACAACACATAACATGAAACATTAAGAGCCTGACATAAACATTGCAAATAAAAACATAAAAATGATTTAAATAATTATTATTGGCCTTCTCCAATCTTTGGTCGTCTTGCATCGCTCCGTTATGTCACCAAGGAGCCGCAAATCATTGGTTGGAGATAGAGAAGAATCTTCTGTGAGCATGCTGTCATTGTCTTCAATATGTTGAGGGTCGTCGTCTCCATCAATAATATCCTGATCTCAGGCTAATCTTAGAGAAGAAGAAAGCACCTTGCAGTTGGTCGAAAAGCTTATTGATTCTAGGCAGAGAATAGGTATTCCATACGGTGAGCTGGTTGATATCCATGTAATCAATGCATAAATGAAGAGATTGTTGATTCCAAGTTATATACATATTTTTGGACTCATCTGGGTCAGTTTTCTCGATGATGCACTACACTTGAGAGCCATAATTGTTAATATTTGTTACTATGTCCATTCCATGTTAAATGCACTGAAAGATAGGGTAAGCTCTGAAAAACTCTAGAGGGGGGGGGGGGGGGGGGGGGGGATGAATAGAGTTTTTAAAATCTTTTTGATTTTTGCTGAAATAAGAAGTCTTTAATAAAATTTGTTACTATGATATAGGTGTATGAGTGTACAAGTGCAGTAGATGAACTAGAGAAAAGATAACTAAGCTACACAACAAAACATATCACAGTAAAAGCACACAGGAAGATCACAGCCACACAGACAACACAAGAATTTTTATAGTGGTTCCCCAAACTTGGGTACATCCACTCTTCTACACCCATAGGTAGGAATCCACTATAGGTTTTGATCAGGTGACTGCCACTAATGAGCTTTTGATCAAGTGCTCAAAAACCAACCCAAGTCTTTTGGAAGGAGACTTGCAACCAGAATAATTTTGAAGGGAATTAAAACCCTGTACAGAGGTGGGGAAGAAAGGTTGATGGAAGTCTTCTTTTCTCAAGTCAAAATGAGAAGACTATGTGGATTCTGTGGTGTTGTCAAAGATCCCCCTGAAATCTTGAATGGCTCAGGAGTGGAAGCTTTGCTAAGGGTGAGTAGGCCTTTTGCTATATGATAAACTCTTTAGAGATCCTTTGACTGATTTGAATATTCTTGTTACTTGAGGTCCCTGAAAACAAAGAAGGTGAAGAAGAAGGACTCTTGATTGTGATTGTTGTTCTTTCTTCTTCTTTTGAGAGCAGTTGATTTCCTGAGAACTGTATGCACTGCACTTATTTTTTTTTTCATTTGTCTGCCTTTTTTTCGTATGCCTTCTTGTTGATCTCAAAGAGTTTTGTATTCACTTCTTTCTGGCAGAAAGATGATGAGATTGATAACTTCCTCAAGGTCGAATTCAAAAACCTGCAATAAATGCTCAGCCAAAATCTGGGAAATGAAAACGGCAAGCATGCTATCACATATTCTATTCTATGTCTGTCCCGAGATATAAGCAATTAACTCCATGGAGGATATTTGCAATCAATGCTGCCAGTAACAGCTCGATTCAAAGGATATAAGCGCATTGATTATCCAGGGAATTAACGGCCTATAATAGATATAAAATAAGGGGACAGAAAAGGAAAGAATAAATAACAATATGTCTTACAGTTTCCGTCGACCAGAGAACAGCTTTCGTCGACCTGTGATCAGCTTTCGTCGACCTGTGATCAGCTTTCATCGACCTGAGATCTGCTAACAACTACACTGCATAAACTAACGGATACTGTTCTCTAAGTTTGTCGACCTGAGAATGTGAAATTAGTCGACCTTAGAACTTGGTCAAACTGATGGCGTTGAGATAATAACACATCTGGCATTGAGTCGTTTGAGAGTGTTGAGTCATTGATAGCGTTGAGAGCGTTTAGTGATATTTGGCTCTGAGTAAGCTTTTGCTTTGAGTGAATTATGGCGCTGAGTCAATTATGGCGCTGAGTGATCTTTGGCGCTGAGAGTTGAAGTGTTAGTCGACCTGAGAACAGAGTTTGTCGAGCTCAGCTCAGAGAATTTTATCTCTGAGTTAGTCGAGCTGAGCATGACATTCGTCGACCGGAGATCGACGAACGTAGATCTCCTTTTTCTAAAACTTGAATTCTCTAAGTCTTGAGTCTTTGGCAGTGTTGGAGGCTGGTCCTTTGTACTGTTGACTCTAAGGACTTGACCTAGACTCTAAAAACACATAAAACTTGACCCTTCTATACAACATGGGTCACACCCTAAGAAGAAAACCTAGCTCAAATCACCTAGGGGTTCCAACAATCTCCCCCTATTGTGGTGAGGTTACTTCAAACAGAAACAGAGAAAAAAAACACAGGACAAAATTAAGTAGACATAGCATAAAACTGAGATAGTTGATAGAGTACATAAGCTATCAGTACCTTTATAAGGCTATGCACCCAAATTATTCACAATAAAAATAGAGACTGAAAAAAAAATAACCTAAATGTCCTTGGGAGAATCAGAAGATTTAGTAAATTTAATTACTCTGTTAGGATCTTATGCTTGCTGCAGTGTCATAGTCATATCTGCATCCCCAAGTGTCTTTTGAGAAGTAGTTCTAGGAACAACAGCTTCAGGACGTAGATGCATGTATTCTTCAGTATTAAACAACTTTCCAACTTGATATTTTTCAAATTCCTTTTTCCTGTAGCTTGACATTGTTGAAAATTTAGAAGGATCCTGACCCTTTTCTCTAGTTTACCTTATCTAAGAGAGATCCACGGATTCTTGGAATCTAGCCATTCTTGTAGTTGGGCTAGTCTCAGAATCATAGGCTGGAATTGGAGGTCTTTCAGGGCTGTTTGCTTTGACAGGAGATGAAGGAGGAGAGAATGTTGGCTTGGGGGAAAATTACTGAGCACTGGATGAACTTCTAGAGGAGAGTTAATGTCTGTGTTGGTGCTGACTATCTCTAAAAGATTGAGAAGGTCTTCCTTTTCTCTGATAGGTTTTGGTGAATGTAGGCTTGGGAAGTGCATCTGAGCTTTGAGAGATGGTTCCTGAAGCACCTGTAGCTGGAGGAGGAGGAGTAAGATCCCTTTTACATTTTTGTGGAGGAGGAGAATATTTGCTTCTTTTCTTCCTTGCCTTCTGTTCATTTTTGGATAGCCACATCCATGCTGGAATACCCTTATATGGAGTTATATTGTGCAGAATATAGTAGGGAGTGTCATTTATTGGGTTGAGTTTTGGAGCAGGAGGAGGAGGAGCTTTTCTTTTCTTGGAGATTTTTTCCTCTTTGGATCCTCATCAGAGTCATCATCATCATCATTATCAGAAGATTGGGGATTGTCATATATATCATCAATCTGTCTTATTACATCCTTGGGGATTTCTTTACTTATTAGAGTGGGGACAATTTCAGCCTGAGCTGCTTCAGTTTCCATGGCAATGTCTTGAGCTATAATGTCATCCAGATTTAGGAGAGGGTTATCATCCATGATATAGGATGGCTCAGGAGAGCTAAATCTCTGATCAGACAATATTTCTAGAGGAGTTATCAAACTTTTCTTTACAATGTCTAACACCTATGAGCTGACAGGAGAAGTGTAGCACACTATTGCTCTTGATGATAGAATGGGAAAGGTAAAATAAATATAGGATCCAAATATTTTTAGCAAAGCTGGTAGATTTTCTTTGGGATTGATAATATAGACCCGTTCAGGCAAAATTTCTTGCAGAATAATCTCTTTAGTATTTGACACTATAATATCTGTACAATAAACATCTGTCTCCATGTCTAATTCAAGAAAATTTAAGACATCTGTTTCCATAGTAGCTTCTTTTCCTGCCGCTGGCACTTCTGTTGCTGTTGCTGTTGCTACTGCTGCTTCTGCTTCAACTACTGCTGCTTCTTCCTCATCAAGTATCTCCCCCTGCCTGGGTTCAGTAATAACTAAAGTAAGACCCCTTTCTGAAAAGAGAGTAGTGGTGAGAGCTGAAACTTGGGCAGACATAGTAGAAATTGATGCAGCAAGAGGGGAAATTGCCTCTGCCGGAATCGCCATGAGTGCACCTACAAGAGAGAAAATGAAGATCAAGTGCAAAGGGAACTGAAAGCACGGGACGGAGGTCGAAGAAAACCTAGATATAAGGTTTTCTGGAATATGAAATGACAAACTCAGGTCCACGAAAAATAGAAAAAAAATCTTCGTTATGAGTTCGATGAAATAATTTAGATTTTAATAGTTCGTCGAACTAAGTCTGAAGGTTTGAATACATTTTGTCGATCTCTGGTCGACGAAAGGTTTCTAAAGTAAGTTCGTCGATTTCAGTTCGACGAAAATTACTTCACTAGGAGATTTCATCGAGCTCAGGTCAACGAAAGATCTCAAGAAATGTTATCAGTTCGTCGATTTCAGGTCGACAAACAGAGATAATTCTTTGACCATAGACAGAGCATTAGATTAAATCTTGACCATTTATCATACCAAGCTGATTGAGAAAGAACAGATGCTTGGATGAGTGCAATGGCTTAGTGAATATATCTTCTCTTTGCAAATCAGTAGAGATAAATTCAAGTTTAATCTTTTGTTTGTCAACACAATCTCTAATAAAGTGATGTCTATTGTCTATATGCTTGGTTATAGAATGCAATACTGGATTTTGTGCACTCTAAATAGCACTTGTATTATCACATTGAATAGTTGAATTATTTAAGTTGATACCATAATCCAGTAGTTTGTTTTGTATCCATAAGATCTGTGAACAGCAACTGCCTGCATCCATATATTCAGCTTCAGCAGTGGATGTTAAAATAGATGTTTGCTTTCTACAGAACCAAGATACAAGTCTGTCACCAAGGAACTGACAAGTTCCAGAGGTGCTTTTCCTGTCTACTCTACATCCAGCATAATCAGCATAAAAAAATCCAGTTAACATAAATGCTGATTCTATTGAATACCAAAGTCCTAAATTTAGACAACCTTTTATATATCTTAAAATCCTTCTTAAGAAAATTAGGTGAGATTCTTTAGGGTTCACCTGGAACATAGCACAAAGACATGTGGCAAACATAATATCTGGTCTGCTTGCTATTAAATACAGTAGGGATCCAACAAGGGCCCTATACCTGGTCTGATCTACTAGTTTTCCAGATTCATCAGCATCTACAACAGCATTGGCAGCCATGGGAGTTTTCATGGCAGAGGCATCATTCATCCCAAACTTCTTAATAAGCTCTTTAGCATATTTAGACTGAGAGATGAAGATCCCTTCAGGGGTTTGTTTTACTTGGAGACCAAGGAAATATTATAACTCACCCATACTACTCATCTCAAACCTTGAGTGCATTAAATCAGAAAATCTTTTGCACAGATTGGGATCAGCAGAATAAAAAATTATGTCATCCACATATATTTGTACTAAGAGAATTTTATCATTATGCAACTTTATAAAAATGGTTCTATCTACCATGCCTCTTGAAAAACCATGCTCTAAAAGAAAGCTGGCTAAGGTCTCATACCAAGCTCTTGGAGCTTGCTTTAAACCATAGAGAGCCTTATGCAATTTAAAAACATAAGAGGGATGAGATGGAAAGATAAAACTTGGAGGTTGTTCAACATACACCTCTTCTTTGAGTTCTCCATTTAGGAATGCACTTTTCATATCCATCTGGTAGACTTTAAACTTTTTGAAGACTGTATAAGCTATGAAAATCCTTATAGCTTCAAGTCTGGTAACTGGAGCAAAGGTTTGATCATAATCAATCCCTTCCTCTTACTTGTATCCTTGAGCAACAAGCCTTGCCTTGTTCCTCACTATCAAACCTTGAGTATCAAGTTTATTTCTGAATACCCACTTAGTCCCAATTCCTGGATAGCCCCTAGTCCTTGGAACTAAGTCCCAAACTTTACACCTCTCAAACTGGTTGAGTTTCTCCTTCATTTCAGTGATCCAGTTTGGATCTTTCTCTACATCAGATATGTATTGAGGCTCAATTTGAGAGAGAAAATAGGCAAGCATTACATCAGGGTTGAGTTGATGCCTTGTCTGCACTCCTACTGATATATCTCCAATTACTTGAGATCTAGGGTGATCCCTAAGTGTGATAAGATCATTAGGTGGAGTTAGTTCAGTGAAAATTATTTGATTTAATTCCTCTTGTGGAATTGTATCATATGTTGGTAAAAATTGAACTGCTTCCATAGTCTCTTCTTCACTTTCAGCTTCTGATATAGCTTGTGGAGAGGGATGTGATTCAACCCTTGAGATAAGGTTTAGATCATCCAAGCTCTCACACAAATTTTGTACCTGCAGATTATTATTGGTAGAGATGTCTCTCTCCTTGTAAATATATTAGATTCATCAAATGTCACATGCATAGATTTCTCAATTTTTAATGTTGATTTATAAAGCACCCTATATGCTTTGCTGACTTGGGAATATCCTAGGAAAATTCTCATTGCAGCCTTAGCTTCAAACTTTTTAAGATGTTTCTTGTCATTGTTGTGAATATAACATATACATCCAAATACTTTAAAATGGGTTATTATAGGTTTCTTCCCTTTGAGTAGTTCATAGGGAGTCTTAAGCTTTAGTTTATGTATTAGGCTTCTATTCAGTACATAATTTGTTGTGCTTAATGCCTCTGCCCAATAAGAAAGAGACATGTAAGCATCCGCAAGCAATGTACCTGCAACTTCTATGAGTGTCCTATTCTTCCTTTCAACTACCCCATTTTGTTGAGGAGTTCTTGGAGCTGATAAACAATGTCTGATACCTTCCTTCTCATATAACTCTTGCATAAGAAGAGATTCAAACTTAGTGCCATGATCACTTCTGATCAATGCAACTTGAGTAGAGTACTCAATCTGTATGTTCTTGAGAAAATCTGTGAGAACCTTAAAAGTATCTGACTTAGTTCTCAAAAAGAAGACTCATGTGAATCTAGAGAAGTCATCTACTCAATGTATAAGACTTTCCTCCTAGTTTGCATAGGGCCAAAAAGGTCAGGGTTTGTCGTTTATTAATGGATTTGAAACTGAGGTCGACGAACCTTCCTTCTTATACCAGAAGGTAAACATTTCGTCGTTATTTTTATGGTTTACTGAGTTCGAGTTTGAATGCGAAATATGCTGAACATAAAATTTACGTTGTTGCCTTGTCTATGTTGTTTGTTATTTAAAGAAAAAGACATAAAGAGTTAGTGAAGCTTACTTGATTTTTAGTTGGCTTTTTTTGATTGGTTTTGAAATCTCCATAGCCTTCTATCAATCCAAATCCTGAGTCCCCAAAGATTACTTTTGGTCCAGTCTTGGCTTTATAGTTGATTAGGAATTTCTTAAGTTATAACTATTTAAGAACTTCATTAACCTTCTCTACTTATTCAGTATTTTTCTTACCATTTTCAGAGATGAAGTTAATATATTTTGATAATTATTTTTTTTTAATTAGGATTGGTTCACTAGATGAGGCTACTAATCCTAGTTTGTTATTGTTAGATCTTGTATTAACTGTGCTAGTTATATGTAACAGTTATAAACTTCTACCATTCAAGAATTCTTCTATTTCCTTGTCCTTACTTAATTTAGATTTTAGAAAAACTATTTGTTGATTGGCTAAGCTTAATTCTTCAGTTAACTTTTCATTTTCAGCAATGATTTTGTCTTATTCTAAAAGTTTTTCCCTGAGAAGTTTGATTTCCTTCTCAAATCCTATTAGGTCTAAACACAAGAGTTTAAATTCAGATTGAAATACTTTAGATTGAAAGTCATAGGAAGCAATTACCTGATCCTCTTTAGTGAGAAATTCTTCATCATCTGATTCTTCTGAATCTGATCTGCTGCTTCCAGCATCTATTGCCATAAGGCAAATTTCCCTTGCCTTCTTTTCTTCTACATCATCTTCATTGGAACTGGAATAGAATGTTTCATCTTCAGTATCACTCTAGGTTTCAGCTACAAAGCCCTTCTCCTTCTTTTTATACTTGTTGGAGGAGGCCTTGCAGTGCTGATGTCTTCTTGAATCCTTTTCTTGCCTTTTGTCTTTCTTTTGGACTTCTGGACATTCTGAGATGAAGTTTCCAGGTTTCCTACACCCAAAACAGACAACCTCTTTAAAAGGGGTCTTGTCGTACCTGGGTTTATCTTCATTCCTTGAGGGCTTTCTCCTGAAGTCCTTCCTTGCCATTTTATAGAATCTCTTAGCAAAGAGACCCATAAGATCTTCATTGGCTGGCAAGCTGGGAGATTCTTTTGCAGCTTTAAATGCTAAGTTCTGTTCCTTTCTGGTAGGTGTTGAAGACTTTGGTTCAACTGCAGCTTCTCTTGACTTTATCAATTACTCATAGGATTTGAGCTTTCCAAGCAGAGATTCTATTGAAATTTCAGCCATGCTTCTGGCTTCTCTGAAGGGTCAGATTATGGAGTCCCAAGTGCTAGGGAAGCACATGAGGATCTTGTCATTGACCTCAGTCAGAGTAATTTCCTTATCCAATGTTCTGAGCTCACTGATGATGGAGCTCAGTCTATTGTACATTACTTCCACAGATTCTGCTTCATCTTTCCTGAAATTCTCATATTGGGATATGAGGTTGGATCTTCTATCCTTCCTCTCATCAGCAGAGCCTGCTACCATTTGGTTGAGGGAATTCCAAATGGCTTTGGCTGATGTACATTCAGCAACTTTCTAAAATATATCATATGACATAGTTTGGGCCAGTATGTTCATAGCTCTGGCATCAGCAATTTTTTCTTTCTTATGTGCATTAGCTTAATCTGGAGGAGGCACTGCACTGAGATTTACTTGAGTTGAAGTAGAGGGCACTAGAGCTGGTGGTCCTGTCAAGATGGAATTAAAGATGTCCTCATCAATAGAGTTCATATAAAGCTTGATTATTGCCTTCCATATCCCAAACTTTTGCAAGTTGCAGACTGGAGGTCTGGTGCTGGCATAATCCTTGTTTTGTGCCATGATATCAGAAAATAAAATCTAATAAGAGAAACTAATAAGACTTATTCAGAGTTTAACCTGAGGATATTTATTAATCCAGGTGTAAGCCTGTATGATGTGATTAACCTTCCTCTGATACCAATTGAAAGATAGGGTAAGCTCTGAGAAACTCTAGAGTGGGGGGGGGTGAATAGAGTTTTTAAAATCTTTTTGATTTTTGTTGAAATAAGAAGTCTTTAATAAAATATGTTACTATGATATAGGTGTATGAGTGTACAAGTGCAGCAGATGAAGTAGAGAAAAGATAACTAGGCTACACAACAAAACATATCATTGCAAAAGCACACAAGAAGATCACAACCACACAGACAACACAAGAATTTTTATAGTGGTTCCCCAAACTTGGGTACATCCACTCTTCTACTACCCTAGGTAGGAATCCACTACAGGTTTTGATCAGATGACTGCCACCAATGAGCTTTTTTTCAGGTGCTCAAAAACCAACACAAGTCTTTTGGAAGGAGACTTGCAACCAGAATAATTTTGAAGGGAATTAAAACCCTGTACAAAGGTGGGTAAGAGAGGTTGATGGAAGTCTTCTTTTCTCAAGTCAAAATGAGAAGACTATGTGGATTTTATAGTGTTGTCAAAGCTCCCCCTGAAATCTTGAATGGTTAAGAAGTGGAAGCTTTGCTAAGGGTGAGTACGCCTTTTGCTATATGATCAACTCTTCAGAGATCCTTTGACTGATTTGAATATTCTTATCACTTGAGGTCCCTGAAAACAAAGAAGGTGAAGAAGAAGGACTCTTGATTGTGATTGTTGTTCTTTCTTATTCTTTTGAGAGCAGTTGATTTCCTAAGAACTGTATGCACTGCACTTATTTTTATTTCATTCGTCTACTTTTTTCGTATGCCTTCTTGTTGATCTCAAAGAGTTTTTGTATTCACTTCTTTCTGGCAGAGAGATGATCAGATTGATAACTGCCTCAAGGTCGAATTCAAAGACCAGCAATAAATGCTCAGCCGAAATCTGGGAAATGAAAACGGCAAGCATGCTGTCATATATTCTATTCTATGTTTGTCCCGAGATATAAGCAATTAACTCCATGGAGGATATTTGCAATTAATGCTGCAAGTAACGGCTCGATTCAAAGGATATACGTGCTTTGATTATCCCGGGAATTAATGGCCTATAATAGATATAAAATAAGGATACAGAAAAGGAAAGAATAAATAACAACATGTGATCAGCTTTCGTCGACTTGTTATCAGCTTTTGTCGACCTGAGATCAGCTAACAACTACACTGCATAAACTGACGGATACTGTGCTCTAAGTTCGTCGACCTGAGAATATGAAATTAGTAGACCTTATAACTTGTTCAAACTGATGGCGTTGAGATAATAGCACATCTGGCATTGAGACATTTGAGAGTGTTGAGTCATTGATAACATTGAGAGCATTGAGTGATCTTTGGCTCTGAGTAAGCTTTGGCTTTGAGTGAATTATGGCGCTGAGTCAATTATGGCACTGAGTGATCTTTGGCGCTGAGTGTTGAAGTGTTAGTCGATCTGAGAACAGAGTTCGTCGAGCTCAGCTCAGAGAATTTTATCTCTGAGTTAGTCGAGATGAGCACGACTTTCGTCGACCAGAGATCGACGAAGATAGATCTCCTTTTTCTAAAACTTGAATTCTCTAAGTCTTGAGTCTTTGGCAGTGTTGGAGGCTGGTCCTTTGTACTGTTGACTCTAAGGAATTGACCTAGACTCTAGAAACACATAAAAATTGACCCTTATATACAATATGGGTCACACCCTAAGAAGAGAACCTAGCCCAAATCACCTAGGGGTTCTAACATGCACTTTAGTCCCGTTTTCTGTGTGATTTCGTAGTTATTGTACTTTTGCCCTATACTTGGTGTTTTTCTGTGTCCGGAGAATGTGGAATGCCCATTTCAGTTGCTTTTCTATTTTTACTGTTGGTACAAAGGTCGTGTGAGTGTTTCAGGATTGTTTGGGAATATTTTTTTTCGCCTAAGGGCCACTGATCATGCGTTTTTACATGCGCATGGTCAGTGGACTCCTTAGCGCACGACCGCTGGTCATGTGCGGTCAATTCATCGAACCCCAAAAGGTATAGGAACACTACGCACGATCATTGTATCTATAGAGCATGACTACTGGTTATGAGTCACTGATCGTGCGCACTATTCTCCATTTTTCCAAGTTCTGTCTTGGGAAATCGCACGACCATTGGACATAGTGCGCACGACCTCTGGTCGTGCGCCACTGCTTGTGCGCGTTTATCCCATTTTTCTGTATTTCTGCCATTGCTAATCGCACAATCATGGGATCCAGTGAGCACGACCTCTGGTTATGCGCCATTGATCGTGCACATATATATTAATTTTTTTGTCCAACTACAGGTTTCTCTGGAGCAGAGCACACGATCATCAACTGTCAGTATGCATGACCACTGGTCGTGCAGCACTGATCGTGCGCTCTAATTTTCTGCTGACCATATTTAAGTATGTGCTCCGTGAATTAGGGCATGCCATTTCATTTTCCGGCCCGCTGCTGTACGCAAAGCGCCATTTCTCTCCCCCACATGTCCTCCACTCATCTCCACCCTCTGGGAAGCCTTCTTCGGAAATCTGAAGTCATCTTCAACCCTTCGGAGAGTTCCCAGCCACAAGCAGTGTGCAACACAGATCTTTCGGTACTACTCATTTGGGCAAAAAGGGAGAAAAGATTGAAGGAAAGGGAAGAAGATGTAGGAAGACAAGTGGATTGACAACCCATTTACCTCCGGACGCAACCACGGTCTGAGTCAAGAAGTGGACTGACAACCTACCATTCCGGCCAAGAACCATGGCTAGGCTTTCCCCCTTTAGGTTTATTCTACCTCTTCTCCATACTGGATTTTATTCTAAAGCTTATAATGAACCTCCACATGCTTTTATTTGTCTATGAATGAAGTTTGCTTGGATTAGTTACATCCTCTTTTGTTAGCTGTGATGCGCCTCCATTCATATCCACTCCACTCGCGCACTAGAACAACTCTAGCAAAGGCTAGTGTTGGTAGTTGAAGAGGAGATTATGACCCTCACTCTCCACACGTGTGGTCATTCCATCCGCTTGCTCTCCGTCCATTCGCCTCATTAAGCACGGCATAGCGTCCTGCACTAGTTCCATCCACCAAGCGATGCGGTGCTTACGACCCGCATTTGTTTTCTTTTTGTTTTTTTAGCATTAGGAATCAAAAGAAAACCTCTGTTGTTTCGTTTAACTCTTAGTAACGATCTTTCTACAATGAAATTACGATACCCAACCTGCATTCCCTCGAGATCGACATTCGGGGAAGCTATTCCCAAAATTATTACTTGACAGCGATTGGTGCACTTGCCGACACATCATGTTTTGCGCGCCATTGCCGGGGAATGCAAGCGTAAGTGATCTGGGTTGTCGAAGGTAGTTACTCAAGAGTTGTTATTTTTGATTTTTTATTTTGATTGTCAACTTTGGTGTATACAGAGGCAAGGATCAGGAGAGTTGCTTGCCTATGATCTTGAAATTGAGAGGACCGCTCGAACACGTAGGCGTACTTCAAACGCTCGGCTAGAGATGGATAGCAATCTAATTCAGGTTGGAGGCAATTGAAGAGGGGAAGAGCCCATCTTTGAGCCAAATGCTGATGAGAACATTAGAAACAGAAAAGGACAGCCGATGCATAGGGCTAGTCTGAGAGGGAATGGAGCTGCTACTGGAGGGCAGCATGCTTATGAGAATGAGGTAAATAGTCTGAGGCCTCGCACGATGAGAGACTACAGTACCCCCACTATTAGGAGTGTGTATCCAGCTTTTGGGCCGGCCATCCCTAACCTGCAGTTTGAAATCAAACTGGCCATTTTGAAAATGATACGCAGAAACACTCAGTTCTCCGAGTTATCGAGCGAGGACCCACAAATGCATCTCTCGGATTTTTCTAACATATGCGGGACCTTCTGTTACGGCGGAATACCCGATGAAACGATGAAGATTAAGCTATTCCCGTTCTCACTGCGTGATAAAGCCAAGGCGTGGCTACACAGCTTACCTCCGGGAATTTCCACAACATAGGATGCCTTAACTGCACAATTCCTGGAGAAGTTCAATTTGGTAGACAAGATTGTAAACCTGCGCCGAGAGATAGGTAACTTCTGCCAGTTCGATCAGTAGAGCCTTGCGGAGGCGTTTGAACACTTCAATGACATGCTGCGGAAATGCCCAAACCATGAGTTCCATCCTTAGAACTTGGTGGGCCATTTCTACTTTGCCATAGAGCCCAATTATAGGGCTATGATTGACACCGCTGTAGGAGGTTCATTGATGAACCTTACACTTGAGGTAGCCTTAAAGCTTATGCAAGATACAGCCTCACACAACATATATTGGACTGCTGGGAGAAATACCCAAAGGAACACCTGTGGAATATTCGCTCTTGGATCAGTTGTACCCACTACAACACTTGTCATGGCAATCTCTTGCCAAGGATGTGGCAGGGACGACCATCACACGTATGAATGCCCGGGAGACGAACTGTCTGGTGAGCTGTATAATCTAAATATGAACGAATCTGTGAATTTCATTGCTAACCAAAATAGGGGTTTGTCGTATGGGAATGCGTATAACCCAGGGGTGAGAAATCACCCAAACTTTTTGTGGAACAAAAATGCCAGTGGCCAACGATGGAAACCAGGGCAGCATCAATTCGATTCTCCAGCCTCTTGGAGCTAACCGAGGCCACCTAATCCGGGTTATAATCAGACCCCTTCGGCACCTAGGAAGAGTAACTTGGATGAAATGATGGAGAAGTTCGTTAAGGTCACCCAATCGAATACGGCTAATCAGACCGCATCTATGCAGAATCTGGAAGTGCAACTGGGATAATTGGCCCAGGTGCTAGCTGAGAGCCCCCAATGGACTCTTCCAAGTAACACAGAAAAGAATTTTGTAGATCAGGGGAGGTGTCTTACTGAGAAGGAAGAGGGGGTGTGTAGGGATCTAGTGATCACTTGTATGATCAACAACATCGAGACCTCTGCCCTTTGTGATTCCGAATCTTCTAGAAACGTTCTCGCTTAGCAATACGTAGATAAGTTTAATTTAAAATTAAATCCGGATGATCGTACCTCTCTAGTTTTTGCTAACGGAGTTCTGGTGGAGACTGAAGGAGAGGTGAAAGTGGTTGAAGTTACGGTGGACGGAACCAAGGTTGTAGGGGATTTCCAAGTATTGGGGCCTATCAAAAATACTTCAATCCCAATCTTGGGAGTCCCATTTTTGAGGGAAAGCAGTGCCACCTTGGACCTTTCCAAGGGGCAAGTGGTTGTACCAAATGTGGTGAAACCGGCGTGCTTTCCTGGCACCATGACTGAACCTCTATACCCCCTCCTATTTTTATCACTGACGAATTATTTAGTAATGTGGATCACAGAGATAATCAGGAGACGTGGACGCAGAAGGAGAGAAGAAATACCTCTAAAGAAGAGCGTGGTGATGAGGAAGAGAAGAAGGAGATGTTGGTTCGTGAGGAGGCTGCTAATGAAATTCCATAGTTTAGATCTGTATGGGAGCATGATTCTCCACCTCCTCATGCTGAATTTATGGATAAACAGTTCAATCATAAGGTTTCGTGGGTGGATCCGGTTGCCACTATGGCATTGGAGACGATGAAACCTAAAACCTTGGATGAAGAGTCAGTTAATTACGCTAGGTGGCGCTCCTCCACAGTGGAGAAAAAGAAAAATGAACATTTTTAGCGATCCGCTCATTTTGTTGCTCTAAAGGGAGAGAAGCAAGGGGCTTGGGGCCGATTGGGTAAAACCAACTTGAACCCTAAAGCTTCAAACCCTAGCCTTTCTCACACTTGTGGAGAGCTATATCATAAATCGGCGTTTAGTTGATAGTTTGTTGGATAGTTTATGCTAGTAACTGCTTGGTGGACTTGCGTAGATTTTTTTTAATTAGTTTCTTGTGGAAATAAAACTCTATATCATGCTTAATACAGGTATTCAGTCTAGCTTAAGGACGGTAAACAAAAGGGCTCTTGGGAGACAACCCAAGTAGGACCACTTGGTCCTATTTTGTGTGTTGTATTTCTTTTTATATATGTATTTCTATTTTCTTGTTTTGCGTGGGATCTCTAATTCGTAGGTGCTGGAAATTTTTTAAGCATGACAAACCAGCCGCTAACGGACAACCTCGCAGCATTACTTGTATGCCCAGTTTTGAGCAAAGGTACTTCTTACCCCTAGCTCTTTATATTATTTGGAATGTTTAGTTTTACGAGATGTCGCATTCAAGTCTAGGGGGATAACATGCATGTGGTCACTACACGAGCACACATATTAAAGCATACCAGTTTGTTATTTATTTATTTCATAATCACTATAACACACACTGAATCACCCACTTGAGCGCGATCTTATCCACACGCGCGGCTCGAGTCAAATGCATCGCTTGTGTGTAAATTTTAAAATAGTGGTGCTGGCTTAGGATTTCAGGATAGAGTAGTGTGAAACTCGTGCATTGCTCCTAATCAAGTACTTATGGTCTGTGTAGAAATAGTATAGATTTAATTTTTATTTATGCTCGTAGATTTATAATTTTTCTGCAGATGTAAATATTATTTGTACTACTCAAAAATGTTGAATCTGGTGAAATCGAACGGTAGTGTAGGGATGCGTGTAACCGTCACTAGACTCGTTTTGCTCGAATTAGGAGGAAGGATCATCTTTCGCGGTGGCTAAGAACTTGCCCCAAGCTACTCTCGAAGCATTGGTGCATGTTTAGTCAAGCATGAGCGTGATGTAGGCCATCATTTTTGCCCGGTTGAGCTTTGTACCCCATCCTAACGTTAATCCTTGTTAGCCAATGTTGTGTCTATCCCACCTATTTATTCAGCCCTACTAACGATCACCAAAACCTAAAAGCCTTTCTTAATAGCACGCCCCTATCTCGAGCTATTAGTATGTCACTTCTTGCATTTGGTGTTGTTGCTATGGTGTTGTTATGTGATTTTGAGTCATAGTTTTTATGATAATATGTGTTTTACAACCTCGAGCCCGCGAGAGGGGAGCAGAGGAGCAGGAGAGAGCCCACTCGCAAGGTAAGCGGGAGCCATGGAGCGGGGTACTCGCAAGGCAAGAGCCCACTCGTAAAGCAAGAGAGGAGCCATGGAGCGGGGCACTCGCAAGGCGAGAGAGGAGCAGGCGAGAGCCCACTCGCAAGGCGAGAGGGAGCCATGGAGTGGGGCACTCGCAAGGTTAGAGAGGAGCAAGCAAGAGCCCATTTGCAAGGCGAGAGGGGCCATGGAGCGGGGCACTCACAAGGCGAGAGAGGAGCAGGCGAGAGCCCATTTGTAAGGCTAGAAAGAGGAGCAATAGAGTAGGCGAGACAAGTTACTCGTGAGGCAAGATGAGGCAGGATAGGGAGAAACTCTCGCCCGTGGGATGCCGTCCTCGTCGAGCGCAGATCGGCGATCGGCGAGCGCCGGTTCGACGATGGGTCCAGCGCCGGTTAGACGATTGGTCGAGCACCGGCCCTGTTAAAAGGCAGTTTTTACCTTTCTAACCCCAGGTATGGTTCTATTCTTTGGTCTCATGTGATTTTACTCTTTTTCCCTTGGTGGTCTGCATATAACCCTTCAGAACAGCGGAGTTTGGCTATTGGCAGACCCAACCCACGGTATTTTGGTAATTTCCGGTCGGTTCAGTTTGGTTATTGGCAGGTTAAACTCAGAGGCCTATAAATAGACCGGTAAGGTGCCTGGAAGAAGGTTGTTGACCCCTTTTCTTTTTCTTCCACTAAGGCACCTAGCTAAGCACTGGCTAGAGAGGGGAAAAATTTCTAGTTCTTTCGGGAAAGATGTTGGACCTCCGAGCTAAAGCCCACGGTCTATTTCTAGTCATCGAGATTCTTGTCTAGGAAGGAATTCAGGAAGAGTAGGTATGAGCTGTAACTCTAGATCCGAACTCTAGGTGAAGTCGGGTCTCTAGCTTCAACATTTTTTGTGTTGTGAGTATGGATTGCAGCCTACACAGAAGAATCTTGAACCACTTCATGGCAGGAGATCTTAGCGAAGGAGACGAGGGCGGGTCCCAGAACCCGGGAAGATATGTAGGGAGAGAGGAATTTATGGCGTCCATCGGAGGCATCATGTACATGTTGTAGGAGATCTCGTGGCAAGGCGATTGTTCGACCCCCCTACCTCAGGCATCTGGTCTCGCACCTTAGGACGGGCTCGTCTCGGCAAGGGTCGGAGAGGATGCATCGAGGGGCGACCTGGGAAAGAGAAGTTGGTGGAAGGAAGCAGGCGAGACCTGGAAGGTAGGGAGATTTTCCCCAGCCCTACAAGTTTCATCTCGCCGGGTGATGTCGTCGCGCGAGTGGAGGTGGCGAGACCCCTAGCGAGAGGATCCCCCTTTTGCGAGTTGATCCTTTCATCTCTAGTCCCTGAAGGGTTTCGTGAGCCAAAGATGACCTACTATGTAGGGAAAGACAACCCCCTCCAGCACTTGCAATGGTTCGAAGATGCGGTCTCCATCAGGCCGATGACGGACGCATTCAATTGTCGTCTTCTCGCCATCACTTTGAAAGACAAAGCTAGGGACTGGTTTCATCAACTCTCGATGGGATCGATATATGGTTTCGAAGACATTAGTAGAAGCTTCCAGTTGCATTTATCGACTTTGAAGAAAAGGAAGAGGAACCCGGAGTCGATTTTTCTGATCCGGCAATAGGCAGATGAGTCCTTGGCCCAGTACGTGGACCGCTTCCAGGAAGAAATCATGGACATTCAGGAGGTACCAGGATTTGATCTCCGATGGCCTTCACCGTTGGGCTGAGGGAGGGTTTCTTTAAGATGAGTTTAACCCGAAAGGCGTCGTTTTCATGTGAGGGATTGATGGAGAAAGCCGCAAAGTAGATAGCGATGGAGGCAGCGAACCCAACATTTGCCAGATAATTGGCAATACTGATGAAGGCAGATCCTAGAGAACCTGGAGGAGTAAGACAGTAAGAAGGAAGAAGGAGGGAGGATCCTCAGGGCTTAGGCATTCTAGGAGTTGGGTTGGAAGCAGCCCGGAGGCCCTGTTCAAGGGAAGGAAGAGGTTTTTCCCAAGGAGGAAGGAACTACTAGGGAGGACCAGGAAGATTCAACCAGTCAAGGTGGGGATATGGTCCTAGACCACCCCTACCCCCGCCTCAGCAAGCTATGACCATTGGCCGAGGGAGAGGAAGAGGAAGAGAGTGGGGGAGAGCAAGAGCTAGAGCGGGAAGAAGGAGGAACCCCAAGGAGGGGAGACGGGAGGAGGAGGTAGCCCTGCCGTATTGTGACTTCCATGAGGAGGAAGGTCACGTGACGGCTACCTGCCCAAAGTTTCTAGATATGAAGAGGGTTAGAGGAGCAGGGGTGAGCAACTGTCAGTGCGGATAGTGGAGATGGCTAGGACTGGGGAGGAGAACCGGTGCATGGATCGAGATAATGTGGGAGACCGCGGAGGGATCAGAGTGATCCACAGGGTAGTAGGGATTGAGGCTACCTGTAAGGCAAACCTTCATACCATATATCGTCGAAGCGTTTCCCTGATGTCACAAGCCCCTCCCCCAAATAAGAAAATCACCTTCTCTAGGAAGGACTTGCCAGACCATGAAGATCCATTTTGTGATGCGTTGGTGATCCGGACCGCCATCAAAAATTTTATGGTATCACGGATCCTTGTCGATAATGGGAGTTCGGTGAATGTCATCTTCAAGAAGGAATTCAATGAGATGAGGGTGGAAGCCCGAAGGGTGTTGGCAGCAGAGGGGCCGTTGTTCGGATTTTTGGGAGAGAGGAAGGAAGTTGAGGGGGGAGTGGGACTTCAGGTAACTATGGGAGGGTTGTCTAGGAACTGTCGCTTCGTGATAGTGGATGCTCCTAACAGTTACAATGCCAATTTTGTGCGCCCTTTGATCAGTGCCTTCAGGTGCGTCCCATCATCTTTCCATCAATGCCTGAAGCTCAACTCCGGAGGAACCCAAATCAGAGTACGAGGAGATCCAAAATAAGCGAGAGAGTGCTACGTGACGGCAGTGAATACCATTTCTTGGCAGGGTGACATCGAGGAACTGGAGAATAGGATGGAGCAATGGGAGTAGGAGGTCGGAGAGGTAGAGGAGGAGAAGGAAGAAGTAGTAATGGAGAGAGGCATTGCGGTGGATCCGGAAATAAGAGGAGGAGAAGGAAGTAGTATGAATGGAGAGAGGCATTACGGTGGAGCCGGAAACAGTAGGAGAGATGGAGGTAGAAGGGGTAGGAGGAGAGGAAGGTGGAAGGAAAGGGAAAAGAAAGATAAGGGATGTCCTGAATTCAAGAGGGTACCACCTCCACGATATGGATGGGGTACCCCTCGATCGCACCCGAAGCTTTTACGACCTGAAGAGATTCTACCCTTGACATTTTATCTTTTCAAATGCTTGTAAATTTGTTATGATTTCTAGATATAATGAAATTTCAGGTGTTTCCATCCATGAAATGAGATTGGGACGGATGAATGGCAAAGCCACGAGAAGACTCACTGACCAGGCTCTCATCAAGACCGCAGGACTGTAGGATCCCTCGGTGGCAGGATGAAAGGCAAGTCCCCGAGAAGACTCACTGACCAGGATCTCATCAAGCTGGCAGGACTATAGTCTCATTCGGTGGCAGGATGAAAGGGAAGGCCCCGAGAAGACCCTCTAACAAGGCTCTCATCAAGCTGGCAGGAATATAGGCTCACTCGGTGGCTGGTATAAAGGCAAGGCCGCGAGAATACCAACTGACCAGGCTCTCATCAAGCTGGCAGGACTGTAGGCTCACTCAATGGCAGGATGAATGGCAAGGCCCGAGAAGTCCCGATGTCCAGGCTCTCATCAAGCTGGCAGGACTGTAGGCTCACTCGGTGGCAGGATGAAAGGCAAGTCCTCGAGAAGACCCGCTGACCAGGATCTCATCAAGATAGCAGGACCATAGGCTCACTCAGTGGCAGGATGAAATGCAAAGCCCCGAGAAGACCCGCTGACCAGGCACTCATCAAGCTGGCAGGACTGTAAGCTCACTCGGTGGTAGGATAAAAGGCAAGGCCCCGAGAAGACCCACTGACCAGGATCTCATCAAGTGTCACGACCCGCATTTTCTCAACAATTAAATCATATCAGAGCAAGAGAAAATACGTGTCGTGATGCCACGTCGTGTAGGGTATAACTGCACACGTTCAGGCAAAACTCCAGACTCTATATCCTTGAAGACAGATCATAATTTAATATGAAAGAAAACCAGTTAAATTTGATGGTTGTATCCCTCGACGCAGTGGATCAGCTAGTCCATAATTAAAAATATATTTATACGCAGCAGAGAATACTTTGGTTAAGTTTATATTCTAATGAGCATAAGTGTCCCCGAGGGACGACTCATGATATGCACGACCTTAAATTTAATATAGTATATATAAACAAATAGCCTTTACGTTACTTGGGAAAGTAGTGCTTTAGTTGTATAAACATGACGTGCATGAGGTACATATATTAATGCTTTTAGGGTTTAAAATACCTAACATGCAACCTAGCATAAATCATTCTCAGGGAGCAAGTAAACAACCTCCACCAAGGCAAAACAAAAAAGCAGTTTCAGTTCATACCTAGCATCACAAGAAAGCCACCAGTGGACGTCAACAACCTGACACAAACCCACTGGTGAGTATGCATGTCTATACAGAAAGAAAGAAAATAACTACCTCATAAAATGAGGAAAGGGAATCTCAACAGCCTAGGAGATCACAGCACAGCCCCAACAGAAAACTATCCGCCCAATCGGCTACTTCTCTGAACCTGAGGCATTCAAAGAAAGAACACCTCAACAACAATATAATCAAAAGAAGTGGAGCATTAGATCCATAAGCAATAAAATAAGGGGTTTACCAACCCTGCAACAAATTCTATCAAAAAGAGTAGAAAGAAATAATCAAGATAGCAAAACGAAACACTGTCTAAAGAGAAATCAAGGCACTCCAAGTGCATGAATGAATAGCAATATGGAATGCTAAAAACCTGCAGCAGTAATAAGGCAAACATATGCCAATAGAAATAGCCATCTGAAAGGAAAGGAGCTAAAAATCCTAACTATGCAAATTATTGGTCGTGGTAAAACCTTGGGTCTGGGTTTGTGGCAAAAAACAGCCCTCTTCCAAACAACCAGGCCCAAAAATGATCAAGGGTGAAAAAAAACAACCAGTGGCAGCTACAAGGTCCACAGACCTAACCATACCGGCCCAAAATGGCCTAACTGGTGGTCGCCACATCTCAGCACACACCATTCACCCCTTACAGAGCCACCAGAAACGCCACCTGCTATAATCCGCGAGTCGGCATTCAAAAACTAGCCGATAACAAAACACCCCCCTCCCTAAGGGAAAAGCCACACTAACAATCCTGGAGAAAACACTAGCCTAAGGAAAAGGCGTCATGTCCACTCGACGCCGCATTGAGTGAGTACCACTCACTCAACGCCGTGTTGAGTGACTACCACTCACTCAATGCCAAAGAATAAGCAAAGAAGGCATCGAGTCCACTCGACGCCAAACACGGGAAGGTGTCGAGTCCATTTGACGCTAAAGTCTAAGCAGAGAAGGCGTCGAGTCCATTCGATGCCGCAATGAGTGAGCTCCACTCACTCAACGCCAAAAGACTTAGCCGCAAGAACTCACTGGGAGACGACGTTGAGTGAGTTCAGCTCACTCAACGCTGTCAACACTAAACAGCCGATGGAGTTGAGTGCCTTCACCATACTCAATGCTTTTGACTTAGAACAAAAACATCGCCGGACAAGACGGCGTTGAGTGAGCTCAACTCACTCGATGCCAAAAGCAGACGGCGTTGAGTGAGCTCACCTCACTCAACGCCAAAAGACTTAGGAAAAAAGTCTCTGGCAAAACGGTGTTGAGTGAGCTCAACTCACTCAACGCCAAAAGCAGACGACATTGAGTGAGCTCAACTCACTCAATGCCAAAAGCAGATGGAGTTGAGTGAGCTCAACTCACTCAACGCTGTCAATGCTTCTGGACTTAGACTTAAGACCAAACAGCTAGGCGTTGAGTTTGTCCACCACACTCAACGCTTTTACACTTAGCCTACAAAATTAACTTCTGCCCTAAGCTAACACTCAACGCTTGTTATCCAGAGAACTAAAAAAAATTCTAACTTCCTCTCTCCTACCCCTTCTACCCGGATACAGCTACCAACCAAGCTGTGCTAAAAAAAGCAACCTAAAATCCTACCTCCATCCACTACCTGGACATAAAACAACACTAAGGAGGGAAAATAATTAAATTTGGGCAAGATTGGTGGTAAACCTGCTCGGGACAAAGACTGCAGCAACCCTAGATTCTAGGAGAGGAAAGAATGAGCTACTACCACAAAATTAATTGGAATAAAAATCAAGATTGGCAAGGGCAAAGAGTTCCACTTGCCTCTACCTCAAGGAAACAATAGCCAAGGCTTCACACTCGGCACCGGTGGCAAGATCGGCCACCTAAGAGGAAATCTGAAGCTTTTAGAGGGAAGATGATCAAACCCGAAAACCTAGCTTACAAAGACAACTCTAGAACAAGAAACACTTACCTAGGGAGGAAGATCTGGGTGAGAGCAGTCCAGATCTGCCCTTACCCGAGAAAAACAAGCTCTAGATTGCAAGAGATCACCGGTCGGAGCTCAAGCTTTTTGTCGCCCAAAAACTTCTGCTGGAAGCTATCTGTCGGGTTTGGAGAAGAAGAATAGGGATAAGACCAAGATAATGCTATTATAATAACTATTAGACCACTCGACCACTAAGTATTATAAACTATTATAAATCAGCCACTAGTATAGTAATATAGGAATAACAGCCACTATAATATATCTAATAATATATATACAATAATATTATATCTGATAATATAATCTTACAAATCAGCCACCACATATATGTACAACAATAAAACTGGCCAAGCATGATAATAGCTAATTAAATAATATGCCAAAACGACGCGAAAAAACAAGCGATCTCAGAATTTTACGAAATTCACACTGTAGCTAAATACCTACGCTACGAATCTAATGACGAAGTCGAAATTGTCATCCGACTAACAAAACTCGGGATAACACTTCACGAAGGCAAAACACAAGCATTCCCGGAGAGGCTCTACCGAGTCATCAAAACAGACTCCGGCTCGCTAGGGAACCTTGCAAACAGGCTACAAAACAAGCCACATAGAGAGCCTAAAGAGCTAAGACCACGCTCTAACAATGGCAAAGGCCAAAAATGTGCCAACGTAATGCCAAACGAAGATTAAACAATCACAGAAAAACCAGGGGCGTTACAGTCACTTCCCCTAAAAGAAAGTTTCACCCCGAAACTTTACACAACACTTCTTTCAAGAAAGAAAAAGAAATAGCCAAGCAAGAGCTATAATAGAACATGCAAAACATACAAGGCATAAGTCAGGGAAACAGATGAGGGTGAGCCTCCCTCATAGCCGACTCAAATTCCCAAGTCGCGCTTTCCACACCTTGCTTCTTCCACAAAACTTTAACCATTGGAATTGATTTCCTCCGCAACAATCAATCTTGAGCGTCCAGAATGTGGACAAGCATCTCCACATAGGAAAGATTTGGCTCTAACTGAGGCACAGAATTCAAAACCTGCCTGTCGCTTAGCACACACTTCCGCAGCTGGCTAACGTGAAAAACATCATGCACACCAGGAAAGTTCGCGGGCAAATCCAGCCTATAAGCTGCCACGCCAATTCGCTCAATGATCTTAAACGGCCCCACATTCCTCGGGTCCAACTTCGGGTTCTTACCAAACCTCTTGATTCCAATCATCGGGGAAACCTTTAGAAATACTAAGTCCCCCACAGCAAACACCAGATCAGATCTACGCAGGTTAGCGTTCTTCTCATAATGCTCCTGGGCTATTCGAAGCTTCTCTCGAATAAGCTTCATAGTAGTTCCCATCTATTCAAGTGCAACCAGACCCAACAAAGGTCTCTCGCCAACCTCAGCCCAAAATAAGGGAGTCCTACAGTGCCTCCCATACAAAGCTTCGAAAGGAGCCATTCGGAAGCTTTCTTGATAACTGTTATTATATGCAAACTCCATAAGCCTCAAACGCTAATCCCACTCTCCTTCGTGGTCTAAAATATAGCATCTGATCATGTCCTTCACTATCTGATTAACTCACTCTGTTTGACCATTGGTCTGCGGGTGGTATGCGGTAAATATCTTAAATCTGTACCCAAACCTTCTTGCAAACTTTTCCAAAAGCAAGATGTAAACTGGGAGTCTCGGTCTGAAATAATGTTGACTGGAACACCATGCAATCGGAAGACTTCACTTAAATACAGCTCAGCTATTTTCTTCATCGGATAGTCGATCTTATAAGGTACGAAGTGAGCATACTTCGTTAATCTGTCCACAATCACCCAAACCGAATCATATACTTTAGGAGATCTCAGTAAACCCGTGATGAAATCCATCAAAATGCTCTCCCACTTCCAAGTCGGAATCTCCAACAGAGTCACTTTGCCACCAGGCCTTCCATGATCGGCCTTAACACGCCTGCAAGCATAACACTCATAAACAAACTTGGCTATGTCTCCCTTCATCCCATACCACAAGGCAATTTGCTTTAAGTCATGTTACATCTTGGTAGATCCTGAATGCTAGGCAACACTAGAACTATATGCCTCTCTACACAACATAACTCGAATATCCATAACGGCGGGGATACAAAATCTACCGTGGTACTTCAAAGTACCTGCATCATCAATCGAGAAATCTGGTAACTCCCCTTTCTTAGCTCTAAGATATAAATGCAGCAGATCTGGATCATCTTTCTGATGTAACCTCATAAGCGCAATCCAAGAAGGCTCTATTACTACCAAACTACTCTACAAGTTGCAGCTCCCCACAGAAATATCCATCAAGAGAAATTCTTCTACTAATAGCTCGGCGAAGAGATTAAAAATCTTCCCCGTCTTCCGACATAGGGCATCGGCCACCACATTAGCCTTGCCCTGATGGTACTGGATCTCAACATCGTAGTCGGCAACATACTCCAACCATCGCCGCTGGCGCAGATTAAATTCCTTCTGGGTTAAAACGTACTTTAAACTCTTATGATCGGTAAAAATCTTGCACTTTGCGCCATAAAGAAGATGTCTCCACAACTTCAGCGCAAAAATCACGGCTGCAAACTCTAAATCATACGTAGGGTAGTTCCTCTCATGAGACTTCAGTTACCTGGACCCATACGCAATCACTTTCCCATCTTGCATTAACACGAAACCAAGACCAACATGCAATGCATCCACATAAACATCATAATCCATGACCTCCGTAGGCAGAGTCAAAACGAGAGCAGTGTACAATCTGTTCTTGAGTTCTATAAAGGCTTCCTTACACTTCTCACTCCAAACAAAAGCCGCATTCATTCTAAGTCAATCTAGTCAAAGGTGCTGCCAGGGTAGAGAAACCCTCCACAAACCTCCTGTAAAAACCAGCCAACCCTAGGAAGCTTCTAATCTCTTTGGGTGTTCCCGGCCTACTCCAATCCATCACAGCTGCTATCTTTTTTGGGCCAACGGAAATCCCACTCTTTTTGACCACATGGCCCAGAAATGAAACCTGAGGCAACCAAAACTCGTACTTGCTCAATTTGGCGAATAGCTTGTGGTCCCTTAAAACAGATAAAACCAAACGCAGATGTTGTTCATGCTCCTCAGCATTGCGGAAATAGATCAGAACATCATCGATAAACACGACCACAAACTTATTCAGGAATTCCTTGAATACCCGGTTCATCATATCCATAAAGATTGAGGTCACGGTTGTCAAACAAAAAGACATAACCAAAAATTCAAAATGCACATGCCTCGATCGAAAAGCAGTTCATGGAATATCTTACTCACGGATCCTGAGCTGATGGTAGCCAAAATGAAGATCGATCTTAGAAAATATCGCGCTACCGCGCAACCGATCAAACAAATCGTTAATCCTTGGAAGAGGATACCTGTTCTTAATAGTAACCTTGTTTTACTCTCTATTGTCAATGCAAAGTCTCATCGATCCGTCTTTCTTCTTTACAAATAGAATAGGAGCACCCCAAGGCGACGAGCTCGGCCTGATAAAACCTTTCTCTAACAACTCATCCAGCTGGATACGCAACTCCTCCAGCTTTTGAGGGGTCATCCGGTACGATGCCTTCACAATAAGACGCATTCCTGGCTCCAAATCTATCACAAACTCAACGTCTCTAACAGGTGGAAGACCAGGAAGATCATCAGGAAACACATCTGAAAACTTGCGCACAACCAGAATCTTTTCTAAACATGGCAAACTACCGTCGGTCCCAAAAACTGAGACCAAACAAGAAAAAAAACGGAAACTAGCTGCTTCTGAGCACATACCGCAGAAATAACTAGAGACTCCTTGCGCGGATCACCATAAACACTCCCAGGCTGACCATTTTCCTTTAAGATGTCCAAGCACTTACCCTTACACTGGATAATAGCATCATACCTAGACAACTAGTCCATGCCTAGGATAACATCAAAGTCTTCCAGGTCGATCACCTTCAGATCTGCCTTTGCTAGAAAATCCCCTAACACAATCGGACAATCTTGAATGCAATGATTTGAAACCACAGAATCACCGGAAGGGAACTTGACGCAAAAGGCATCCCCAACTCGATCTAGATCCAAACAGTACTGATCCACAAAGGCTCTAGCCACAAACAAGTGGGTAGGGCCAGAGTCAAAGAGAACACATGCCAAGCGGTTCTTCACCTTAAATCTTCCTATAAGATTACACACGCAACTAAGGGAAACAAATGCTAAACGGTTGCTACGAATAAAAACATTTAGGCTAGGGAGAAATCTAACCTGAAATAACCTGAGTCGAAGTCTGAGCTTCCTCCGAAGAAATCACATTCAACTTTCCCTTGCCTTTATCCACCCGCTGAGGTGGTGGCAATGTATGGAGTGGCGCTGGCTACAACACAGGCTAGAGCTGTGGGCACTAAGCCTTAAAGTACCCTTCTTGACCGCATAGAAAACAACTTCTTGCCTTAATCTTATCCTTTCCCAAGCAATGGGCAACATCATTCCCTGGCCACTTACATGCAGAACAGAATAAATCTTTCCTGGGAGCACCTTGAATTGCATGCACCTGCTCCTTCTTCTGAGCTCCTAAACTTTTGAAACATCTCTCAAAGGGGTGGACTGACCGGCCACAGAAGCTACAAACCACCTTGCTCTTCTTTCTTGAAGCAGCACCGGGCACCTGAGGGCTCTTTCCTTCAACCGATTTCCTCTTAATTTTTCTCATATGTTGCCCTCTTTGCTTAGCATTCTCAATTGCCTTAACTTTCAAAGCAGATTCCATCACTCCAGCATAGCTCGCTGATTTATAAGCACTTGTTAACTGTTGGACATCACTTCTTAGGCCACCAAGAAAACGCTTAACTCGATCCGCCTTGGAGCTTATCAAGCCGGGGGCAAACCGACTCAGTTTGCTGAACTCGATCTCATACTCACTAACTGTGAGCTGCCTCTGCTTCAAGTGTAGTAAATCATTCAACAGGCGGTCGCGCTCGACCAAAGGCAGAAACTTCCTTAACAACAGTTCCTTAAAGGTCTCCCAAGAGCATCCCTCTTTCAATCTCTCCTTCTCTCTCAGCCACCAACTCTTCGCTAATCCCTTAAGCTGATATGCGGTGATCATCACCCTTTGATTAGGGGTAACTCCAGAATAGGAGAACATCTCCTTGATGTCTATAAGCCAATCGTCCAAAACCGTAATGTCTGCCTTTCCATCATAGGCAGGATGTCCTAGTCGCTGGAAGTGAGATATAAACATCATCTCCGGGGGCAACACAGCAGGAGGTACCTGGGGAGCAGGAGGAACAGGAACAACTACGACTACAGCAGGGTTCGGCACTCTTGGAGGCTGTCCTTCCACAACTGCTAACAGAGAGTGGATCTGAGTCTGCATACCCACCATCTGCGTGGACAAGGCTTCATTACTCTACCGTAGACTTTCAATCAACGCCTCGCTATGCGCTCCTGAAGACTCACCCTCGGATTTGGGAGTCAGTCTCGTCGAAGGACCCCTCACCATCCTATAATCGTATTAGCGCTAATCAAAACCTAGCATAACTGCTAGAACAAAACTACCCAGTACAGACAAACATACTTAAATATGAACTTCAACTGCTAACTTGCTCTGAGATTTTTACAATAATGATGTTATGCTTAACCTAGGATGGTTCACCACCATCATACTAACTCATGTGCTTATACCATGAATGCATGAATTTGTATTTCTTTTGACTCAAAACCATGTGTGTACATATGTCATCATGCCAATCTTTAGCTTGGCACGTTGTGCTTATGCAATGTTATGCTATGCATGTTATGCTATGAATTCTAAAAAAAGCCTTAATACATTCCATGAGCGATCGTACGCATGGAAATATTATGTATCCCATACTACATAACATTGCATGGAACGAAAAAAGTAAACATGCTAATGGGCATTCATGTGGTGAGGTTATGCATCTCATACTACATAACCCTCACATGTTTCTATCTATGGTGGATCTATATACAAATACATATTATGAATCTCATACTACATAATATGCCCCATATACTGCTATTCATACTTATGAGTGTAGTGTTCATGCTTCAGCCAAGACGTACTGATGACATATCGATGTGTGTATGATATGATGCTAAACTACTAAGGCTAATAAGGGAAAGGTTGCCCGACCAATTGTCAAGAAACCTGGCTCTGATACCAACTATCACAACCCATATTTTCTCAACAATTAAATCATATCAGAGCAAGAGAAAATACGTGCCGTGATTTCACGTCGTGCAGGGGATAACTGCACACGTTCAGGCAAAACTCAAGACTCTATATCCTTGAATAAAGATCATAATTTAATATAAAAGAAAACCAGTTAAATTTGATGGCTGTATCCCTCAGCACAGTGGATAATCTAGTCCACAATTAAAAATATATTTATACACAGTGGAGAATACTTTGGTTAAGTTGATATTCAAATGAGCATAAGTTTCCCGAGGGACGACTCAGTATATGCATGACTCTAAATTTAATATAGTATATATAAACAAATAACCTTTACGTTACTTGGGAAAGTAGTGCTTTAGTTTTATAAACATGACGTGCGTGAGTTACATATTGTAAGACCCCCCTCCCAGAACACAAGACACGGCACGAGAGGGGTCTTATGCCCAGAACAGCCGCCTTGCGGTAACACTAGCACTCGGGCTAGCCTGTACAACAAGACGCCTATTCTGCCGGCAACAACCAATATCAACATATAATTGCCAACCCAACCATAATAATATAAGAAAGTCAATCCACACTAAGCATATATCCATAAGCATAACAAAAGAGAAGCTAACAAGCTTTTACATAATAAGAGTACGTGAATATATTTGCATCGAAGGGCTACAACAAAATCTCTCTCACTCACATCTGTAACCGATGGTAGCGACGGTACCATCCCTTCAGGCCCTATCGTCCTGGCCTGGCTGTCCAGCTGCATAGCCTGCTGCTCCACCTGCGGGGTTTCCTCCTAAAAAGGAAGACGTAGCAACCGTTAGTCATAAAGACTAAGTGGCTTCACATCCGCTCCCCCGGCGACTCCTCGGCACCGGGATGAAAAAAGAATAGGTACAATATATAAATAACAGTAGTACAACAGGTGAAGTGCGTATACATATCATAAGCAGCAACAACAGTAGTGTATAATAAACAAGCTCTTATTTTACAAATCTACTATCTACAGCAGCAAGAGAGTATATAGCTATAACAGTAAGTAACTCAACTTATATGGATGTCCATACAAGCATATAAGTTGAGGGTCGTTCAGCAATAAGTAACTCATCGTATAGGAGTGCCCATACAAATTTATACGATGAGGGTCTTATGTATGCAATGAAGTGTAATGTTATGAATGCAATGCAATGACACACCCATGATCAAGCACATGCAATCGCAATGTCGACACAGACTTATAGTTCCCACTATTCGAGCAGGTAGCTAACCTCTCAGGCGTCAACCGTCGTGGCCAAACGGTGACAGTAGAGCAGACATCTCCACTACTAGGCTGGTCTCCACACTACCTGTCCTAGGCCTCCGTACGCCTCAATGCTAAGGACACAACAACGGAGCTCACATGCGTACTTCGGCTCAGCGGGTTCTCTTGGGTAAGTGAGCACCAAGATCCTATCCCCGAACTGGCCTATGCGTGACAGGGAAGGAGCCTCGGAAATGAACACGAGGACCAAGCCCAACCGTTCACTTGGCACGGAAGGAGCCTCGGGACATGAACACCGAGGACCAAGCCCAACCGTCCAAGGTCTAGCTGCTGACTCCCATCGGTGTGACGATTGGCGAGCCCATAGACCTGCCACACTATCCTTATCCCGGGATTACGACACCGTGTGTCGAATCACACCACATGCAATTTCACAATATCGTGGCATGGAAGGAGCCTCGAGACGTGAACACCGAGGACCAAGCCCAACCATCCATCGAATGCGGAAGGAGCCACGGGACATGAACACCGAGGGCCAAGCCCAACCGTCCAACTTTACCCATCTCAATCTCATTCCAACTAGTGACAGTCAACACCGCACTTGTTACTTCCACAATGCTACCCATAGGGAGACGACACTCTAAGAATTGGGTTACTAATTCCCTTTTATCCATCCAACATGTATCATGGACATAGTTTAATCATTTATACATTTATCCAATTATATCTACCCAATTATATCAGGTTCTTTCCTTCAATTAAACTTGTCCACAACTCGTTATATGAATTTAGATTCATAACCTCAACTTATAACATAACTATGATGATTATGTCAAAAGAGTCCACCCAAGCCTCGAGTTGGATCGCAACATTAAATTCCACCACATCGTATTCCACGTTACACAAGCCCAGAATTTAGGTGCAGCCTTAATCCGGGCAGCCACTTCGACCAAGGATTCCCGAGGCTACAGAAATCCGACGAGTGCGTGTAACCACTCATTGGAAATATAATTTCATGGGCTACAACTTTCGTGTTTAGTCGAAAGCACAGATTTGATCGCACCACACCAGAAATCCACTCGAAGCCTGCTGCGTACAGGGTACAGATTTCCTGGGTGGAATTTCCCCAAACTGCAGCATATTCGAACAGACTTTCCTATGGCTACAGGTATTTCCTGGGAACGTGCAACCACTCGTTGGAAAGATAATTTCGAGGGCTACGACTTTTGTGTTTAGTAAAAAACCCAAATACGACCAAAACACCCACGAAATTGGCCACGAAGGTCGCTGCGTGCAGAAAACAGATTTCTGCACGCATCTTAAGGCGAGGTGAACGACATCCGTTCATCTTCCTCCTTGCACCAAACACCCAAAATCTCCTCCAGAAAATCATCCACCCTTATTCACCCTCACGAAGCTCTATTTCTCCACGAATCCTTCTCTCATCTTCACTTTGAAGGATGAAGAGGTTGGAGGGGGCTAAGCCTAGAAAACAAACCTAGGCATGACTTTCCTAGGAAATCTCCTCCTCACCATCAAGACTCTATGGAGTCGATATCTCTCCTAGAATATATCTACAGATCTAGCACCAAGGGAGAGGGGAGGAAGCTCACCTCATTTCCAGCGGTACCACCGTTCCCGGCCATGGATCTAGTCGTTCTCCTTTGCGGCATCTCTCGCTTGGTGCGGTTGTTCTTCACGGCAAAGGAAGGAGAGGGAGAGAGAGAAAGAAGGCCGCCTCCAAATGCCCCAACTGCTTCCGCTGGCTCTGTCGGTTTCGTGAGATCCACGATGACGGCAAGGGGAGATCGGCGCAAAAGCTAGGGTTTGGCTTTAACTCCCTTTTTATAAGCCGATGTATTACGTTACATCTTCTGCCACGTGTCAACGCCTTATTGGACCGCCCATAATGGGTCATATTGAAGTGACCCGGTCCAAGGAACTATCCAGCGCGAATACTGAAATCCGGTTCGGTCCGCCTGTATAAGCCGGCGAATCTCCCTAGGCGAAGAAAACGCACAAGTCAAATTCGGCGGGAATCATCTGTCATTCTCGACGATCGGCGAGAATCGTCAGGCATTCTCGACGAATTTGTCGGGTATCAACAATGATACCCGGTGATTTTCCCTTAGCCTAACTTATCGGAAATCTGGCGTTGAGAGCGTTTAGTATTCTCATCGATACTCGACGATCGGCGAGAATCACCAGGCATTCTCGACGATTTTCCCTTGGGCCGTTCTTATCGGAAATCTAGCGTTGAGAGCGTTGAGTATTCTCATCGATACTCGACGATCGGCAAGAATCACCAGGCATTCTCGACGATTTTCCCTTGGGCCATTCTTATCGGAAATTTGGCATTGAGAGCGTTGAGTATTCTCATCGATAATCGACGATCGGCAAGAATCACCAGGCATTCTCGATAATTTTCCCTTGGGCCATTCTTATCGGAAATCTGGAGTTGAGAGCGTTGAGTATTCTCATCGATACTTGACGATCGGCGAGAATCACCAGGCATTCTCGATGATTTTGCCTTAGGCCATTCCCTTTCGATCCGTTGGATATCACTAAACCCTACACTCCATCCAACGCACTTGACACCTTTTGCCAGTGCGCCCCGAGCTCGAGTCAAGTCTCTTGACTCAAAACTCGTGCGAGGGGCCTAGCGCGAATTGGGACGTTACTAATCCTATAAACAAAATAAAAGATTTCGTCCCCGAAATCAGGCTAGGGCTATGGGGATGCAAGTACTAAATAATATGCGCTATAAAATTTTACCTTGGAAGAATAGCTCCGGGTAGCGCTTCTGCATCAAGTCCACCGGCTCCCAAGTAAATTCTTCCTTCCCATGATTAGACTATATCACTTTTACCAGCGGCAAACTTTTGCGGCGCAGGTTTCTTATCTCATTATCAACGATTCGTACCGGCTCCAGTCGCACAGATCTGTCAGACGCCACATCACCATCAGTCGTGGGGATGTATTGTTCGGGCCGCAACAACGCCTTCCGAAGCAACGAGACATGGAACACGTCGTGGAGATTTTCTAACTCGGGCGGTAGCTCCAGCCGATAGGCCAAAGGTCCAATCTTTTCCACTATGACATAGGGCCCAAAATACCGTGGCTGAGCTTCTTCACTCCTCGTACTCGTGATACTCCATGCATCGGTCGGATTTTTAGAAACACCTTGTCTCCCACATGAAATTCCACCATTCGGTGTTTAGCGTTGTAATACTTCGCCTGCCGACTTTGAGCCTCTAACATACGATCCCGTATCAACCTAACCACCGTATTCGTGTCATCTATATATTCAACACCCAAAGTCTTCGGGTCTTCATCTTGCACCCAAGACAAGGGGGTTCTACACCTCCTTCCATATAGGGCTTCATGGGGTGCCATGCCAATGCTAGCTTGATGGCTGTTGTTGTAGGAGAATTCCACTAAGGGCAAGAGTCTTTCCCACGGCTCTCCCCTATCTATCACAAACAACCTCAATAGATCCTCCAATGTTCGGATGGTCCGCTCAGACTGCCCGTCCGTCTATGGATGAAATGCGGTACTGAAGGTAAGGCGCGAGCCCAAATATGCCTGTACCTCCTTCCACTCCTTGGAGGTAAAATGACCATCACGGTCTGAAACTATCGTCTTAGGTACACCGTGATACCGTACAAACTGTTCCACAAAAAGACGTACTAAGACGTCCACATGAGCCTCCTTCTTCATATGAATGAACCGGGCAACTTTCGCCAGGCGGTCAACGATCACCCACACTGAATCATTTCCTGAGCGGGAGCGAGGTAGCCCATGTACGAAGTCCATGGAGATATCCTCGAACTTCCATTCGGGGATTGGCAACGAATGCAACAGGCCATCGGGGCTCCTACATTTCGCCTTCACTCTTTGGCAGGCTTCACAATGCGTGACAAAGTACCGGACATCTTTCTTCATTCCTGGACAACACATCTTCTTCCGTAAGCCGGCGTTCATCTTTGAAATTCCTGGGTGCACGGAATATTGAGAGCAATGTGCTTCTCTCATAATATCCTCCCAGAGTCTGCCACCTTTGGGAATGTAGAGCAGGCCGCGAAAGTAAACGAGGCCATCATTTAGTGTGTACTCGTCGGTAGTCTCGTCTTCGATTAACTTTATTGCCGAGGCCAAAGCCGCATCCAATCCTTGCTCCACTCGGATCCGGTCCCGGATATCACAAACTATGCTCATGCTGGACAGGTACTCCGTATATTCCGAAGAAGCCTTAAATATTAAGGTGATGTCCATCTCCTCGATCATCTGTGCCAACTCCATGCTCATCAATCGAGATTCTGGGCTCAAGCCGGGTACTTTCCTACTCAACGCATCAGCTACCGAGTTTGCTTTTCTGGGGTGGTAGTTCAAGGTGAACTCATAGTCGCATAGTAACTCTAACCAACGCCGTTGTCTTAAGTTCAATTCCTTCTGGGTATGGACGTACTTCAAATTTTTATGATCCGAGAAGATTTCGCAGTGGATGCCGTATAGATAATGCCTCCATACCTTCAAGGCGAACACCACCGCTCCTAGCTCCAAATCATGCACCGGGTAATTGATTTCATGCTTCTTCAATTGTCTTGAAGCATAAGCAATTACGTGCCCGTGCTGCATCAGCACCGCTCCCAACCCCTGATAAGACGCGTCCGTGTAAACTTGGAATCCTTCCTTCCCAGACGGAAGGACAAGGATGGTGGCGGAGGTAAGTCTATCCTTCAATTCTTGGAATGCCGCTTCACACTGGGGTGTCCACTCAAATGGCACTCCTTTCTTTGTCAAGGAAGTAAGCGGAAGGGCAATCTTGGAGAATCCTTTTACGAACTTGCGGTAGTATTCGGCAAGTCCAAGAAAACTCCTCACATCGGCCGCCGACTTCAAAGGTGACCACTCCTTCACGTCACGCACCTTGGCCGGATCCACAGCTAGTCTAGCCCCACTGATTACGTGACCCCAGAAAGCCACCTCCCTAAGCCAGAATTCACACTTGTTAAACTTTGTGAACAAGGCGTGCTCTTTTAGCTTCTCCAGAACTAAGGCCAAATGTCCGGCATGTTCTTCCTCCGTCTTCGAGTAGACTAGGATGTCGTCAATGAACACAATGACGAAGACATCTAAGTAGGGCTCAAACACTTTATTAATCAAGCTCATGAAAGCTGATGGGGCATTGGTGAGCCCAAACGGCATCACTGTGAACTCATATAAGCCATACCTCGAGCTGAAAGCCATTTTCTGTATATCATCCTCCTATATTCTCAATTGGTAGTACCCCGAGCGCAAATCTAGCTTGGAGAACCAATGCGCTCCCACCAGTTGGTCGAACAACTCATCGATCCGAGGTAACGGGTAGGTGTTCCGTAATTTCAGTCGGTTGAGTTCCCGATAGTCTATACATAAACGCAGGGTTCCATCTTTCTTCTTGACGAATAGAACAGGGGCTCCCCAAGGTGACGTGCTGGGGCGAAAAAACCCTGATTCTACCAACTCCTGCAGTTGAACTCTAAACTCCGCGAGTTCTTTTGGGGCCATCCGATAAGGGGTCCTGGAGACAGGCTTAGCTCCTGGTACAAGCTTAATCTGAAAATCCACTTCTCTATGCAGGGGTAACCCTGGCAATTTCTCAGGAAAAACCTCAGGGAAATCCCGTGCTACCCGCACATCCTTCACATCTACCTTCATCTATTTTAGTTTGAAACGTATCATGTAGACTTCATCCCCTCTCATATGAGCTTCCAAGGTATGGATTGAGGATAACAATGTTCGTGGTGCGAAATTTATACCTTGGAAGACTACATCAGTATCCCCATATCTCAAATAGATACGCTTCTCCGCACAGTCGATTCTTGCATGGTGCCAATCAAGCCACGCCATACCCAGGATGAGGTCGAATTCTTATATTCTCAAAATTATGGCAGGGGTATCAAAGGTTTTTCCCCTAATGGTTATCTCTAACTCACACTTCGCGGTTTCCGTCATCTCAGATCCGTCTGGGAGGCGTACTCTTCGGGCAATACCGGTGAAATATTGCAGTCCGGGTATATTCTTGATGAAGTCTTCAGACATGAAAGAATGTGAGGCGCCAGTGTCAAATAACGTATAAGTCGGTTTCCCACCGACCATCACGGTGCCTAAGTGTAATTTAATAATACTCAAGCTAGACGTTTAGTATATCTTAAGCCACTAGAGAATATTAATGGAAGAAAAATGACTAATTCAAATCGTACCTGCAATCATCTCTTGAGGATTCCGCTCTTGAGTCATGTCCAAGGCATACATCTGATCTCGAGCGGGTTCGGGGTTTCTTCCTCGTGGTCCTCGTCCTCGACCACGCACATACCCTCTCCCCCGCGGGGCTGCTGGAGGGAGAGCGAAAGGCGCATCTCCAAACAGTTACGGGCAGTAGCGTCGAATGTGGCCCGGTTGGTTGCATTCAAAGCACACCCGTTCCTGTCTTCCGCCGTATTGCTGAAATTATGGAGGTGGAGGTAATGCTGGCGGTTGCGGAACCGGCGCTCCTCTCTAAATTTCTGGGGGAAACGCCCGCTACACCTCTGATTTCCTCTTCCTCTTTTATTGTCGAATCTCCTTCTGTTGCTGGGGCCGGCTTCCATCACTCCCTCTGCTGGCCTCTTACCACTTCCCAAGTGGTCCGCTTCCAATCTCTTCGCCATATCAATAATCTCCGCTAGACTAGAGTTCGCTATAAACAAAAGGGCTTGCCTTAGGGGATCTCGCAAGCCTTTGTAGAATCGTTTGGCGTACCCTCTATCATCCAGCTTATAGGAGTCAGCGAATCTAGCCAGGTGCGGAAACTCCCGTTGCTACTCCGTCACCGACATGGACCCTTGATTTAGTTGCAAAAATCTCTCTTCCAGGCCATCCCGAGCTGCCGAGGGGATGAAATGCTCTAAGAAGGCTTCGGAGAATTCGCTCCAACTAATGTCCGTGTACACTCTTCCACGAAAAGTGGATCCCATGAGGGACTTCCACCACCTTTTGTCGTGCAGCTCTAAGAGTGTCACCATAAGGGTGACTGCCATGTTGTTTGGACATCTTATTCCTGCCAACAACTCTTGTATAGTGTCGAGCCACTCTTCTGTACGCACTGCCAACTCTGTCCCAATATAAGCGGGAGGGGAGAGAGCTCGGAAAACGCTTAACAACCTAGATCCCAGACCCTATTATTGTACAGGTGTCTGTTGAGATTGGGACCTAAAGGCGTCCAGAATAGCTGTGAGCGTCTGCCCCAGCTCTGATTGTTGGAATTATGTAGGTACGGACGGGGCGGGGGTGCCCCTTATTGGCTCAGCATGTTCTGGGATCTACACATAAGGTACAAACCTAGGGTTAGGTTTGCTAATCTAAGGTTAAAGATGGACAACTTAGTGTGAATTACATATGGGCACACCACTGCTTCCGCTAAGTCAGCTTGTCCCCAAACTGACTAATCAAACAGGGGTGGCACCATTGTTAAGTGACTTTCGCATTGGAGGACCGTAGCAAGCTGATACCATTTGTAATACCCCCTCCCGGAACACAAGACACAGCACGAGAGGGGTCTTATGCCCAGAACAGCCGCCTTGCGGTAACACTAGCACTCAGGCTAGCCTGTACCACAAGATGCCTATTCTGCGGGCAACAACCAATATCAACACATAATTGCCAACCCAACCATAATAATATAAGAAAGTCAATCCACACTAAGCATATATCCATAAGCATAACAAAAGAGAAGCTAACAAGCTTCTACATAATCAGAGTACGTGAATATATTTGCCTCGAAGGGCTACAACAAAATCTCTCTCACTCACATCTGTAACCGATGGTAGCGACGGTACCGTCCCTTCAGGCCCTGTCGTCATGGCCTGGCTGTCCAGCTGCATAGCCTGCTTCTCCACCTGCAGGGTTTCCTCCTAAAAAGGAAGACGTAGCAACCGTTAGTCATAAAGACTAAGTGGCTTCACATCCGCTCCCCCAGCGACTCCTCGGCACCGGGCGGAGAAAGGAACAGGTACAATATATAAATAACAGTAGTACAACAGGTGAAGTGAGTATACATATCATAAGCAGCAACAGCAGTAGTGTATAATAAACAAGCTCTTATTTTACAAATCTACTATCTACAGCAGCAAGAGAGTATATAGCTATAACAGTAAGTAACTTAACTTATATGGATGCCCATACAAGCATATAAGTTTAGGGTCGTTCAGCAATAAGTAACCCATCGTATAGGAGTGCCCATACAAACTTATACGATGAGGGTCTTATGTATGCAATGAAGTGTAATGCTATGAATGCAATGCAATGACACACCCATGATCAAGCACATGCAATCGCAATGTCGACACAGACTTATAGTTCCCACTATTCGAGCAGGTAGCTAACCTCTCAGGCGTCAACCGTCGTGGCCAAACGGTGACAGTAGAGCAGACATCTCCACTACTAGGCTGGTCTCCACACTACCTGTCCTAGGCCTCCGTACGCCTCAATGCTAAGGACACAACAACGGAGCTCACATGCGTACTTCGGCTCAGCGGGTTCTCTTGGGTAAGTGAGCACCAAGATCCTATCCCCGAACTGGCCTATGCGTGACAGGGAAGGAGCCTCAGAAATGAACACGAGGACCAAGCCCAACCGTTCACTTGGCACGGAAGGAGCCTCGGGACATGAACACTGAGGACCAAGCCCAACCGTCCAAGGTCTAGCTGCCGACTCCCATCGGTGTGACGATTGGCGAGCCCATAGACCTGCCACACTATCCTTATCCCGGGATTATGACACTGTGTGTCGACTCACACCACATGAAATTTCATAATATCGTGGCATGGAAGGAGCCTCGGGACGTGAACACCGAGGACCAAGCCCAACCATCCATCGAATGCGGAAGGAGCCTCGGGACATGAACACCGAGGGCCAAGCCCAACCGTCCAACTTTACCCATCTCAATCTCATTCCAACTAGTGATAGTCAACACCGCACTTGTTACTTCCACAATGCTACACGTAGGGAGAGGACACTCTAAGCATTGGGTTACTAATTCCATTTTATCCATCCAACATGTATCATGGCCATAGTTAAATCATTTATACATTTATCCAATTATGTCTACCCAATTATATCAGGTTCTTTCCTTCAATTAAACTTGTCCACAACTCGTTATATGAATTTAGATTCATAACCTCAACTTATCACATCACTATGATGATTATGTCAAAAGAGTCCACCCAAGCCTCGAGTTGGATCGCAACATTAAATTCCACCACATCGCATTCCACGTTACACAAGCCCAGAATTTAGGTGCAGCCTTAATCCGGGCAGCCACTTCGACCAAGGATTCCTGGGGCTACAGAAATCCGACAAGTGCGTGTAACCACTCGTTGGAAATATAATTTCGTGGGCTACAACTTTCGTGTTTAGTCGAAAGCCCAGATTTGATCGCATCACAACAGAAATCCACTCGAAGCCTGCTGCGTACAGGGTACGGATTTCCTGGGTGGAATTTCACCCAACTGTAGCAGATTCGAACAGACTTTCCCATGGCTACAGGTATCGCCTGGAAATGTGCAACCACTCGTTGGAAAGATAATTTCGAGGGCTACGACTTTAGTGTTTAGTAGAAAACCCAGATATGACCAAAACACCCCCGAAATTGGCCACGAAGGTCGCTACGTGTAGAAAACAGATTCCTGCACGCATCTTAAGGCGAGGTGAACGACATCCGTTCATCTTCCTCCTTACACCAAACTCCCAAAATCTCCTCCATAAAATCGTCCACCCTTATTCACCCTCACGAAGCCATATTTCTCCAGGAATCCTTCTCTCATCTTCACTTTGAAGGATGAAGAGGTTGGAGGGGGCTAAGCCTAGAAAACAAACCTAGGCATGGCTTTCCTAGGAAATCTCCTCCTCACCATCAAGACTCTATGGAGTCGATATCTCTCCTAGAATATATCTACAGATCTAGCACCAAGGGAGAGGGGAGGAAGCTCACCTCGTTTCCAGCGGTACCACCGTTCCCGGCCATGGATCTAGTCGTTCTCCTTTGCGGCATCTCTCACTTGGTGCGGTTGTTCTTCACGGCAAAGGAAGGAGAGGGATAGAGAGAAAGAAGGCCGCCTCCAAAAGCTCCGCCTGCTTCCGCCGGCTCCGTCGGTTTCGCGAGATCCACGATGACGGCAAGAGTCGATCGGCGCAAAAGCTAGAGTTCGGCTTTAACTCCCTTTTTATAAGCCGATGTATTAGGTTACATCTTCTGCCATGTGTCAACGCCTCATTGGACCGCCCATAATGGGTCATATTAAAGTGACCCGGTCCAAGGAACCATCCAGCGCGAATACCGAAATCCGGTTCGGTCCGCCTGTACAAGACGGCGAATCTGCCTGGGCTAACAAAACGCACAAGTCAAATTCGGCGGGAATAATCTGTCATTCTTGACGATCGGCGAGAATCGTCAGGCATTCTCGACGAATTCTTCAGGTATCAACAATGATACCCGGCGATTTTCCCTTAGCCTAACTTATCGGAAATCTGGCATTGAGAGCGTTGAGTATTTTCATCGATACTCGACGATCGGCAAGAATTACCAGGCATTCTCGACGATTTTTCCTTGGGCCATTCTTATCGGAAATCTGGCGTTGAGAGTGTTGAGTATTCTCATCGATACTCGATGATCGGCGAGAATCACCAGGCATTCTCGACGATTTTCCCTTGGGCCATTCTTATCATAAATCTGGCGTTGAGAGCGTTGAGTATTCTCATCGATACTCGACGATTGGCGAGAATCACCAGGCATTCTCGACGATTTTCCCTTGGGCCATTCTTATCGGAAATCTGGCGTTGAGAGCGTTGAGTATTCTCATCGATACTCGACGATCGGCGAGAATCACCAGGCATTCTCGATGATTTTCCCTTAGGCCATTCCCTTTCGATCCGTTGGATATCACTCAACCCTACACTCCATCCAACGCACTTGACACCTTTTGCCAGTGCGCCCCGAGCCCGAGTCAAGTCTCTTGACTCAAAACTCGTGCGAGGGGCCTAGAGCGAATTGGGGCGTTACACATATAGTAATGCTTTTAGGGTTTAAAATACCTAATATGCAACCTAACATAAATCCTTCCCAGAGAGCACGTAAAAACCCTCCACCAAGGCAAAATAAAATAGCAGTTTCAGTTCATACCTAGCATCACAAGAAAGCCACCAGTGGGCGTCAATAACCTGACACCTACCCACTGGTGAGTATGCATGTCTATACAGAAAGGAAGAAAGCAACTACCTCACAAACTGAGGAAGGGGAATCTCAACAGCCCAGGAGATCAAAGCACACCCCCAAAAGAAAACTAGCAGCCCAACCGGCTACCTCTCTGAACTTGAGGCATTCAAAGAAAGAACACCTCAGCAATAAAATAATTTAAAGAAGTGGAGCATTAGATTCATAAGCAATAAAAAAGGGATTTACCAACCCTGCAACAAATGCTATCAAAAAGAGCAGAAAGAAATAATCAAAATAGCAAAGCGAAACACTGCCTAAAGAGCAATCAAGGCACACCAAGTGCATGAATGAATAACAACATGCCCTGCTAAAAACCTGCAGCAGCAACAAGGCAAATATATGCCAATAGAAATAGCCATCTGAAAGGAAAGGAGCTAACAATCCTAACTTTGCAAATTATTTGTCGTGGTAAAACCTTGGGTCTTGGTTGGTGGCAAAAAACAGCCCTCTTCCAAACAAACAGGCCCAAAAATGCTCAAGGGTGAAAAAAAACAACCAGTGGCAGCTACAAGGTCCACACACCTAACCATACCGGCCCAAAATGGCCTAACTGGTGGTTGTCATAGCTTAGCACACACCAATCACCCCTTATAGAGCCACCAGAAACGCCACCTGCCATAATCCGCGAGTCGGCATTAAAAAACTAGCCGATAATAAAACACCACCCTCCCTAAGGGAAAAGCCACACTAACAATTCTGGAGAAAACACCAGCCTAAGCAAAAGGCGTCGTGTCCACTCGATGCCGTGTTGAGTGAGTACCACTCACTCAACGCCAAACACTAAGCAAAGAAGGAGTCGAGTCCTCTCGAAGCCAAACACGGGAAGGCATCGAGTCCATTCAACGCTAAAGTCTAAGTAGGGAAGGCGTCGAGTCCATTCGACGCCGCGTTGAGTGAGCTCCACTCACTCAACACCAAAAGACTTAGCCACAAGAACTCACTGGGCGACGGCGTTGAGTGAGTTAAGCTCACTCAACCATGTCAACACTAAATATCCTATGGAGTTGAGTGACTTCACCACACACAACGCTTTCGATTTAGAAGAAAAACATCACTGGATAAGATGACATTGAGTGAGCTCAACTGAGCTCACTCGATGCAAAAAGCAGATGGTGTTGAGTTAGCTCACCTCACTCAATGCCAAAAGACTTAGAAAAAAGTCTCTGGCAAAACAGCATTGAGTGAGCTCAACTCACTCAACGCCAAAAGCAGACGGCATTGAGTGAGCTCAAGTCACTCAACGCTAAAAGCAGACGGCGTTGAGTGAGCTCAACTCACTCAATGCTATCAACGCTTCTGGACTTAGACTTCAGACCAAACAACTAGGCATTGAGTGTGTCCACCACACTCAATGCTTTTATAATTAGCCTACAAAATGAACTTCTGCCCTAAGCTAACACTCAACGCCTGCTATCCAGAGAACTAAAAAAATTTTCTAACTTCCTCTCTCCTACCCCTTCTACCTGGCTACAACTACCAACCAAGCAGGGCTAAAACAAGCAACCTAAAATCCTACCTCCAGCCAATACCTTGGGACAAAACAGCACTAAGGAGAGAAAATAATAAAATCTGAGCAAGATTGGTAGTAAACCTGCTCGGGACAAAGACTACAGCAACCCTAGCTTCTAGGAGAGAAAATAATGAGCTACTACCACAAAATTAATTGGAATAAAAATCAAGATTGGCAAGGGCAAAGAGTGCAACTTGCCTTTACCTCCAGGAAATAGCAGCCAAGGCTTCACACTTTGCACCGGTGGCAAGATTTACCACCTGAGAGGAAATATGAAGCTTTTAGAGGGAAGATGAGCAAACCCGAAAAACCCTAGCTTACAAAGACAACTCTTGAATAAGAAACACTTACCTAGGGAGGAAGATCTGGGTGAGAGCAGTCCAGATCTGCCCTTACCCGAGAAAACAAGCTCTAAATTGCAAGAGATCACCTGCCGGAGCTCAAGCTTTCCGTCGCCCAAAAACTTCCGCTGGAAGCTATCCGTCGGGTTTGGAGAAGAAGAATAGGGATAAGACCAAGATAATGCTATTATAATAACTCTTAGACCCCTCGGCCACTAAGTATTATAATACTATTATAAATCAGCCACTAGTATAGTAATATAGGAATAACAGCCACGGCAATATATCTAATATTATATATACTATACTATTATATCTGATAATATAATCTTACAAATCAGCCATAGTATATATGTACAGCAATAAAACCGGCCAAGTATGATAACAAATAATTAAATAACACGCCAAAATGATGCAAAAAAAACAAGCGATCTTGATATTTGACGAAATTAACACCGTAGCTAAATACCCACGCTACGAATCTAGTGGCGAAGTCGGAATCATTATCCTACTAAAAAAACTTGGGCTAACATATCTCGAAGCCAAAAAAACAAGCGTTCCCGGAGAGGCTCTACCGAGTCATCAAAACAGACTCAGGCTCATTAGGGAACCTTGCAAAAAGGCTACAAAACAAGCCACACAGAGAGCGTAAAGAGCTTCCATGCTCAAACAATGGCAAAGGCTGAAAACGCGCCAACGTAATGCCAAACGAAGATTAAATAATCACAGAAAAACCAGGGGCGTTACATCAAGCTGACAGGATTGTAGGCTCACTCGGTGGCAGGATGAATGGCAAGGCCCCGAGAAGACCCGCTGACCAGGCTCTCATCAAGCTGGCAGGGCTGTAGGCTCACTTGGTAGCAGAGTAAACAGTGAGATCTCTCAAAGGAGAAAATATCTTTACTAGTCAGCAAACGAGGAAAGTTCATAAAAAATAGAGGATTGTGGGAGGAAAGGGTTGGAGCAATGCCAGTGAAGAGGCATTCCCAGCTTGTGCCCCGGGTAAAGGTCTCGCCCATGGCGAGTGGCCATAGACGGGGGAGGGAAGGCCCTGTGCAATGAGGGAGCGGATTAATCCCTAGGGGCCACTCACATTGGGGGTATCTCGAGGCGAGACGCAAGAGGGGAGTCAGAGGGGCTCGGGCGCAGAAGCAAAAGGGGCGGAGTCTGATGACTCGCACTCTAAAACCAACTCTCGAGCTGGGGCGGCGAGACGATGAGTAGCTCCATCTCGCAACTATAAAATAATTAGGGGGCTGACTGGCAGTAAATAAAGAAAAGTAAAATAAACAGAAATGAAAAGCGAGAGGACAGGGCAAAAAGTTACTTTATACATTCAGTCATATAAGTGTTCATTACAAAAAGAAAGAGAGGGGGTGCTCTCTTATGAAGAAATGCTTCAAAAGTCTAAATCTCAAAAAAGATTAAGTATCAAATATTACATTTAAGAAAGAAGCAAAAGGAGGGGAGGAGCAGCCCCAGATCCTGCCCACGGTTCTTCATTCCTCCTCGCAGGAAGATGAATCCTCGTACTCCTCGCCATAGAGGTGTGGCACGAGATAGCGAGTGGTGACGGTCTCGGAGTTTTCTTTGACGACCCCCAGCTCCTTCATCATCTTTGTAACGAGCTTGGCCATCTTGATTTTGGCATCTCGGCAGAGCTCTTCGACCTCTTCATAGGAATAATGAGGCGGAGGAGCCTAGAGGGGTTCTGGGTGAGCGGACGATAGAGCGCTGTCCCGAAGATGGGCATTTTGGTTCTTTAGGTCTTTGTTCTCCTCCTCCAGGGCCGCTATGTGCGAGCGCATTCGGTCAGCAGGCTTGGCATCCTGCGAGACATCCATCAATCAAGGAAAGAAGCATACGCGAAAGAAAAACTATCAAAGGATAGGGCTAAGGCTTACCACAACACCCTGGGCCTTTATGAGAAGGGCTTCAACGGCCAGCCTCTTTTTAAGATCGTCCGACTTCTCACGCTCCGTCGATAGGCCCGCCTCAACGTCCTTCTATTTCTTATTGTTGAAAACCAGGAGACGCGAGATGCGGTGCGAGAGCTCCAGGGAGCGCAGCTGGGCGTGAGAGGTCTTCAGGACGAGGTCTCGCGAGGATTCCTTCTCGACGAAATCTGCCTCTAAACCACCATAAAGGCCGTAGCCCAAGGAGAAGGCGTGGCTAGTGGGTTGGTCATGCTCCTTCCATGATGGAAGGAGGGTGGATACCGACACCTGGTTCACATCCTTCTCCCATAGTAAAACTAGGTCGCCGACGACATCTTGTACCACGGGACCCATGTTGAAATTTTGATGAGAGGAGTGGGTTGGGCGACTGGAAGAGGCGGCCTCGCGAGATGGATATCCGGTAGGTGGTCTTTAAGTGCTGTCAGGCTGGTCGAGTAGTGTCGTCTCGCGTATAGGCGAGATGGCTTGTCGGGGAAGCAATCAAGGAGATTGAGATTCTCCTAGGGAGATGGGGCTCAAGGATCACGACATCTCCTTTATCTCTTTCTGGGCCCTCTCTTTTTTCCCTTTATGAAACATCACAACCTTTTCCATCTTTTTTTGGGGCTAGACCGAGAGGGAGCGGCATCCACTACGGGTCTCTTCTTGAGGGCAAGAGCTAGTGATTCTTTCGCCGCCTCGGCCGCCATGCTGGCGAGGGCGAGACCCTTTGACAGCTTTCCGCTGCTCTTGTAAGAGGGGTGTACTTGGATATTCCGCTCCCCTAAACAAACAACTTGTCGATTAGAAGGAGAGATGAAGGAATAATGGACGCGAAACCAAAGAAGTGTGAGCGCACCTACACCAGGGTGCACAGGAAGGAGCGAGTCGAGGCCCTGTCTCAGGAAGTGGACTTCAAAATTCTTTCTGACGAAGAAGTCGTAGAGGAGCTTATCCGCACCACTGACCTGGGGAGACACGTAAAACATCTCGGCGGGTGATACGGGCGTGAGAGGGATGCCCCCTAGGTTCCCACGGATGAAGACGAAGCGAATAAGCCAATGATGATTTTTGTCGGACGTCTCGCATACCTTGAGGCCTTGCCTTGTGAAGTATGAGACGCTATTGTGGTTGGCGTGGTAGATGAATAGCTTGCGGAAGACTATCAAGATGAATTTAGTGCGCTCCCGACGCATATAACTGGCGAAAGCAACTAAAACTGAGATGACGTTCGGATTTAGTTGGGCAGGGACTGCTCCAAAATACATTAGGACCTGTTTAACCTCCGGTCAGAGGGGAATTCGCAGCCCCGCCTCATAGTGCGAGACCCGAAAGGTGAGTTCGACAGGGTAGAAAGTATTGATCGACTTGCCGACCTTGGGGGGCCGCGACTAGAACCCCTACGCCAGGAACTCGTGGGTGAAGAGGTTGTAGTCCTCTTCAGAGATCTTGCCGGGGGAATTCATGGTCGAAAACTCTCCTCCTACACCGGCTACTCCCCTCACCCTCCTCAGCTTTCTTCTTCCCCATTATCAGCAAGACGGTCAAATCGAGAGAAACGAGGAGAAGAAAATGAGAGAGCAAGAATCGAGACGAAGGAAGCAAGAGAGCAAGATCTGGGACGCATGAGGGGTAGACAACACATGTAATTCATTCTGGGCTAGGGTGTGGATATTTATAATGGATAATGGAAGTGGAAAAACGGGCGGGAAAAGCATGAAGGAAGTTGGAGAGTCAGCCGGCGTTTCACATTCTCTCTCTTGACCTCGAAGCACGTTGCCCAGCGGGAACTTTTCCAACAAGCCAGAAAAAAAAAGCATTCAATTGAACATAACCATGATGATTAAGCTCGGTAGAGAGAAATTAACAGGACAGCAATGATTATTAATTATTCCATTCCGCACGAAGTGGGCATCGTGTTCGCAAGGCCTAAATTATAGGCGAGACGACAGAGTAATATATATTACAGAATTATGAATAAAATTAAAGGAGTGAGACAATTAAGCCGGCGAGACGAGGCGGAGGGTCTTCAATTCTTATGCCATTTCCAGCGCCCTCCACCACAATACCCAACGCATGGTGGCCGACCAGGGATGTGGAAGGCGCGAACGACTTCGATACTACGATGCGTAAGAAAGAGTTGCTGGTCGATCTCGTTTATAATTGCCTTAAGGTCAGTCCCGTCTATGTCGATTCCAGCATCGATCTCAGAAGACATGCGAGCACAATCAATCTACAGCCAGTCAATCCACCTTTCGATAGCCTGTTTGTCTTGTTCCATCTTGCAGATAATGCGTATATATTTTCAAAACATCTCGGCAGTCCTACGCTTCATCTCCATCGGATCCGTGGGGTCACCCAGATAGTCTTCAAATTCTTTGCGGTGAGGAGGAGGCGAGACGACGAGCTCCCCAGAGAAGTCTTCTATGGGCGAGTCGATCTAGGTGCCTATGCAGGAAGGAGTCAAAAGTCAGAATGGGAGGTGTTATTGCAAGAAGGCTTGGAAGTGGCGAGATGCACAGAGGAGCGAGAGGGAAGGTCTAGCTCATTTACCTGGATGGCGAGAAGTCACGGCGACCTGGGAAGGGTCATCATTTTTTGTATTCGAAGGGAAAGATGGCCGAGGCGAGTCGGAGTCTTGGTGATGGATGAAGGTATTATCCAACAGGTTTATCAGTTGGTGATGAGGTGCGAGATCCCTCTGGCGAAGAAAGAAGTGGGCAAAGAAGAAGATGAATAAAAAAATGAGGTGCGAGAGAAAAAAATTCACCTCTCTCTCCACAAGAGACGTCGGAGGAGGGGTACGGATTTCTAAGGAAGCGGGAGTGGGCTCCTCGACCGAGAAGGGGGGCGGTGGTTTTCATTTTCTTCGGGTGAGACGACGACGGTAAGTGAGGAGGGGTGCGAGCCAAAGTAAGGGCCAGAGCAGCCAAATTGGCTTTGTTTTGTTTGTGCCATCGTGAGGCATTCACGAAAACTCTTGTTATGAGACATGACAGCGATGGAGCAAAGGAAGGAAGAGGTGAGAGAGAGGGACACTCTCTACGCGGGGTAGGTGTCACATATTTATAGGCTTTTGGGGAGGGCCCCGCAAAAGATTCTCTCGTAAATGAACTTTAATGTCGCAAGCCTCGGTTGGAATTTCTTTCCAAGCTTGAGGCAACCTCAAAAAGAGCGGGGATTGTGTACAACCTCGGGCTCGCGAGAGGGGAGCAGAGGAGCAGGCGAGAGCTCACTCGCAAGGCAAGCGGGAGCCTTGGAGCGGGGTACTCGCAAGGCGAGAGAGGAGCAGGCGAGAGCCCACTCGAAAGGCGAGAGAGGAGCCATGGAGCGGGGCATTCGCAAGACGAGAGAGGAGCAGTCGAGTGCCCACTCGCAAGGAGACAGAGATCCATGGAGCGGGGCACTCGCAAGGAGTGAGAGGAGGAGGCAAGAGCCCATTCGCAAGGTGAGAGGGAGCCATAGAGCATGGCACTCGCAAGGCGAGAGAGGAGCAGGCGAGAGCCCATTCGTAAGGCGAGAGAGAGGAGCAATGGAGTAGGCGAGACGAGTTACTCGCAAGGCAGGATGAGGGAGGATGGGGAGAAACTCTCGCCCGCGGGATGCCGTCCTCGTCGAGCGCAGACCGGCGATCGTCGAGAGATGGTTTGACAATGGGTACAACGCCGGTTCGACGATTAATCGAGCACCGGCCTAGTTAAAAGGTAGTTTTTACCTTTTTAACCCCATATAGGGTACTATTCTTTGTTCTCAGGTGATTTTACTATTTTGTTCTTGGTGTTCTGCATATAACCCTTTCAGAATAGCAGAGCTTGGCTGTTGGCAGACCCAACCCAGGGTATTTTGGTAATTTAAGTACGGTTTAGTATGGTTATTGGCATGTCAAACTAAGAGGCCTATAAATAGACCGGTAAGGTGCCTGGAAGAAGGTTGTTTACCCCTTTTCTTCTTCTTCCACTAAGGCGCCTAGCACAGCACTGGCTAGAGAGGCGAAGAATTTCTAATTCTTCCGGGTAAGAGTTGGGACCTCCGAGCTGAAGCCCATGGTCTGTTTCTAGTCCTCGAGATTTTTGTCTAGGAAGGAGTTCAGGAAGAGTAGGTGTGAGCTGCAACTCTAGATCCGAACTCTAAGTGAAGTTAGGTCTCTGGCTTCAACATGTGATAAATGTGGTTATAAAAGTAAAAAAAAGAGAAAGAAAAATGTTGTTTGTTGAGAAATAAGATAGTGAAAAAGAAATTCCATTTGTGTTATTGCTATAGTGGTAGGCATTGCACACATACCTATTTTTATGTTCAAGTATAGTGGTGTGGTGCACCTGCAATTTTTGTTGGTTTGAGGATAATTCTTGTACGAGCTCATTTTGGTTGTGCTTAGCCATCATTTTTTTTATTCTTGTGCATCCTTACCTATGTATACACCCAAGCCCCATGATTATCCTAAAGTCCTAAGGATTCACGCTTGAGTCGAACTAGTACCGTGGAGAGAATGTGAACGGGTAAGCGTATGGTCCCGGACATTGATGGATTTCTTTGGAGGTGATCTTGATTCCCGGTCTTTGGCAATGCTCACCTGAGTTGCCTGCCTACTTTCTTCCTATGTTATACCGAATGATTCTCTAGAATTCCAAATTTTGAGTAGATACAATATTTATTTACGCCTGTTGAAAAGTATAAATTCTGTAAGATAATTAAAAAGTTTGTCTATCATATTTTTTATGCCCATGATATATTTTATTTCTCTCAATACTTTATTTGGAAATTACTAAGCCAGCTAACTATTTTCTAGTCCATGGAGTGATGATTTTCTCGGGACGAGTAAATGTTTAAGTCTGGGAGTGTGATAAGTCCAAGTTATATACATATTTTTGGAATCATCTGGGCCAGTTTTCTTGATGATGCACTACACTTGAGAGCCATAATTATTCATATTTGTTACTATGTACATTCCATGTTAAGTTCACTTTAGGCCCGTTTTCAGTGTGATTTCGTAGTTATTGTACTTTTTCCCTATACTTGGTGTTCTTCTGTGTCTGGAGAATGCAGAATGCCCATTTCGATGGCTCTTCTATTTTTACTGCTGGTACTAAGGATTTTATGCTGACCGTATTTAAGCCCGTGCTCCACGAATTAGGGCACGCCATTTCATTTTTTAGCCAACTGTTGTGCGCGAAGCACCGTTTCTCTCCCCCATAGGTCCTCCACTCATCTCCAACCTCCGGAAGCCTTCTTCGGCAATCTGAAATCATTGTTGAAGCCAAAAACCTGACTTCTCTAAGAGTTCGAATCTAAGGTTGCAGCTCACACCAACTCTTCCCGAATTCCTCCCTGGATAAGAATCTCAAAGACAAAAACAGATCGAGGGCTTCAGCTCGGAGGTCCCACCTCTTACCCGGAAGAACTAAAGATTCTTCCCCTCCCTAGTCAGTGCTGAGCTAGGTGCCTTAGTGGAAGAAGAAGAGACAATAATACCCTCTTCCAGGCACCTTACCGGTCTACTTATAGGCCTTTAAGTTTGATCTGCCAATAACTAAACTTAACCGACCTGAAATTACAAAAATACCCTTGGCCGGGTCTGCCAACAACCAAACTCCGCTGTTCTGAAGGGATATATACAGACCACCAAGCACCAAAGTGTAAAATCACCTGGGGTTAAAAAGGTAAAAACCGTCTTCCCACTGGACCGGCACTCGACCAACTGTCAAACCGATGCTAGGCCCATCACAGAATCGTCGCTCGACGAGAGCGACGTCTCACGGGCGAGCGCTCCTCCCTCTCCTACCTCATCCTCCTCGCGAGTAACCCATCTCACTGGTTCCTTCTCGCCCTGCGAGTGGGCCCTCGCCTCGCGATTGGCCCTCTCTATGGATCCCTCTCGCCTAGTAAACTGGCTCTCGTCTCATGAGTGGCCTTCTCCCCGGGCCCCTCTCGCCTAGCGAGTGGCCCTCTCCTCTGGCCCCTCTCGCCTAGCGAGTGGCCCTCTCCACAGGTCCGTCTCGCCTTCTCTCCTCTTTTTCTAGAGCCTTCTTCTCCCACGAGTCCGAGGTTATACACAATTCCCGCTCTTTTCGAGGTTGCCTTAAGCTCGGAAAGTAAGTCCAACCGTGGCTCGTGTAATTAAAGTGTATTTATGAGAGAATCTTTTACGGGGCCCTCCACCGGAGTCTCTAAATATACGACCCCCACACCGCTTAGAGAGTGCCCCCCTTTTTTACTTCTTCCTTCCCCCACTCCATCGTAGCCATGTCTCATAGCCAGAGCTTCTGCGAACGTCTCGCGATGGTGCGCAAGCAAAATAAGTCCAACATGGCTGCTCTGGCCCCATCTTTGGTTTGCACCCCTTCTTCCTTACCATCGTCGACGTCTCGCCCAAAGAAAGTAAAAATCGCTGGCCCCCCTTCTCGGCCGAGGAGCCCACTCGCGCTTCTTTGGAAATCCCCCACATCCTCCCGCGGCTCCTAGAGAGAAAGAGGTGAATTTTCGCTTTTACCCCTATTTTTCATTTAATCGTCTCCTTATTTACTTGCTTAATGTTTCACTAGGGAGATCTCGCACATCATCGCCGACCGGAAAACCCACAGGGTAACACTGTCATCCATCCCCAAGATTCCGACTCGCCTCAGCCATCTACTCCTCCAAATATGAAGAATGATGACCCTTCCTAGGTCGTCGGGTCCTCTCGCAATACAGGTAAATGAACTAGACCTTCCCTCTCGCACCTCTGTGTCGCTCCCCACTTCCAAGCCTCCCTGTGAGAGCATTTCTCATTCTGACCTTTGTCTCCTTCCTGTGTAGGCACCCAGACTGACTCGCTCGCAGAAGACTTCTCTGGGCAGCTCGTCGTCTCGCCTCCCCCTAACCCAGACAAAATTGAAGACTATCTGGGTAACCCAATGGATCCGGTGGGGATGAAGAGTAGGACTGCCGAGATGTTCTGGAAGTACATACGTATTATCCGCAAGATGGAACATGACAAGAAAGCGGCTGACAGGCGAATCGACTGGCTGGAAATTGAGTGCGCTCGCCTGTCCTCAGAGATCGACGCTGACATGGAAATAGATGAGACCGACCCTCAGGCAATCCTAAACGAGGTCGAACAACAACTCCGTCTCGTGCGATGTGGTATTAACACTATTTGTGTCTTCCACGTCCCTAGTCGGTACCCCTGTATGGGGTCTCACGGCAATGGGCACTAGAAATGGCACAAAATTGAAGATCTTCCGCCTCATCTCGCCTGCTCAGTTGTCTCGCTCTTTTACTTTCATTCATAATACTGTAATGATAATAATATATTTTATATTGTCGTCTCGTCTATAATTTAGGCCCTGCAAACATGATGTCCACCCTGTGCGGAATGGGACATTTAATAATTATTGCACATCCAGTTAATTTTTCTGCTGCATAATTGTCATATGGCTATGCTTAGTCAATTAATTTCTTAATTTCTTTTTATTTATACTTTGTTTATTTTTTTTTGTTCTACCTTGCTGGGAAAGCCCGCGCTGGGCCACATGATTCGAGGCCAAGAGAGAGAATGTGAGATGCCGAGCAACTCTCCCCCTCCCTCCACATGATTTTCCCGCCCATTTTCTCTAATATCCATATTCACTATAAATACCCCTACCGCCAGATCGGAGAGATACCCGCGCCCTTACCTCTGTTGCGTCCTAGATCTTGCACTCTTACCCCCTCCATCTCGCTTCTTGCTCTCATCTTCACTTCCTCTCGCCTCTTTCTCCTTCGACCGTCTCGCCGATTTTCCTTCTTGATACTCACTTCGACTGTCTCGCTAATTATGGGAAAGAAGAAGGCTGAAGAGGGAGAGGGGTGTGTAACGACCCCATCCGTTAAATGACGTATAGTAGAAGGTCCGGCCGGGGCCCCACACTATATGCCACAAACAGACGGTGAGGTCACAGGAGAGTACCAAATCAAACACGAATCCTAACTCAGAGCATTCTAGCGGAAGCTTTAAGTTACAACTTTGAACTCTTAACCGGAATGTCCAATATATAAAACCACATTTATATATAAACCATGGAATGTACACAACCACAAGAGTTTGGCCTTAAGGCCTTACAATTCCTCTGAACATACATCATGTTTTACAAACCTCGGCGCGCAGGCCGGCCATACATGAGTAAAAGAGAAAACAAAACAAAGCCATTCGCTTAGCCTTCCAGGCTAGCCGCAGCAGCAGCAGCAACAGCAGTAGGGCTCTCCCGCCCATCACTTACCACTTGGCTCTCCAGCACCTGCACGGGAACAATTCCACCCAACCGTGGCAAACAATGCAACGGTCAGCATTCAGCTGACCCAATTATAACAATCCTACCCCTTTCTCGGGGCATGAGCATTCTTTCCCTGCAAGCATGGCATCAACAATAGCAACTATGTGCGCGCAGGCACATTCAAGCCATCACAACCATCGGCCGCCCGGCCCGACAGTCCGTGCACTCAGGGCACATTTTCGGTGTACCGGAATACCAGGGTCAACACCACCGTCTACACGGTATTTGAGCATTTCTAGTCTTTCCGGCGCGCGGGGCCTAAGACTCTCATTAGGCGCTCCAACAAAACCTATACCAGGCTTCCAAGTCGGACGGACCTAATGCAGGTACGGATCAGCCACCCCCCGTTGCTCAAGTCGCCGAGCCACCTCGAATACGGAAGTATCCATGGCATTTTATAGGCGCGGGTCGGTTTCACCTTTCCTGTTCGGCACACAGCCTTTTCAACGAGTTGCAGCCCAACGGCTCAACTACTCACAAAGTGGCAACGCACGGCCACAAGAGTTGCCGCCAACCCTCTTCATTTCCTGGACATCGTCCAGTACTTCCTGCCGCACCAAGCAACAGGTAGGAACAAGGCATCACAAGCCATTATCACGGAGCCTTCTCCGATATGCAAACAAGCATCACCAATCCAGATTCCATCCAGATGGGCTTCACACAGCATGCCTAGAGCCGTACTCCAATTCCGGCCTCTAACAAGGGGGACTTCACATATCTACCCCAAGGGACACCACAACCCACCGCACACTCGCGGGGAAGGGCTTTCCCTATGCAATGCAGAAAAGAAGGACTTCACATGTCCAAGGAGGAGATCGTTACCCTTGTCGATCTCTTCGGTGCCATCGCAAACTAGCCGGTGAGAAAGAACCGCAGCAGCCTTGCCGTCACAACGCCGGCTTCGGATCGCGAATCGGACCACGGGAGCTTCGCCGGTGGCTTGGTCTCCTCCTCCTTCTTCCTCTCTTCCTCTCTCTTTTTCTCTTCCTTAAGAATAAAAGAAGAATGAAGATCCTTCTCTCACGACTTATTCAGCCCAAGAAACCATCTGAGCCTTTGGATCAAAAGAGAGGAAACTGAACGGCCAAGATCACCCCAAAATTTCACTTTTTGGCCGACACGGCCTGTGACACGCCCGGTCACAGGCCGTGTACCCCTTCAGCGGTGCACACAGCTTAAACCGACTGAACCACACGGGTCATCGACACGCCCGTGTCGGACCTGACACGCCCGTGTCAAACCTGAGACACGCCCGTGTCTCCTGCTCCATCGAGCTGCAACCAGAACACGGGTCGGAACACGGCAGCTGACACGCCCGTGTCCACCTGACACGCCCGTGTTCCCGGCCGTGTTCAAGGCCGTGTCCGGCTCTGCCCAGAATAGGCCAATCTTGCAAAATAAATAGAACACCCCTGGGACACGCCCGTGTCCCAGGCCGTGTCACCCGACACGCTCTGGGACACGCCCGTGTCCCAGGCCGTGTAACCTGACCTGCTACTCAATTGTCAAGTTGAGTCTTTTGGGCCTTTTTGGGGTGTTACAGGGTGTAGCCGGTGCGGGAGAAGGTTTTGAGAGGACTTAGCGCAACCACTCGCACCAAAAGCCCGGACTGATGGAGGACGGCGCCACTAATCTTTATATCAAAGGTCCTCGGGCGGATCCACGGGGCAGCCATTAAGCCATTACCGCATAGCACCGCAGCGCGGGGGAGATTCTGGACCGCAGCCCCAACAATCCCCCCCCCCGGAAATGACCCCGGGTTTTCGAACCCGCAACCTCCCTCTGATACCACTTGAGAGGACTTAGCGCAACCACTCGTGATGGAGGACGGCGCCACTAATCATATCAAAGGTGGGCGGATCCACGGGGCAGCCAGTTAAGCCATTACCGTACACCGCAGCGCGGGGGCGATTCCGGACCGCAGTGCGGACAGGTTTGTTGACCACGACTTCCCCCCCAGCAATATCTCTGAAGAATACTATAACAACTTTGCCCGCGAGTACTTGGCGGAAGATTTTGAGTCGCGGCCCCAAAGTTCGCCCAGGAGATCAATACATTCTACCCTGGAGAACTCGCCTTCCCTGTCTCGCACTTTGAGGCGGGGCTGAGAGTGCCTCTCTGGCTGGAGGTTAAACAGGTCTTTAAGTACTTCGGCGCAGTCCCAGCACAGCTAAACCCGAATGCCATCTCGGTGTTCGTTTCTTTCGCCAGCTACATGCGTCGAGAGCGCATCGAGTTCAGCTCAGTTTTTTTGCAAGATGTTCATATACCACGCCAATCATAACGACATCTTCTACTTCACCGGGCAAGGCCTCAAGGTCTGCGAGATGCCCAACAAGAATCATCACTTGCTCACCCACTTTATCTTTATCCGCGGGAACCTGGGGGGCGTTCCTCTCGCGCCCGTGTCACATCCCGAGGTATTCTAACTTTCCCCATAGGTGGGCAACACGGAATTCCTCTTCGATTTCTTCTTCATTTCATTTCCTAAGGCGGGGCCTCGACTCGCTTTTCTTCTCTGTTCCTTCCTGAAGGAACGCTCGCACGCCTATTCTCTGTTCTTGCACTTATTATTTCATCTCGCCTTCTTATCGCCCTGTTGTTTGCTTAGGAGAGAGGTATGTCCCAGTCCACCCCCCTTATAAGAGCAACGCTAAGCCATCTAAGGGTCTCGCTCTCGCCAGCATGGCAGCCGAGGCGGCGAAAGAGTCCTTGGCCCCTTCCCTCAAGAAGAGGTCCGCCGAAGGCGCCGCTCCCTCTCGCTCCAGCCCCAAGAAAAGGATGAATAAGGTTGTGTCCTTCCCCCAAAAGGAAAAATGAGAAGGCCCAAAAAGATAAAAAAGAGATTTCGGGGTCCCTGAGCCCCATCTCTGTAGGACAATCTCAATCTCCTCTATCGCCCCCTCGACAGGCCGTCTCGCCTACCCACGAGACGACCCTACCCGACCAACCTGCCCACATTTCAATTCAACCGGTCGGGTCTCCCTCTCATGAGGCCGCCTCCTCCAGTCGCCCAAACCCCTTCCTCTCATCAGAATTTTAACATGGGTCCCACGGTACAAGATGCCGCCGGCGACCAAGTCCTAATATGGGAGAAGTACGCGAACCAGGTGTCAATCTCCACCCTCCTTCCATCATGGAAGGACCAATACGCTCCTACTAGCCATGCCTTCTCCCTCGGCAATGGTCTTTATGGGGGTCATGAAGCTGACTCCGTCGAGAAGGAAACCTCGCGGGACGTTGTGCTGGAGACCTCCCACGCCCAGCAGCGCGCCTTGGAACTCTAGCACCGCATCTCGCGCCACCTAGTTTTCAACAATAAAAAGTGGAAGGACGCTGAGGCGGGCCTTGCGGCGGAGCACGAGAGGTCAGGTGGTCTTGAAAAGAGGCTGGCGGTAGCTGAGGCCCTTCTCGCAAAAACCCAGGGTGGTGTGGTAAGCCTTTAACCATTTACCCTTGATCAATTTCTTTCGTGTATGCTCCTTGCTAACCGATGAGCGTCTTCTAAGGATGCCGAGATGGCGGAGCGAATACGCTTGCGCCTTGGCTACCCTAGAGGAGTAGAACAAAGATTTGAAGGCCCAGAACGCCCTCCTCCGGGACAACGCTCTGCAATCATCTCGCCACGAACCCCTCTAGGCTCCCCCGCCACATTATTCTTTTGATGTTGTCGAAGAGCTCTGCCGAGACGCCAATATCAAGACGGCTGAGCTCATTCTAAAAATGATGGAAGCAGGGGGTCGTCAAAGAAGACTCCGAGATGGTCACCTCTCGCGATCTCGTGCCCCAACTCTACGGCAAGGAGGGCGAGGATTCCTCTTCCAGCAAGGAAGAATGAAGAAACGCTGGCGGGATTTAGGGCTCTTCCTCCCCTTTTTGCTTCTCTGGAATGTTTATTTAGTTTCTCTTTTGTGATCAGAGACTTGAAAGCATACATTCATATGAGAGCACCTCTCTCTTTTTTGTAACGAACAATTATATATGATCAAGTGTAAAAACCTTCTTTCCTATGTCTGCTCGCCCTTTCCATTTATTTTACTTTGCTTTATTTTATTTACTACGAGATGACCCTTTAATTTGCTCATGCTTACGAGATGGGGCTAATGTCTCATCTCGCTGCCTCGCTTTTTCTTTTCTCTTTACGTTAGCTTTATTTTATTTATTGCAAAATGACCCTCTGATTTCCTCAAGCTTGCAAGATGGGGAATACTCCTCGTCTCGCTGCCTCGCTTGAGAGTTGATTTTGTTCTGAGTGCGAGTCGTTACATTTCCCCACCGCATTTGTGCGCGAGACCAACTGACTTCCCTCTCTCGTCTCGCCCCAAGATACCTCCTGCGCGAGTGGCCCCCAGGGATTAACCCGCTCCCTGATCAGGAAGGGCTTTCCTCCCCTGCGAGTGCCCACAACTCCATAGGCGAGACCTTCCTTCCGGGTAGCCAGCTGGGAGTGAATCTACTTGCACTGCTCCAACTCTTCCCTCCCACATTATCCTTTTATCAACTTTCGTCGTTTGTTGACTTGTAGGGATGTTTCTTTAAGGGATCTCACCACTTATTCCGCACCCAAAACATTGCCCATAACCCTGCCAGCTTGGTGAGCCTGGTTAGCGTATCTTCTTAGGGCCTTGCCATTGAACCTGCCACCGACCTACAGTCCTTCCAAGCTTGATGAGAGCCTTGTATCAGCGGGTCTTCTCGGGGCCTTGCCATTCAACCAGCCACTGAGTGATCCTACAGCCCTAGACAGCTTGATGAGAGCCTGGTCAGCGGGTCTTCTCGGGGACTTGCCTTTCAATCTTCCACCGAGTGAGGCTGCATCCCTGCAAGCTTGATGAGATCCTGGTCAGCGGGTCTTCTCGGGGCCTTGCCTTTCAACTTGCCACCGAGTTAGCCTACAACCCTGCTAGCTTGATGAGAAGCTTGGTCAGCAGGTCTTCTCGGGGCCTTGCCTTTCAACCTTCCACCGCTGTGACAAATGGTGACATCTTTGACATCCGGGGGTACATGCGTATTTGGTGGTACACTGAAAAAGCATCTAGAAAACTCAATACTGAAAAACCGACGACTGACTCAATCAGCGCGTCGATTCTAGGCAGGGTATAACAATCCATAGGGCACGCTTTATTCAAAAGAAAAAAATCCACATACATTCTCCATTTTCCCTCCGCCTTTTTTACCATTACAACATTACTCACCAACCCCGGGTACTTGCTTGCGGATATGAACCCCGTCTTGAGCAACTTCTCCACCTCCTCCCTGATGGGTCCGACCATCTTGGAAGCGATGGGCTCTCTTCTTCTGTTGAAATTGGACGAGCCTTGGGGTCGAAGGTTGAGACGGTGGCATGCCACATCTGCGTCGACCCCGGGCATGTCAGCTGCGCTCTAAGAAAAGATGTTGATGTTCTCCTGCACGCATTTCCTGATCTCCTCCTGGTCCTCGGTGTTTAGCTCCCCACTGACTTTTATCTTTTCCTTCCTTCCCTTCTTAGTGAAGATTTCTATCTCCACCACCTCAACCGCCACCTTCAACCTTGAGGGCTCCTACTCTACCTCCTGCTCCCTAAGCCTCTCCTCCTACTCCCTAAGCTCACGCTCTACGGCTTCACGCCCCTCAATGGCCGTAACCACCTCCCTCAAGAACCTCTCCACCTCTTCATTAGTCGGGCCCTCCCTTAATGACGAACTTCCTCTTCCTTCCGGCTGAGCCTCAACCCTGAACAACTCCCCCACTTCCCTTATCTTTCTTTTCCCTCTCCTCTCCCCTTCCTTTCCTCCTACCTCTTCTACCTCCATCTCTCCCTACTTCTCTCCTGTCGTTTCTGGCTACCCCCGCAATGCCTCTCTCCACTCCTACATCTTCCCTCTCATCTTCTACCTCTCTTCCGACCTCCTGCACTCCTGCCATTTCTGGCTCCCCCACAATGCCTCTCTCTCCCTCTTACGGCTTCCCTCTCCTCTTCTACCTCTCCTCTGACCTCCTGCTCTCCTGCTATTTTTGGCTCCCCCGCAATTCCTCTCTCCACTCCTACAGCTTCCCTCTCCTCTTCTACCTCTCTTCCGACATCCTGCTCTCCTGCCATTTCCGGCTCCCCCGCAATTCCTGTCTCCCCTCCTACATCTTCCCTCTCCTCTTCTACCTCTCCTCCGATCCCCTGCTCTCCTTCAACTTCTGGCTCCCCTGCAATGCCTCTCTCCACTCCTACAGCTTCCCTCTCCTCTTCTATCTCTCTTCCGACCTCCGGCTCTCCGTCCATTTCCGGCTCCCCCGCAATGCCTCTCTCCCCTCCTACAGCTTCCCTCTCCTCTTCTACCTCTCCTCCAACCTCCTGATCCCCTCGCTCCATCCTCTTCTATAGCTCCTCGGTATCACCTTGCCAAGAGATGGTATTTACCATTGTCATGTAGCACTCCCTGGCTGCCTTTGGATCTCCTCGCACTCTGATTTGGGTTCCTCCGGCATTGAGCTTCAAACATTAATGGTAAGACGATGGGACGCACCTGAAGGCACTGATCAAATGGCATCCAAAGATGGCGTTGTAACTGCTGGGAGCGTCCACTATCATGAAGCGACAATTCCTAGACAACCCTCCCATAGTTACCTGAAGTCCCACTCCCCCCTCGACTTCCTTTCTTTCCACTGAAAACCCGAACAACGGACCATCGGCTGCCAACACCCTTCTGTCCTCCACCCTCATCTCGTTGAATTCCTTCTTGAAGATGACATTTCCCGAGCTCCCATTATCGACAAAGATCTGCAATACCGTGAAATTTTTGATGGCAGTCTGAATCACTAACGCATCACAGAATGGATCTTTGTGGTCCGGCAAGTCCTTCCTAGATAAAGTGATCTTCTCATCTGGGGGAGCGGCTTGTGATATCGAGGTAACACTCTGATGATACATGGTATGAAGGCTCGTCTTACAGGTATCCTCAATCCCCACCCCCATGTATCACCCCGATCCCTCCTCGGCATCCCACGTCAGCTCGATCAACACACCGGTCCTCCTCCCCATCCCAGTCATCTCTACTATCCACGCTAGTAGCTGCTGCTCCCCCGCTCCTCTCACCCTCTTTATTTCTAGAAACTCTAGGCAGGTAGTCATTGCGTGACCTTCCTCCTCGTAGAAGTCATAGTATGACAAGGCTACCTCCCCTTCCCGTCTCCCCTCCAGCTCCATCTCTTACTAGCTCTATCTCTTACCCGCTCTTCCTCTCCCTCGTCCAATGGCCATATCTTGCTACGGCGTGGGTAGGAGTGGGCTAGGACCATGTCCCCACCCCGACTGGTTGAATCTTCCTGGTCCTCCCTGGTATTTCCTTCCCCCTTGGGGAAAACCACTTCCCGGCCCTTGAACAGGCTTCCTGGCTGCCTCCAACCCTACTCCTGGTATACCAGATCCCTCGGCTCTTCCTTCCTTCCTACTGCTTTTCGCTCCTCCCGATTCCCTCGACTCCACCTCCATCAATCTTGCCAACTTTCTAGCAAACGTCGGGTTCGCAGGCTTCATCATTATCTCCTTCGCAGCTTTCTCCATCAATCCTTCAAACGACAACGGCGCCTTCCTGGTCAAACTCATCTTGAAGAAGCCCTCCCTTAGCCCTACGGTGAAGGACATCTGGAGAGCAAATACTGGCACCTCCTGGATGTCCAATCTTTCTTCCTGGAAGCGGTCCACGTATTGGGCCAAGGACTCATCAACCTTCTGCCTGATCAGAAAAATCGAATTCGGGTTCCTCTTCCTCTTCTTTGAGGTCGAGAAGCGCAGCTGGAAGCTCCTACTCAAGTTCTCGAAACCATATATCAATCCCGTCGGGAGTTGATGAAACCAATCCCTAGCTTTGTCTTTCAAGGTGATGGCGAAAAGACGGCACTTGAATGCATTCATTATCGGCCTGATCGAGACCGTATCTTCACACCATCGCAAGTGCTGGAGAGGGTTGTCTTTTCCCACATAGTAGGTCATCTCTGGCTCACGAAACCCTTCCGGGACGGGAGCTGAAATGGTCAACTCGCAAAAAGGGGACCCTCTCGCCACGGGTCTTGCCACCTCCACTAGCGCGACGACATCTCCCAGCGAGACGGCACTCGCGGGACTGGGGAACAGCTCCCTACCCGCCAGGTCTCGCCTGCTGCCTTCCACAACCTTCTCCTTCCCAGGCCCCCTTCCCCCCTGGCGCATCCTCTCTGAACCTTGCCGAGATGAGCCCCTCCTGTGGTATGAGACCGGACGCCGGAGGCAGGGGGGTCAAAAAATCACCTCGCCGCGAGATCTCCTGTAGCATGTCCATGATGTCTCTAATGGACTCCATGAATTCCTCTCTCCCAACGTACCCTTTCGAGTTCTGGGACCTGCCCTCATCTCCTTCTCCAAGATCTCCTACCATGAAGTGGTTCAAGATTCTTCTGTGTAGGTTGCAATCCACGATCACCGCACCAAAAATGTTGAAGCCAGAAACCTGACTTCTCTTAGAGTTCAGATCTAAGATTGTAGCTCACACATACTCATCCCAAATTCCTCCCTAGACGAGAGTCTCAAAGTCTAAAATAGACCGAGGGCTTTCGCTTGGAGGTCCGACCTCTTATCTGGAAGAACTAAAAATTCTTCCCCTCCCTAGCCAGTGCTGAGCTAGGTGCCTTAGTGGAAGAAGAAGAGTCAATAATCCCCTCTTCCAGGTACCTTACCGATCTATTTACAGGTCTCTGAGTTTGATCTGCCAATAACTAAACTGAACTAACCTAAAATTACTAAAATACCCTAGGTTGGGTCTGCCAACAGCAACCCTCTGCTGTTCTGAAGGGCTATATGCAGACCACCAAGGGCAAAAGTGTAAAATCACCTGGGGTTAAAAAGGTAAAATCCGTCTTCCCATTGGACTGGCACTCGACCAACCATCGAAACGGCGCTAGGCCCATCACCTAAACAGAGCTCGGTGAGAGCTCCTCCCTCTTCTACATCATCCTGCCTCGCGAGTAACCCATCTCGCTGGTTCCTTCTCGCCCTACGAGTAGGCCCTCGCCTCGTTATTGGCCCTCTCTCTGGATCCCTCTCGCCTAGCGAACTGGCTCTCATCTCACGAGTGGCCTTCTCCCCGGGCCCCTCTTTCCTAGCGAGTGTCCCTCTCCCTGGGCACCTCTCGCCTAGCGAGTGGCCCTCTCCACAGGTCCGTCTCGCCTTCTCCCCTCTTTTCCTAGAGCCTTCTGCTCCCGTGAGCCCGAGGTTGTACAGTCATCTTCAACCCTTCAAAGAGTTCCCGGTCACCAGCAGTGTGCAACAGAGTTCTTTCGGTACAACTTATTTGGGCAAAAAGGGAGAAAAGATTGAAGGAAAGGGAAGAAGACGGAGGAATACAAGTGGATTGACAACCCATTTATCTCCGGACGCAACCACGGTCTGAGTCGAGAAGTGGACTGAAAACCCACCATTCCGGCAAAGAACCACGGCTAGGCTTTCCCCCTTTCGGTTTATTCTACCTCTTCTCCATAGTGGATCGTATTCTAAATCTTGTAATGAACCTGAACTTGCTTTTATTTGTCTATGAATGAAGTTTTTTTGGGTTAGTTACATCCTATTTTGTTAGCTGTGATGCACTTGCCTCCATTCGCATCCACTCCACTTGCACACTAGAACCACTCTAGAAAATTCTAGTGATGGTAGTTGAAGAGGTGATTATAACCCTCACTCTCCGCACGTGTGGTCAATCCATCTGCTTGCTCTCCGTCCATTCGCCTGAGGAAGCACGGCATAACGGTCTGCACTTGTTCCTTCCACCAAGCGAAGCGGTGTTTACGACCCGCATTAGTTTTCTTTTTGTTTTTTTAGCATTAGGAATCAAAAGCCAACCTCTATTGTTTCGTTTAACTCTTAGTAACGATCTTTCTACGACGCTATCACGATACCCAACCTGCATTCCCTCGAGATCGACATTCGGGGAAGCTATTCCCAAAAATATTACTTGATAGCGATCGGTGCACTAGCTGACGCATCATAGATCCATCCTTATTCTTGATAAATAGAACTAGGGCTCTCCATGGTGAGTCCTTCAGAGCTATTTACTAAGGTGCTCGGGACATCGGTCGATCTCTAGGTATGAGCGTGATTTGGAAGTCCACCTCCCATTATGGTGGTAACCCTGGTAGGGACTCATGTAAAATATTTGGGAAGTCCTGAATGACCAACACCTTGGCGAGTACCTTAGTCTCATCCTCCATCTCAAAGTAGATCAGGAATACCTCATCCTTTTGCCTAACTAACTTCGTAGTCTTACAAAAAGTTAAGACTATATAGGAAATAGAAGGAATACCTTTCAGGGTGATGGACTGTCCATTCGGCTTTTGTTGGTTGAACTCCCAGATCATGCAATTAATTTAGGCCTTATTCTAATCCAATCAGTCCATCCCAAAGATGATGTTGAACTCAGTTATCGCCATTATGATTGGGTTGATTTCAAATTCCATGTTTCCCAATAGAGCTTGGAATGAGCACTTCTCAATAGAGGTCATATCTGATCTACTGGATGTTGTTTTTGTATCTGCATTCTGATCGATCGGATGACATTTGTCTTAGATGAGATGAAATCTTGAGATACGAAAGAGTGAGTAGCCCCAGTATCTAATAATGTTTTAGAGGGTTATCCTTCTACCAAAAGTAAACCTGGAAGGATTCATATACTATAAACGTACAAATTTACAATACACATACATCTTCATACTTGATAATATCATAATAACACATCATGGATGCCTAAAGGTATATACCAATAACCACGTCTGTTGCGGGTCCATGTTGCATTTATATAGCATAGGCCTTTAGTTGTGTAGTCCTATCATCCCTTAGCTGTTCCCTCCTACCTGGTCGTCTTTTGCGGCCTCGTAAGTCTCATCCTATATTTGTTGCTCTCTGAACATCTCCTAGACCAGGTCTCCCTGCAGCTTGTGGGCAAAATTAATGAATGTACGGGCTTCTAGCATAGGAAGCAGTTCCCAACAAAAGGGACATCTCGGCGTACTATCGTTGCTTACTGGGGTGCTGGTTGTGGAGTTAGCTAAGGTACTATTCGCGGTGCTGGCTAAGGTACTAGTTGAGGTGGGGTTGCCTAACGGGGCAGTGGTGCCCGACGGTACGGTCAGTGAGGCAATGCTACCTCCTATCCTGGAACTATTGTTGAGGGGAGGTCTCTCTCGTCCTCGGGGGGGCCTCTATGTGCCTCCTATGTTATTGTGCTACCATCCTTTGGTCCATCTCCAAGGCAGCGACATGAGTGGCAATATTATGGAAGTTCTATGCAATCATGATTAAGGATTGGCGGAAATTATCACATAAACCCCGATAGAACTTGGTGGCTCTATCTTTATCTCACTTCACAAGGATTCCCGCAAAGTAGGCTAAGTGTGGAAACTGTCACTGGTACTCCCACACCATCCTCTCTCCCTATTATATCTACAGGAATCGCTACTACAACTCACCTCGATCAGCATCTGGTATAAAGTGCTCCAGGAATGCTTTTGAAAACTCTTCCTAAAGAATTGTACTATCCAGTCATCCTCTGAACGTAGAGCGACTGGCTTCCTGACACCAGTCACTAGCATATCCCTATAGTAAAGGTCACCACTAAAGAGACATCGATAATCACTGGGCATATTTTCCTAATTAATAGCTCTTCTACCCATTCCAGCCACTCCTTTGCAGTATTATTGTCTTTTGCCTCAAAAATTCAAGGGCCTTAGCCCCTAGGAGGTTTTCAATAGATCTATGGGAAAGACTAACTACTACTATGATTTCGTGATCACGACCTGTAATATGGTAAGCAAAGCTGTCAGTGTCCTCCCTAACTCTATCTTAGCAGAAGGAACTATGGGGGTAGCAGGAGTAATAGGAATAGGTGGGGGAGTCAAGGGGTGGTACTGTTCTCTGGAAGTCGATCTCCTGCTACTCGACTCTGGTATCTGGAGAAGTAACAGGAAGAAGTCAGAAACTTTACAAAATACGGGAATTTGCAAAACTGACTAAAGCAAAAATAATATGTGTGAGGGTATATAAACGTGAAGCCTAGAATCATTGAATCTCTATCCTAAAGTGTCAACCAAGATTTCGCTGCATAGTTCATCCCGAACAAAGAAATGGAGTAGGGAAAGGAAGTATTATGAAGCTACCCCACATAAACGGATCGTGAATGCTATGATACTACTATAATACTCTCCCACTACAATGACAATCAGTTGGGTCTGGAATAGGTCTTACTGACCAAGACGGTCACCCTACCCTTTCCAAGTGACAACGAGCCCACTTTCCAAGCGTAGAATGATTGTCTTATCAGGTAATGAAAACTCATCACATCAAATATGCAGAAGCGAATAAGAAACCAACAAATTTTATATATAGTCAAGGTCATAGCCAGTATTTATACATATGATCAATGGGCTCAAACAAGAACTACTGCTATTATACCCTCGAAACTCCGTGCTACACTATAAGGAATCATATCTCTGAAGTCAGGAGATGTGACTGGTGTGTCGGCTCATATAGGCTCTATAGCGGGTATACTCTCACGCGATCGCAGGGCCTCACACTATTCTATCTCCTAAAAATGGTTTCCAAAAACATATTAGTCATATGATTAGTGGATACACTCTTCCACCCTAAGATCCCTAAGGCTTGGGGATGAGAGAGAGTATTATAAACAAAATAGCTGAAGCAACTTGGACTAGCAGTAATATATTAATAAACATGGTTTTAAGCTAGGGGCCAGGTATAACAGTACATAACTATAAGTAGCAAATACATAAATAGTTATTTAAAAGTAACTTTACAATCTAGCATGCAATCAAGTAGGTGTTCACAAACTACGACACCCTATATTGACATAGTTTGACTGCTTCTCTTCCAGCAGGATAGCGATGTAACACCCCAAAAAGGAGTAGTGGTCATTGGAGGCTACCACTCAAGTTCGACGAACGTATTTCTCGGGTTCGGAAAACGTCAAACTAATCTTGAGTGTGACGAACGTCGAAATGTTCTTGATTTCGACGAACATAGAAATGTTCTTGAGTTTGTCGAATGTCAAACGGCTTCCAGTGAGTTCGACTAACGTTGAACTGCATGTTCATCGAACCGTGTATACGTCGAACGGCTTTATCGTGCGTTCGACGAATGTCGAATGACTGTCTTGAGTTCGACGAACATCGAATGGCCTTCACGTCTACCTACCTTCTAGAGCTCCACGAAATTCAAATTGATTTTGGAGTAACAGTGGTCGATGAGCGGTGGGTTGACTTTTCAACTCAAATCATGGATGTCGCTTTAGGATGAGAAGAGATCATTTGGTTGGGGTTAAACTCGTGGCTACTTATGCAGAGGGTTATGGATTGAGGAATTCATTATTTCCTTCTCCATTCTCTCTCTTACTTTCATCTCCTTTGAGTGTTCTTGGAAGAAGGAACTAAGGAGTGTTGGACTGACTTTGTGAAGCTGGTGAAGATCTTGTGGGTGGAATCAAGATCTGAGCCAAGATCCGTGAAGAGGAGAGTCGTGTGCAACTTTCCATCCGCATAGAAAAGCTTTGTCATGGCCCCAAAGAGAACAACAAGGGTAACGACCTCCTACTTGAATAAGTGAAGTCCTAATTTTGCATGTGCATGGAATCCTCCACGAAAAGGTGGAATTGTTAAGAGAAATCTATGGGTTGATACGTGTTATCCCGAATTCATTTGAATATAGATTCGAGAATGTGTAGTACGGAATGGACATGTTGTGTGAAGCCGATCCAAACAGGTTGGTCTGGATTGGTGATGCTTTATTTTGCGAAATGGAGAAGACTCAGCGTATAAAAGGGTATTTTACGGAGTCTGTGGGTTGTGCGTGTGAAGTGGAGTAACAGGAAGTACTAGAGTGGAGTTCCAGGAAAATACCATAAGAACTCATGTGTTGTACTCCATGGAATGACCAATGTTTCTTGCACTACAGGATGCTACAAGGTTTGGGTTGAGTTTGGGCGCAGAAAGAGAGCTTCTGTTGGCCCTGCAAAGCGATCGTGACAAACGCTGGCACTAACTCCATTTTTGATTGTGAAGCCAGTCCTTAGAGGATAGTGTGGCTAATGTGAGTTGTTAGCTATTAAAGGCCATCGAGCAGAACAGACAAGGGGAAACTAACCCGCATCAGTCTAGACATTGAACTGGCGATTTGAGCAACAAGCAAGGGCTGAACTGCATCCGCATTATGGTTGTCTAACTTGAGTGCCTAAGTTATTGGTGTTAGTAAGGATCACATAATGAGTCTTGGGTTGTTCTCCATTAAAAATAAAGTCTCCAGTCGTTATCCGTGGAGCATGAATGCTCAAAGTTGACCATTGGGTCTGGGACCCTTAGAACGGTGGTGGGACCCTGGTTTTCCAGTAAATCGAATATGTGCCCTGAGTGCACGGAGCGTCGGGTCGTACGACCGATGTTTGTGATATATTGAATTGTGCGTTAGTGCACGTTTTGTGATATATCTGTTTAGATTGCATATGCTTACAAGGAAGGAACCACTACCCCGGGTATGGGGTAGGGTCATCATAAATGGTCAGCTAAATGCTAGTCATTGCTTTGTTTACCACATTTTGGTGGGCTATGTTATGCAGGTGCTAGACCAAGCGGGATATAGCGGGCTGAAGCCCTTGCTGTTAAGCTGGCCCTCGAAGGTCGAGTGGAAAAGTTTTACTATTTTTATGTGTGGCTGGCCTTTGCACTGATGTTTGTAATCTACATTTATGAAGTTTAACTGTAAGGCCTTAAGGCAAAACACTTTTGTGTATTTCTGTGTACATTCCTGTGGTATATATTAATGTGGTTGTTTATATATATTGGACATTTCTGATTGTTGAGTTCAGTAATAACCCATAAAGCTTCTAGTAGAATGTTTTGAGTTAGGGTGCGTGTACTAGTAGTCTTTGATATTAATACGTAACGTCACCGACTATCTGTGGAATATGGCGTGGGGCCCCGGCCGGACCCTCTATTATATTTCATGTGATGAATGGAGGTGTTATAATTTAGTATCAGCTTGTCTTGGTCTTCCTCTTGCGGATTCGTGGTTGAATTATTTTTATGGGTGGCGAGCACATGTATGTGCGATCGTTATAACATAAATGAACTCAAGAATGTCCACTTAGGAATAAATATACACTTATTTGAGGAACCTGCATGTTCCTAATAGTCGTTGTTTCCTTCTGAGTAGTTGCTAAATTGTGTATTTTACACTTATAGATGACTCAAAGTGGTGCGGGGCAGTCTGAGCCCCAACATTCTGTTGAAAGTGCAGCACCAGCAGGGGTGCCCACACCTCCTCCTTCTGCGGAGTGCCGGAGACAGTGCATTTAGTTGCGGAGGCATTATTTGCAATGATCCACGCACATCCTACTTGGCAGGCGCAACCCGTAATGGTGCTAGAACAGGTTGGTGTGAGGCCAGAACCTATGGCATCTATGGTAGATGTACGAGCAGCAGAATGACAACTGAAGCAGTTCATGAGTTTTAGTCCTCCTACGTTCGCGGGGGCAGGATCCCCAACGTAGGCTGATGACTAGCTTGCCCAAGTCAAAAGAATTTTGATGGTATTATGAACTGAGGAGGAACAAAAAGTCACATTGGCCACTTTCCTGTTAAAAGGAGAGGCTCGGCTTTAGTTAAACAAAATGGAGCTGCACCACTTAGCAGGCAGACAACTAACGGAGGTCTCGATAGGGTAGTTTTCAAGACTGTTCTTGGAGAAGCATCTTCCGTCAGCACAGTGCATAGCCATGGAAAATGAGTTCCAGTGTCTAACTTAGGGAGAAAGTAGTGTTGATACCTACATACATGAGTTTAAAAGATTTGGACGCTATGCGGGGTCTATCTTTGTTGATAAAGAGTGTAAAAACAATAGGTTCTACGAAGGGTTGCGGGATGAGTTGAGGTTCCTACTCTCGAGTTCAGTGAACCAAGGGTTTCAAGCATTGGTGGATACATCCTGTACATTGGAAAAAGATATGAGTAAGTTACATGGCAATCGGGACTTAGCAGTGACAAAGTCCGAGTTCAAAGCGTCGTATCCTGAAAAAATGGGCTACCGCAAGAGATGGGGTAAGAGGTCCAAATTTTCTTCACAGGATCCTTCTATAATTGCGTCTGGAGACTCTTTTAGGCAAGACCCTTGTGAATGTTATACATGTGGAATGCTGGGTCATCTAGCCTGTGACTGTCGGGTTGGTCCGCCAAAGGCTGAGAAGAAGGCAGGAGCTAGTTATGCTGAAAAGGGAAAGGCGGTGGAATCCACTGCATCACAGTATGCTCCAGCCCAACCAAGGGTATACAACCTTGGACAATAAGAGGCCATCAAACAGGACGATGTGGTCACATGTATGAGTTAAGATACAGTTTTTATTGCTTTCCATACTTAGTACCTTGTGTTTTACTTGTGCATGAATTGTTTATGATTGGCTTTGTCCTTATTTGGGACTGTCCGGCGAGAGCACTGTTCGATACAGGTGTTTCGCATTCATTTCTCTCTGAGGACTTCGTATCTCGGATCAAAGTGCCTACTAGCATGATGACAGATAGCGTGAAGGTGTTATTGCCTAACGGATGCATGATGCGTGTAAATAAGTCTTGTTGTATTGAGGTGCGGATAGGAGGTCGAGATTTCGGATTGGAAACATCTCTGCCGCGGATATCAGAATTTGATGTAATCTTTGGTATGGACTGGCTCTAGGAGCAGCGTGCCTTTATCGATTACAACTCAAAGGAGATCGCACTGGGTCAGAATACTGAGCTAGAGACTATATTCACTGCTATGCGAGAATCGAGCAAGATATTGATGTCTGCTCTCCATGTAGTCAAGGATGTTTGGAAGGGTGAGGAGTTATTATTCATGCTTGATGAGTCTGTTGTGCCAAAGTCCAGTGTGAATGATGTTTTGATTGTATCAGAGTTTGCAGATGTGTTCCCAAAGGATCTTCCTTGGTTACCACCCCGGCGGGAGATTGAATTTGTTATTGAGTTGGTGCAAGGTGAAAAACCTGTGGCCCGCTCGCCGTATCGGGTAGCGCCAAAGGAAATGGCGGAACTTATGGTTCAATTGCAAGAACTTCTAGAGCAAGGTTATATATGCCCAAGTATGTCACCTTGGAGCACACCAGTTCTTTTTGTGAAAAAGATGGACGGAAGCTTGCGGTTGTGCATTGACTATCGAGAACTCAACAAGTTAATATAAAATAATAAGTATCTGATTCCACTGATAGATGACTTGTTCGACCAACTAGTGGGATCAACGGTGTACTCGAAGCTGGATTTGAAGTCTGGCTACTACCAGTTGAGGATTTGGGAATATGACATTCCCAAGACAGCGTTTGGAACACGCTACGGTCATTACGAGTTCATTGTGATGTTGTTTGGGCTATGCAATGCGCCATCGGTGTTCATGGATCTAATGCACCGAACGTTCCGAGACATAGACTTATCTGTGATCGTCTTTATTGACGACATATTGGTGTACTCTCATTCTGAAGGAGACCATGCGAACCACTTACGGATGGTGTTGCACACCCTGAGGATAAATAAGCTCTACGCCAAGTTCTCGAAGTGCGAGTTCTGGCTGTCGTCGGTGGCCTTCCTTGGCCATGTGGTTAGTGGAGAGGGCATTACGGTGGATCCTGCGAAGATAGTTATGATACGGGAGTGGCTGGTGTTGTCTTCTGTAGCCGAAGTCAGGAGTTTCCTAGGATTGGCAGGCTACTACATGCGCTTCATAGAGAACTTTTTGCAGATAGCCTTGTCTCTCACCACCCTAACAAGGAAAGAGCAGAAGTTTGTCTGGATTCCAGAGTGCGCACGCGATTTTGAAGAGCTGAAGAGTCGTTTGACCACGGCACCCTTTCTGAGTTCGCCATGTTGTACGGACAGCTTTGAAGTGTGTAGTGATGCATCAGGGAGCATCTTAGGCTGCGTACTTCTTCAATTTGGTAAGGTGATAGCTTATGGCTCACGCCAGTTGAAAGTGCCTGAGCGAAACTATCCCGTCCAAGACTTGTAGTTGGCGGTGGTAATTTTTGCACTTAAATTTTGGCATCACTACTTATATGGCGTGAAAGTTGACATCTTCACGGACCATTAGATCCATAAGTACATGCTTGATCACTAGGACCTAAATATGCGACAGCGGAGGTGGATGGAGTGCCTTGCGGACTACACCTTCACGATTCATTACACTCCTGGAAAGGGAAATGTCATCCCAGATGCCCTGAGTCGTAGGACTCCGGCAAGGGCAAATTGTTTGCAGATGCATGATGAGCATCTGATCCAGGAGCTGGAAACTTTAGAGATTTCTTGTGTTGACAAGAATTCCACTACAAATACATTCCTGAACTGGACAGAGGTATAGTATGACCTTGCAGACAGGGTTCTGCGAGCAACGGAACGGGATGAAAGTCTAAAATGCTATACAATGGATGGGTCAGATTCACAATTTTCCTTGGGAGACGGCCTTTTGCGGAAAGACAGTCGTTTGTGCATCCCGAATATGGGTAAGTTAAGAGAAGAATTGTTGTATGAAGCACACTTCACAAAGTATTCAATTCACCTAGGGAGCACAAAGATGTATAAGGACATAAAGAAGATGTTCTGGTGTCTGGGCATGAAGAAAGCCATAGCTTTCTATGTGGCAAAATATCAAACGTCCGCCTTAGTGAAAGTAGAATATCAGAAGCCTGGAGGTTTTTTGAAGTCGCTGCCTATTATTGAATGGAAGTTTGATGACATTTCGATGGATTTCTTGCACGGTTTGCCGAGATCGCAACGCGGGAACGATTCTGTTTGGGTGATCGTGGACCGGTTGACAAAAGTGGCTCACTTCATTCCGAAAGAGAGGGACGATTCAGTGGAAATTTTTGCTAAGCTTTATGTCGAGCAAATAGTACGATTGCACGGTGTGCCCCGTAGCATCGTCAGTGACTGAGACGGGCGCTTCACTTCGAATGATTGGAGGCTAATCTATCAATAGTTGGGGACAAAATTAAAGTTCAGTACGACCTTTCATCCGCAAACAGATGGTCAAACCAAAAGGACCAACATGAAAGTGAGGGATAGATAGACTTTACTCTAAAGGGGGGTGAATAGAGTATAAAAAAATTTGTTTAGTTTTATTACAGAATTAAATTAATGATACTTATATAATAGAGGGAAAGACAGATAAACTATCACAGCACACAACAACACAAAAAGAAAACACAAATCATCCAGACGACACAAGATATTTTATAGTGGTTCCCCAAATCTAGGTACATCCACTCTTCTACCACCCAGGTAGGAATCCACTACAGGTTTTTCTTCAGGTGCCCTACCACCACAAGATCTCCTTCAGGTAGATCTAGAGACCCTTTGAGCTTTTGATCAGGAGCCCAAAATCCAATAGGTTTTTGTTCAGGTGCCCTATCACCAAGAGTTCTCTTTTGAAGGGAGAGATAACCCTGTACAGATGGAGATAAAAGGAAAGATTAAAAGAAATCTTCTCTTTCTCAATTAAGTGAGAAGACTATGTGGATTGAAGAGAGTGTCCAAGCTCTCCCTGAGATGTAGAATTGATTCAGGGAGAGGAAACTTGGCCCTGGGTGTAGGTCTTCAAATTTGTAGTAGAGCTTTCTTAGATCTAAAGACTGAAAAAGATTTGAGCTCTTTTAAAATCCTTGAAGCCTGAGGAATGAAGAAGACTCATGAGAGATTTTTGAAAAAGGTTCTCCTTCTTTCTAATTACAGTAGAGCAATAATCCTTCAGCGTAAGAGTAATAATAATGATCTGTCTTGCTAAAGAAAAGTTTCTGTATATATATATATATATATCCTTTGACCGTCTGTTTGATTGTTCTCTTATATATCCTTATTATATTTTGAATTATAAATTCAATCAGAATAAAAAAATGGCAAGAATTTGAATTCCCTGGATAGTGCATAATATTATGCAATACTTTAGGAGCCCAAATAGCTGGAAACGCTGGCAACATAAATGCACTTCCATATCTACCTTCATAAAATATGCTAAAGAAATATTCTTTGGATACCATAATTAATGCTTCAAGAAATACGGCTATCAGCCTAGGGAATAACAGCATTAATTATCATAATATATTTGCCTTTAAAAAAATTGATCATTAACCAAAAATGAGTACTCCTGACCGATCTGAAAAACTCATAACTGAAAGAAGCATAAAATCATAGGGCCAAGTTCAGAGATCGTCGAGCTGAGTTAAGAGATCGTCGACCTGAGAACAGCAAACGTAAAATAGAGATTACTGCTAAGAAAACCAAATCATCGACCTGAGCTCGTAGATCGTTGAGCTCAGTTCAGAGTACAAGACTCTGAGATCGACGATCGTCGAGCTGAGTTCGACTATAGTCGAACTGATAGAGAAAATCCACATAACCTTTCTGAGTCTAAGTCTGAGTCGACTGTAATGCCTGCACAAACCTGACCTAAAAGGACCTAACTTAGACTAGACCAAGACCCTGGCTATACATGGGGGTCAAAACATCCTAAGAGTGAACCTAGCACAAATCCAAACAAGGGTTCTAACAATCTCCCCCTATTTGTGTGAGATCACTCAAAAACAAAACTGGAAAGCAATAGATATACAATGACTATAAATATTTGTAGGGATGAAATAACATCAGCAGATATGTTATAGCAATGCATTGTACATAATCAGTTTAAGCAATAAAACATAACAGAGTACAAACTACACTTTATCAGAAGGACCAGAGGAGGGTTTAGAGAAGACTATCTTTCTGGTAGGATCTGGTACATCCTTCTTAGAAGTCATGAGGTCTTGTCCACCAAGAGATGTCTGAGTGCTTGTCCTGGGCACAATTTCTTCTGGATGCAATGCCATATAATCAGCTGGATTGAAAACCTTCTTGCTAACTTGGAGTTTATCCAGCTCTTTTTCTCTGTAGGAGGACATTGTAGTAAACTTAGATGGATCTTCTCCTTCTTCTACAGCTTTTCTAATCTGTGAAAGACCAATCAATTCTTGAATCCAGGCCATCCTAAAGTTAGGATCAACTTCCTGTTCAATAGATGGCAGATCATCTTGAGGTGGCAACACTGAAACTGCTTTGAACTGAGTGGATTGAGCCTGAAAGCTTGTTGTACTATACTGATCATCACTCTGAGAATAAAGGGATCTTGGAGGAGCAGCCTCACTATACTTTCCCTTGGGCTTATGAGACTCATCATGTCTTTTGGACTGATAGGTGGCTGTCTTTTGAACTTTGGGTAGAACTTTCTGTTGTTGAGGAGGAGAGAAGGAGGGTTTATGATAGATAACTTCTTTGACTTGTTCTGTGGAACTCTGATTTCTTTGTTGTTGACTACTTCCTTTGGACTGAGATCTGGATGATCTATACTGCCTTTGATATGTCCTAGTGAAGGAGGAAGGCTTGGAAGATGCATCAGAAGCTTGAGGAGCAACCCTAGAAGCACCAGTAGTAGTAGGAGGAGGAGGAGGAGGAGGAGGACCTCTTCTGAACTTCTGAGGAGGAGGTGAATATCTCCTGCTCTTTTTCCTGAATTTTTGCTCATTTTTAGATAAGCACATCCAGCTTTCCATGCCTGGATATGGTGTGATTCCTTTCAAAATGTAATAAGGAGTATCATTTGTATTGCCTGGCTTGGGTGCAACCTTAGGAGCAGCCTTTCTTTTCTTTGATATTTTCTTTTTCTTGGAATCAGAATCCCATGAATCATTATCCTTATCATCATCAGATGAATCAGGAGGATTGTCATACAATTTATTTATTTCCTATATTAGTTTGTCAGCAAACTTTTTAGCAGCCTTCTCTTTGGCTTCTTCCTGGATATCAAGTGCAATAAGATCATCTAGAGAGGGAAGTGGACTATCATCAATTGGATAGGAGGGTCCAATAAGACTTGGAACTGGATCAATATCCATAGAGGAAATTTCAGCAATAGGAGCACTTGGCTCACAAAAGTTTATTAAACTTGTCTCTAGGGCTGAACTAAAATTTCTGGCAGCCACTAGATGAATCAGTTCATCAACAATTAAGAGGGCATCTAGCTCATCCTTGTCTTCTATAACAGACATAGGCTCAACAGCCATAGGAGATGGCATATCTGTATATATTAAAACTGTCTGAATTTCTATACACACTGGAACTGATTTGATCTGCATGAGCTGTTCCACAGCTGAGGGGCTCATTGGTCTTGTATAACAGACTATGGCCTTGGAAGTATACAAATCAACAGGAGGCAAAGCTATTTTAAGCATAGAAAAAGAATGCAAAAGAATTTGAAGATCAATGGTGGGATTGATGAAATAATCACCACTAGAGATAGTAGGTAATGACACATCAGTGTCCTCATCTGAAGTTAGCAAGTCTGAATATGAAACTATATCTGCACAAAATTTTTGAAAAGCTTCCTCTTCCTACACTGCTGGAGGAGACTGATCTTGAAGTTCTGCTTAGGCTAAACCTGTTGCATCTTCATTGGACATCTCCCCCTGCCTGATTTCAGTGAGAACTAGAACCAGGACCCTAGATGAAGAAGGGATAGTGGAAGCAGCAAGGGAAGCAGATAGAGTTGATATAGAGAGAGTAAGAGGTGAAATAGCCTTTACTAGTAAGGTTTTGAGAGTTGGAGTGATGAGCTCCAGAAGATATGAAAGAAAAGAGGGATCAACTTGAAGAAACTCAGTTAGAGTCTGAGTTGAGATAGAATGAGGAGAGGGGGGAGGAGTGAAATCAATCATGATTTCATCCTGAATAGGTGAGTTTCTGGGAGAGTTTAGAGGGGAATATAGTGGATAATTTGGTGGAGTGGCTTCAATGTTGATGGGTGAATCATTTTGACGGGAAGGGGATGAGTGTGGTGAGAGTAGGTCAAAATTTGGAAAAGATATGGTCTGGAGGTTTTGAGATTCAATAGGATGGAGGGGAAGTGGTGACTGAGTAGGAGAAGAGAAGATAGCTGGGGATGAAGTAGAGGTTTGAATCACAGTAGTAGGGATAGAAGAGACTCTAGGGATGACTGGGGAAGCTGGAGGAGGAGTAGGAACTTCTTCATTAGGGTGAGAAGTGGTTGTTACTGCCCTTATGTCCTCAGATAAGTTTGAGGAAGTTCCAGCCTTGGAGGGCTTTTGAATTGTCCTCTCCCACTTCCCAAACAAGGAGGAGTCCAACCTCTTGCTAGCAATGATGGCTATGGTTGAAGAAACCAATAGCTTTGGAACTTTCTTCTGAAGGAAGATTCCTAGAATCCTTCCTAGACAGACTTCCTTCTTACTGTTCTTTCTCTTAATTAAATCAAAGAACAACCCAGCCTAGTCTATGGACTTTTTATTAAATAAGGCAGACATAATGGCAAACTGTTGCCTGTTTATACTGTCATACGCTGAATGCTTACCCAGCAGCACCTTGCCCACTAAATTAGCAAGAAACTTAAAAGCAACAAATAAATTTTTCTTTAAAAGCTTAGATGGGATGCCCTTAGCATGACCCATCTCTAATAACATCCTTCTATACTCAGAGTTATCCTGTTCCAGCTCATTTGTTCCACATTCAATTCAAAAATTTCAGTAAGAATCGTAGGGTTTAGAATCACCTGCTGTCCTGAGATGTATCCGATCATTGAACCGTCATCATTTGAAGAAGAGAAAACCCATTCTTTGATTTCTACGATAGATAATTTTATCCTTGTAGTCATGAACTTCTTCAAGCCCTGATCATCATATAACTATATCATTTCTTGAAAAATAGGATCACAGTGACTGAATTATTCGAAGTCGACATCGAAGCCAGTGTCAAACTTCATCGCTGAAAGAACTGTTGGAGAAATCGCCATGGCAAACCTATAGACTGAAGAGAGAAGAGATCACGAGCAAAGGGAAATTATGAAAGCGCGGGACAGAGATCGAAGAGAAACCTACATATAGGTTTTTTGAATATGAAAAGACGATCTCTGTACGACGACAAAATCACAAATGTCGATCTTAGGTCAACGATTAATTTGGAAATAAATAGTATCATTGGTCTAAGATTTCAGTAGCATAAATTGATAGTCGAGCTTAGGTCAACGATTAATTTACTGAAGCAAAGTCGTCAAACTCTGGTAGACGAGTTTTGTCTTCAGACAGAGCTGTCATCGAGCTCAGGTCGACGATTGAGCTCATGATGAGTTCGAAGATCGTCGATCTCTGTTCGACGATCGTTGATCAAATCTTTACAAAGAAAAAAAATTCAATTTTAATCCATTCCATTTATCATTCCAAGCTGATTCAAAAAGAATAGATGTTTTTGCTCATCCAATGGCTTGGTAAAAATATCTCCTCTTTGAAAATCAGTGGGGATAAACTTGAGATTAATCTTGTTTTTATCTACACAATCTCTAAGAAAATGATGCCTTATTTCTATATGCTTGGCCCTTGAATGCAGGACTAGATTTTGTGCAATCGATATGGCACTGGTACTGTCATAAAATATGATGGTATTTTTGAGAGAGTAACCATAATCCAGTAGCTTATTTTGAATCCACAAGATCTGTGAGAAGCAACAACCAGCTGCTATATATTCAGCTTCTGCAGTTGATGTAGACACAGAAGATTGTTTATTGCAAACCCAAGATACTAACCTATCACCCAGGAACTGACATGTTGCTGAAGTGCTTTTTCTGTCAACTCTGCATCCAGCATAGTCAGCATCAGAATATCCAGATAATTCAAATTCTGACTCTGTAGGATACCAAAGTCCTATATTAGGACAACCCATTAAATATCTTAAAATTCTCTTGAGGAGAATTAAATGAGATTCTTTAGGGTTGACTTGAAATCTAGAACAAAGACATGTTGCAAACATTATATCAGGTCTACTTGCTGTAAGATATAATAGGGACCCAACAATGGCCCTATAATTTTTGATCAGCAAGTTTACCCTTTTCATCATAATCAATTACTACATTGGAAGCCATGGGTGTCTTCATAGCTGAGGCATCAGCCATCCCAAACCTTTTTACTAATTCCTTAACATACTTGGACTGAGATATGAAGATGCCATCAGGAGCTTGCTTTACTTGAAGACCAAGGAAGTAAGAAAGTTCACCCATGCTACTCATTTCAAACTTGGAGTGCACCAGGTCAGAAAGCCTTTTGCAAAGTTTAGAATCAGTAGATCCAAATATAATATCATCAATATATACTTGAACTAATAGAAACTTATCATGATGATGTCTTATAAATAAAGTCCTATCTACAATGCCTCTAGAAAATTTATGTTCTAAAATAAAGCTAGCTAGGGTTTCATACCAAGCTCTTGGAGCTTACTTTAGACCATAGAGAGCCATATACAGTTTGAAAACATAAGAGGGATGGGTTAAAGAGATAAAACCTGGTGGCTGTTCCACATATACTTCTTCCTTGAGTTCCCCATTGAGAAAAGCACTTTTGACATCCATTTTATATACCTTGAATTTCTTGTGAGCAGCATAAGATAAGAAAATTCTAATAGCTTCATGCCTTACAACGGGTGCAAAGTTCTGATCATAATCAATACCTTCTTCTTGCCAATACCCTTGTGCCACTAGTCTTGCTTTGTTCCTAACAATTATTCCTTGAGTATCCAATTTATTCCTGAAGACCATTTAGTTCTAATAACTAGATGTCCTTTGGGTCTGGGAACCAAGTTCCAAACTTTGTATCTCTCAAACTGATTGAGCTCCTCTTGCATTGCAATAATCAAGTGAGGATCTTGCTCGGCATCTTTAATGGATGAGGGCTCTATTTGAGATAGGAAGCAAGCATGCATCACATCTTGGTTAAGTTGATGCCTTGTCTACACACCCACTGACATGTCTCCTATCACTTGAGATATGGGATGATCTCTAAGTATAATATAATCAGGAGGTGGAGTTTATTCAACACTATCAGCATTATGAACCAATTCCTCTTGTGGAATTAAGTTTATTGTTGGAGGGGCTTCTGCAATTTCTAGAGATTCTTCTTCACTGTCTTCATCTATTTGTGGAGATAGATGAGATATCACCTTTTGAGTGAGATTTAGATTATCCAACTTTTTACATAGATTTGGTACATGCAAATAATTACTGCTAGAAGCTTCCTTCTCCTTGTAAAACATATTAGCTTCATCAAATATAACATGTATTGATTATTTAATTTTCAGAGATGATTTATTGAAAACCGTATATGCCTTGCTAACTTGGGAATATCCTAGAAAGATCCCCATTGTAGCTTTGGCTACAAACTTTCTAAGATAATTTTTGTTATTATTGTGTATGTAATAGATATAACGAAAAATTATAAAGTAATCTATTTTAGGTTTCTTCCCTTTGAGTAATTCATAGGGAGTCTTGCCCTTAAGTTTGTGTATCAAACTTCAATTCAGGACATAATTTGCTGTGCTTACAGCTTCTGCCAAATAGGATAGAGGCATGTGAGCATCAGCAAGCAATGTGCCTGCAGTTTCAATGAGTGTTCTATTTTTCCTTTCAACTACCCCATTTTGTTGAGGAGTTCTGAGAGCAGAGAAGCAGTGCCTGATACCTTCCATCTCACAGAATTCTTGCATATGAAGAGATTCAAACTCAGTGCCATGATCACTTATGATCAATGCAACTGGAGTAGAGTACTCAATCTTTATGCATTTTAGAAAGTCTTTAAGAACTTTGAAGTTGTCAGACTTATTTCTCAAGAAGAAAACCCAAGAGAACCTAAAGAAGTCATTTACAACAACTAAAGTATAGAACTTCCCTCCCAGGCTTTGTACAGCAATTGGTCCAAAAAGGTCCAAATGAAGCAGATACAAAATCCTAGGTGAATCACTCTTATTAAATGATTTAAAACTATTTTTAGTTTGCTTGCCTTCTTGACAAGCCTTGCAAAGGCTTTCCTTCTTATAGGGGCAAGAGGGCAATCCTCTAACAAGGTTGTCCCTAGATAACCTAGCAATGTTTCTAAGATTTGCATGTCCTAGCCTTTTATGCCACAAGGTATTATTATTGCTAACCTGGTTGAACAAGCAAATTTCTGAACAGACGGAATTGAAATCAACTATGTAAATATTGCCTAACCTAATACCTAATAACACAATATTGTTATCTAAAGAAATATTACATTTTGATTCAGTGAAACATACCTCATAACCTGCATCACATAGCTGACCTATGGATATCAAGATATTTTTCAGGCCACTTACATATGCCACTTTCCTGAATGTGACAATTCCAAGTGTAAATTCTCCATATCCTTCTGTCCGACCAAAGCTTGAGTCTCCAAATATAACTTTTGTACCTAGCTTTTCCTTGAAGTTGCTCAGATTTGCCTTATTTCCTGTCATGTTCTTGGAGCACCCACTATCCAAATACCACTTATCCTGTATGGTAGGATATAGGTCTTCACCTGCAAAATAAAAACTCATATGTTTTGGACCAAGGTAACCTTGGGTCTTGGCTTCTTTTCATACTTAAATCTTGAAATATAAGAGTATTTAGGTTGACTTTTATAGCCTATGAGAAGAAATCTCCAAGGTGGGATTACAAGTTAGTTAAGGGATGGAAAGGTTTGGAGTTAGAGTTCTTATAGAAATTTCTGTTGAAATTATAATTTTGATAAAATTACATTGGGTTTGACGATTTGTGTTGAGATCGTCGATCTGCGTTCGACGACTAGCATTGATATCGTCGATCTTGGTTTTCAGAATAATAGTAGCTATTATCTGGGTTCAACGATCGTCGATCTCTGTTGGACGATACATAATGATATCGTCGATCCCCGTTTGCAGAGTGTTTAAACTCAATCTCTAGGTTCTGAGATCGTCGATCATCATTCGACGAATAATGATGAGATCGTCGATCTTGGTTTGACGATTTTTGTTCTGACTTAGCGTTTTGTTTTTCTTTATTTATCTCAACTTGTTTTAACATTTTGTTTACTATTTGAATTTGTTCTGTATTTTTCTTTTCTTTATCTGAAATAAATTTAATAGGTTGTGAAAGATGGTTTTTCTGAATAATAGGTGGTTCACTGGATGATGCACCTAATCCTAACTTACTTCCATTAAGTCTAGCATTAAGTATACTGGTAATTTCTACTAGTTGTTTACTTCTACCATTCAGTGATTCCTCTAGGTGTTTTGCTTTCCACAATTCAATTTTCAGAAAATTGATTTGTTCATTACACAGATCTATTTCATTTTTCAATTTGAGATTTTCTGATACTAAGCTATAATAGTTAAGTTGTTTATCTCTGAGAAGTTTGATTTCCTTCTCAGATCTAATTAGATCACTACACATGGATTTAAAATCATGTTTAAATTCTTCAGAAGTAAAATCAAATTCTTCCAATACCTGATCACAATCTGAACATTCTTCAGATTCTCCTTCTTCTGAAACATGTCCTGAAGCATTGATGGCCATCAAGAAAATTTCTTTGGCCCTTGCTTCTTCTTCATCTTCACTAGAACTGGAGGAAGATGATTCTTCAGTGTCACTCTATGTTTCTGCAACAAACCCTCTCTCCTTCTTCTTGTTCTTGTAAGAGGATGGTTTGCTGGAGTGTTTCTTGGAGTCTTTCTCCTTTCTCCTTTCTTTGTGCTTGTTTTCTGGACACACTGGAAGAATATGTCCAGGTTTCCTACAACCAAAACAGATAACCTCTTTAGAAGGGGTTTTGTCATACCTTGGTTTATCATCACTTCTTGATGATTTCCTTCTGAATTCTTTTCTCCCCATCTTGAAAAATCTCTTTGCAAGGAAGTCATCAGCTCTTCATTTGATGGAGAAGTTTCTGATTCTTTTGAAGCTTTGAAAGCAATATTTTGCTCCTTCCTAGTTGGTGTAGCATTCTTTTACTGTTCAGCTTCTCTTGTCTTTAGCAGCTGTTTATAAGATTTCAGATTTCCTAGAACTGATTCTGTAGTCATTTCATGAGTGCTTCTGGTCTCTCTGATAGGCCAAATTCTAGATTCCTATGAGCTGGGAAAGCACATGATAATCTTGTCATTTAATTTTGTGACTGAGATGTCTTTGTCAAGCGTTTTCAGCTCATTAACAATGATGATGAGTCTTTTGTACATCTCAGAAAGTTGTTCAGTTTCTTCCTTTGTAAAATTCTCATACTGGGAGATAAGATGAGTTCTTCTGTCCTTCCTTTCATCTGCTGATCCTATAACCATCTGGTTTAAGGAATCCCAGATAGCCTTAGCTGATTCACATTCAGCCACCTTCTGAAATATGTCATCAGACATTGTTTGTGCCAGTATGTTCATGGAGTTTACATCCGCAATCTTTGCTTTCTTGTATGCATCATTATAGTATAGAGGAGGTACTGCAGTCATGTGTGTGGAAGTACTTGGTAGGGCAGCTGGTGGAGGTACTCCTGTTAAGATAGAAGCATAAATATCTTCATCAATAGAATTCATATAGAGTCTTATTCTTGCCTTCTAGATTCCAAACTTTTGCAAGTTATAAACTGGAGGTCTGGTGCTTGCAAAATCCTTGTACTATGCCATGGTATAATAGAAAAACAGTAGAGTAAAAAAGAATATCTATCAGAGATCTTAGGTTCAGGTGTAAGCCTGTACAACCTTAAAAAAACACCCTCTGATACCAATTGAAAGTGAGGGATAGATAGACTTTACTCTAGAGGGGGGGGGTGAATTGAGTATCAAAAATTTGTTTAGTTTTATTGCGGAATTAAATTAATGATACTTATATAATAGAGGGAAAGACAGATAAACTATCACAGCACACCACAACATAAAAAGAAAACACAAATCATCCAGATGACACAAGAAATTTTATAGTGGTTCCCCAAATCTGGGTACATCCACTCTTCTACCACCCAGGTAGGAATCCACTACAGGTTTTTTTCAGGTGCCCTGCCACCACAAGATCTCTTTCAGGTAGATCTAAAGAACCTTTGAGCTTTTGATCAGGAGCCCAAAATCTAATAGGTTTTTGTTCAGGTGCCCTATCACCAAGAGTTCACTTTTGAAGGGAGAGATAACCCTGTATAGATGGAGGTAAAAGGAAAAATTAAAAGAAATCTTCTCTTTCTCAATCAAGTGAGAAGACTATGTGGATTGAAGAGAATGTCCAAGCTCCCCCAGAGATGTAGAATTAATTCAGGAAGAGGAAACTTGGCCCTAGGTATAGGTCTTCAAAAATTGTAGTAGAGCTTTCTTAGATCTGAAGACTGAAAAAGATTTGAGCTCTTTTTAAATCCTTGAAGCCTGAGGAATGAAGAAGACTCAAGAGAGATTTTTGAAAAAGGTTCTCCTTCTTCCTTATTACAGCAGAGCAACAATACTTGAGAGTAAGAGTAATAATAATGATTTGTCTTGCTGAAGAAAAGTTTCTGTATATATATATCCTTTGACTGTCTGTCTGATTATTCTCTTGTATATCCTTATTATATTCTGAATTATAAATTCAGTCAGAATAAAAAATGGCAAGAATTTGAATTCCCTGGACATTGCATAATATTCTGCAATACTTTAGGAGCCCAAATGGCTAGAAATGCTGGCTACATAAATGCACTTCCATATCTGCCTTCATAAAATATGCTAAAGATATATTCTGTGAATACCATAATTAATGCTTCAAGAAATACGGCTATCAGCCTAGGGAATAACAGCATTAATTATCAGAATATATTTGCCTTTAAAAAATTGATCATTAACCAAAAATGAATACTCCGGACTGATCTAAAAAACTCATAACTAAAAGAAGCATAAAATCGTAGGGCCCAGTTCAAAGATCATCGAGCTGAGTTAAGAGATCGTCGACCAGAGAATAGATCTCGTAGAACAGATATTACTGCTGAGAAAACCAAATCATCGACCTGAGCTCGTAGATCATCGAGCTCAGTTCAGAGTACAAGATTCTAAGATCATCGATAGGAGATCGACGATCGTCGAGCTGAGTTCGACTATAGTCGAACTGATATAGAAAATCCACATAACCTTTCTGAGTCTAAGTCTGAGTCCACTGCAATACTGGTCTGCATAAACCTGACTTAAAAGGACCTAACTTACACTAGACCAACACCCTGGCTATATATGGGGGTCAAGACATCCTAAGAGTAAACCTAGCACAAATCCAAACAAGGGTTCCAACACAACAAAACTATGGAGGATATGCTCCAAATGTGCGCCTCGTATTTCTTGAAGAGGTGAGAAGACTACCTCTATATGGTAGAGTTTGCCTATAATAAAAGCTATCAAGCTAGTATAAATATGGTGCTTTTTGAATCTTTTTATGGTAGAAAGTGTCGTACACCGTTAGCTTGGGCGGAAACAGGCGAGTATAAGTTATTTAAGCATAAGGAAGTCAAAGAGGCTAATTTGACAATATGCTCTATCCAAGAGAGGCTACTAATAACCCAAGATAGGCAGGAAGAGTACTACAATGCCAAGCACTGAAACATAGAGTTTACGGTTAGCGAGTGGGTATACTTAAAAATAAAACCATTCAAGGGTGTGTCCAGGATTCGATGCTTGAAAAAGTTAAGTCCGAGGTATCTTAGTCCGTTCGAAGTAGTGGAGCGAGTTGGAGAAGCTGCCTACCGGCTAGCTCTTTTGGCAGAACTGAGTGGCTTGCATGATGTGTTCTACATATCACTGCTTCAAAAAGCCATGAAAGAGCCAGCGCAAGTGATTGCGAATGATCGAGTACCGGTCGAATCTGGGCTAACGAAGAAGGTTAAGCCCATTGGGATCGAGGATAAGGCGGTTAAGCAGCTACGGAATAAGAAAATCGGGATGGTCAAGGTCCGGTGGGACAACTGTGGTCGTGAGGAGCTAACATTGGAGAAGGAGCAAACCATGCGTGCTGAATTTTCAGAGTTGTTTGTATAAAATATTATAACATTTGTTTGTGAAGGGCATATATGTTCTAACATATTTGTTACTTTCTTGTATCTAGTTGTATCCAAATTTCGGGATGAAATTTCTGTAAGGAGAGGAGGATTGTAACACCCCCAAAGGAGTAGTGGTCATTGGAGTCTACCACTCAAGTTCGATGAACGTATTTCTATGGTTCGACGAACATCGAACTAATCTTGAGTTTGATGAATGTCGAACATCTTCAAGTGAGTTTGACGGACGTTGAACTACGTGTTCATCGAATAGCATGTACGTCGAACAGCATGTACATCGAACGTCTTTATCGTGCGTTCGAGGAACATCGAACGGCTATCTTGAGTTCAATGAACGTCGAACGGCCTTCACATCCAACTAACTTCTCGAGCTCGACGAAAGTCAAATGGATTTTAGAGTAACATTGGCCGATGAGCGGTGGGTTGACTTTTCAACTCCAATCATGGCTGTTACTTTAGGATGAGAAGAGATCAAGTGATTGGAGTTAAACCCGAGGATACTTATGCAGAGGGTTATGGATTGAGGAATTCATTATTTCCTTCTCCACTCTCTCTCTTCCTTTAATCTCCTATGAGTGTTCTTGGAAGAAGGAACTAAGGAGTGCTGGAATGACCTTTGTGAAGTTGCTGGAGAAGATCTTGTTGGTGGAATCAAGATCTGAGCCTAGATCCATGAAGAGGAGAGTCGTGTGCTACTTTCCATCCATGTAGAAAAGCTTTGTCATGGCCCCGAAGAGAACTACAGGGGTAGACCTCCTTCTTGGACAAGTGAAGTCCTAATTTTGCATGTGCATGGAATCCTCTACCAGAAGGTTGAATTATTAAGAGAATTCTGTGGGTTGATACGTGTTATCCCCAATTCATTTGTATATTGATCCAGAAATGTGCAGTATGGAAAAGGCATGTTGTGTGAAGCCCATCCGGACAAGTTGGTCTGGATTGGTGATGCTTTATTTTGTGAACCGGAGAAGACTCTGCATATAAATGGGTATTTTACGGAGTCTATGGGTTGTGCTTGTGAAGTGGAGTAACAGAAAGTACTGGAGTGGATTTCCAGGAAAATACCCTAGGAATTCATGTGTTGTATTCCATGGAAATACCAGTGTTTCTGGCACTTTAGGATATTATAGGGTTTGGGTTGAGTTTGGACATAGAAAAAGAGCTTCTGTTGGCCTCGCCAAGCGATCATGACATACGCTGGCACTAACTCCCTTTTTGATTGTGAATCAAGTCCTTGGAGCACAATGTGGCTATTGTGAGCTGTAAGCTCTTAAAGGCCATCAAGCCGAACGGACAAGGGGAAGCCGACTCGCATCAGTCTAGACATTAAACTAGCGATTTGAGCAATGGGTAAGGGCTGAACTGTATCCACATTATGGTTGTCTATCTTGAGTGCCTAAGTTATTGGCGTTCGCTAGGATCACATAATGAGAGTCTTCGGTTGTTCTCCATTAAGACTAAAGTCTCCGGTCGTGGGTCATGGAGCATGAATGCTCAAAGTTGACTGTTTGGACTGGGACCCTTGGAACGGTGGTGGGACCATTGTTTTCTGGTACACTGAATATGTTCCATGAGTGCACAGAGCGTCAGGCCGTGTGGCTGATGTTTATTATATATTGAACTGGGCATGAGTGCACATTTTGTGATATATCTGTTGAGATTGCATATGCTTGGAGGGAAGGAACCACTGCCCCGGGTATGGGGTAGGGTCATTATAATTGGTCAGCTGAATGCTAACCGTTGCTTTGTTTGCCACATTTTGGAAGGCTATGTTGTGCAGGTGCTGGACCAAGCCGGAACTAGGGGCTGAAGCCCTTGCTGCTAAGGTGGCCCTCGAAGGCCGAGTTGAAAAGTTTTACTGTTTTCATGTGTGGCCGTCCTGCGCGGCGATAATTGTAATCTATATTTATTAAGTTTAACTGTAAGGCCTTAAGGCCAAATACTTTTGTGTATTTCTGTGTACATTCCTATGGTATATATAAATGTGGTTGTTTATATATAGTGGACATTCCTGATTGTTGAGTTCAATAGTAACCCCTAAAGCTTCCGCTAGAATGCTCTAAGTTAGGGTACGTGTACTAGTAGTCTTTGATATTAATGCGTAATGTTGCCAACTGTCTGCAGAATATGGCGTGGGACCCCGGACGGACCCTCTATTATATTTTATGTGATGGATGGAGGTGTTATAAGCGAACCCCATGGGCCTCACTAACATGGTCATTGGTGACAGTGGCCGCTCCTGCCACTTTTATGTATAGTTGCACCACACTACCCAGGCCCCAATGTACAACCTAGTGCAGTTTTGGATGTGAGCGACATTCAATGATAACTTCCATCTGGCCTATTGGATCTAGTGGCCAGCCTTGGAGGGTGTGAATAAGATTTTCAAAGATATTCAAAGATATTCTGGAGATTAAAAATACTTCTAAATCAAGTAGCATACTTTCTGGGACAATCGTCGGGCGATATAACTATCGTGAACGATATCAACCAAAGGCTTGTTCATTTTTATCGAAAATCATATCGATGTATGAACATGAATCAAATCAAACACTCCACGGTGAATACATATGATTAAAGATCAAACAACCAAAAAGGATTTCATTGAATATAAAATAGTGTTTACAAATTTTAATCTAGATCTCCATGACGCCTGAGATCAAACACAGTGAATTAAAAACTATTGGGGTTTCTATACTGACCCTCATTTAAGATCGGTTGGCTCTCTCTTCTTCCCAATAAGATCGATGAGCCTACTAGATCTCCCAGGTTGATTTCCATAGATTTCTCCCAAGAATCTAATGATTTCCCAGGTCGATTTCTCACAAACTCCACCCAGGAATTTGATGACCTCCCAGGCTGATTTCTCACACACAGAATACAAAAGAATAGTAAATAAGAAGAAAGAAAATGATTAGATCAAATAAAAATTATGCTCCCTCAAAAATATATCTCTGGATGCGGCGAACAATCGATGCTTTTGATTCTCATTTCTCGGGTACATGACTTCAGAGTTTTTTTTTAGTATTCCTTCTCCAGGGATCTTTTCTCATAAAAGAGCTAAACTTGTTCTTCTCCTTGGATGATTGTTTGTAGTAGGAAAATTCTCTTAAATAGGAGTCTCGTAAAACAACAAGAAATTTATCACATAATCAATTTCAATAGTAATAATTGGTAAAATTTAATATGCAGAGAAACTTTGGAATTCCAATGTAAATAATTAATGGTGAGAACCGCATAAAAGAAGAGGTTAACAGAATATGCGCATCGCTGTATAAAGGAAGAAGTCAATGTAGGTTGCATTGAATTTTAGTCAACGCACGTTAAAAGATCTTATTTTCAAGGTAGCTAGCAACCTAGAGGGGGGTGAATAGGTTTTTCTAGGTCTTTTGATAATCTTTTTAATTTCTTGTTATTTTCTTTTAGCTTTCAGATTAGGGTGATCTAGATCTTGTCCTTAACACCTGTAAATTAGAAGAGAAAAACAAACTTAGAAAATCACACAAGTATTTTATAGTGGTTCACCAAAATTATGGGTACATCCACTCTTCTCCCACCTTGTTTACTTCCTGTTAGTCAAGGCACTTCTCCAAAACAATGATCCAAGGAGCTTACACCTCACATCCCTCAGGATCTCTCAGTATCCTCCAAGAAATACACCTCAGCCATAAAGGCCTACACTCAGTGATACAAGTATCACATACCTCAGGTAATTAAACCCTACCACTCAGGCTATAAAGGATAGCCCTACCTCAGAGCAAACTTGCTCCTACACCTCAGAGAGATTCACTCTCCTATAACTCAGGCAATATTTCCCTACTTCTCAATGAGTAAAACTCACATACCTCAGATCCCAGCAGGATCCTACACTCAGAGAGGAGCCCTCTCTTATAGCTCAGGAAAATTTGCCCTACCTAAGGCCCAAGGCCCTACAGCTCAGATACAGAAGGATCCTATAATAAGAAATATTTTAATTAACTTTGACCTACTTTAATTTGCTATAAAAATAACTTAAAGTTTTTAAAATACTTTATTCACCCCCCCCCCCCCTCTAAAGTTAATTTAGATCTATCCCTCACTTTTCGATCTGTTGATCTTGAGTCTTCATGCAGCTCCCTGAACCTGCTTAAGGATGTAGATTCTTCTTTCTTTAGAACTAATTTTAAATCTACTATGGCAGATGAGTCTGCACAACTATCTCAACTTTTCTTACTGGAGAGCTTCAAGCTTTTCACATGCAGCAATGGCGATGAAGACGGCTTCTCTCTTTTAAAGTTGATAAAATGCCCTAAAAGTTATCTTTGTCTTGGCCCATCTCCTCTTTTTGTAGTTCGTCGATCAATGGCTCTTAGAGATCGGTGGGCCCACCCTGCAGCTTCTAGCTGCATATTGCTTTAACGGAAGAAAACATACAATAGCTTCTCGGCAGATTTTTTCATGTTCTGTAGCTTCTCCGCACTTGATTTTAACTATCTTGACTTGTTGACTTGCTGACATCATTAGCTGTGGACTTGGCCAAAAATCAAGCAACATTAGCATAAGCGTTGAGTGAGAAACCATCACTTAATACCAAAACACTTAAACAGATTTCTGTCTATCTAGGTGATGAGAGCGTTGAGTGAAGAAGCCTCACTCAATGCTTTTTTCCTTAGCAAAAACTTCCTGCTTCTGTGGCGTTGAGAGCGTTGAGTGTGTCTTCATCGCTCAACGCTTTTTGCCTTAGCCAATTTTCTGCCACTGAAGCATCTTAGGCGCTGAGAGCGTTGAGTGAGCATGCCTCACTCAATGCTTTTTGCCTTAGTTAAATTTCTGAACTTAGTTCGATGAACTGAACTAAGTTTGACGAATGGTGAGCTCAGCTCGACGAACTCTGAACTCAAGTCAACGAATTTTGAACTAAGTTCGACTAACTCAGAATCTCAAACTCGGAGAGTAGCTCGATGAATGCTAAGCTTAGCTTGACAAACAATGAACTTAGTTTGACAAATTCTGAATTTAGTTCAACTAATTCAGAATTCATTTCAACTCAAACCCTTTTTACTGTATGGCGTTGAGTGTGTCTTCATCACTCAACGCCTGTGGACCTAGTCACTTTTCTACTTATTTTCGACTTAGGCTTTTGCTACTTTATCCTGTCTCACAGCTTTATGATGTATGGTGTTGAGTGAGTTGAATTTACTCAATGCCTGTGGACTTAGCCACTTTCTCAGCTTGCCATTGCTTTGGATTTGACTATATAGGCTTCACTTGGTGTTATAAGTCATCTGTCGTTGAGTGAGTCACTTTCACTCAACGCTTGTGGACTTAGACAGATTTCTGTCATCCCACACCTTAGGTAAGAATTTACCTAACTTAGCCACTTAGACTACCTGTCTCATCACTGTCATCTACTGATATATGTATATCATTGATAAGATTGACTTCCTCAAATCTAGGACATTATGGGCAATGGACCCAACAATCTCCCCCTATTTGAGGAAGACAAAACTCTTAAGCAAGTGATTTAATGGCATACACAGAACCATGCCACAATAAGCATAATAAAAGAAAACTATATAATTGAGAAGTGATCTATAGTTACCACACTTCCCTGCCTGTAGAGTGGAAAAACACTGCACGTGCTTCCCCTGAATTGCTGCTACCATACTTGAACATAAATCTGATCATTTGTTCAGCTTTTCCTCCCCCTTTTTGACTTCAGCAAATAGCTGGTAGGATTCATCTGATCATCTGATCATCTTTTCATCTGCTCCCCCTCAATTAGGAAGCAGTGAATTGTTGGAATTGTACTGGACTTGCTCCTCCTTAATTGTAGAATCTTCATTTCTTTAAAGAACAGTTCCATATGAAAAATATCAACTAGCTTGCAACCAGATGTGGAGCAACTGAAGTTATACTAAGTTTAACATACCCAACTAAAATTTGAAGGTGTTAAACTTGGCTTCGTCTAGTGGCTTGGTGAATATGTCAGCCACTTGCTTGTCTGTTGGAATAAACTCAATGGTGATTTCTTTACATTCCACATGCTCCCTATTGAAATGATATCTAATCTTTATGTGTTTAGTCCTCCTATGGGAGACAGGATTCTTAGCCATTGAGATTGCACTATTAGAACCACAGAATAAAGGAGTTCTACTAATCTGGAGGTTGTAGTCTTGAAGCTGGTGTTGGATCCACAACAACTGAGCACAGTAGCTACCTGCTGAAATGTACTCTGACTCTGCAGTTTATATTACAACACTGGTTTGTTTTTTGCTTCTCCAAGATACTAGTCTCCCTCCAAAGAACTGACAGGTGTAAGATGTGCTCTTCCTGTCCTCTTTGTAGCCTGTAAAATCTGCATCTGAATAACCTGTTAGTTCAAACTCCCCATTCCTAGGGTATCATAAGCCAAGATCTGGAGTGCCCTTAATATACAACTAAATTCTCTTAGCTGTAGAGTAGTGAGATTCTTTAGGATAAGCCTGATACCTAGCACAAACACATGTAGCATACGTGATGTCTAGCCTACTTGTAGTCAAATATAGAAGGGAGCCAATTATCCCTCTATCCAAAGTTTCATCAACAGGTTTCCCTACCTCATCTTTGCATATAGGCATACTTGACCCCATGGGAGTTCTCATGGTGGAGGAGTTCTCCATGCCAAATTTCTTTATCAACTCCCTAGTGAACTTAGACTGGGATATGGACAAGCCATCATCAGTCTGTCTTACTTGGTGGACCAAGAAGAACTTAAGTTCACCCATAGTGCTCATCTCAAACTTCCCCTATATAAGTTTAGTAAATTTCTTGCATAGGTTGTCATCAGTAGATCCAAAGATGATGTTATCTACATAGATCTGAACTAGGATGATCTTACCCTTAGATTCCCTGAGGAATAGGGTCTTGTCAATTTTCACCCTTGAGAATTTGTTCTCAATGAGGAAATAAGATAAAGTCTCATACCATGCTCTAGGGTCTTGCTTCAACCCATATAGAGCTTTCCTAAGTCTATAAACATAATCAGGTGAGTTAGCAACAATAAAACCTGGAGGCTGCACAACATAGACTTCTTCTTTTAAGTCACCATTCAGGAAGGCTGACTTCACATCCATCTGGTATACCTTGAATCCCTTGTGAGCAGCATATGCAAGGAACAATCTGATATCCTCCAATCTTGCTATAGGGGCAAAGGTTTGATCAAAATCAATGCCTTCTTCTTGTTTGTACCCCTTAGCTACTAGTCTGGCTTTGTTCTTAACTATAATGCCACTTTCATCAAGCTTATTCCTGTAGATCCACTTGAATCCAATGATATTAGGACCATGTGGTCTGGGAACTAGCTTCCAGACCCTGCACCTCTTGAGCTAGTTTAGTTCCTCCTGCATAGCTCCAATCCAATGCTGATTTATGTTGGACTCTTCAAACTTCTTGGGCTCTACTTGTGACAGAAAGCTTGAGTACAAGGATGTGTTCAAACTTTTGCTCCTTATTAGTACTCCATGGATTTCCTCACAAGTAATCTAGTGTGCAAGATGATCTCTTATGTGTCTGACTACTGGTGGTAGTCTTCTTTCGGTAATAGGTGCAGCCTCTTGTTGATCTTCATCCATTCCCAGTATACCTGGTAGATTTTCTGAAGTGTCCACTTCATCTTGGAAAACTTGTGAAACTTCCTTGATGGTCAGTTTGTCCATCATCTGTTTTGTACCTGTAATACTATAAGAGGAGCTAGACAACCCACTGTTAATCATAGTAGATTCATCAAAGACTACATGAACTGATTCTTCTATAACTTGGCTTTTCAAGTTGTAGATCCTATAGGCTTTGCTATGATTGGTGTACCCAACAAATAATCCATCAAAGGATTTTGTAGCAAACTTATTCACATAGTACTTGCCATTATAAAGCACATAGCATTTACTACTAAAAATTCTGATGTAGCCTAGGTTTGGTTTTCTACCCTTCAATATCTCATAGGAAGTCTTCCTGTGGCTTTTGGTGATAAAGGCCCTATTAAGGACATGACATATAGTATTTACTACCTCAACCTAGAAATATTTTGGGAGAGATGTATCACTCAGCAGAGTTCTACCAGCCTCTATGAGAGTCCTGTTTTTATCTCAACTATCCCATTTTTTTGGAGTGTTCTAGGAGAAGAGAATTCTTGATGAATCTCATGTTCTTCACAGAACCTTGTCATGTCATTAGACTAGAATTCATTCTCTTGGTCACTTCTGATTTTGACCATACAACTGTCAAGCTCATTCTGAATTTACTTGACAAACATCATGAAGACATCAAGGGTCTCATTCTTTTTCTTAAGAAAGAACACCCAGGTAAACTTGGAATAGTCATCAAAAATCACAAGGGTGTAGACTTTCCTACCATGACTGTGAACTAGCATAGGACCAAATAGGTCCATGTACAAGAGGTATGAGCACCTCACAGAGTCTTTGGTCCCAATGCCCTTGAAGGAGACTTTTGTCTGCTTGCCCTTTTGGCAAGCGGAGCGAATTCCCTCCTTGGAGCACTTCACATTGGGGCCATTCCTAAATAGCTCTTGACTGAAGAGCTTGCCAATAGTCTTGAAATTCAAATGAGCTAGCTTCTTATGCCACTGTACACAGTAAGAGACTTTCTCATTTGCCACTAAATAGATAGGAGAATTTATATTTAAACATAGAAAGTTTAAGCAATAAACATTTCTACACCTAGTGCCTGTCAAAATGACCTCTTGGTCACTTGACCTCCTAATTAGGCACTCATCCTTGTGGAAGAAAATAATATAGACAAGATCAGAAAGCTGGCAAATGCTTATCAGGTTGTGTTGAAACCCTTCAACATAAGCCACCTTGGTGATGTTGACTATGTCATTGGTAATCTTATCATATCCTCTGGTTACACCTCTATCTAAACCACCAAAGATGATTTTGGGTCTATCTTTTACTATAGTAAACTCCTTTAAGTTGCTCCTTGTCCCAGTCATGTGCCCGAAATAATCACTATCCAAGTACCATATAGGGGTATGGTAACATGGGCTATCTTGTAATATACAGTTTACTTATCCTTAGGACCCCAATATCTATTGGGTCCTAGGTGCATGTTAGAATGAAACTGAACTTGTCCACCAGTAAAATTTCTGACTGGTGGACAGACCTTAGCTCTAGACACATTGGGAATGTGCCAGCAGTCAATGGAAAAATTCCCTATCTTACCACAGCACTGACAGTCATGTATGTTATATCTTCTCTTCTGTGTGGGTCCTGTAGCTTGGTTAGCAGCAGTCTTAATAGAAGAAAGATGTGCTGCAGCCTTTTTCTGATTTCTTTCAACTAGAACTTGACTGAAGGTAAGTCTTTTGGCTGGCTGGTTTGGTTTACCCAGAGTGCAAGTAGCAGCAAGCTTCTTTTCAGAGAGCATGGTTCTGATGGCTTAAGATATGCCCAGATCATCCTGACTTTTAGACATGCACTTAGTCTGAATCTTAGCTATCAGATTCTGAGCCTTGGCTGCAGTAACATTCTTGAGTAATGGTGTTGGAGCACCAAAAACAAATGGTCCTGGTTGGGCCATCTAAAATCTCATGGGCAGCCTCAAAGGCACTCACCCTGCAATAGCTTTCATCATGACAGTGAACATATTTGTTCACTCCTGAGGAATATCCCTTCTCCCAGTGACCATAGGAGCTTTCGTGGTCATACCTGTTAGAAGGCAGTAAAACTTTTCTAAAAAGAATGGGAGGCATGGAAGCAATAGGCTTAGTTGGAGTTGGAGATTTGCCCTTCCTTTTGGAAGGAGCAACTCTTGTTCTTCCCTTGAATCCCAACTTCTTCTTGCCCTTTTGAGAGGAGAAGGTGTCTATCAAGGGTAGTATTGTACTTGGCTTAGAATAGCTAGCCACTATTCTTTTCTTCTTCTAAAGCTTATCTTCAAGCTCTCTGATGAGATAGTTCTTATGCTTGATGGAGGCTATCTGGATGTCCAAGAGGGACTTCAGTTGGCTTATTTCCCTAGCTTTTTTGTCCAGCAAATTAGCTGTTACAGTCTGCTGGGCAACTACAAGATTAAGAGATGAAATCTCTTTGGCTTGTTTCTTAGACAACTTCTTGACATTCTTGAAGGCATTCTGAAGTTCTCCATACTTTTCAATTAGTTGATTGACATCTCCTTCAGATCCAAAGTCTTCTTCACCACTGGGTGAAGAGGCTTCTGAGCAAGGACTGGTACTATACTCAGACAGAGAATCTGAATTAGGTAATGAATGTACCTTACTTTGACTAGGCTGATCCTGGATGCCCTCTTCATCTTTCATTGCCATCAGCCCTCTGTATCTGTAGGCATCATATTCATCCACCTCTGAATCCCTGTCTGATAGTATTAGTGGGGCCCTGATTCCTATCCTCACTGGAGGATTGAATTCTCCTGCTGTAACAGCTTTATCTTTAGCAGCAGCAACTAGCCCAATGTAGGCTTCCTCTTCTTCAGACTCAGAAGATGAGTCTGTCCAACTCTTTTCCTTCTTAGCAATGAAGGACTTCTCCTTCTTCCCTTTGTAATGATGTTGCATCTTCTCCTTAGCCTCCTTCCTCTTCTCTGGATAACCAGCTATCATGTGCCCAGGCTTATTGCAACAGTAGCAAAATACTTTAGAAGAGTTATATTTATTTGGTTTGGAACCATACATGTCAGTCTTGGACTGATTTTTCCTATGATCAGTGGAATAGGAAGGCATCTTCTTCCAATGCTTCTTCTTCATCAGCCTCTGGAGTTATCTGGAGAAGGCTACAAGTCATCATCAGACATGCTGCTGTCTTATGACTCTGAGTCTGAGCTATCTAACTCAGTAGGTCTTCTTGGTGGAGAAGGAATCTTCTCCTTTCCCTTCCTTATGCTTTCTACTCTGATGGCCAAGGACATTTCCTTGCCTAGGGATTTGCTGGTGGCCTTGTCCTCCTTCCTGGCAGTTAGCTGTATCTCATAGGAGAGCAGCTTTCCAAACAATATTTGGGGAGTAGTGTCAGCAAGCTTAGCCACCTCTCTTATAGCACAAATCTTTGTATCCCAATCTCTAGTGGGAGACCTAAGAAACTTGTCATTTATTTCATAATTATTGAAAACCCTCCCATAGGTCTTCAACTCATTTATAATTCTGAATAATCTTTCATAACAAGCAGTTAAGTTCTCCTTCAGGTTTTGCCTAAAAGCCTCATACTCTTGGTTGAGCAGATACTTCCTATCATCCCTTACCTCTTCAGTACCCTCCAGGCAGACAACAAATGTGTCCCACATCTCCTTGGAGTTCTGGCAGTTAACCAAGTTCTGAAAGGTTGAATCATCTACAACACTGGCAATGATATTCTGTGCTCTCTTATCCAAGCTAGCTAAGATGACCTCATCCTTTGTCATCTCAGAATATGTCTTTGGTTCCTTGATGTTGGAATCCAGATCAGAGACCTTCATAGGAATGATAGGTCACTCCCTGACTATTACAAAGATCCTTGGATCATAGGCTTACATAAATAGCCTCACCCTCTCTTTCCATATTCCAAAATACTCCTTCTTGTAGATGGGGAGTTTCATGGAACTCAGCTCTCTCTAGATCTCTCCATAGCCCATGATCACTTAACTACAGTGAACTTTGGAGATCACTCAAATTATTAAATCCCTTTTGAGCAACCTCCCTTTGATACCATTTGAAAGATCTTATTTTTAAGTTAGGTGGCAACCTAGGGGGTGAATAGGTTTGTCTAAGTCTTTTGATAATCTTTTTTATTTCTTGTTGTTTTATTTTAGCTTTCAGCTTTGGGTGATCTAGAGCTTGTCCTTAACATCTGCAAATAAGAAAAGAAAAACAAACATAAAAAAACACACAAGTATTTTATAGTGGTTTCCCAAAATTATGGGTACATCCACTCTACTCCCACCTTGCTAACTTCCTGTTAGTTAAGGCACTTCTCCAAAATAATGCTCCAAGGAGCTTACACCTCAGATCCCTCGGGATCTCTCAATCTCCTCCAAAACTTACGCCTCAGCCATAAAAGACTACACTCAGTGATACAAGTATCACCTATCTCAGGAAATTAAGCCCTACCACTCAGGCTATGGAGGATAGCCCTACCTCAGAGCAAACTTGCTCCTACACCTCAGAAAGATTCACTCTCCTATAACACAGGCAATATTTCCCTACTTCTTAGTGAGTAAAACTCACCTACATCAGATCCCAGTAGGATCCTACACTCAGAGAGGAGCCCTCTACTACAGCTCAGGCAAATTTGCCCAATCTCAGGCCCAAGGCCCTACAGCTCAGATCCAGAAGGATCCTACAATAAGAAATGTATTAATTAACTTTGACACAGAGAAATTTCTCTGTGTCAACAACTAGAGCAGAGAAATTTCTAATCCAACTCTCCTCACAGTAGAGAAAAAGTTTGCTGGTGGAACTCAGAAGTTAACTTCTGAACTTGTTGTAGAAGACTAAAGATCTGTTGATCTTGAGTCTTCAAGCAATTCACTAAACCTGCTTTAAGGATGAAGGTTCTTCTTTCTACAGGACTAATTTTCAATCTACTGTGGCAGATGGACTCTACATAATTATCTGAACTTTTCTTGCTGGAGAGCTTCAAGTTTTTCACATGCAATAATGACAATGAAGACAGCTGCAATCTTTTGAAGTTGATAAAATACCCTAAAATTTATTTCAATCTTAGCCTATCTCTTCTTTTTGTAGTTCGCCGATCAATGACTCTTAGAGATCGGTGGGCCCCACATGTAGCTTCCAGCTATGTATTGCTTTAACGGATGAAGACATATAGTAGCTTTCGATAGAGTTTGTCGTATTCTGTAGCTTCTCCGCACTCTATTTGAACTATGTTGACTTGCTGATGTCATCAGCTGTGGACTTGGATAAAAATCAAGTAATATTAGCATAGGCATTGAGTGAGTAAGCATCACTCAACGCCAAAACACTTAGAAAGATTTCTGTCTATCTAGGCGATAAGAGCGTTAAGTGAAGAAGCCTCACTCAACACTTTTTGCCTAGCAAGAACTTCCTGCTTCTCTGGAGTTGAGAGTGTTGAGTGTGTCTTCATCACTCAATGCATTTTGCCTTAGCCAATTTTTTCCACTAAAGCATCTTAGGCACTGAGAGCGTTGAGTGAGCATGCCTCACTCAATGCTTTTTGCCTTAGCTATACTTCTGAACTTAGTTCAATGAACTGAACTGAGCTTGACGAATAACGAACTCAGCTCGACAAACTCTGAACTCAGGTCAATGAATTTTAAACTAAGTTTGACTAACTTAGAATCTCAAACTCTGAGAGTAGCTCGACAAATTCTAAGCTTAGCTCGACAAACAATGAACTGAGTTCAATGAATTCTGAATTTAGTTCAACTAATTCAGAATTCATTTCAACTCAATCCCTTTTATTGTATGGCGTTGAGTGTGTCTTCATCACTCAACTCCTGTGGACTTAGCCATTTTCTGCTTATTTTCGACTTAAGCTTTTGCTGCTTTAGCCTATCTCAGAGCTTTTTGATGTATGGCGTTCAATGAGTTGACTTCACTAAATGCCTGTGGACTTAGCCACTTTCTCAGCTACCATTGCTTTGGCTTTGACTGTATAGGCTTCACTCAGTGCTATAAGTCATCTGGAGTTAAGTGAGTCACTTTCACTCAATGCCTGTGGACTTAGACAGAATTCTGTAAGCCCACACCTTAGGTAAGAGTTTACCTGACTTAGCCACTTAGGCTACCTGTCCCATCACTGTCATCTACTGATATATGTATATCACTGATAAGATTGACTTCCTCAAATCTAGGACATTTTGGGCAATGGACCCAACACACGTCTAGTGATAATTATCGCAACTTGCGTCAGAGCAAGTTGATGGAATACATATTGACGCAAGTGTTTAGTTAAAATCGACACATGATGGTTTTGACACGTCCTTATTTATGCATACGTCGAGAACTTTCCAACATAGACAGGGAAAGTCGATGCAGGTTTTGAGATTCTCTCCAAACCTTTGGATTTCTCCATTTGATTTATAGCTTTTCCATCAAATATGAGGAGCTTAAAAACAAACACGAAGTAAGGTTCCAATAAAATATTATAAATTGAATGTTTTAATATAAAATTTCGAACATTTCGTCGTTCTTGAAAACTTCACACCTGTAAACCTGCACATTATACCCAAAGTATGTATGATCAAATACAACTTGGAATTTAATATTATGAAACCTGAGAGATGTAGAATGCATGTTCCTACAAACTCTCCCTTTTAATAATAGCAAATCTCGTTCATGAGATATAAATCACACGGAAAAGGAACTAATTTTGCATAGTGTAAAAAACTACAATCAATGTTAAATGAATAGGTTTATATATCAATATATCACTTGGAATTATCATGGAACATTATTTATTGCGAGCATGCACATGTGCTACATCTCCCCCTACATGTGTGCTCCCATATCTATGTGCATGATATCTGAAAAACTCCCTTTACATGTGATTTCTTCTAAATGTCTAGCATATGACTAGCTCACGAACAATCTAATCTTCCCCATATATATTATTGAAATGGATGGGCATGATCAAAATAGTTTAAAAATGGAGAGTTACAGTTTAGTAGGCATGTAAACAAATCAATGCACGCTATGAAGATAAGCATGAAAATATATGGGGGACCAAAAAGGGTAGTAATAAATAACTGTCAAAGGTACGGTTGAATCAGAAGAACCACATAAATTGTACAGCACAAATAAGTATCAATTGTTATCTAAAAAAATCATAAATATTTGGACACATTATATGAAACTAAAATACACGAGATTTGGCTTACAATGTTATGAGATTTATAGAGTTAATACAACATAACATTGTAAGTGTCATGAAAAGCAATCGTGTACTAGTACATTTTTGCGATTAACATGTAATGTAGTTTAAGTCCAATTCTTATGCATGGAAGTTTTAAAAATAATAATGTCATGTGTACCTGTAGCATCAAAGGAAAATAACCTCAAGCAAAAATTGATCTGGTGTACATACTATATTTCAGTAAATCTATATGCAAACACACGAGTAATAAAATGATAAATCATGTCACAAATTCAATCAACACAAAACCAAGCTTAGAACCACAACACTAACTCATTTTTCTAGTTTTTGCTCAAGATCAAAATGATTCATAAGACCAAGGTACTCATCCTCGAAATGCTCAATGAGGCTTATCAGGAGGAGTAAGTAGTGCTTGGGGTATCCTTCTTAACTATATTGATAATATATTTAATTTCTTTTCCTCATTTTTCTCACTATCAATTGTATACTTTTTTTATATAAGGCCCTCGAATCAATCAAAATCTACCCGCATAGATAGATACAATTTGAAAGTTATTAATTCAAGGTTAGCTAGTCACCTAGAGGGGTGGTAAATAGGTCTTTAAGATTACTTCACTCTTTTTGCTATTTATAAATTTAGTGATCTAGAGCTTCTTCTAATTACCTGCAATATAAAAACAAGAGCAAGCAACATAACATAGCACACAAGTATTTATAGTGGTTCCCCAATTGGGTACATCCACTTTCCCTCCCACCTTTCTAGCTTATGTTAGACAAGGCACAAACTACTCCAAAATGCTCCTCAGAGCTTACACTTCATGCCCTCAGCCTTACACTCAGGTTCTCTTCAGAACCCTACCTCAGAACCACAGAGGTTCCTACCTCATAGCCTTGTAGTGCTCCTACAACTCAGTGGTCCTCAAACCACCTACCTCAGCCATATCTCTAAAGCCTACAGCTCAGGCACAAAGTGCCCTAAAACTTCAAGCACAAGGCCCTACTCTCAGAGTGTTGCAACACTCTTATAGCTCAGTAACCTTCCTAGTACCTACCTCAGAGCCCGTCCAGGCACCTACAGCTCAGTGACAAACTTGTCACCTACCTTAGGCCAAAGGCCCTACATTCAGTCTCCTCCAAGACATACACTTAGTGACACACTTGTCACCTATAGCTCAGTGACTAAAAGTCAGCTACCTCAGCCTTATCACTATGGCCTACTACTCAGGCTGAAAGGACAGCCCTACTCTCAGATCTATACTTGGATCCTACCTCAGTACCCCAGCAGGGAACCTACCTCAGTGACTAATTAGTCACCTACAGCTCAGGCACAATGTGCCCTGCAACTTAGATTCAGGAAACCTGAATCCTAAAGAAAGTTAATCAAGAAACTTGAAATACTGAATCAGTGAAAAAAATCTCTGAGTCTAACTTTTGGACTGAGCAGATATCAGTCTAGCCCACTTGCTATAGAAGGAATTAGTCTTCTTCTACAGCTACCTCCTTGCTGAAAGAATGAATCAGCCAACTTGTTCTTCAATGAACAATCTTGCTGAACTAGAAGAAGCTTCAGCTATCTTTTCCTTCTGGCTTTCACTGCTAGACTTTGCTTTCAATCTTGTCTGAGAAGATGAAGTCTAGCCGCCTCTATTTCATTTTCTGATTTTATTCTCGTTTTTGTTGTTCACTTGTTAACCCTAATCTCCTTTTCTTCTATTCCTTTTTAATCTGTTGATTTGAATCAGTAGCACAATTTGAATGTGGGCCAGTCATGTATGGTGAGCGCCACCTCCCTTAGAAGAAGATAAACAATACTTTTCAGCACTGCTACATCTTTCCCGCAATGGCATGAAGTACCCTGACTTCACTCGACGAATGGTGATTTGGGTTTGATGAATTTTGAAATCAGTTCAACGAATTCTGAACTGGGCACAACGAACTCAGAATCTTCAATCTTTAACTTGAGCTCGACGAAAGGTGAGCTGGGTTTGACAAATTCTAGAATCTGTTTGACGAATCCTAAACTGGGCTTGACAAACTCAGAATCTTCAAACTTTATCTTAAGCTCGACAAAATCTGGGATCAGCTCGATGAACAAAGAATTTAGTTCGATGAATGCTGAATTGAGCTTCTTCTTTAGAAGCATTGAGTGAGCCTACCTCACTCAACACTTTTGGACTTAGAGAAATTCCGCTAGCTTAGTCTCAGCAGTTTCTTCTCAACTGTCTCAGTAGTTATATCTTCTCAGCCGAAACTATCTTCTATCTCAGCGGTTAAGATGAGACCAACACTTCTCTTAATGATTTGTGTTGAGCTTCTCAGCTATCTCAAAGGTTCTGCTGAGACATTCTTCTAAGTTGTCTCAGTTGTCTCAGGGGTTATGCCTTAGTTAAATTATCTGACTTTTAGCTTCTTCTTCCTGTTCACCTGTCCAATCAAGGACAACCTGCATGAATGAACTTCAGCACACAGCAAATACTTTATGTGTGTATGTCACTAACCAGTTTGACTTCTTACAAATCTAGGACATTGGGATCAATAGACCCAACAATCTCCCCTTATTTGAAGAAGTCAAAACTTAGCTTGATGCAGGTCATTGACATACACAATATATTTAAAAAAAACTAAAACTTCTGTAACATCATTAGAGTTTGAAAATGTTAAATGTTACAACATAACTTCATCCTGTGGAGAATTTTACTTACTCCTCGCAAGCTGCTCTCCTAGGTGAGTCATCCTTACTATTCTAATACTTAAGCAACTTCAGCACCACCTGGCTTTAAGCCTCCTGCATCTTGTCTTGGTCAGGTCATGATCAAGTATATTCTTTCTTCCCCTTAACTCCTCTCCTCCTTTTTGACTTCTGTAATAGGGAGATTATTGTGGAGTTTTTCTCCCCCTATCTGTCTGGGGTTGATCCCCCTTCTTTGACTTAATTCCATTTCAGCTGTTAGGCTTGCTCCCCCTCAACAGTTGCACACTAGCTTCATTATCTTGGGGATGGACTTGTGCTACCTACAAAATAGACAGTACAACATATGGTAGAGGAGAGAATTGAAGCTACACAAGATTCAACATACTCAATTCAAATTTGAAGGTGTTGAACTTGGCTTCATCTAGTAGCTTAGTGAAGATATCAGCCACTTGCTTGTCTGTGGAGACAAACTCAAGGCTGATGTCTTCCCTTTTCACTTGTTCTCTAATGATATGATACCAAATTTCTAAATGCTTAGTCCTACTATAGGTGTAAGACCCCTCTCCCCTTACCAAGGAGGTAACCTGGTCTTATGCCCAGAACTGTCATCTTACGGTGAAACTAATTCACAGGTTAGTCAACACCGCAAGACGTCGATCTTGCCGGCGAGTACGATCATTCAACCAATTTCGCCCAATCGAGAATAGAAGTAATATAAGTAGTAACAACTAACAAGTTAGTCCACAAGTCACAGTACATCTCATATATATAATAGAATGACATAGTCCATAATGAGTACAATAGAAAGAGACAAGGGATTTTGCCCTGTATATGGATGTCAAATCTCTCTCTCTCTCACAAAATACAAACAAGCGGAAGCTAATCTATCAACGATACATGCATCATCACCTGACGCCGGGCTGTAGTAGTAGTAGTATGTGGTATAAGCTCCTCAAGTCCTGCCACCTCGTCTTGATGGTCATCCTGGTGCTCCATCTCCTCGAGTTCGTAAAATGATACGGTCATAACTGACCATTAGATAAAAATACTAAGCCATTTTGTCCTCGTCTCACCCCCATGACTCCTAGGAACCGAGCGGGAGGACGAAAGCATAGGACAACAAGGGGTAGAAAAAGTATAGCAGGTGACAGTGGATCTAATCTATCATGGTTATATAATAACAAGTATATCTATACTTTAGCAGTTCTATATAGTACAAGTAAAGTAAGTAAGAGTAGTACTGAAAAGAAGTGCGGTAAGTAAAGTAAAGAATAGAGCAGAAAGTAAACTATCTACTGCTAAACTACTATCACAGAAGTACCTTAACTTATATGAATGCCCATACAAACTTATAAGTTAAGATTTCATAAATGTAACTTATCATATAAAAGAGCCCATACTAATTTATATGATAAGGATCTATGGTGCGTATGACCTAAATATGTATTTATGTTATGTATGCAGGTTATGATTCATGCAAGTGCAACTCACATACACGACTTTATGATCACGGACCTTTAGTTCCCGATTTTTGGAGCTAGCATCACTCTCTAGTACCACCATTGTGGCTACGGCATCAGCGGAATGGGCGCTTCTACTTTTAAGGCGGGTATACACACTACCAGTCCTAGACCCTTCGTACGCCTCTGTACACATCTTAGGTGCAATCTAGAGTCTCTGCGTACTAATGCTGGCCAACTGCCAGACTTTCTTGGTCGGGCGTGCATTTTTGGTGATTATCCTCCAAACCGTAGTATAAACAACCTACTGGCCCCTCAAACCCTCACAAATCACCAAAGTGACCGTACTGCCATCCTTGTGATGATTGGCCAAGTACCGTATGACCCTCCACTAGTTTGTTTCTATGCACGTGCAAGATATTCCCACTCGAGCCTCCAGCTCGCAGGACCAAACTTGTCCTAATATCAACTCCCGAGCCTCTAGCTCGCAGGAACAACCTTGTCCTGATATCATCTCCCGAGCGTCCAGCTCGCAGGACCAACTCGTCTTGAAGTAAAACCTCCCGAGCCTCTAGCTCGCAGAACCAAACCGCCCTAAAATAAACCTCCCGAGCCTCTAGCTCGCAGGACCAAACCATCATAAACCCTCTAACCCTTCACGGGTGAGATTTTCACATCATTCTCTTAACCTATTAGACTACTCTTGTCTAATGCTCATTATACCTAGCACTTAGGGTTAGTCCTTGGACTGCCCAGGGCATTCCCGGTGAAGGGCTCTCCGGGGAACTAGGAACTACGATTGGCTGAAGCCCAAAGCTCCCTTTCTCAAGGACACTTACTATTATTAGGGAATTATTGGGGAATTGACGGTCTTCCGCCGGTCTCCATTCTAGCTAATATCCTTGGGTTTTTGCACTCTATCACTCGATGCTATGAAGTGACCTACTATACACTAATCAGGGTTTATCTTCCCAATATAGTTATCAACTTATCCTTCTGTTGTATCCCCTGTAGGTCCCAGTAATACCTGCTACTTTTGCTAAGCGCAACCCATGACCTAATATAAACCCGTATAATAGGATTTCCAATTCCTTGGGCCAAATGCCCCTAATTAATTATCATGGGTGGGTATGGTGTATGATGTTGACCATTTAAGACTCTACCATTTTTCTAAGTAATTAAGGGTCTAAATTAATTCCTTGAATTATGTGACCTAGATCACTTTGCACATGATATACTACATGTAAAGGTTCAACCTACCTAAGGAATTTACTAAGTGTTCCATGAGGTGAAATTTGACTTCCTACCTGGTTTCATAATTTTCCCATGTGAAATTCCATTTAATATCCATTTAATATTAAAATTACAAATTGACTACTTTCCAAATGAAGTACAGTATTTATACAATCAAAAATTCTAGAAATATTACTGGAGTTCCATAATGATATAATGGAACTAAATACACAATTTCAGGCTCTTAAACAGTGATTTGAACTAACATATGTCCATATGATCAATATACCCAAAATGTCATTATTAGGATTTTCAGCCTATATATACATCCAAAAATTCTCAAATAATTTAACAGGGATTTGATCACATAAATAAACTATTGTAAATTTTTTCATAATATTTAAACAGTTATTTCCCTTATTTTTTTATTAATTTGCATAATGGGCAAAATGATAAATTCTACTTAAAATCCAGGTTAACACTATCTAACAATCCCATAAATTTTCCCGGAGGTGAGCTATGTCCTACTAAAGATTGAGACAAAATTTCAGAATTTAATAAATTCATTTGCCATAGTTTCAAATTTATTTCCTAACTAGGCATATTTTCCAATAATTCCAAATAATGGGATTCTTGATCCCAAAAATACCAACCTTAATATGGGAGGTGTATTTAATCTCTATAAGCCTCTGACAAGAATTTTATTGACATGCATTGGGTCAAAAGGACTAATTCCCCATCTTTGCATTTGGCACAATTATTTACAAATCTACCCTCAACATACATATTGGTTTTCCTAAACATGCAAATGTCCAAATGATTTTAAATTTCTACCATGGCCTTATAGTAACCCTAAGATCATGCCACCAAAGTTTTGGGGCATTTGGAGTTGTAGATCTCCAAAAATTAAATTTAATGTATAAATGATATTTCTCCAAAAACTATGGAAAAACACATCCCAAAAATTCCCATTTTTGGTCAATACCTAAGTATGACTTAGTCACATGCATGACCAAAATCTCAGGTCATGAGGACTTATAGTTTGGCTTGGGCACTTATTTTAAGATTAGCCCTAGCCTATGACCAGTCTTGGTAGAATGGCCCTACATGGAGTTATACTGTTATAAATCATGATTTTAGGGTGTCATTTTAAAGGTACGACATAGAGTACAATTTTCATGTTGGTGACCAGTTCTGTATTTGCTTCTAAGAGGCCTAAATTTAACCCGCAAGGTACAGAAATTAATGTGATAGAAATGAAATAAAATTAAATAAGCTATAGTTTAATACACATGAAATGGACGACATCCATTCATCTTCTCCGTCAAGCCGATGGCTCAGATTGATCCCGCCTGTAGCACCTTGAACTGATGTTTCCGGGCCATCCAGCCTCCTCCCTGGCCGGCCACCACCACCACCTTCGTTGAGGTGAGGGCAAGCGTTTGGCGGAGACTTGGCCGCCGGAGGCGGCGATTTGCGGCGAACCCGAGCTCCATTAAAAACCTTGGATTTTCTCCCACCACTCACATGGATCCAAGCTTAATTGAGCTCGAAATCTCTCCTAAATGATCTAGGAAGCTAGCACAAAGGGAGATGAGGAGTAATGACCTTATCGGGGCCCGAAGTCGGCGGTGGAGGTGGTTGACCATGGAATTTCTCCTCTCCGACGAGCTTGCTCCAAGATCCGATTCTCCATGATTTGCCTCGATCTAGGACTTGGTTTCCACTCCTCACGACCTTCTGAAGATGATGGTAAGGTCAAATTGAGCTTATATTGGATGTATAGTGAGTTTCCATTAAGGGGATTTCGGCCTCTATGTTGGATGCTCCTCCTAGATGCCATGTGGCATGGAGCTTATCGGAAATGGATGGTAAATGCTTCTGGAGCTAAAAAATAAGCTTGGGAAGGGAGGAGGGCCACATGGCTTCCATCCCGTCATTTCCTCCTTTCTCTCTCTTCCTTTACACCAAAATTCCAAAACTACCCACATCCATGTAATCTCTCTCCAAATTCAGGGGGGTAGGGGCTATCAATGGTCATGTGGGCTATTCATGGGGCTTGGCTCATGGGCTTTGCCCATTAGGAATGGGCTTGGCCTTCATTTTTCTTCCTTTAGGCCATTTGTTGACTTGTTGACTTTTTAGGTTGACTTATTCAACTTGATGAGTGGTTGGCCCCACCTGATGGTAATAGACCCTATGGCACCACCCAACATGGGTTAGGCCATGGTGGTGCCCCACTTGGGCTAATTTTGCCTTTAGGTATGGGTTTGACCAATTTAGGCTTTACGGTTGACTTGGGTTAACTTGGGTCAATTGGTGACCTAATGATGTGTCTTTGGTTCATTTAGATTGCTTTTAGGGTTAGGAGCATAGTGGTGGGGCCAATGTGTAGCTAAGATTCTAATTTGGGCTAGTTTTACTTGGGTTGACTTGAGCCCTATAGTGGGCCCTATATGAATGCACCCTTACTCCTTGGGTCAAACCTAGCTTAAACCCATTCACCACCACATGTACTAACCTAATCTAAGTTAATGGGTCTAGTAAGAAATGAGATGTTACAAATCCCAATAAATAAAAAAATTAATTTTGTCCCCGAAATTCAGGTTCGGGTCTACGGGGTTTCTATGCATAAGAATTTAAGAAACTTCTCAAAAAATACTTAAGATATACCTGAGGTGAAGAGTCTCGGGTATTGTTCACGCAACAGATCAATCCGCTCCAGGTGTGCTCCTCCCGTCCGTGGTTGGTCCACAACACCTTTACTAAGGGAACCTTCTTCTTTCGCAACACTCGAATTGTGGTGTCATCGATCCGGACCAGCTCTAAACGGATTGATCTATCAGGCGCCACCGAGCCTGTTGTAGTGGTAGTATGCTACTCTGGCTGAAGGAGAGCTCTCCGAAGCGAGGAGACGTGAAAAACATTGTGTAGAGTCCCTAACTCTGGTGGCAGCTCCAGCCTATAAGCCAAAGGACCGATCCGCTCCAGGATCAAGTATGGTCCCATATATCGAGGGCTGAGCTTCTTGTGCCTCCACACCTACGAGACATCATACACCTAACGTATCTTCAGGAATACCCTATCTCACACCTATAACTTTACCTTTTGATGCCTCGCATCGTAATACTTGACCTATAGACTTTGAGCCCCTAGCATCCGATCCTTGATCAATCGCATCTGAGCATTCGTATCCTCAATATATTCCGATACAAGTAACCTATGGTCCTCATCCTGAACCTAATACAGTGGTGTCTGATACTTCCTACTATATATACCTTGTGGTTGTTGTTATAAGAAACTCTATCAGAGGTAATAATCCCCTTCCAAATGTACTTCCATTATATTTTGGAATACTAATAATCCAAATAATATGGACATATTTCCAAGTCCTCCGACATATTACCATCAAAAGAAACCTTAATCACGCATTGGATTATAGTCCCTTACGACCAATGATCACCAAAACACATGAAAATCAACAATCTCATAAGTAGAAATCTTTTCTATTTCGGTCCACCTAGGTTATTACTTATCAACTAACGTGAAATTACAATCACCCCAAAAATATCATGCACATTAGACCAACACTATTATGTATAGCAGTTAACCAACTTCCGAGATCATGATGTGATAAAAAGATCATCATTTTTCTTCTCCCAAATTCAAGACTTATCACATCTCTACCTGAACAGTAATATATAATTCATAGTGTGTTCACCTTTCGAGCATACATCAAGCGATCATTATTGATATTGATGGTCAAACAAATGACTCCCAATCACTTTTAACATATAGTCTAATTCATAAATTTATAAGCGTATCTTTTCAGAAATGGTGAGGTCTGACACAAATCGATTTTAGCATAAAAAGAATCTTATTAAGCACTAATTACTTCTCGTGTGAATTCATAGTATACGCCTTTGATAGTCAAGATCTATATATCATTGTCATGAATCCTCATAACGGTGATTGTAATGTTATCAATGTATGTATCCCAGTTTTTGACGCTATTATAATCAAGGTGTCATATATATGTGTACAACTTTAACTCATCATCCACCCCTTTTCAATTTGCTGAGTTATTACATTTCTAATGTCATGTCATAGGAAATTAATATTATTTATCATAATGTTACCTTATTTCAATTCTTAAGTTCCAATATAATGACTTTTGCTTAATTGAGTCATTCAGGGTTATAGTTCACCATTATGATCAAGTGACTGGCTATATCAAGTAAGCGTGGATAGTAATGATATTTCATCATTGTGTTTAATTCCCCAAATCACAACCCCTTTTAGGATCAAACAAGGTAGTACTAAATCATACCTAACCATAGTAAACTTAATCATTATATTCTAAATGCAAGACGTTATCTTATCAAGATTTCTAATTATAACTTAAATTATCTCCCAAAGTATAAGGGTAAGTAAACCATTCAAATTTGAAAAGGATTGATTCTTTGATAGAACACACCATCTATAAATCATCATCGAACACTTTCATTTTGATTCCTGTGATCATCAGAGTCGCATCCAAAGGATCATACCTATAATATATATCTTCCAATTTAGTATGATTTTTCAGTTGATCTTAATTATTTTGGGGTTGCTATACTCCCAATGTCATAAACAAAATTATTCAAAACTTTGAATTCTCACTTATAGGTTCTAATCATATAACACTTAAGACCCTTGATCACTCCTTAATGTTACCATGATGTTACCCTATCCTAATATGTATGTTTCAAACCTAATGACCTGGTTATGTTAGGTAGCGCTGGTTATAGTGATCAATCATCATGTTTACTTTTCCCAATCATACCCATTAAATATGAGATAATCATGAGCCTTAGTTATGCAAAAATTTCAATTATCCTTCTGACTTGTACTGAATTCTCAATTCACCTTGGCTATCTTTTGCAATATATCAAATCCTTAACCGACGATATAATCATTAATCGTGTGTCATGTAAATTGGGTTAAGGTGTTAGGGCATCTAGGAACGTGCTTTGTTGAGGTAATACGCTCCTTTAGTAATACATAGAGTCTTTGTGTCATCGAAGCTGCTTTGATTTTATTTTTTCGAAAAGCTCGATGTTCGAATTCTTGTGGATTGTACACAACTTGTTTTGTTTCTTGGGATATAGCATGTCATTATGCATTGATGGAATTACGATCTCTCTTTAAGTTATGCCAAGTAATCATCTGATTCACAAGCCCGTGAAAGTTTTTAACCTCTCATGGCGAATTTCCTTGTTCTAGGGTTGTAATATATCCAAGCGGGCAACCCTCTATGTATATCCCAAACATCTAGGGAGGGTTGATCATCCTATCAATTATGCATATATAGAACCTTATCAAGCCTTCGAGATTATTATGTTTGCGACACACGTTTATAAAAAGGGTCTAGAGAAATCAAATCATTATCAATTTAGCCCAATAAACAAAAGGACAAGCCCCCATACCTTTTTGGGCTAAATTCCCTTAATATCTATAGTGCATTCCTCTTATATGTGCACTCAATCCTTAGGTCTAACAATCTTAGACCTAGAGTTCCACCTCGAGACTAATTGATATGTTATATACCTTAGGTCATTAAGATTACTATACGAGAATCGTCTCAAGGTCAATATGTGACCCAACCAAAATGGGTCTTTTCTGAGACTTGAATTCTTATTCGATCTTTGGTATTTGCCACTGTGGTTGTCTCAACGTAATCAAGTCATCGATATGAGGGTTAAGTTTACGAGTACCATACTATTCCACTAATATACTATATGCACCAATTCTCCTTGAGGCGGTTCTATCAGCTTGGGTAAGAATCACACGATAGGTCATGTAGGGACATCGAAATTAAGCCTTAAGTAGTGTCTCTTACGTTAAATTCTTTCCTTAGTCAATTTGTGTATCATAATACCTTACCCAATCTATCTCTGAGGTCAATTTTAGACTCGGATACACTACGAAATCCTCTTGGTAAGTCAAACTAAGTTGGTGTCCTAATTGGATTGGCCTAACTCATTGTCTAAATGGACTATTTTCTGTGACTTTTTTACACATAGGCACACTATTGCTTCCGCTGCATAGTTTGTCCGCAAACTTTTGCTCGAGTGGGGTGACCCAATGTTGTGGACTTCTTTATCATATTATCATTCATTCAAGTGATACAAATTTTTAAGACCCCTCTCCCCCTACAAGGGAGGTAACCCGGTCTTATGCCCAGAACCGCCGCCTTACGGTGACACTAACTCACGGTTTAGTCGACACCGCAAGACGCCGATCCTGCCGGGGAGTGCGATCATTCAACCAATTTTGGCCAATCGAGAATAGAAGTAAAACAAGTACTAACAATTAACAAGTTAGTCCACAAGTCATAGTACATCTCATATATATAATAGAATTACATAGTCCACAATGAGTACAACAGAAAGAGAAAAGGCTAATGACCTGTACATGGATGTAAAATCTCTCTATCAAAGATAAAATACAAGCAAGCGGAAATTAATCTATGAACGGTATATGCATCATCACCTGACGCCGGGTTGCAGTAGTAGTAGTAGTAGTAAGTGGTATCAGCTCCTCAAGTCCTGCCACCTCATCTTGTTGGTCGTCCTGGTGCTCAATCTCCTCGAGTTCCTAAAATGATACGGTCACAATCTACCGTTAGTCATAAAGACTAAGCAATTTTGTCCTCGCCTCACCTCCCACGACTCTTAGGAATAGAGTGGGAGGACGAAAGTGGAGGACAATAAGGGGTAGAAAAAGTATAGTATGTGACAGTGGATCTAATCTATCATGGTTATATAATAACAAGTATATCTCTACTTTAGCAGTTCTATATAGTATAAGTAAAGTAAGTAAGAATAGTACTGAAAAGAAGTACGGTAAGTAAAATAAAGAATGGAGTAGAAAGTAAACTATCTACTGCTAAACTACCATCACAGAAGTACCTTAACTTATATGAATGCCCATACAAACTTATAAGTTAAGGTTTCATAAATGAAACTTAACATATAAAAGAGCCCGTACTAATTTATATGATAAGGATCTATGGTGCGTATGACCTAAATATGTATGTATATTATGTATGCAGGTTATGATTCATGCAAGTACAACTCACACATATGACTCTGTGATCACAGACCTTTAGTTCCTGATTTTTGGAGCTACCATCACTCTCTAGTACCACCGTTGTGGCTACGGTAGCAGCGGAATGGGCGCTTCCGCTTCCTAGGAAGGTATACATAATATCAGGCCTAGACCCTTCGTACGCCTCTGTACACATCCTAGGTGCGCTCTAGAGTCTCTGCGTACTAATGCTGGCCAACTGCCAGACTTTCTTAGTTGGGCATGATTTTTCCGGGATTGTCCTCCAAACCACAGTATAAACAACTTACTAGACCCTCAAACCCTCACACCTCACCAGAGTCACCATACTACCATCGGTGTGATGATTGGCCTAGTACCGCATGACCCGCCACTAGTTTGTTTCTATGCACATGCAAGATATTCCAACCCGAGCCTCCAGCTTGTAGGACAAAACTTGTCTTGATATCAACTCCTGAGCCTCCAACTTGCAGGAGTAACCTTATCCTGATATCAACTCCCGAGCCTCCAGCTCGCAGTACCAACCTGTCCTAAAGTAAAACTTCCCGAGCCTCCAGCTCATAGGACTAAACCGTCCTTAAATAAATCTCCCGATCCTCCAGCTCGCAGGACCAAACCGTCCTAAACCCTCCAACCCTTCACGGGTGAGATTGTCACATCATTCTCTTAACCTATTAGACTACTCTTGTCTAATGCTTATTATTCCTAGCAGCTTAGGGTTACTCCTTGGACTGCCCAGGGCATTCCCGGTGAAGGGCTCTCTTGGGCACTAGGAACTATGATGGGCTGAAGCCTAAAGCTCCCTTTCTCAAGGACACTTACTCTTATTAGTGTTTACCCATTATTCATACCCAGCTCTCATTGTTACTCTGGAACTAACCTAATGACTTAGGAAATTATTGGGGAATCAGCGGTCTTCCGCTGGTCTCCGTTCTAGCTAATGTCCTTGGGGTTTTCCACTCTATCACTCGATGCTATGAAGTAAACTACTAGACACCAATCAGGTTTATCTTCCCAATATAGTTATCAATTCAACCTCCTATCGTATCCCCTGTGGGTCCTAGTAATACCTGCTACTTTTGCTAAGCGTAACCCATGACCTAATACTAAACCGTATAATAGTACTTCCAATTCCTTAGGCCAAATGCCCCTAATTAATTATCATGGGTGGGTATGGTGTATGATGTTGACCATTTAAGACTTTACCATTTTTCTAAGTAATTAATGGTCTAAATTAATTCCTTGAATTGTGTGACCTAGGTCACATTACACATGTACTACATGTAATGGTTCAACCTACCTAAGGAATTTACTAGGTGTTCCATTAGGTGAAATTTGACTTCCTATAAGGTTTCATAATTTTCCCATGTGAAATTACATTTAATATCCATTTAATATTAAAATCATAAATTGACTACTTCCCAAATGAAGTACAATATTTATACAATCATAAATTCTAGAAATATTACTGGAGTTCCATAATAATATAATGAAACTAAACATAGAATTTCAAGCTCTTAAACAGTGATTTGAACTAACATATGTCCATATCATCAATATCACAAAAATACCATTATTATGATTTTCAGCCTATATATAAATCCAAAAATTCTAAAATAATTTAACAGGGATTTGATCACATAAACAAACTACTGTAAATTTTTCCATAATATTTAAACAGTAATTTCCCTTATTTTTTATTAATTTCCATAATGGGCAAAATGGTAAATTCTACTTAAAATCAGAGTTAACATTATCTAACAGTCCCATAAATTTTCCCAAAGGTGAGCTATGTCCTACTAAAGCTTGTGACAAAATTTCAGAATTTAATAAATTTATTTGCCCTAGTTTCAAATTTATTTTCTAACTAGGCATATTTTCTAATAATTCCAAATAATGGGATTCTTGATCCCAAAAATCCCAACCTTACTATAGGAGGTGTATTTCATCTCTATAAGCATCTGACAAGAATTTTATGGACATGCATTGGGTCAAAAGGACTAATTCCCCATCTTTGCATTTGGCACAATTATTTACAAATCTACCCTCAACATGCATATTGGTTTTCTCAAACATGCAAAGGTCCAAATGATTTGAAATTTCTACCATGGCCCTATAGTGACCCTAAGATCATGCAACCAAAATTTGGGGACATTTGGAGTTGTAGATCTCCAAAAATTCAATTTAATGTATAAATGATATTTCTCAAAAAATATGGAAAAACTCATCCCAAAAATTCTAATTTTTGGCCAGTACCTAAGTATGACCTAGTCACATGCATGACCAAAATCTCAATTCATGAGAATTTATGGTTTGGCTTGGGCACTTATTTTAATATTTTCCCTAGCCTAGGACCAGTCTTGGTAGAATGACCCTACAGGGAGTTATACTATTCCAAATCATGACTTTAGGGTGTATTTTAAAGGTAAGACATAGAGCTATAATTTTTATGTTGGTGACCAGTTCTTGATTTGCCTCTAAAAGGCCTAAATTTAGCCCGCAACAAACATAAATTAATGTGACAAATGAAATAAAATTAAATGAGCTATAGTTTAATACACATGAAATGGATGACATCCATTCATCTTCTCATCAAGTCGATGGCTCAGATTGATCCCGCATGTAGCACCTTGATCTGATGTTTCTCAGCCATCCAGCCACCTCCCTAACCTGCCACCACAACCACCTACGTTGAGGTGAGGGCAAGCATTTGGTAGTGACTTGGCCGCCGAAGGCGGCAGTTTCCGGCGAACCCGAGCTCCATTAAAAACCATGGATTTTCTTCCACACCTCACATGGATGCAAGCTCAATTGAGCTTGATATCTCTCCTAAATGATCTAGGAAGCGAGCATAGAGGGAGATGAGGACAAATGGACCTTAATCGGGGCCCGAAGGCATCGGTGGAGGTGGTTGGCCAAGGAATTTCTCCTCTCTAGCGAGCTTGCTCCAAGCACCGATTCTCAACGGTTTCCATCGATCTAGGACTCAATTTTCACTCCTCTCGACCTTCTGAAGCTGATGGTGAGGTCAAACTGAGCTGATATTGGTTGTATAGTGAGTTGTCATTAAGGGGATTTCAGCCTCTACATTTTATGCTCCTCCTAGATGCCATGTGGCATAGAGCTTGCTGGAAATGGATGGTAAATGTTACTGAAGATCAGAAATAAGCTGGGGAAGGGAGGAGGAGGGTCACATGGTCTTCATCCCCTCATTTCCTCCTTTCTCTCTCTTCCTTTTCATAAAAATTCCAAAACTACCCACATGCTTGTAATCTCTCTCCAAATTCTGGGGGGTAGGGGCTGAAGGATGGTATGAAAGATACCACCTGAGGGGTTAGATCTATTTAACTGTAGAGGGGTGGTGAATAGAGTATTTTAAAATCTTATTAGATTTTTATAACGAAATTAAAATAGTAATACTTACATGTGTAATCAGATAGTGCAGAAATAAAACTAAACTACTCAGCAAGAAGCACATAATAAAAAGGAGAGCATCACAGACGACACAAGAATTTTATAGTGATTACCCTAAACTTGGGTACATCCACTCTTCTGCTACCCTGGTAGGAATCCACTCAGGTTTTTGATTAAGTGCCCTATCACCAATCAGGTTTTTGCTCAGGTAACCTGTCACCACAATATCTATTTGTAGGGAGATATTGCAACCCTTCAGGCTTTTGATCATGAAAGTGAGTTAAAGATCTACCTTAACTCTAGAGAGGGGGTGAATAGAGTATTTTAAAATAATTTACAATCAGAAACTGTAAAGCAGTGGAAGACTTAATTTATGTATATGTGTAAGGTGATTGCAGTGAAATAAAAACTAAAGCAAGAAATAAGAAATCACTCAGCACACAGCAAAGTCAAATATACAGCAACCAGATGACACAAGGATCTATAGTGGTTCCCCAACAACCTAGGTACATCCACTCTTCTACCACCCTAGGTAGGAATCCACTGCAGGAATAGTTTATCAGGTGTCCTGGGCACCAATGAGCTTTCGATAAGGTGCTCAAAACCCAGATCTAGATTTTTTGGTAAGGTGTCTTGCCACCACTGAGTTTTGACAAGGTCTTAGAAACAAGTTTCAGAACTTTTGAAGGGAGTTTTGATAAACCATTTTACAGGAGGGAAAGGAAAAAGAAAGAGAGTTGAGTTGTTCTTCTCTGTCAACAGTCTGAGAGAAGACAAGTTGAAGATGTTGTCAAAGCTCCCCCTGAGATCTGTAAGGGTTCAGGAAGGAGAGCTTTGCTAGGGTGATAGGTCTTCAGTTGCTTCAGATCTCCAGCAAAAGATGATTTCAGCAGATGCTGAAATGTGTGATGTCTAGAGTTCTTGATGTTGAAGCTTTTGAACACTTGAGGATTTGGAGGAGTAGAATAGCAGATGATCTCCTCTATAGAAAAGTTCCTTGTGTTCTTGAAGATTTTGACTCAGTGAATCTGTATATTCCAGAAGATGAGTTCTTGATCAGAGTATATTTTGATCTCTCTTTTGTAACTCTTTTTCTCAATCTGATAATCCTATATATCTTTTTTTTCTATCTTATTGTATTGATCTGTTATCTCTTATTCAAAAACATATTTTGTAGGAGTATATCAGATTTTGACTTAGATGGTCGTTACTCAGTCATAAATGACTTCCATAATTGACAACTGTCTCTAGGGAAAGTCCTAAGTAACATTCCTTTTAGCCTTTCTTGAAACTTGCTCCAGATTTCTTGAAACGGCTACAAAATCCTTTGCAATAAATGCAGGAAATAAATCTGAATGAATTCCATAACTGTTCTTGAATTTGAATTCTGAAAGCGTCGATCTCTCACAGAAATCGTCGATCTGAGCTCTACGATCGTTGAACTGAGCTCAGAGATTGGCTTTAAATAGCAGACAGAAATCGTCGAACTGAGCTCTACGATCGTCGAACTGAGCTCAGCGACTTGGAAAATAGCTGAAGACAGAACGTCGATCTGAGCTCGAAGATCGTCGACCGGAGTTTGACGACTTGCAGAATTGAGCTCAGAGAACGTCGAACTGAGTTCGACGTTTTGTCGACCTGAGCTCGACGAAAATTATCTTTGTCTCAGCACTGAATCCTGATCTTTAAATGGTCTTGGGGGCAGCTTCAAACCTAAGTTCTAACCCTTAGACTCATTATAATTTGACCTTTTCAACTATATAACTAGGTCAAACCAATTTCCTAAAAACATAGTGATCCTTGCCCAAATTAGTAATAGGGTGTTCCAACAATCTCCCCCTATTTGGGTTAGGATTACTATTTACAAGACAAAATAGGAAATAAATAAGCATACAGACAAAGCAAAATCTAAACCAATAATGACATAGCAGCATTGCAGATCACAGATAAAATATCAGCATATATTCAGAGATAGATGTTTGTTCAGCATACAGAAATCACTTCTTCTCATTTCCCTTTTTAAACAGAATTTCCCTGTTAGGATTGAGGGCTTCTCTCTTTGATCTTCTGTCATCATCTGCACCTAAGGAGGTTTGGGATCTAGGCCTTGGAACTACAGCCTCAGGATGCAGCTTCATATAATCTTCTGGATCAAAGAATTTTCTTGAAGAATATCTCTCTAATTCTATCTTTCTTTGATCTGATAGGGTTGTAATGTTGGAAATGTCTTTACCTTGCTCTTTGGCCTTTTTCATTCTATCTAGTGCAGCAAGCTCTTCAATTCTTCATTTCCTGTGACCTTGTCTTCAGGCTTCTCTTATATGGCTTTAAAAGCTATGGTCTTCTCCTTTCTGATGACTACAGAAGCAGTCTTTTGCTCTTCTTCCCTATTCTTAATGAGCAGCTCATAAGATTTGAGCTTGCCCAAAAGAGCCTCTGTGGTTATTTCACTTAGACTTCTAGTATCTTTAATTGGCCAGATTCTTGAATCCCAAGTGCTGGGGAAGCACATTAGGATTTTGTCATTTAGTTCAGTGAGTGTGATCTCCTTATCCAATGTCTTCAACTCACTAACTATCAGACTGAGCCTGTTGTACGTATCTGCAACTGGCTCAGCTTCTCCTTTCTTGAAATTCTCATATTGGGATATGAGATGAGATCTCCTGTCCTTCCTTTCATAGGCAGATCCAGATACAATTTCAGAGAGCTTATCCCATATGTCTTTAGCAGAGCAGCATTCAGCTACCTTTTGGAATATCTCATCAGACATAGTCTGAGCAAGAATATTCATAGCCTTTGCATCTGCAACTTTCCACTTCTTTATTTCTGCATCTGTTCCTGAGGGAGGTGGAACAGCACTTGTGTTTGTGGTCTCTGGAGGTCTTGGACAAACTGTCAAAACAGAATTAAAAATGTCCTCATCAATAGAATTCGTGTACAGTCTAATCCTTGCCTTCCAAAGTGCAAACTTGGAAAGGTTGCACACTGGAGGTCTGGTGCTAGCATAGTCTTTGTTTTGTGCCATGGTTTTTGAAAGGAATAAATATAATACAGAAAGTAATACCCCTCTATATAAGATTGATCTTTTCAGAGATCTTTTGGTTCAGGTGTTAGCCTGTAAGAACCAACCTCCCTCTGATACCAATTGAAAGTGAGTGAAAGATCTACCTTAACTCTAGAGGGGGGTGAATAGAGTATTTTTAAATAATTTACAATCAGAAATTGTAAAGCAGTGGAAGACTTAATTTATGTATATGTGTAAGGTGCTTGTAGTGAAATAAAAACTAAAGCAAGAAATAAGAAATAACACATCACACAGCAAAGTCAAACACACAACAACCAGATGACACAAGGATCTATAGTGGTTCCCCAACAACTTGGGTACATCCACTCTTCTACAACCCTAGGTAGGAATCCACTGAAGGAATAGTTGATCAGGTGTCCTGGGCACCAATGAGCTTTTGATAAGGTGCTCAAAAACCAAATCTAGATTTTTTGATAAGGTGTCTTGCCACCACTGAGTTTTGACAAGGTCTCAGAAACCAGTTTCATAACTTTTGAAGGGAGTTTTGATAAACCCTTTTATAGGAGGGAAAGGAAAAAGAAAGTAGTTTGAAGATGTTCTTCTCTGTCAATAATCTGAGAGAAGACAAGTGGAAGATGTTGCTAAAGCTCCCCCGGAGATCTGTAAGGGTTCAGAAAGGTGAACTTTGCTAGGGTGATAGGTCTTCAGTTGCTTCAGATCTCCAGCAAAAGATGATTTCGGCAGATGCTGAAATGTGTGATGTCTGGAGTCCTTGATGTTGAAGCTTTTGAACACTTGAGGATTTGGAGGAGTAGAATAGCAGATGATCTCCTCCACAGAAAAGTTCCTTGTGTTCTTGAAGATTTTGACTCAGTGAATCTGTATATTCCAGAAGATGAGTTCTTGATCAGAGTATATTTTGATCTCTCTTTTGTAACTCTATTTCTCAATCTGATAATCCTGTATATCTTTTTTTTTCTATCTTATTGTATTGATCTGTTATCTCTTATTCAAAAACATATTCTGTAGGAGTATATCAGATTCTGAATTAGATGGCCGTTACTCAGTCATAAATGACTTCCATAATTGACAATTGTCTCTAGGGAAAGTCCTAAGTAACATTCCTTTTAGCCTTCCTTGAAACTTGCTCCAGATTGCTTGAAACGGCTACAAAATCCTTTACAATAAATGCAGGAAATAAATCTGAATGAATTCCATAACTATTCTTGAATTTGAATTCTGAAAGCGTTGATCTCTCACAGAAATCATCGATCTGAGCTCTACGATCGTTGAACTGAGCTCAGAGATTGGATTTAAAGAGCAGACAGAAATCGTCGAACTGAGCTCTACGATCGTCGAACTGAGCTCAGCGACTTGGAAAATAGCTGAAGACAGAACGTCGATCTGAGCTCAAAGATCATCGACCGGAGTTTGATGACTTGCAGAATTGAGCTCAGAGAACGTCGAACTGAGTTTGACGTTTCGTCTGCCTGAGCTCGACAAAAATTGTCTTTGTCTCAGCACTGAATCCTGATCTTTGAATGGTCTTGGGGGCATCTTCAAACCTAAGTTCTAACCCTTAGACTCATTTTAATTTGACCTTTTCAACTATACAACTAGGTCAAACCAATTTCCTAAAAACATAGTGATCCTTGTCCAAATTAGTAATAGGGTGTTCCAACAGATCAGGTGCCCAAAAACCAAATCAAATCTTTTGATCAGGAGACTTGCAACCAAGTGTTTAACTTTTGAAGGGAGTTAGAACACTGTGTACAGTGGGGTAAAAGAAATAAAAGCTATATGTTGTCTTCTCTTTTCTCAAAACAACTTAGAAGACTTGTGGATCCTTGATGGTGCCAAAGCTCCCCCTGAGATAAAGTTTTATTCAGGAAGATTGAGAGCTTTGCAGGGTGAGTAGGTATTCTTGAAAAGGTTCTCCAGAAAGCTGTAGACAAATGAAGTTGATTGTCTCTGAAAGCTTGCTAGAAGAAGAACACTTGTTGAAGTCAGTGCAGAACTTTTTCCTCTTGAATAATTTCTTGTATCTTGTGTTTTCCATAAACTTGATTATATCATCTGTAGCCAATTGGTCTTTGAATTTGAATTCAATTCCCTTGATTGACTACTGAAATCTTTTAACTTGGACAACGGCTAGAAGAGCAATAAAAGAATTCCTTTACTATCCCAAGAATTAGCTTTATATTAACTCTGTGAAAACTAGTAATTAATGCTGCCAAATGAATGGTTATATTCTGAGAATCTAAGCATTAATCACTTAGAGCAATATAAATAATAAAATAAACATAATTAATTCTAAAAATAACTGCAGAGAAGGAAATGTTGAACTGACAATTTTCGTTGATCTGAAATCCTGGATCGTTGATCTCAACCTCTCTTTCATTGAGCTGGGCCATGAGAACTTTGAACTGAAATATAGCTTTCTATACTGGGCTCCAAGTTTGTCGAACAGAGATAGAAGATCATCGAACTCAAAGTCTGATAGAAGATCAGAGTTCGTCGAACTAAGTTTATCTTTTGTCGATCTCAATTCAAAGAAGTGACTCTGAGATCGTCGAACTGAGAACGAAGATCGTCGATCTCACTTCAGAGTTTGTCTAATGACTTCTTCAACATGAAATTTCTACCTTATTCTTGTTTCTGCAATCCTCTAAGTCTTCTGAGGGCTTAGCCTTGTCAAACTAAAGTGTTGACCTGCCCTAAGATCTAATGAAGACCTATGACCCTAGACTATACAAGGTGGGTCAATCAATGCAAATCCTAATAGTGAACCTTAGCCCAAATTCCAAACACAGGTGGGGTTCCAATAGGGGCTGTCAATTATCATTTGGGATGGTCATGAGCCTTGGCTCATTGGCTTTGCAAATTAGGAATGGGCTTGGCCTTCATTTTTCTTCCTTTAGGCCATTTATTGAGTTGTTGACTTTTTAGGTTGACTTTGTCAACTTGATGAGTGGGCTGGCCCCACTTGATGGTCAAGGACCCTATGACACCACCCAACTTGGTTTTGGCCATGGTGGTGCCCCACTTGGGCTAATTGGGCCTTTAGGTGTGGGTTTGACCAATTTAGGCTTTAGGGTTGACAAGGGTCAATAGGTGACCCAATGATGTGTCTTTGGTTCACTTAGATTACTTTTAGGGTTAGGAGCATAGTGGTGGGGCCAATGTGTAGCTAAGATTCCAATTTTGGCTAATTTGACTTGGGTTGACTTGCGCCCTATAGTGGGCCCAATGTGAATCCACCCTAACTCCATGGGTCAAACCTAGCCTAAACCCATTCACCACCACATGTACTAACCTAATCTAAGTTAAGGAGTCTAGTAGGAAATGAGATATTACAATAAGAGACAGGATTCCTAGCTATAGAAATTACACTATTAGAATCACAAAAGAGTGGAGTTATACTTATCTGAATATTGTAGTCCTGAAGTTGATGTTGGATTCACAGCAACTGAGCATAGTAGATCCCAGCTGAAATATACTCTAACTTAGTAGTGGAGATTGCAATACTTATTTGCTTCTTCCTGCTCCAAGAGACAAGCCTTTCACCTAGAAATTGACAGGAGCAATATGTGCTCTTTATGTCCTCCTTGCAGCCTGCAAACTCTGCATCTAAATTACCTGTTAGTTCAAAACCCCCATTCCTAGGGTACCATAGGCCAAGATTTGGGGTACCCTTAAGATATCTCAAGATTAATTTCACAGCAGTATAGTGAGACTCTTTAGGGCAAGCCTGATACCTAGTACAGACACATGTAGCATATATAATGTCAGGCCTACTTGTAGTGAGGTAGAGAAGGGAGCCAACTATACCTCTATACAAAGTTGGATCAATAGCTTTCCCTAGATCATCTTTGCCTACAGGCATACTTGAGCTTATGGGAGTTCTTATGGTGGAAGCATTCTCCATACCATACTTCTTCATTAGCTCCCTGGTGAACTTTGACTGAGATATGGATAGACCATCATCAGTATGTCTTACTTGGAGTCTCATGAAAAACTTTATTTCACCCATACTACTCATCTCAAATTTCCCCTATATATGTTTTGCAAACATCCTGCAGAGGTTGTCATCAGTAGAGCCAAATATTATGTCATCAATATAAATCTGGACTAGGATGTTCTTGCCCTTAGATTCTCTTAGGAATAGGGTCTTGTCTATCTTCCCCCTTGAGAATTGGTTCTCAATGAAGAAGGTAGGAAATGTCTCATACCGTGCTTTAGGGGCTTGCTTGAGCCCATATAGAGCTTTTTTATGTCTATACACAGCAGTAGGAGAGGTAGAATCTACAAAACCTGGAGGCTGCTCTACATAGACCTATTCTTTCAAGTCTTCATTCAGGAAGGATGACTTCACATCCATCTGGAAGACTTTGAATCCCTAGAAGACTGCAAATGCAAGGAAAAGTCTGATGGCTTCCAACCTTATAACTGGGGCAAAAGTCTGATCATAATCAATCCCCTCTTCTTGTATGTACCCCTTGGCCACAAGTCTAGCCTTATTCTTTATTATAATGCCATTTTCATCAAGTTTATTTCTGAAAATCCACTTGACTCCAATGACATTATGTCCATCTGGTCTGGGAACCAGCTTCACGTCCTTGCATCTTTTTAACTGGTTCAGTTCTTCTTTTCATTGCACCAATCAAGAATTGGTCTTGATTTGCCTCTTCAAATTTCTTGGGCTCTTCTAGTGACAGGAAGCTGGAGTAAAGAGCTATGCTTAAACTCCTACTTTTGTTCTGTATACCTTGGCTAGCCTCACCAATTATCTGATCTGGAGGATGATCTCTCAGATATCTGACTGCTGGGGGCAGCCTGACTGCTTCTTGCTGAGCACCATTTTCTTCAGCTGGTTGGTTTTCATCTCCAGCTAAACTATCCTATGCTTCCTCTGGACAGCATCCCTCTCCATATTCTTCTTGCACAGCAGGTTCTTTATTTTTGATGGAGAGATTTTCCATCATAATTTCTGTAAATGCAGAACTAGGCAAACATCTTGGCAGCTCACTGTCAATCATGTTTGACTCATCAAACACTACATGGACAGATTCTTCTACAACTTGATTAGTCAAGTTATAGACTCTATATGTTTTACTACTATTGTTGTTGTAATGGCCTCCCCAGCCCACGGCTCGAAAGGACAACCGTCGGTACCCCCAGCATCATGCTAGAAAGGTTTCAGCCTCAACCAATTTGCATACCATGCACCCCAAAGCTTCTCCGCGCCTATTTCTCGGTCGCAGCGCATTATTGAGGTCGGGTATCGATCCTGCAACCTCCTTGATAAAGAGTCTTCAAACCACTCCCTGGTGATGAGGAGTGGTTAGAAGACACTTTATCAAGTAGGTTGCGGGATCGAGACCCAGCCTCAATAATGCACCGCGATCGAGAAACAGGCACGGAGAGGCATTGGGGTGCATGGTATGTAGACCGGTTGAGGCTGAAACCTTTCGATCATGATGCTAGGGGTGCCGGCGGTCGTCCTTTTGAGCCGTGGGCTGGGGAGGCCATTACAAAAAATTGCACTTTTATTTATAACGACCCTTGCCGATACAACGTGACAACGTCATGACTCCGCTTTAGGCGATGCTACCAGGCTACAACCCAAGCACCCCAAGCCCCTCTCCAGCCTACCGACGGGTTGTTGGTGGCCACAACCTCCCTTTGATGAGTCAAAGTCGATAGTCAAGAGCGCATCACGGGGACTTCCTAGGAGGTCACCCATCCCAGTACTACTCCAGCCCGAGCACGCTTAACTATGGAGTTCTTTCAACTCTCATCACCAACTGAGTAAGTTTCACAATTTTCTAACAAGCCTTGAGCTCTAAATCTATTATCGAACATAAGTGCATAATTATAAGCTTGTGAAGTAAGCACTGAAAATATGCATCTTAAAATTATAATAAAAATCAGGTATGAGCATAATGACCTAAAACTTCCTCTGCCCAATTTTCTCAATTTCCAAATGAACAGTGAGACCATAATAAATGAAAGACTACCAAGGGCAATTCCATGTATTATAAAGGAACAAAATTTATTGTTCCAAAATTACCAATAAAATTACAAGAGACACTTATTAACCCTATGACCATACCACCAAAGTTTCACAACTTTTCATAAAGTTTTGATAGCCTATCATACCAATATAAAATTTGTGACCTAAACTAGGGTTAGGGTTTTCAGGGGTTTAACTATCTTTAAATCCACCAATATTTTCACCAGAGGACATTAGCTATCATAGGGTCCTCTCCACCAAATTTCAAGTCCATACAAGGGCATTTAACCCCATGCCCTTCTCAAACCCCCAAGGACCAAACTTAGGGTTTGAACTTGGGTCCTAGGGAAATTCTACCCCAAACCACCCCATAACCCATATGAGAGTGTTAAATGTCATGTCAAACCAGTGGCCCAAATCTCAACCTCTGTTGAGGTGGTTTGGCCACCCAAACCCACAAGGTGCACTTCTGACCTAAATACCCCTTTTAGGGCAAAATTAGGGTTTACTCATTTCCCAACTAAATAAACTCTAAATGAAGTAAAAAATTTATACAGAACCTCATGATGACCCTAAGGAGCACTCACCAAAATTTGGGACGGTTTGGAGGTCATTAGGTCTCCTAATTAATTTACCCTATGATTATTAAATAATTTCTAAAACTATAGAAAAATTATCTCCAAAAATTCCCATTTTTGGACAAGACTTAATTATAGGTTAGGGTGACTTCCTGTCAAAATTTCAGGTCATTTGGATAATGGATGAAGTGGGGGCATGCATTTTAGTTTCTGTCTTACCCTAGGTATAGACCCCACAAAAATGAGTGCCCTGGTCAAACCAGGCACCAAAATTTGCTCAAACTAATTTAAAAATAAATTAAACCCCTAGGGATACAACTTTTATATTTACCATTTTTTTTGTAGGTGACCCTAGGTATTTTTAATATTTAATTTAAAACAGACCAGTAAACAGGACATAAATTGAAATAATAGGATTTAATAAAATCAGAACCAACACGGATCTTAAAGCAAATCATGGGGCTCCTGGTCATCTTCTTCCTCCAGCCAAGGGCTAGGATTGGCCAAACCTAGAGCCTATTCCAAGCCCATTTCCCGGCCACCCGGCCACCTCTGTGGACGGCCACCACCGCCACCACCTTCGATGAGGTGGGGGCTATCGTCGGGCGGTGGCACGGTCGTCGGAGGGGTGGTTTCCGGCAAAGCCGAGCCATTTTTTTCATGGAAAACTAGGAAAAAAATTCACCCTATATGGCTAATTTGAGCCCGATTCTCATCCTAAAAGATTCCTAAGATCTATCCATAAAAGAAGGAGTAGAGGAGGACCTTCAACCATGCTTGCCAACGGGTTTGGTGGTGGTGCTCCATGGCCGAATTTTGGAGTTTCAGGTATGTTACAATCGTCCAGTGGGAGGGCTCGATTTCTTCAGGTGAGAAGTGGAAATCATTCCCCTGAGTCCAGGGATGCTTTTAAGAGAGTGGAATGGGGGAGGGGAAGGGTCTAGCTTGATGGTTTGGGTGCATTGTTCCGGCCATGAACAACCACCAAAATGGCCCCTAACCTTCCTCAAATTTAATGGGGAGTTGAATCAGCCCCCTTGGAGGTGGAGGGAGGGGCTCTTGGTCTCCCTTCACCACTTTCTCTCTCCTCCATTAAAGGGTAAAATTGAGTTTTCTCTCTCCTAGTCATCAAGGCCAAATTTGCTCATCTCCCTAGCCTATTGGCAGCCCATTAACTTACTAGATTGGATAATTAGGAGATATTTAACCAAAATGGAAAGGGCTTAAGCTTGGGTTAGCCCATTTAGGCAAGTTTAACCTAAACCTAGACTAGGGTTGACCTTAGTCAATTTGACCTTTTGAGTCACCATCAATATGTCCTTGGTGACCCATTGGCCTCCCCTAAGGTCTATGTAGGGTTTGTTAGGGTCGAATTGGCACCTTGGAGGTCACTCTACCCTTAGTAAGGGCACTTTGACCAAGTTAGGGCTAGAGTTGACTTTGGTCAACATGACCATTTGGATTGACCCCAAGGGGTCCTTGGTGACCCCTTGGCTTTCCCTATGGTCTAGGAAGGGTTGTGTAGGGTTAACTTTGCACCCTGAAGGTCACTTGCCCCTTAGTTAGGGCACTTTGACCACTTTAGGGCTAGGGTTGACTTGGCTCAACTCAGGCACTAGAGTTGACTTCAATGGATCTTTGGTGACCCATTCACCGCAATTTAGGTCTAGGAAGACCTTGGTAGGGTTGGTTGGGCTTATTAGGGGCACATTACCCTTAGTTAGGGCACCTTGCCCAATTTAGGCCTAGGATGGTCCTAGGTCAACTTGGCCACCCTGGGTTGACTCCAATGGAACCTTAGAGCCTTTCAATAGATTAGTGAGGTTATGGTGGGGTATTGGAGTAATGGTGAAGCCCCTTGCTCATCCCAACCTAGTATTTAGAAATCTACTATTTGCAGACCATAGTGATCCCACCTACATTCCAAGGTCCACTTGGTCTTCTTGGTCTTCCTAGGATTTTGTCATGACCTAGTCATGACAAAACCACTACTAGGGGGTCTAGTTGCCTGAGGGATGTTACAAATCCCAATACATAAACAAAAAATTTCGTCCTCGAAATTCTAGTTAGGCCTACGGGGTTTCATGTATGAAAAGAAAATTGGAACATCCCAAGAGGTTGTGAGGGATACCTGACTAAAAAGCTCTGAGTACTTTTGTTGCATCAGATCCTACAGCTCCCAGGTGTGCTCCTCCTGGCCGTGATTTCTCCACAGGACCTTGACCAACGGAACCTTCTTGCGGCGTAAGACTCGAATCCCCTTGTCATCAATCCGGACCGGCTCCAGGTGAACTGACCGATCAGATGCTACTGGCCCATCCGTGGTCATAATCTGCTGTTCTTGGCGTAGTAGAGCCCTCCTAAGAGAGGATATGTGTAACACATCGTGCAGACCCTCCAGCTCCGGTGGCAGCTCCAGCTTGTATGCTAAGGGACCGATCCGCTCCAGGATCCTGTAAGGCCCCATATATCTCGGGCTAAGCTTATTCATCCAACCCCTCACTCGTGAAACTCCATGCATCGGTCGAATCTTCAAGAATACCCGGTCTCCAACATAGAATTCCACCTAATGATGCCTCGCATCGTAATACTTGGCATGCACGCTCTGCGCCTCTAGCATCCGATCCCGTATTAGCCTCACTTGAGCCTCGGTGTCCTCAACAAAATCTGAGCCCAACACCTTCGAATCCTCATCCTGTATCCAAGATTGAGGAGCCCTACATACTCGCCCGTATAAAGCCTCATAAGGGTCCATGCCAATGTTGTACTGGTGGCTGTTGTTGTACGAGAACTCGACCAACGGTAGCTGCCTCTCCCACGGCTCTCCGCGATCCAATATGCAAAGACGCAGCAAATCCTACAGAGTCTGATTGGTGCGCTCCGTCTGTCCATCCGTCTGAGGGTGAAAAGCTGTATTGTATGTCAGTCGAGTGCCCAAGTAAGTCTGTACTGATCGCCACTCCCTAGATATAAATCGTCCATCCCGATCCGATACCATCGTCCTGGGTATGCCATGATAACGAATGAATTGCTCCACAAACTTCCGCACCAGCACACCAACCGGGTCATCCTTCCTGATCGGGATAAATCTGGCTACCTTCGTCAGTCGGTCAAGGATCACCCAGATCGAATGTTTCCCCGATCGCGATTGGGGAAGCCCATGTATGAAGTCCATCGCGATATCATCGAACTTCCACTCCGGCACTGAGAGTGGTTGCAGCAATCCTGCAGGGTTCTTGCACTCCGTCTTCACCAGCTGGCATGCCTCGCAGTGGATCACGAAGTAGGTGATATCCTTCTTCATGCCTGGCCAGTACATGGTCATCTTCAGAACGGCCATCATCTTGGTGATGCCTGGGTGCACTGAATACCGACTATAGTGAGCCTCCATCAAGATATCCTCCCGGACTTGTCCTCCCTCAGGTATATAAACCCGTCCTTTTTAGCACACCAGGTCATCCCTCATTGTGTAATCTCCAGCAGTGCCTGCCTCCAAGGCCCGGAATATCGACTCCAGCTGGGCATCCTGCCTCTGCCCATCTCTAACTCGGTCTTGAATGTCGTCTGTGGCGCTCATCAAGGCTAGATACTCCTCATAGATCTCGGGGTCATCAGATGACAGCAGTGTGAAGTGCATATATTATAGTCTATACACTAGCTCCAAGGACATAATCTGGGGCTCAGCTCTGGAGGTGGCAGCTTTCCGACTCAGCGCATCGGCTACCATATTCACCTTCCCTGGGTGGTAGTGCATCTCATACTGGTAATCTGCTAAAAACTCCACTCATCGTCTTTGCCTGATATTCAGCTCCTTCTACGTGTCCATGTACTTCAAATTTTTGTGATCAGAGTATATGTCACAGTGGACACCGTAGAGGTAGTGCCGCCAGACCTTCGGAGCAAACACGATAGCTCTCATCTCCAGGTCATGCACCGGGTAGTTCTGCTCGTGCTTCTTCAACTGGCGGGAAGCATAAGCAATCACATGGCCGTTCTGCATTAACACTGTACCCATGCCATGGTAAGAAGCGTCGATGTAGACCTGAAATCCGTCCTTCCCCGATGGAAGGGAAAGGATAGGAGCTGAGGTAAGTCGATCCTTCAGATCTTGGAAAGCCATCTCGCACTGCGGGGTACAAACAAAGGGCACGTCCTTCTTCGTCAAAGATGTGAGTGGGATGGCAATTCGAGAGAATCCCTCCATGAACTTCCGGTAATAACCGGCAAGTACTAGGAAACTCCGCACGTCTGTGGCCTTTTTTAGTGGCGGCCAATCCCGGACTGCCTGAATCTTAGCCGGGTCCACTGCCAATCTGGCTCCACTGATAATGTGGCCTAGAAAGGCCAGCTCCTTCAGCCAGAACTGGCACTTGCTGAACTTGGCATATAGCTGATGCTCCCTGAGCTTCCCCAGCATCAAAGCCAGATGATGTGTATGTTTCTCCTTTGTCCTTGAATAGATGAGGATATCATCTATAAATACTATGACAAACCGGTCGAGGTATAGCTCGAACACCCGGTTCATCAAACTCATGAAGGCTGAGGGCACATTCGTGAGCCCGAAGGGAATCACGGTAAACTCGAACAAACCATATCTGCTACTGAAGGCAGTCTTCAGAATGTCCTCCTCCTAGATCTGCAGTTGATAGTAGTCTTACCTCAAATCCAGTTTCAAAAAGAAATGCGCCCCCTCCAGCTAGTCAAATAGCTCATTTATCCTTGGTAGTGGATAAGTGTTCCGGACTGTCAGTCTGTTTAGTGCTCGGTAGTTAATGCAGAGTCTGAGTGTCCCGCCCTTCTTCTTGACGAACAGCACCGTGGCTCCCCATGATGAAGAGCTTGGCCGGAAAAATCCGGCTTCGACTAGCTCCTACAGCTGGCTTCGAAACTCTGCCAACTCCTTCGGGGCCATCCGGTAAGGATCTCTAGATGCCGGCTTAGCCCCCGGCACGAGCTGTATCTAGAATTCCTTCTCCCGATGCGGGGGTAGCCCTGACAGCTTTTCCGGGAATACATCAGCAAAATCCCGCACCACTGGAATACTAGAGATGGAATCCATGGCCTTGGCCATCTCAAACTTCACCTGGTATACCTCTTCTCCCTGCAGGTGGGCCTTGACGGCCTGCACGAATGACAATAAGAGAGGGGTGGTAAATGTAATACCTTCGATGACGACATAGGAATCCACATGCCTCAAGGTGACCTTCTTCGCCAGGATGTCAATCTGGGCATGGTTCTACTGCAACCACGTCATGCCCAGGATCAGATCGAAGACTGACATCCCTAGGATCATCGCTGGTGCTTCGAATACCTTTTCGCCGATCTCCACCTCCATATATTAGTGGGCAGATGTGAATAGCTCCTATCCGTCGGTAGACGCACCCTCCTCACCAAGCCAGTAAATCTCTCTATGCCTTCTAGTCCTTCCACAAAGGCCTCCGACACGAACAAGTGCGAAGCACCCGTATCGAACAACACATAAGCGGGTTTGCCGCTGATGAAGACTATGCATGGGGTAGTTAATTATCTTAGAAATCTAGTTATGGTTTTTCCTTCCTAGTCTATCAATTTTATAACATGAGTCTAGACTTTTAGGAAAGAAAGAACATAAAGTTTACTGGCATACCTGTGATCACTTTCCCTGGGTTCCGTGGTTAAGCCAGATCCAGTGCATACACTTGCTCCCTCTCCTGCCTGCGATCTCCACCCTAAAATCCACATCCTCGGCCACATCCTTGGCCTCCAAATTACTGAGCAGGCAGAGCAGCCGGTGGTTCTGGTAGTGGTGCCCCCTTCATGGGGCAGTTCCTCCGGATATGCCCCACCTAATGACAGTAGTAGCACTCAGGCGAGGGATATGTCATACCCCTGGGTCTCTATAGCTCCCGCATCTAGAGAGGCTGAGGAGCCATCACCACTGGTTCCCTCTGCTCCTGCCTCACCTCTCAACGACGTAGGTCTTCTTCCCTTCTACCATCCCTCCCATAAGCAATGCGGCCCCATCACTAATCATTTCCGGCTCCCCGGCCCTGATCCTCAGTTGGCCTCTTCCGGCCTCAAGTTGTATTCCAATCTGCCTCAATCCTCTTCGCCATCTCCAATATCCAAGGAATAGGCCCGTCGGATACGAACAGCAGAGCTTCCCTCAGATCCTCCCACAGACCCTTATAGAACCTCTTGGTGTATATTGCCTCATCCAGTTGATAAGAATCCGCAAACCGGGCTAAATGATTGAACTTCTTGTGGTACTCTACAACTGCCTTGCTGCCCTGCCTCAGCTGCAGTAACCGGTCCTCCAACTCATCTCTTACCGACTGTGGAACAAAGTGCTCCAACAGTGTGGCCCTGAACTCCTCCCAAGCAACATCTGTAACCTCTCTATCAGCAAATGTTGTGTGCAGCAATGTCTTCCACCATCTCTTGGCATAGGAATCCAAGCAAGAAACCACCAAAGGCGCCCTCTCCTGCCATGGGCACCGTATCCCGGTTAGCATCTCATACATGATTTCCAGCCACTCCTATGTCCGTACAACCGACTCTGTCCCAAAGTAAGATGGGGGAGAAAGTCCTCGGAAGATGCTCAACCAATTGTCCCCCAGGTTTGGCTGCGGAGCATGAACCTGCTGGGCCCTAAAAGCCTCCAGAATGGCTATTAGAGTCTGCCCCATCTCCGACTGTAGGAACAGAGTGGGGACTGGGGGAGGTGGTGCAACATTCAGAATTTTCTGAACTCCGCCCTGTGGAGTAGGCTGTACCGGAGGCTGCATAACAAGGACCATTTGTATGTAATCGACTCACACCCAGTTAAAAGTAGACAATTTACATGTGATCCCCCATATGGGCACACCACTGCTTATGCTGCTCAGTTTGTCCCCAAACTAAACTCGCGCAGTGGTGACCCAAGGTTTTTGGACTGCTACTTTTTTGATTGAGGTTCGCTATGATACCACTTGTAAGACCCCTTTTTTTTGTTTTTAGAGTCACGGGGTCTTAGGCCCAGAACCGCCACTTTGCGGTGACACCTTCACGCCCGGTAAGGCCGTCGCTACAAAACACCGATTCTGCCAACCAAATCGATCACAGAAAAAGTAGCAAGAAAGTAAATAAAATATGTCCACAGAGAGCACATATATAATAAATAATCTCCACGAATGGAGTGTCCATAGTAATAATAATAAAAGAAGTACTGAAAATGGGGCTTACGCCCGATACATCAATGTCCTCACTACATATCACTCATCGCGGAAGCTGAAACTAAACATCTACTAACGATCAGGACTCACAGTCCCAGATGTCTGAACTTCGGTGCTAGACTGTCCCATCTCCAAGCGTTCCGACCTCCGGGGCTGCTCCTCCTTGCTGGGCTCCACGGTCCCCTAAAATGATGTGGTTCAAATATCGTTAGACTAAAAGACTAAGTCCTATCATCCCCGACCCCTTCCCCCATGGCTCCTAGGCACCGAGGGGGAAGAAGGAAGGAGAGGTTGTGATGGTGGAGAATGAACAAGAAGCAGGTGATGGCGGAACTATTCTAGCAATTCTATAAGTATATGTGGCGTAATAAAGGTATGAAAACTGAACAAGAAATAAGTAACCTTAACTTATATGAAAACACATAAGCAAAGGGATATTTTGCAAGGATCCTATCGTATAAAGAGTCTCATACCAATTTATATAATAGGGTGTCGGTTTTCTAGCAAGCATGTATATATCTACAGAATAAAAGCCTTAACTTATAAGCACGCTCACGCGAGCTTATAAACCAAGGGGTCGTTTTGCAGGGCCTATTGTATAAAAAGTCTCATACCAATTTATACAATAAGTGTCAAGGGTTAAATGCAATGGTTATGCTATGACATGTAAGTATGCTATAATGTGAATCATGCAAGTGAAACACACCCACTCGACTCTGTGCACACAGGCCTTTAGTTCCCCCTTTCTGGAGCCTAACCTCCTAGGAAACCTCCGTAGTGGAAAACGGAAGCGGTGGGTTGGGCCTCACCCACCTCTAAACTGGTAATTGCACTACCAGTCAGACCTATCGTACGCCTCGACACTGGTGCACTAAGAGGAGCTCTTGCGTACTCTTTGCCGGCAAGTCCACTGGGCTTAACTTGGCGTGCAAAACCACACTTGCTGAGTCAACTTATTGGCGTCGGTGCATCGACCCTCCAATACCGAATACCCACCACCTTATACTTTATGCACATGCAACCCTATGTATTAGCTACCGAGCCAAAGCTCCCCGAACCATCCTGTCCGTCACAATCAACAACCGAGCCTAAGTTCCCTGGACCATCCCATCCATCACAAACAACAACCGAGCTAAAGCTCGCCGGGCCAACCTGCCCATCACCAAATCCACTGAGCCTACTGCCGAAGTGACCCAACCTATCATCCTGAGACATTGAGGTGCGTGAAAGTTAATCCCTAGTTATACTAGTTACTCTTGCAGTTTATTTTTCCTACAGTTTAGGTTAGCCCAGGACTGCCCAAGGCATACCCCGTGAAGGGTTCTCAAGGGCACTAGAAACTATGATGGGCTGAAGCCCAAAGCTCCCTTTCGCAAGGCACTTATTATTATTGGTTAATACTCGATTCCCGATCCGATAGTATTACTCTGGATCTAACCCTGACGTGTTTTGACCATCTCACTCCCTCCACAGGAAAGACGATCTTTCGTCGATCCTGAGCACCACCTAATCTTAAACAACCCTACAACCTACTCATCCCAACTTCCAATGATATACTCCAATCCACTTCACTAAAATTAGTAAACTATAATCCCATCTCCCTACGACCATTCCACATGTTATCACAATTTCTGCAGTTTTACTAAATACAGACCACCTTATGTTATATGATGTGAATGATAGGAGGTTCTCTAAATCCTCATCCAAACACCCTAATATAATTAATGGATTCCTATCATGACATATATAGCCTAAATCCAGAAACTTGGAATTTTCCTAATTTATCTGACATTTTATTTATTTTCCCTAGAAATCCAAATGCCCCAATTTGAATATGAAGTGGCCTTTACAGTCATGCAAAATGCTCCACAAAATTATGATAAATACTAGACAGCTAATTAACAGTAATTCAAGTCCCCCGTTTTTTTTCGCAAGGTTTATGCCTCTGATCCAAAATTTAAAATATAAACGCATAGCTAACAATTAAAGAAACAAGTGCTACAATTAAACTTCCAAAAATTATAAGAAAATTCAAGCATGACCAAAATGCCCTAAAAACACTCCCGACCAAGTTTACAAATTTTCTAGTGTATAATGAACTCTAATTTTTAATTTAGAATGATAATCCTCTTTCATAAATTAATGAACCAACTACTGAAAAATATTCATCTAAAAATTATGATAAAATTTCCTCATGAGCATACTACCCTAACATCACCACTAAATAAGCTCAATTGGTGATGAGGAGTGGTTTGAAAACTCCTTATCAAGTGGGTTGCGGGTTTGAGACCCGGCCTCAACAATGCGCGCGGCTGAGAAATAGGCTCGAAAGGCTTTTGGGTGTACGGGCTGCAGCCCATTAACGGTGCAGGTGTGTCCCGCTGGATCTCCCTTGGTGGAGCCGGTCCTGGGCCGTTATAAAAAAAGTGCACTTTTATGTAACATCCCAGGCCCGGCTCCACCAAGGGAGACCCAGCGGGACACAACTGACACCGTTAAAGGGCTGCAGCCCATACACCCTAAAGCCTCTCTTGCCTGTTTATCGGTCGTGTGTATTGTTGGTGATGAGGAGTGGTGTTAAGTCTCCTTATCAAGGGTTGCGGGTTTGAGACCCAATACCAACAATGTGCGCGGCCGATAAACAGGCGCGAGAGGCTTTGGGGTGTACGGGTTGCATCCCTTTAATAGTGTCAGTTGTATCCTGCTGGGTCTCCCTTGGTGGATTCGGGCCTAGGCCATTACAGTTATACCCAACAAAGATCCCCTCATGGGATTTGGCAACAAACTTAGTCACTTTTGACTTGCCATTGTTCAAGATAAAACACTTGCAACCAAAGATCCTGAAATAGGATATGTTTGCTTTTCTGTACTTCAAGATCTCATAGGGAGTCTTCTTGTGGCCTTTGGTGATAAAAGACCTATTAAGAACATGATATGTAGTGTTAACTGCCTCAGCCCAGAAATATTCAGGGAGAGAAGTATTACTCAATAATGTTCTCCCAGCTTCTATAAGAGTCCGGTTTTTCCTCTCAGCTAACCCATTTTATTTGGGAGTTCTTGGAGAGGAGAATTCTTGATGAATCCCTTACTCTTCACAGAAAGTATTCATGGCTGCAGACTGAAATTCAGTTCCATGGCCACTTCTTATTTTAACCACATAGCTTGCAAGTTTATTCTGAATCTGCCTGACAAAATTCATGAAGAATTCAAGGGTTTCATCCATTCTTCTAAGGAATAACACCCAAACAAACCTGGAATAGTCATCAACCACCACAAGGGTGTAGACCTTCCTACCTAGACTCTGAATGGGAATAGGACCAAATAAGTCCATATGTAGGAGATATAAGCATCTCACTGAGTAATTGGTCCTAATATTCTTGAAGGAGGTCTTAGTCTGCTTACCCTTTTGGCAAGCAGCACAGATACCCTAGGAGAATTTTATTTTGGGACCATTCCTAACTATCTCATCACTAAAGAGCTGACCAATGTTCTTATAATTCAAATGAACTAGTCTCTTGTGCCATTAGAAACAGCCATTGGAAATAGTACGAGACTTTGTCATATGCAATTATGCAATTGGGGAATTACTATCTAAGCAAGAAAAGTTTAAGCAATAAACATTCCCACTCCTAGTGCCTGTTAAGATGACACTTTGGTCACTTAACCTCTTGATGTGGCACTTATTATTATGGAAGGAAATGTAATAACCAAGGTCACATAGTTTGCTTATGCTTATGAGGTTATATTGCAACCCCTCTACATAAGCTACCTTTGTGATGGTGATTATGCCATTTGAGATCTTACCATAACCTCTGGTTATTCCCTTGTCAGAGCCTCCAAAGATGACCTTAGGTCCATTCTTTACTGGAGTGAACTCTTTCAACAGTTCCTTTTTTAGTCATGTGCCTGGAATATCCACTATCCAAGTACCATTTAGGGGAATTGGTACTTGAACTCACCTGAAAAGCACAATTTATCTCACCTTAGGACCCACATTTCTATTGGGTCCTAGGTTCACATTAGTCTAAAAATAAGCTTGTCTTCCTGTAGTATTCCTGACAGGTTGGCTACCCCTAGACACTGAAGGATTGTGCTAGCAATCTACATCATAGTGGCCCACATTGCCACTGCACCAGCACTCATGGATATTATATCTATATTTCTGTTTAGGGCCAGCATTTGCCTGGACTACTCCTTAAGCAGTGGGAAGATGTGTTATTGTATGTCTCTGATTTCTTCCAGCAGCCATTTGACTGAAGGTAAGTCCTTCAGCTGACTGTTTTGGTCTTTTCTGAGAGCCACCAGCTGCATATCTATTTTCAGCTAACATGCATCTGATTGCATCAGAAACTGCCATTTTAGTCTTGACAAAAGACTCACCTTGAGTCATTCCTTTTGCTGGATGACTCAGATTTCCTACAGCAGTAATATCCTTGAGTTTTGGGGCTGGGGCACCAAAAATAAATGGTCCAGGATGGGTAATTTTAATTTCCTCATTGGCATCCTTAAGGGCCTTCACCTGGCTATATCTTCCACCTTGGCTATGGGCATATTTGTCCACACTAGTGGATCTGCCATTCTCCCAGTGACCATAATAGCTTTCATGGTCATACTTGTTAGAAGGCAACAGGACTTTCTGAAAGGAGATTGGAGGCAATGAGGCTAGAGGCATAACTGGTTTCTTCTCCTTTCCTTTTGGATTAGGAGGTCTAGCAGGTCCCTTAAATCCTAACCCTTTCTTACCCTTTTGGGTAAAGAGGGTGTCAATTAAGGGTAGCACAGTGAATGGCTTAGAAAACTTGGCCACCAGTAATTTCTCATTTAGGAGATCATCTTTAAGTTTTCAAATGAGTTTCTTATTTGAGACTCTTACCACATACTCCATATCAATGATCCCCTTGAGCTTGGCTGATTATGTAGCCATATCATTGAGATCCTTTTCTTGGCCCTCACACTTGCTCCTAAGATTGAGAAGCTCTTTTGTCTATCTCTAGGCAAGGAGGTTGCACTTCTTGAATGCTTCAAGAAGTTCTCCATACTTGTCAATTATAGAATTGACGTCATCCTCAGACTCTGAATCCCCTTCATCTCTTGATTACTGAGCTTCAGAATCTGAGCTAGCCTCATGACCTGAAATAAAAGGTAGAGATTTAGAATTTACTTAAGCCTGTCCAGGATGATCCCGACTGCTCTCCTCATCTGTCATTTTCATTAATCCATGGCATTGAACATCTTGTTCACCTCTAAGTAACTTTCTGAATGTGACAGAGAGGCCCTGATTCCTATCCTAGCAGCAAGATATTCTTCAGGTTCTTCTTTGGCAACAGCCATTAGCCTAATGTAGGATTCTTCTTCTTCACTATTTGATCCAGAGGAGGAGTCAGACAAGGGACTTTTCCTTCTTGGCCACAAGGGACTTCTCTTTCTTCCTCCCTTTGAGGTGCTTCTTCTCTCCTTCCTATTTCCTCTTAAATGGGTACACAACAACTATGTGCCCAGGTTTGCTGCAGTATAAACAAATGACTTTAGAAAAATTTTGTTTGCTAGGGTTAGGAGCATACTTGTCCTCCTTAGAGGATCTCCTTCTGTGTTGTGAGGAAGAGGAAGTCCTGTTGTTCCTCCTATGCTCCTTCTTCATGAATTTCTGAAACTGCTTGGAGAAGGCAGCAAAGTTCTCATCAAACATATTGCTATCTGAGGTGTTGATCTTTGAGCTCTCAGAATCTGACTCAGTAATTCTCCTAAGTGGAGAGTTATTCCTTCTGCTCCTGGTTGGGGCATCAGCTTTGAAGGCCACATACTTCTCCTTGTCCTGTGACTTACTGCTCTTCTCTTCTTCCTTTCTTGCAGCAAGCTGCATCTCATATGATAGTAGCTTTCCAAAGAGGGTTGGAGGAGAAGTTTCAGCTAACTTGGCCCTTTCCCTAATGGTATAAATCTGTGTCCTAATCCTTTGTGAGGGTCCTGAGAAATTTTTCATTCATCTCATAGGTGTTGAAGACCCTTCTATATGTTCTGAATTCATTCACTATTCTGAAGAATCTCTCAAAGCACTCAACAATGCCATCAGACTTTCCTTGTCTGAAGGTCTCATACTCCTGGTTAAGCATGGATTTTCTATCATCCCTCACCTCCTCTGAACCCTCCATGAACATAACTAGGGTGTCCCGCATCTCCTTGGAGGTCTTGAAGTGCACCAGGTTTTGGAAGGTAGAATCATCAATTGCACTGGCAATAATGTTTTGAGCTCTCTTGTCCATGAAGGCAAGTAGGAGCTCATCTTTGTTCATTTCATCATAAGATTTAGGTGTCTTGATGTTGGTATCCAGAACTGAGGTCTTCATAGGGATAAAGGGTCCTTCTTTGACTGTGATGTATATCCTAGGGTCAGCAGCTTCGATGAATAACCTACCCCTTTCCTTTTAAAGGCCAAACCCTTTCTTTCTACAGATGGGAAGCTTCATGGCCCCTAGCTCCTTATCGTTTACACCAGACCCCATAAATATATCCTATAGCTAACCTTGGAGGTATACTCAGATTATTAGATCCTTTTTGAGTAACCTCCCTCTAATACCACTTAAAAGTTATTACTTCAAGGTTAGCTAGTCACCTAGAGGGGGGAGGTTAATAGGTCTTTGAGATAACTTCAGTCTTATGCTATTTATAAATTTAGTGATCTAGAGCTTGTTCTAATTACCTGCAATATAAAAATAAGAGCAAGCAACACAATACAACACACAAGTATTTATAGTGGTTCCCCAATTGGCTACATCCACTTTCCCTCCCACCTTTCTAACTTATGTTAGACAAGGCACAAACTCCTCCAAAATGCTCCTCAGAGCTTACACCTCAGGCCCTCAGCCTTACACTCAGGTTCTCTTCAGAACCCTACCTCAGAACCACAAAGGTTCCTTCCTCAGAGCCCTGTAATGCTCCTACAACTCAGTGGTCCTCAAACCACCTACCTCAACCTTATCTCTAATACCTACTGCTCAGGCACAAAGTGACCTACAACTTCAAGCACATGGCCCTACTCTCAGAGTATTGTAGCACTCTTATAGCTTAGTACCATTCCTGGTACCTACCTCAATACCCTTCCAAGCACCTATTACTACGTGACAAAGTTGTCACCTACCTTAGGTAAAAGGCCCTACACTTTGTCTCCTCCAAGACCTACACTCAGTGACACACTTGTCACCTACAGCTCAGTGACTCAACAGTCACCTACCTCAGCCTTATCATTAAGGCCTACTACTCAGGCTAGAAGGACAGCCCTACTCTCAGATCCATACTTGGATCCTACCTCAGTACCCCAGCAGGGAACCTACCTCAGTGACTAATAAGTCACCTACAGCTCAAGCACAATGTGCCCTATAACTCAGAATCAGGCAACCTAAATCCTAGAGAAATTTAATCAAGAAACTTGAAATACTGACTCAGAGAAAAATCTCTGACTCTAACATGCTAGACTGAGCAGATATCAGTCCAACCCACTTATTGTAGAAGGAATTAGTCTTCTTTTACAACTACCTCCTCTTGCTAAAAGAATGAATCAGCCAACTTGTTCTTCAATGAATAATCTTGTTGAACTGGAAGAAGCTTCAGCTATCTTTACCTTCTGGCTTTCACTGCTACACTTTGCTTTTAAGCTTGTTGGAGAAGATGAAGTCCAACCGCTGTTGGAACCCTAGTTCATATTTGGGCAAGGATCATTATTAGGATGTTTAGATTGACCCCAAATGTATATTCATGGGTCATTGGATTATTTCTAGGTTTGCTTCTTCAGAAAAATTCCAGAGAAATTCAAATTTGAAGTTCATAAAACCAGCTAAAAGAAATTCTCTGAGCTCAGTTCAATGAACTCTGATCTCAGTTCAACGATCTCTGAGCTCAGCTCAAAGAAAGCTGTGAAACTCAATTCAACGATTTTGTTGTTCACATTCTCTGAGCTCAGCTCGACGAACTCCAAGCTGAGCTCAACGAACTCTGAGGTGAGATCAACAAATTCCGAGCCAAGTTTGAAGAAAGCCTTAAAAATGAGATCAACAATTTCAATGCAGTATGCATACAAAATTATTTACAGCTGGCAGAATTAATTAATGCTTAATTAAAGGCGATTATATCTATCATATTTAATGCTATATATTCTTATGAATATAGCCGTTTGGAGGCTGCATTAATTATGGATTAAATCAGGATTTAATGCTAATTGATTCCCAAAGCAATTACCATTCTCGGGAATATTCAGCCATTGCAGTAAAAGGAAATTGAAATGCTTTTGAATTAAGATCAGTCAATATATATAGATTCTCTCTTACAGAAGAGAAGTTACATGAGAATTCTCAGACAAGAGGAGATACAATAATAGACAAGAAAAGAACTCTGTCTTCTTCCAAAAATATAAGTATCAGAGTTCTTCATCTGCTCCAAGCTTTCAAGAAACAAAAATACAAAATCAGTCTAAAAGGCTTGCTGGAGATCAACATCAATCTGAAGGCCTACACCCTGAAGAAAAGCTTCCACTTCCTTATCATCTACAAAAACTCAAGGGGAGCTTTGACATCATCAACATCCACTAGTCTTCTCTCAGATCATTGACAGAGAAGACAACATCATTTTTTTCCCTTTCCTGTGTACAGGGTTATTACACCCTTCAAAAGTAAAACCTCTTGTAGGCAGGGCACCTGATCAAAAACCTGTGTGTTGGTTTTTGGGCACCTGATCAAAAGCTTAAAGGGTTGCGAGATCTCCCTGGAAATAGATCTTATGGTGGATGGGCACCTGATCAAAAACCTATAGTGGATTCCTACCAGGGTGGTAGAAGAGTTGATGTACCCAGTTTTGGGGAACCACTATAATCCTTATGTCATCTAGATTGCTTGCTTTCTTTATTTATTTTTGTGATGTGCTTACTCTTTTATATAACATATATATTTAACTTGAGTAAGTCAGATCTATCCCTATCTTTCAGCCATCTCTATTTTGTTTTCTGCTTTTGTTCTCGTTTTCGTTGTTCACTTTTTAACCCTAATCTCCTTTTCTTCTCTTCCTTTTATATCTATTGATTTGAATCAAAGACACAATATGAATGTGTGCCTAGTCACGTATGGTAAGCGCCACCTCCCTCAAAAGAAGACAAACAGTACTTTCTGGCGCTATTGCAGCTTTCCCGCAATGACATTAAGTACCCTGACTATGCTCGACAAATAGTGATCTGGGTTCGACGAATTTTGAAATCAGTTCGACGAATTCTAAACTTGGCTCGATGAACTCATAATCTTTAATCTTTAACTTGAGCTCGACGAAAGGTGAGCTGGGTTCTATGAATTCTGGAATCAGTTCGACGAATCCTGAACTAGACTTGACAAACTCAGAATCTTCAACCTTTATCTTGAGCTCGATAAAATCTGGGCTCAGCTCGACGAACACAGAATTTAGTTCGACGAATGCTGAATTGAACATCTTCTTTAGAAGCGTTGAGTGAGTCTGCCTCACTCAATGCTTCTGGACATAGATAAATTATACTGGCTTAGTCTCAATGGTTTATTCTCAACTATCTCAGCGGTTACTTTTTCTCAGTCGAGACTGTCTTCTGTCTAGCGGTTAAGCTGAGACCAACACTTCTCTCAATGATTTGTGTTGAGCTTCTCAGCTATCTCAGTGGTTCTGCTGAGACATTCTTCTTAGCTGTCTCAGCAGTTATGCCTTAGTCAAATTATCTAACTTCCAGCTTCCTCTTTCTGTTCACCTGTCCAATCAAGGACAACCTGTATGCATGAACTTGAGCACACATCAAATACATTATGTGTGTATGTCATTGACCAATTTGACTTCTTACAAATCTGGGATATTGGGATCAATAGACCCAACACACTTTAATTTATATGCAAAACCTCAACAAATTAATTTTGGCCCAAATTTCTAAGTCCTATGAAAAAAATGAACTTTGTGATATTGATTTATCATGTCATGCCTAACGTGTTAGTCACAATATCATAACGTATAACATGTAAACTTTGAAATTTCTACTTGAGTGCACTCTCTAAGGATGTGTGAGTAAAGTGACATATTAAATATATACTGTCATATCTAGTAGCACTCAGTAGCTAATACTAATAGATTTAAACACATCATGACAAATTCAAACAATGTAAATAGAGATTATCATACTTAAATCAAACATTGTGTGTAATCTTTATGCTTTAAGTTGTGTAAAGCATGTCTCAATATTAATGATTATAGGAGTTATTTGTCAATTTTTTATAATTTTATAAAAAAATTTACAATAAGACAAATATTAACAAATAGAATAAAAATGATTCAAAAACATGTTTTTGTGATTTTAGGATTTTGTAATATTTTATAGGTTTTTTTCAATTTTATAGACACAAAAAATAGGAACTAGAACGTAAATAAAACACACATAAAGAAAATAGAATAAGCAAAATAAGATTAGGAAAAAAATTTAAGGGTTATCATGAAAAATAACTAACACCGATGGGATTTCTAACGTCAGGCTTTAGTAACAGAGAGTAAATTTTGCACGCAAAAAGCATGTTTTCGCTAATTTTTGTTTTGATTTTTATGGATTCATGTTTTCAAATATAAGAGTCACCTGTTACGAGAATGAGTTTTGAAATATTTTTTTAATGCGGATTTTGCATTTTAGACATTGAGTGTCACATATTTAATTTTTTTCAAAAAATACTTATGTTCTTCAACATAATTAAAGCTCAAGAAAGATAAACTATTGAACACACAAGATTCACATCTTTTCATAAGCCAAATATGCATGAACAAAATAATCATAATATAGAGTGAAATGATAGCCATGCATTAGATAAGATATAAGCATGTTCAAGATTAGAACTACCCAAGCTATGTGCCTACAACCTAACATTATACTAACTGACGATGGTGCATGAGTATCGGAACTTACGAATCATTAAAGGGGATGTGAATAAGGACTTTATGGAGTTTAATACTTTTAAAAAATATATCAGAGTTCATTAATGAAATTTCGGAATATTTTATAAAAAAACTATATTTAAATATCTTAGAAAATATTATATTGAAGATTAATTTTAGAAAATGGTAGAATTAAATATTTCTTCACTACCGTCGATGTTAAGTGTTACTGTGGTCGCTAGTTCACCGATACTGAATTCAAGCATTTATATCTTACAAAAACAACCTTGCAATACTTTTTGCATTAAAGCTTTTAGAGAATATATATTTCAAAATATTTTATAACATGAAAATAAAATCAAGATAATGAGACAAAGAGAAACATGAATTTATTTTATAAGAAATTGAATACCAAAATATTTGATTTCAATACGCTTGAAATCAGAGGGAATATTAAAATCCTTTTTTATGTTTCACCGATCCTTCCCCCAAGGTTCGTATGGTTATAACCTATCTTACCCCAGTACGGCTGCTAGTCTCCCCCTAGATCTAACCACAACCAATTCCCTGCACACAAGGTGATGAATTTCCCCCTTAGCCGCATAAGGACCTAATCGCCACAAACAAGACGAATTTCATACGGAATCCTTCCTCGGACCTAGTCGCTGTAAACAAGGTGAATTTCAACCTCACAATGCTCATTAAGATTTATCAAGAGGGAGAGTAGTGTTTGGTGGAGTTTTCCTTGTCATTTATTATTTGCTTCTTAGGCTTGTGACCAAGGACTCTGAATTCAACTGTCTTCAAAGAATAGTATTTTTAAACCACATTTTCTAATGAATAAGTGCATGAAAAAAAAAGAATTGAAATAATAAATTCAATGTGGTGAAGGTAGTCTGTTTATGTATTTTAATTAGGTGATTATTATGGGCAAACCGTTTTTGGATATGGGCAAACCAATTTTATGGGCAAACCAAAAAATTATATGGGCAAACCAAATTGTTATGGGCAAACCAAAATAAAAACTTCCTTAATTAGTTTAGCAAAATAGAAAATAACAGATTAACATCAACGCTAAACTTTAACATATTACAAAAATTTCTAATTCATTTTAGAAATCTTCTTTTAGTGATTGAACTTCCTTAATTGTTTGCTCCAACTATTGCACCTGTCAAAATAATAATAATCAATGATTGAACAAATGTATGTATACAAAAGAATAATATCAATATGTATGTTATATAACACCTTTAAGTTTATCACATTGTTTGAAAAATGACGTACATCAACTATTTTGGCACCTGCAGTAGTACAAATTAATTAGGATTCACATAACATATGAATTAATTAAAAAATACATATGTAGTATGTAATTAAATTTGTACCATTTTTCAGCAAGTTCTTCATGATACCTTCCCCAAATCGAGATAGTTGGTGGTAGTGGGCAGTCATCCCGCATACACAGTCGTACAAAATGATTTCCTTGTATAAATCCCATGAATATTGTTCTTTGAAGTACAGGTGGTGGTGAATGCAATGGCAAGAAAGTGAAAGACTGAAACATGCTGAAATGTACTAATTTGATATTGTAGCAAGAAGCAATTATTAGTCCCATATCAGGCATTGTCATCCACTTATCCAAAGGAGCGGGAACAACCACACAATCTAGTGAGTCCAACAACTCTAATCTTCTTACTTTTCCAAAAATTTGCTCATATAACTCCTCTTTTTTTTGTAGCTCTTGTGATAGTTCTTTACGTACCTGTAACCAATTATCCCCCATTTCTAGTCCATTGCTTATTACTCGGTATCCACAATGCCCATCTCCCAATACATCCACAACATCGATAATATAGTTTGATATGTGTGGCGGCATTTCTTTACGAACGACTCTAAGTAGTCTTTTTTCAGTTTGTACTTTCTTTTTTGTAACATGTTTTGAAGGATTTGTCATGGATAATTGTTCACTCATCAAAACATGTTCAAATAGGGAGAGATCTCATTTCGTTGATGAATCTTTACTTGCAAAGTTCTTGTAGCTTCCTCGCGGCCTACCCTTTAATCTAGTAGGTACAGATGGCTCCACTGTTTGACTTAAAGTAGGATCCATAAGTTCACGTAGCTTTCTTTTGATCTCTTGCTTTTGTAGTTCAGACGTATTATTATATCTTCTAAGGATGGCTTCAAACTCCACATCAATATCATTAGGCTCCCTGGCCTCTACTTTAATGTCCGGATCCACGTTGTCTTCATGCATAGAAAGTTTTTTCCAATGATCATGTACCATCCATAATGGAAACGAATTATTTTATTTAATATACGGTAATAATTCGTGCGCACAAGGTAACCCCAACGTATATTTTATTTTATGTGTGCATTCTCCAGCTAATGATTTTCCAGACCTTGCTACAAATTCTTCCTTTTTAATGCAATCCAAAGCTGCAAATGATATACGTCCCATTAACTCTGAATATAAAGGAGTGCTGAATACCTGACTCATTTGAATGGTGCTTTGTCCAAAAGCCCTCTTAATCTCTGTATGCTGTAAAGTAATCATCTGATCAAAAGTTTTCCAAACAGTGCTTAGGTTGCCAATTGAAACTTCCAAAAACCTCTTCAGTTGACTATGACTGCCCTCAACACGATTCGTAGTACAGTTACCTAAGTGCAAATGCATGTCCACCCATGCGGAAACAAAATATTCTTTGTATGGTGTTATCCAAGTAGAGACCACATAAGAGTACACTTCCGGGTTAGTACACTCATACTTGTTTTTAAGATCAAGAAAAAGACTATAAAAATCAGATTCTCTTTCAGAGTTCACTAATTGATGCCATGTTGCTATGAACTCCTCCCATTCTTCTCCCTTTTTAAACAATCTCTTACAATGTGCTAATATATTCCGGCTTATGTGAAACCTACACAAAATATTTTTTGCTTGCGGAAAGATTACTGCAATTGCATTCATTAATGCAACTTCCCTGTCCGTTACCAATACGGTTGGCAAATTTTGTTGATCCAAAACAGATCTGAAGCAATCAAGAGCCCATATATAACTTCCTTGTACTTCATTAGACATGAACACAAAAGCAGCATAGAAGGAATTGTTGGTTGAAGTAACACCAATAATGCATAGTAGTGGTAATCTGTACCTGTTTGTCTTGTACGTACAATCTAACAAGAACACACTTGGAAACATTTTACATAATTTAACCGCATCAGGATGAGCAAAGAAAAGGCTTTCCAACTGATTAGTAACAACATTAACTTTATTAAAGCTAATGTATCCACAATTACTAATAAATTTGTATAGATATTGAATTTATGTGCCCCATCCAATTCATCTTTCTGCATCTTTGCCCTTTTATTATAAATTGTTCGCATTGTTGTGGTGTTGGAAGGATCTCTTTTTTTCAAAGCCGATAGTATTTTCCTTGGTTTTACTCCGGCCGAATACATGTTCTCCACAATCTTTTCCTCGGCTTCATCTAATTTACATGCATGTGCATGTGCTTCAAGATGAACCATTTCATGGTTGTGTGATCCGCACATAACTTCAAGTGTCCACTCATTTACATGTGCATTTTTTTGACCTTTAAGTGAAAACAAACATCCACACCTTTTTGTGGTAGTTCTTCGCAAATTTTTTTTGACCCATCCAAGACCTCGTTGTTTCTCACGATAATAACCAGCTCTGTCACATCCCAAAAAAACTCGAGGCTTAAGTCTGCTAGTAAGCTTGTCAGAACCTTGAATTGTCGCAGCAAATCCTAATTCCCTCGCCTTTTGTTGAACCCAAGCTACTAACTCCTCCTTACATTCAAAACATTGTGATGTGACAAAATGAATTCCAACGTCAGTCTCTACTTGTTGAGATGATTCTCCACAAGTCAACAATTTTATATTTTCCATACTCAAACAACGAACAAGATCTGAAAATGAGCAAAGAAAAAAGACACTTGTTTTCAAGTAATTCCTATCTATGTTAAACAAAACACTTGTTCAAGTAGATTAACTTAAATAGTTTTATAACTACATTGGAACTAGTGGTGTGTGCGTGCATGCATTACCCAGTTTATTCATCCCCTGTTTGGCTGTTGGGGGGAAAATGGAATGTGACCTAGCACACCACAGAGAAGAAGAAATAAGATGCAACTTGACACCTTAATAATCGTTCTTGAATCATTTCAAAAACATTTTAGGAAACCAGAAAATATTGACTTATTAAAAGAAATCCCTAACATACCTATTTTTAATTGATCGGAGATTTAGGATCAGTTAGATTGACTAATTTTTATCCAAGTTGATGAAGGTCTCAATACCACCAATTCTAATAAAATTTTTTCATTCTATCCATATGAGCATTGCACTGTAAGAGGGAGAAAGCGTCTAGAAGATACCTGAATAGCGGGAGAAAGCGGGAGAAAGGGCTTCGTTGGCGTTTGCTGGAGGTGAAGAAAGCCGGAGAAAGGGCTTCACCGGCGTTTGCTGGAGGTGAAGAAAGCGGGAGCTTTACGCTGGCGTGTGTTGGAGAAGCCCGACCTTAGGGTTTCCGGAGGAGTCGTCTCGCCGTCGTGTGCGGGGAGAAAGGGGGTCGTCGGACGCCGTCGTGTGCGGGGAGAAAGGGCTTCGTCGGGCGACGCGAGGAGAGCAGCGGCCGTCGGGCGAGGCGGGGAGAGAAGCGGTCGGGTGGGGAGCGACGGAATCGGGATTTTTTTGGGAGTGGTTTGCCCGGATCCAAACAAACCCTAATAATAAAAAGCTTATTTAATGTAGGTGATTTTAAATTTTGGTTTGCCCCTAGCCAAAAACAGTTTGCCCATAACAATCACCTTTAATTAGTATATTATTACACTGCACAATCATACAAGTATAAGATTAAAAATACATGTATATTATCAAAATAAGTGAGTAAATGAATCTTTACCAAACATAAAATATCACTCATACTTAGATGTTTGCTAAACAATTCTACACATGTTTTCTACATATAATTTCATTGCGCATAACAAGATAATGTTCACGGCATGACAAGAGAATAAAACAATGTTTTATGAATTTTGAAAAGTAAATTAAACATTGTATTTATTCTTTAATTGATATAACAAATCATCCTTGAATTTGACAATGCACCGCTAGTAGTTTTTATCATTTTTTATTTTTATTAAAATACAAAACAATAAACACACAAAAATAAATAATCGGAAAAGCATATTTTTTCTTTTTGAAAATTTTTTGTAATTTTATATTTGTTTTTTTGTAATATCTTTAAGTATAATGAGTTTTAAAAAAAACACAAAAGTATATTAAGAACACATCAATTAATGATCATCTATGTTAGAGAAAAATACGAAAAAAGATATAACTTAATTTTTATTGCTACCGTTGGAGTTTGAAACTAACGCTTGATGTTAGGAACAAAAATATATTATATTGCATAAAAAATAAAAAATTTGATTATTTTTCATTCTGATTTTTCTTGATTCATGTTTTCTAAGATAAGTGACATCAAATACCACAAATAGTTTAGAATAATAATAAAATTGTTGCAAATAAAAGATTTTTGGCCTAAGGTGTTAAAATAGGTGATTTTTCAGAATACTTGTGTTTTTCAAAACTCCTTATAGCCTAAAAGTTAGATAGTATGAAAAACACACGATAGCATATTGAGCAAAAATATGCATGACATAAATAATTATAAAGTGACAAATAATATTCATGCATGAATATGAGATAAGTATGCCTAAGATTAATATCACCCAACTATATCATAACACACTAGCCCTATACTAAGTGACAGATGGGTAAGAGGTGTTACACGCATGTCATAGGTTAGGGTGTTAATCCCATATACACACAGAAGAGCCCATTCAACCTAACACTATTTCAGCCCAATGCCTCTCAATGCCCCATTGGAACACTTCCTCGATTAAGGACAAGACAAAGTTTATAGATTAGTGTCTCTACTACATACAATCCTACAACCTCACTAATACGATACAGAAACTAGGTGTAAATAATCATATATATATTTAGTATTTAATTCTAATGTTTAATTCATAAACTATGTGTTTATTTGATGTTTAGAATTATAGTAGATTTAAACATCACATAGTTATCATGAATTTTATATCTCAAATTTATTTTTTACTCTTAATTTAATTCATCATGGCAATATGAGATAACTAGCATGTATAATAAAATTAATTAGATGATAATGCTAGAATGATGAGTTTAAATTCAATGTTATGCCATAAAATTAAAAAAATATAATGTTGCATGTATTAGAAAATAGAGTTTCAATTTCTAAACCTAAAATGAAGTAATGATTCTACTTGATTTATTCGTATTGGTGAAAAGTTGATTCTAGTATTTGTTGGAACTTGTGTTATGCATCTCTTTGGTTTGATAATATTAAATCCCAAATTGTATTTGATCATACTTTTGCTGGGTATAGTGTGCAGGTTTATGGGTATGAAGACACCAGAAATCCACTATCTATGACCTACCATTAGGCGCTAGCCCAACCGCCTGCGCTAGCCATTCCGACTTACAAGCTAAGGATGGCAGATTTTATCTATGGCGTACTGCCTGGCGATAAGACTACCGCACCGCGTTAGCCATAGTGTCGAGTCAATTCAGTGGGGTCGAGAAGAGCAGGTAGCGTCAAGAAGACATGGTGACATCGAGAAGACCAGACTATCAGGCCATGCTAGAAACTACACCATGCTATTAAATAGTTGTAAGAGAATATTTTAGGATCTTTTCCTAATTTAGTGATGGACTGCTGGCAACAATGTGAGAAATACCAATCGCCATGCGGTAACCCTTGTGCTGGTGGTAACTTATTTAAAAAGACTATACGAGCATGTGTTTCTTTTCTTGAGTAGACAAGAAGGAGAATTACGCGTCTAGGGTTTCATAGCCGCCTCTACTATTTTGAAACACAGTCTCCATGTGAGGAAAAGTAAACTATCTCCCTCCATTTTATGACTGAAGAACTTTGAAGAGCAAAGCCTCCAACAACCATCAGCAGTTGATTGTGTGCAAGAAGAATGACATTCAAAAGCATCGATCGCGCACCGCTTTGTGGAGGAATCTTTCTTTGAGGGAGCAATATTTTATAACTTATATTTCTTTTCTAGTTGTATTTTTCTCATTTCTAATTGTTTTTTGTGTTAGGTAAATAGACCGTGGAGGTCATCAGAATTAAGGAAGTATTTAGTGGAAAATCTTCCTAGGAGGACGTCTAAATTAGGGAGATCTAGTGGGGCTCTAAGAACCTTCCAGGGAGGAAGGTTAGGAGTCGACCCAAAGACCTTTTTGGGGAGGAACGGGAGAGAGGGCCAACTGGTCTTAGGTGATGGTCGATATAGAAACCAAAAGAAAGTTATTTTCATCGCCTCCGATCTCCAATGTCATAAAGATCTAGTTTTGTTTTTTATGTAAATATTTTATTAGTGTTAAATAAAATCAAGTTTTATTGTTTCATCTTATTATTCATGGTTGCATGATGCTAGTATGTTGAGGGTTATGTATGTAATCTGAAAACATTTTTCTAAAGGGAAAAAATGTGTCTATGACCTACCGTCATGCGGTAGAGCCTTACCGCCCTGCGGTAGCTTCCATAATAGGCTCTCGTACTGAAATTTGTTTTAATTCTGAATTTAATTGAAAATCTTATTCACCCCCCCCCCCACTCTCTAAGGTTGGCAACCTGATACAATAAGTGGTATCAGCTCCAGGTTATCCTAAAATGATTTTCAACATAGGGAATAATGTCCAACCCTAATCTCGACTTGACTAGTGGGGTTGGAACCTTGTATACTAAAGAATCACTAGCACCACCTGTATTTACAAGTGTTAAATATAATGGGTGGAAGATTTTAATGAGAAAATTCCTTATTTCATTAGACGTAGAAGTGTGAAATATGACTATTGTCAGAATATGACTATTGTCAAGCCCCTAAATAATTTTAATAGGAATGAATGTTATTTAAATACTAAAGTTATGAATAGTCTATTTTATGGGCTTGGATATGAGATTTTAAAACTCATCTACACTCTACCTACTTCCTATGATATATTGAAATTTCTCGATATTACTTATAGTTTTCCTTCTATATATAATGAATCTAAGATTTCTTATGGATCCAAGTGAACAACCAAATGAAGACTTGCTCTTGGAGGACAACATGACTACCATATCAAGGGAAAAGCAAGATGAAATCTCAACTATGGATGATGAATCCCAACAAAAATTCAAAGGAACTTTATGATCCAATCTTGCCTCATCCAAGAGCACTGTATGGAAATCAAATTCCATTTTAGCTTCTAATTCTATATTTGTATTGTGTGTGATAGAAATCTGTATACCTAGAATTAAGAAATCTCAAAATATTAATTCAAATCAGCTTCTAAAAAAAATTAAAAGCACGACTTAATTTAGAATCTAATTTATAAGTGTCAGGTTCTCTTGTTGGCTCTCTAGTTGAAAACTCTACACCTTGTACTGATTATAAAAATTTTAATGAAAATTACATGGGTCTTGAAATGGTGTCTTTTCTTGTAAGAAAACAAAATGAAAGATTAGGTTTAGAAATTTCCTCTTTGAAAAGTGATTGTGTTATGTGCAAGAATTACAAAAAGAGTTGGAAGAAATATTCAAAAAATTTAGAAATAATTATAAATCTCATATAAATTCTATATTCACCACTCTTAAAAATAGCACAATCGCTTACAACAAAGCTAGATATATTCTCCAAAATAGGAATAATAATTTGCAAATCAAAGGAAGTAGAAAATTTCAAGCAAGTGTAAATGAAATTCAAAACATATAAATTACTTTCATTTACAAAATCAAATCACTCCCAATTTAAAATCAAATGAAAAAAAATTTCACGCATGGTGTTTCAAACAAAGATTACTATAAAAAGACTCAAAATAATTTGTATGGAGATTTGACGTATAAAAAGAATATTCAACCAAAGTATGAATGGAGACTCATTTATAAACATGACGCTCCACTTCCAAAAAAATGGCTCATTCATCATTACCTCCCCAAAAGCCAACACGAAGTATTTGGGTACCCAAGAGAACCCAGTCACATGGTCACACTTAGATACCTAAATCTACTATCTACTAGTATCCACAAATTGTGTGAAGTAGAATTAAAACGAAATACTCTATATTTTACTTCATGATAAGCCTATCATTTTTTTTGTTTTTGGTTTTGCATTTTTTGTTTGAGCTAAAATGATTTATGTGGTCACACTAGATATATGATGAGATATGACTTGTACAAGTTAAGCCTAATTTCTTAACAAATCAAATTGAAAGTAATTGAATAAAAAGTCATCATTTCAAGTGACATACTTATCTCTCTATTCTAGCATTAACTATAATAAAGTTTGTAACATCCCTCAGACTTCTAGACCCCTAGGATTGTTTTGTCATGAATGAGTCATGACAAAACCCTGTGAAGCACTAAAGGGTCTGGGTGAACTTGGGAATTAGAGTGTGAACCACCTTTGTCTACAAATAGTAGAATTACAATAACTAGCTTAGGGATGATCATAGGGCTTCACCATGACTCTATGACACCACCACAACATCACTAACCTAATAAAGGGTCCATTAGATCCATACGGACCCATTAGGGTTAACTAATAAGGGGCAAGTTGACCAAGTCAACCCAAAATCAAATTAGGTCAAACTAAGCTCATGCATGGCCAATTGACATCCCCTTGGCCAAAGGGACCCACCTAGACCTTCCCAAGCCCTAAGGGAGGCCAATGGGTCACCAAAGACCCATTGGTATCAACTATAGAGGCTAAGTTGACCCAATTCAACCCTAGCCCTAAAAAGGTCAAAGTGCCCTAACTAAGGATCAAGTGACCTCCAAGGTGCCCAACCAACCCTACCCAAGTCTTCCTAGACCTTAAGGGAGGCCAATGGGTCACCAAGGACCCATTGGTGTCAACCCAAAAGGTCAAGTTGACCAAGGTCAACTCTACCCTAGAATTAAGTCAACAAGCCTAAATGGCTAGCTCAAGCCTAATCCACTTGGGCTAAGCCCAACTTGAATGGCCCACAAGACTCATGAGGTTTATAATCACTTAAAAATACATTCATTTTCTGGAAATGTTGACTAGGAGAGAGAAAGTCATCTTCTCCTTTAATGGAGGAGAGAGGAAGAGAGAGAAAGTGAGCTTTTATGGCCATGGAAGGCCAAGGGCCTCCTCAATCCTTCTCCTATGGCAAGGTTCCTCCTCCCTAGTCAGTTAGCTAAAGATTGACAACCATGGCCAGCCACCAAAGTGGCTGAAATCAATTTGTCCAATAAGGAAGACAGAGAAAGATGAGAGAGAAGGCCATTAATGGCCATGGGAGATCAAGAGTTCCTCTCCCCACCTCCAAAGGCTTGATACATTCCCCCTCATCATTTTAGAGGAGTTTAACAGCCATGGCAGACCCCCTTGGTGGATCGATGTAAGGAATTTCAGTTGGCTAAAATTTCACCTTAATTGCCATTAATGGCAATTGGTGCTTGACCCCTCCCCTCCCCCATTTTGCTATCTTAAAAGCTTCACCAGTCTGAGAGGAGAGGTTTCCACCCTTCCCCTGAAGAAACCAAGCAAGTTGGTTGTACTGTTGCAGAACATCGAGCGGTGCCACCACCATCTATGGTAACCCGGCGATCGGCCCAACTCCAGCTCTCCCAACAGGTCCTCCTCTACTCCTCTCTTCACGGGCTAGAATCTTAAATCACTTAGGAGAGAAATCGGGCTCAATTGTGCCGGATTAGGAGTGGAAAATTTCAGAATTTTCCAAGTTTTTCTACCTATCGCGTTCGCCAGAAACCGCCACTTCAGCGGCCGTGCCGCCGCCCAGCGATAGCCCCCACCTCAACGGAGGTGGTGGGGATGGTGGCCGGCCAGGGAAGTGGCCGGGTGGTAAGAAAATTGTCTTGGAACATGCTCCAGGTCAGTGAAATCATAGCCTTTGGCTGGACGAAGAAGACGATGCCAGAGCCACTTAATCATGCTTTAAGATTCGTACAGTTTATTATATATTAATTCAGTTTATTTCATTTTCTGTCACAGTTATTGGGCTGTTTTGAATTAATTTTTAAAAATACTTAGGTTCCCATACAGTAAAAATGTTATACATGATAGTTGTAACCCAATGAGTCTAGTTTAATTTAAAATTAGTTTGAACCCATTTGAAGTTCAGGTCAGACCACAACACTCAGTTTGGTGAGGTCTATACCTAGGCTTGGTCAGAGATGCTTTTGAGTGCCCCCATCAATCCAACCATCAAAATGACTTGAAATTTGGGCTGGTGGTCACTTTATCTATACCTACAACATATCCAAAAATTAGAATTTCTGGAGAAAAGTTTCCTATAGTTTTTGTAATAATTTAATTAGACTGTCTAATGGCCTCCAAATCCTCCAAAATTTTGGTGAGTGGTCCTTTGGGTCAATATATGACTCTGTATAAAATTTCATCCCATTTGGAGATGATTTGATTTGGAATTTGGTAAACCCTAGCCTGGGCCAAAAAGGGTCAAATAGGTTAAAATGTCCCTTGTGGTATTGAGTGAAAAAATCACCTCAATAGAGGTTAAAACTTGGACCACTGATTTGTTATTACTTTAAACACCCTTACATGGAGTTTGGGGTGAACTAGGGTGGATTTGCCCTAGGACCCTAGTTCAAACCCTAAGGTTGAACTTTGGGGGTTTGCGAAGGACATGGGGTGATATGTCCTTGTATGGACTTGGTGTTTAGTCCATGTGATCTTAGGGTGGTGAAATGCCCTAGGAAGGAATTTGGTGACACTTAGACTTAGGCTCACAACTTAAACCAATTAGGAATAGTTTAGTCCTATACCTTTTATGAAAATATTGGAGGGTCATATCATCTTGGTTCTTCATGAGATTTTGGTAGAAGTAATTTTATAGTGATATTGACCTCTAAAATTTATAATAGGATGTTTAGAAAATAGTAGCATATACTCGTAGTTATAATCTTCATCTTGCCCCATGTGATGATTTTTAAGTAATCATGGTTAGATTAACTTAAAATGATATGAAACTCTGACATGGTTAATTAAATATCATTTTTAGGCACTAGTAAATTATTTGGATCATTTTTTCATTTCCTCTTAGAACTTCATGTGTTAAGTGAACTAGTGAACCATATTTTGATAAATAGATAATAAATATTATATCTTGCTTGAAAATTGTGTTACTTGACCAGAGAATCTTTTAGGATATAATAAAGCCTAAAAATTATTACATGTCATTTGGATGAATTTATAAGAATGTTCCTTCACAAGTGCACTTTAATGGAATTATTTGAAGAGTTTTTATAGAAGGCTCACTTACCTTTGAATTGCATAAAACTTAGTCACTATTGTTTTATGATCATTATAAGGCTCTGGTAATTTTTATATAATTTTTGAACTATGATTTTTGGTACTCCCTTCATTAACTCTAATTATTTAAATTACCTTGAATTAATTATTTAGAGGTTATTGCATTTATAAAAATTTGTGAAATTTGATATTCACTGATATTCTGCGATCATATAGTATTCATAATTTTTGGGTGGCCATAACTTAAGGAAAGCTAGTACTTTAAGTTCAAAATTACTCATGGCCTAATGTTTGGAAAAATTTAATAAATGCTAAATTAATCAGGAAAATTACAAGTTTCTGGATTTAGGCTAAATGTGTCATGATAGACCCTCAATAAATATCCTAGGTCATTTTGTTTAAAATTTGGAGTACCTCCTATCAAGTACATCATATAGCTTAGGTTGGTTTGCATTTAGTAAAACTACGGAAATTGTGATAATATGTGGAATGGACATAGGGAAATGGGTTTATTGGTTTACTGATCTTGGTAAAGGGAAAAATAAAAAGAGAGCTTCATTAGGAGTCATGATGGGAGAGTGTTGGGTTGACTAGTGTTAAGAAGTGCTTGGGATCGACAAAAGATCATCTTTCCTGTGGAGAGAGAGGGAGTCAAAATACACTAGGGTTAGATCTAGAATAATATTAAAAGGGATTGGGAATTGGGTAATAACCAATAATAGTAAGTGTCTTGCAAAATGGAGCTTTGGGCTTCAGCCCATCGTAATTCCTAGTGCCCCCGAGAGCCCTTCACAGGGAATTCCATGGGCAGTCCAAGGTTAACGTAAGCCGTAAGATTAAATGGATGATGGATAAAATTTAGGATAAATATATTTCCAAATTCTACAAACTATAGGCAAGAGCACAAATCGTTCATAGTATAGGATATTTAAAAATATCAAATGTCGTATTCTTTCGGGTTTGTTGAGTACTTTTACTCACACGAATTTATGTTATTTTATCGAGTATTAAAAATAGAGAATATTTAGATTAAAAAAGAAATTTCTATGGAATGCAAATTAACACTTTATCTAGAATCCCTTTGGATTAAAATAGACTTTCATGAAATGATAAAAGTACGAGCTCCTAATCACTAACTTCGATCGTGGAGGTTCCAAGAATACAAAAGCGTCTCTCTCGAGCTCATGTTTTTGACTAACCTTAGGTTGATCGATTAAGACCCCTCAGCCAGTCGAAACTCCTAAGCTTGCTTTAAGTGGTAAACCCCACTATTGGATTTGACTTCAATCTAGAAGATTTATGTCATCCTCTCTCGAGGAGTGCATGCAACTCCTTTTATTTTTGAGTGATCTTCTCGTATCTGCAACCTATCGGTCATTTAAGATACGGATCTAGGATCGAAGAACATATCCGCAAAATATGAATTCGACACAAAATAATTCAAAGATAAATCGATAGCGAGCAAAATAGAGAGCTTGACAATTTTGAGAAAAATAAAAAAAGTTTATTTCAATCCAAAGTTAATCATGATCAAGTGCTTATAAAAATTTGGCTACTCATAATCAAAAAGTACATTCTATCACTATGAAATAAAAGAGTATAATTGCATGAAAAGAAAAATCTAAACTATATTAAAAATATGATAAAACTACATAAAATAAAACTAACTCCAAAGATATCCCGAAAATAAGCCACCCAACCCGATTTTCAACCCTAATGGTGGACTCCCTCATCATTCCCCCTTGGCCATTATTTATAGGAAAAAAAAAGATGAAAAGCACATGAAAGGTTGGAAGGCCAAAATAAGAGGAGGAAAATAAAGTGGAAATATTAATGAAATATTAATGAAATATATGAAATGATAACTAAATGAATGGGGGAGTTTCATTATTTATAAAGAGGAGATAAATGGTGGACATAATTATTAAAATTAAGGTAGATTTGAAACATCAAATATTTATCAAATAATTAAAGAGGAGGTAAATGGAGGGAGTAGAAAATGAAGAAAAATATAAAGTTAGTGGTTTCTTAGAAGACAGAGGAGCTAGCGGTTTCATAGAGAAATGAAGAGGGGAAGTAAAGTGTTATAGTAATAATAATAAGAATAAAGTGCAAGTATTTAATGGTGGCGGTTTTTAGAGAGAGAAAGGGGTGGTGATGTAGGTTGCATGATGAGGTGGCGAATTTGAAATGTAAAGGTGACTGCGATGGCGTTGTGCATGAGTATGATGTGAATTAAAATAGGTGAACGTCGTAGACTTGCATGTCGCCGACCATATTGAGTGTTGGCTATGATGGCGTGGTGGCATCAATACAAAATAATATATTTGTCATGAGCTTGCATGAAGAAGAGCTGAATGGTTGCTTGCAACGTGAAATGCTTGATCGTCTTGAACGAGTGCAATGAGACTTTGACTTGGTTACATATATACTACATGAATTACTCGTCCAACGTGATGACTTCGATAAATATTTCTTTTGCAAACGTCTGGAGAGCGACCACGGCAATAAACCTACAAAAATAAATATATATTAAATTTGTAAACTAAAATATAAAATAAATGATTTATAAATAAAAATACATAATTTATTATTAATTTTATATTAATTATTAAACTAAAATAAATACTAAAAATAGGTATAAATCCTACAAAAATAAATAAGACTTAAATTATTTAACAGATATCAAAAAATATAATGTATTAACCAGAATAAATAAATATGATTAATTAAAACTAAATATTATAGTAAAAATACACTTAAATATTACTTATCAAATACCCCCATACTTAAGCTTTTGCTATTCCAGAGCAAAACTATGAAAAGTACTTATAAGAAATTAATACAATTTTTAATTAAACTAAAAATTTATTAAATCAAAAGAAATTTAAAAATAAAATTTAGGGATTTAAATATCAAGTCCTAAAATATGAAATTAAAATGTAAAGAGAAAGATATTTATCAAAAAAAATTCATATAAATTAATTAGAATTCAAAATTAAGTAATTTAGCAAACAAAATTAGATTAGAATTATTCACACTTTTTAACTAAAAAGAAACTTGTAAGAAAAATTTAACTACTACTTATGCTCTCATAGCATTTTAATTTAAGTCTAAAACAATTATATTGGCTATAGGGTTTTAGGGATAAGGACTAATTGAGGTGATGAATTTTATCCTCTCACCCCACATATTTTTTTTGATATTTGCATATGTTTACCAAGAAAATGATGAATTTTATTCTCTTATTTTCCATGACATATGAACAAATAATTTTTTTTCTCTTCAAATAAAAACAAAATTGATTAGGAGTAATGAATTTTATCCACTTACTCCATCTTTTATTTTTTTGGGATTGTATATGTGTACCAAGAAATACTTCATTCCCAAGACATATGATCTAACCAAAAATAAAAAAATGCATATGTATACCAGGGGATAATGAATTTTATCCTTTTATTCCCGTGACATATGGTCTAACAAGAAAAATAAAAAATAAAGGAGAGGCTAAATAATATTTAGATTAAACAAAAATAATTAGAGAGAAACTATAGTACATTAAAATTTTCTAAGAATCTTAAAGCATAAGTGATTATAATTAGAATCTAAAAATTGTAAAACTAAGCACTATAAAATTAAAACTAATTATAATTAAGAAAAAAAAGTAAATAAGGTACTCTAAACAATTTAATTCATAAGTTTAATTCTCAAAATTAATTCACTTAAAATTAAATTTAACTAACTATGATGAAATAAAAGATTAGAAAATCAAAAATTATAAAAATTCCAATAAATAAACTCAAAAATAAATTTCTAAAAATCACAAAAAATTAAGTAGGGGTTTATTACTTTTTTTCAAAAAAATTTTAAATTATTTTATTTTTTTTAAAAAAGGACTTTCTACCCCCATACTTAAAAAATAAACATTGTCCCCAATGTTTATATGAAGTAAGGGGGGAAAGAAAAAAAAAGTAATAATTTATATTTTTTTTAAAAAAATAATAATAAAATGCATAGATAAACAAGGGGTGTCTCCCAAATGCGCTTTTCTTTTCCCGTCTTTAAGCTAGACGGTTATTGTTAAGAAAATGGAAAATAAAAATAAAAGTGGACGGGAAACTCCCTTAATTCACGCATTGGCGAAGATGTCAAAGTTGCTCGCCCGACATCTCCTCCACTTACTTCTTGATTTTCCTTCTCGTAGTTCACTTGAAATTGTAGATTCAAATCACCTATCCATACCAGAGGTGATTTGAATCTTTGTAGATGAGCGGTAAATGGATCGGGGACAACATTTGATTGCAACGGCTCATCTTTAGAATGAAAGTTATTCGTATAGGAAAAATCCAATATAAGCGCGTCAGAAAAATCTTCGCAAGGAGGAGGCTCTTGGGAAGCTATATGATCAGCTTTGGGTTGATTATTCTCTAAAATAAAATTATTATCTAAAAATTCATTTAAAGGAATATTATCGGACACCTTATTTTAAAAAATTTGAATTTCTAAATATTTCGAAGAGGTGCTAGAAAATTCATGAAAATAAGAATCGAGTGTAGTAGGAGAAGAAACATGTTCTTCTTCTAATTCACCCGGTGTGCCCATAATATTAATAAATTCGTGATATAATAATTCTTCTTCCTCTTTCGAAGAAGACACCAAGGGGGCACATGAAGATTCATGTGTCGTACTAGGTGAAATATTTGAAGAGAGAGAAGAATCATTAGAAAAAGTAGTAATAAATTCTTTATATAAGAATTTTTCTTCCTCTTCCGAATAAGACACTATGGGGGCACATGAAGATTCATGTTTCGCCATAGGTGAAATTTTCAAAGAAGGAGAAAAATTATTAGGACAAACAATAATTTCTTCTAAATTTTGGGGTGGATCAACTTGAAATTGTTTAAAGTCCCAAAAATTAGAAGAAGAAGAAGTGTGCTCTATGATAAAAGAAGAATCAAAATTCAGATCTAAATAATTATTCTCGTAACTCAAGGAAATTTTCGGTTGATCTTGCGAATAAGGAAAATTAATATCCGAGGTGGAAGAAAGATTATTTAAATTTGAAAAAGTATTCTCGTTAAGACGTGGAAAAGTATTTTCATGAATATCAGGTAAAGTGGAAAAATTATTTTCATGAAAATATGAAGAAGAATAAGCATCAAAGTGAGAATAATTATTAATTACAAAATTATTTTCATAACAAAATTTTTGATAATAATAATAATAACAATTTTCACTTCGATGAGGAGCACCACAATAATAACAAAAACTTTAGCGCTTTTTTGTGGCTTCTAAAAGATTAAATTTTTGTGTAAGCTCGGCAATTGTTGTCACAACCCACATTTTCACCACAACGACGAAATATCAGAGTAAGGGAAAATACGCGTCATGATGCCATGTTAGTAGGGGATAACTGCAGATGCTCAGGCAACACTCCGACTCAATACTGAAAATATGATTTAAATGTTTTATTGAAGAAGATTATTTTTAAGTTAGACAATTAGCTGTATCCCTCGGCTTAGTGGCTCACGAGTCCATCAGAAGAAAAGTAGTTAAACGCAGTGGAAAATACTATAGTAAATAGGTTAGACATCCTACATGAGTCTAACATCCCAAAAGAAGCTCAAGGCATGCATTATACTAAATTTATAGTAATGATATCGAAGTAGTTTGTACGGTATTTAAATATAGTGATTTAGAGTTTTAAACATGATGTGCATGATATAGTAATAATAGCTTATTTTATAATTGAAAATACCTATAGGCATCCTAGCATAAATCCTTCCCAGAGAGTAAGAACTACTAACACAAAAGTAGGCACTAGCAACTAGCCAAATATCCAAGAACGATATTAAACAATCAATGGGCGTCAAACACTTGACACGAACCCACTAAAAGTTCACAAGTCTGAAGCATACTACAAAATAACAAAAGCTACCTCACAACCTCGAGGCACCTAAGCAAACCCAGCAATAAAACTACTCAGCCGCACCATTGGCTACAACCCTGAACCTGAGGAATTCAAAAGAAGAACACCTCAGCAAGTAAAAAAAATAGTGGCAAAAGAATAGGTAAGCAAGTGAGTAAGCCAAACAAAGGAGGGTATACCAAACCAAACCCAAGGAAGAAGAATGCAAAAAAAACACAGCAATAATTAGCCAAATAGAATAAGTAGAGAAAGGTTAGCCAATATAATAACCTCTAAATTGAAAGAATGCACCAAGTGCGAAGGTGAACAAGTCTGAGCATAATCAGCAAAATTTAGCAAACTGTGGCATAAACCACAAGAAACCAACTGAGCATAATACAGCTCAGAAGAGGGTGGATCGTATACATGTGGTATGACTATGTTGCAGGCCGGAGAGGGCGACGACCTCAAGCGCCTTAAGCCAAACTCCGATCCTCAACCGTCTCACAATCGGTACTGTGGTCCACAAACATGGCCAAAACGGGCCAACCAGAACCCAACAGTCTAGGAAAGGAGAAACTTAGCATACCCTTACTGTGATGATCCACAGAAAGAAGGGGCCTCCTTGTTGGGTTGTATGCTAACCACAACCAACACTCATATCCCCAACATCACCGCCTCAAAATCAGCACAACACCTAAGTATTACAACACCAAATCGAAGACCACGGCCTATAATCGACCGAAACTAAGCGCAACGCATCCTACGCTCAACGGTGTCGAAAAATTTACCCTAAGCATAATCCAAAAAAGATTTAACATCTTATACTCTAAAAGAAACATGAACATTAATATAAGATGAAAGTCTTACCATAAGAACTTAAGGAAAGGGAGAGGAAAGGAGCCACTTGCCTTGGTTTTACAAGAAAAAGCCTCCAAATCACACCTCATCGCAGATCGAGACTAAGGGAGACGAGAGAAGTCGAAATCTGAACAAGAGTGGATGAAATAGAAGTTAGGGCCAAAAAACCCTAACGAGAAATCTCAAGAAATGGGGAAAAATTACCACGGTGGTGTAGATCTCGCCGAGAGCTTTTCAAATCTATGCTCGAATGAAGATTTCGAGCACCGGAGCTCCATCGACGGCGACCAGAAGGTTCACGAAAACTCACGCTCCGCCATCGCCGTCCTCATGTTTCTTTAGTTCTGGTTCGGTTCAATGAAGAAGAAAAATAAGTCCTAAAGGAAGAGTGGGGCCGGTTCTAATTCTAAGTATACGTGTGTGTGTGTGTGTGTATATATATATATATATATATATATATATATATATATATATATAAATGTATTTATAAAAAGGTTTTTATAAAAACGGACTATTTATGAGCGGGTGTGCGGAAAACAAAAATAAAGGTTGAACATGGCTTTGAATCGAAAATTTCTCAACCTGAAAGTTGTAGATCTCGTCGAGACAAACAATTTTTATGTTAATCATTTTTTGATACGACACTGTTTTGACCCTCAAAACGGCACCCGAACGCAGATAAGAACGGACTACTCGAGTGGCAGCATGAACCACTCGAGTTCTAACATGTATTACTCGAGTAGCAGCATATCACCTAAGTTCCAGCATGTACTACTCGAGTAGCAGCATATTTTACTCGAGTATTAGCTCATCACTCGAGTTCCAGCAAGTATTACTCGAGTAGCAGCATATTTTACTCGAGTAGCAGCTCATTACTCGAGTTCTAGCCGAAAAAATTAAAATAAGGGTTCAAGATGGCTTCAAATCGAAAAGTGGTCAACATGAAAGTTGTAGATATCGTCGAGACGAATAAATTTTATGTTAACCATTTTTTGATACGACGTTGTTTTAACCCTCAAAATGGCGTCCGAGCGAAATCTGAAACGGGCTATTCGAGAAGAACCATAGCTACTCGAGAAGACTCGGAACGGAAGCCCAAACGCGCATCGAAGGCGAACACTGAGAGTACTAAGTTGTTAGCCTAAATCACCTAGAGGGGGGTGAATAGGTGAAATGCGTGTCAAATGCGGAATTAAAAAATGAACACAGCACACATCAAGCAATCATAGACGACAAGAGATTTATAGTGGTTCCCCAATCTTGGGTACGTCCACTTTCCTCACCGATCTAGCAAATCACTAGACTCGGCTACTCCACTATCTCGGATTGAAAACAATCCTACACCTCGGAACCACGTTCCTACAAAACTCGATCCAACTGGATCTACAAAACTCGGAAGAAAAAGCCTTCCTACAAATCTCGGAGAACAAAGCTCCTACAAAGTAAATTGTTTGAAAGGAAAAAATACAAACAACAATATTCTCAGATCTGGATCTTGACAATCTTCTTTCTTAAGAACTTTGGCTTGATCAGAGTATGTTGAAGATGACTTGAGAGAGATCCACAAATCTAAAAAATGGAATCACCTCGATCGAGAAAATAGATCTGAAATCTTTGAGGCTCGACGAGATCGAGTGATTAACTTTCTTCTGGATCGCTGGAGAATAAAAGTTGAAGGCAGCAATCGAAGATCGTCGATCCAGAGCTTCTTCCGTGAACGTCAATGGCGGCGGCGGCGGCGTGAGGAATTAGGGTTCACGGGTTTTCCTTTTTCTCTTACTTAAAATAATAATCTTTCAAAGACTTGTTATTAGTCAAATATGAAACGACCTATTTATAGGTGGACTCCAACGGTCAGAAAATTAATTAGGGATGACACGTTGACCAATCAGAAATGATTGATTTGAAATACACATGGGAATTGACTTAGAGAAATTTCAGGAAAAATTTAAACAGATATACTCGAGCCATAAGAGAAGCATACTCGAGTATTAGATGGTATATACTCGAGTGGATAAGAAGGAGCATACTCGAGTATATGAAGAGAAACTACTCGAGTGATTCAAAGATCAGCACTCGAGTGAATACTCGAGTAAGAGAGTATATACTCGAGTAAAAAAATACTTAGAAAAATTTCTCAGATAAGAGGAGGAACTACTCGAGTAGAAGAGTTGGAGATACTCGAGTAAGAGAAGAATGAATTACTCGAGTATCTTGGAAAAGCTACTCGGGTAATCATTGAACTACTCGAGTATGAAAAACATCTACTCGAGTTCAGCGTCACTTACTCGAGTATATAGGGAACTACTCGAGTATGTAAACTTAGAATTATTCTGAGATGAGAAGCACAGATCTACTCGAGTATGAACAGACCACTTACTCGAGTAACTGACCAACTACTCGAGTACAAGTTATCATCTACTCGAGTAAAACAGTCTACTCGAGTATGTAATCCAACTTACTCGAGTGCAGACCCACTTACTCGAGTATACAAGGGATGTACTCGAGTATGTGGACTTAGAGAAAATTCTGGATCTAAAAGCAGAAGGATTTACTCGAGTATAAGATATGACCTACTCGAGTGACTGACTATCTACTCGAGTATAAACTTATCTACACGAGTACACAGAGTCTACACGAGTATGTCTAATGATCTACTCGAGTACTAAGTCACTTACTCGAGTATATGAAGAAACATACTCGAGTATGTGGACTTAGAAATATTTCTTCTGAAAAGATAAACTACAAAACTTCAGTCCACCAATCCAAGTACTTGTATAGGAAGTGTATCCCAATAGAGAGGCTATACATGGGCCAACACTTTGGATCACACAATGAGGGATTACATTGTATGGTCCTGTGTTTGGTGACCCATTATAGACTGGCATTGGTCTACACTTGGCAATGAGAACCTGCACACATACAACTTAAACACAATATCAAATACACCTTAATTCATCTTAGTTCAAGGTCTGACCTCCTACAAATCTGAGGTATTGTGGAGACAAATCCCAACAATCTCCCCCTATTTGTAGATGTCAGCACCCTCTACACTAAGGTGAATTACTTAAGAGTAAAAAGAACAATACACATATACCAAAAAAAATAAAGTAAGCTAAAGTAGGGTAAATAACAAGATAGCCAAAACCAGAATCAAATATATATAGAAATGTTTTTAATAGATTAAGAATATCCATTTCCACATTCTCATAGACTCAAGCAGGGGCTTCTTTATGCATCCTTTCTCTCTTCAGCTCTTGCCTCTCTAGGTAACTGAATGGCTTAGGAAAATAAGTTCTGGGCCTAGGAGGAGCAGCTGGGTTGTTGTGTCCCCAATTCCTATCATGAAGTCTGATTTTGATTTGGGACACTTCATAGGCTTTCCATTCTGAAAAACTGTAAAACTGATCTCTGTTCTCACCAAGATCTGTCACTAACTTCAAGGTATCAAGGATGAGGGATTTGGAGGTTGGACTCCAAACCTCAGAATGAACAATTGGTGGTCTACCTTCAGAAGCTAGGGCAGGATCTTTTCTGGGTGCAGAACGACTGGCAGAAGCACCTTCACCATATTTTCTCTTCTTCCTTGGGGCTGGAATTTCATCTTGCCACATATCAACATAGGAGAGAGGGGGCTCAGTCACATCACCATCAGGTCTAGGTGAGAAGACTGGCACACCTTCTGGAATGGTTGCCTGGGCTGGAGCATCTGCTGGAGGTTGTTCTATAAGAGGATTTAAGAAGTGTGGAATGATGGTAGGGTTGAGCTGGGCATTAGGGAAATTCTAGTTTTGCAGCCAAACAACAGTGTCATAAGTATAGAACTTCACAGACTGGAGCTGGGATAGAATATCTACTTTCATGTCTTTTATAAGACCATCCACAGCTGCTTGAGCTTGTTTAGATAGGATTTCAACTTGTTCTTTTACAGCTGCTTGAGCTTGTTCAGATAGTTTGTTCACTTGTTCTTTTACTACCTTCTCCCCCTTGGTGATATCTACAGATAGCTTAGCAATAGCTTCATCTCTGAATGTGCCAACTTCTTCACATATTTTCATAAGATTGGCATCAGCATTCTTGTCCAACTGTATCTGATTATTGGCAACAGTTTCTTGTTGATTTCTCAGTTCACCTATGCTTGTGATAGTGTGGTCTATTGCTTTTCCACCTATCTGGAATAGTCTCTTTAGCTCATCAGTATTGGCTTGGATTTCAGCAAAGCCTCTACTCATCTCTTGTTCAAGAGTAGTGACCTTATTATTGACTGATGCTAGAGATTCATCAAAGTACTTTCTCTGTGCAAGGAGCAAATGATCAATCTGACTTACCACATCTGAAGAAGAAGAAGGGACTGGGGTTGGTGCAGGAACTGAAGGAGCAGGAGCAGGAGCAATCCATGGAGGGATTTCCGTAATGACTATTGAGCTGATAGCTCTTTTGAATGGTTCTATCTCAACAGATTCTTTTGTATTCAGAAAGGATGGAATGGAGAAATCCAAAGTCCTCAGAGGTGCCTCCACAGGATCTGGAGACATTTTCTCATCATCAGACAGGAGAATATGATCAGATTTGCTGGGCTCACTATCAGGAGACTTGGCAGGAGACTGTACTGGAGTCTGAGCTGGAGTCTGAGCTGGAATCTGAACTGGAGACTGAATTGGAGACTTGGCAGGAGACTGTGCAGCTGATTCATTTTGAAATAGAGGAGCATCTGAGCTTAGCTCATCAATGAATTTATTTATATCTTCTGTTGTAGACAGTAGGTCTGCTGTATCTGGAATCTCTGATTCAGGAATTTCTGATTGAAGATCTGCTGGAGGAGGAGAAACTAGAGGAGTAGAAACTCTTACTTCTGCTAGGTCTGAAGGTTCTGAGGAAGTTGGGTACTTTGGATGAGAAGAGGCAGGCTCCCCCTCAATTAGTCCACCATAGGTAGCAGCAGTATGATGTGGAGGAGGAGATGGAATCCTGTCTTTAGATAAACTAGGTTCTTGGGATTTTTCTGATAGAACAGCAGCCTTGGAAGCTTGGGCAGAATTCAGAATTTTAACATCATATCTCTGGATGGAGGAGATGGAAACTTTCTTTATGTGATGTAGGGGAGTCCCTTGGATAGGTTAAACACTGATGGGTTAACTTCATGAAGCAGGAGGGAGATAATTCTGGCAAAGCTGGGATTCTTAATACTATCTCTGATTTTGTCTAGGAGCAACAGTCCAAACTGGAACTGTTTGCGGCATATAATAGCTTGCATTATGTCAAACATTTCCATTGAAATGTCTCGAATAGAATACGTCTTGCACAATAGAACTTTTGCAATAACATCGACTAGGAACTTTCCTTCTGAATTGAAGTTAGCCCTGCTGAAAGAATGAGCTTGAGGGTTAGCTCCACAGAACAAGCTAGTTCTTATGGAATCTTCTGCAGTCATATCGGCATCTTCATCAACCACTGGGAGCTTCAATAGAGTTGCAAGAGAAACTTTATCTAGTCGAATTTTTATTCCTCTGACCTTGGATTTCAGGAGCTTGCCATTACGCTTTATCTTCAGATTCTGATAGAACTCTTCGACTGCTGGAAAAATAACTCTGCACGGCGACTCGAGAATGAACGATAATCCGGCGGTGTCGAACAAAATCAGAAGGTTTCTGAAATCATCTGAGAGATCGGCGATACCCGCGGGGGCGAGTTCAGAGCCGATTTCGATTTTAGAGGAAGGGGCCATCTGCGATTCTGGAAGATGAGGGAAGCGAAGAAGACGATGCTCTGCGATTTCTGGAAGATGAGGAGTCGGCGGCTACTCGAGTAAATGAGAAGTGGAAAGGGATTTCCCGATTTTTCTATATATATATATAATCCTAATTAGGTTTTAGGAAAAATAAATATAATTTCATACCTGAATGAACCGGCAAATAGCTCGGTGCGAATAGAAAATGTAGAATTTCAAAGTAGAGAAGTTCGTATACTTGAGTAGGTCAAGTTCATACTCGAGTGGAGACGGAGCATACTCGAGTATGTGAAGTTCATACACGAGTAGTAACGAAGCATACTCGAGTGTGTAAAATTCATACACGAGTATGTAGTCAACTACTCGAGTATGTCTTTGATATACTCGAGTATCTTACTCTGAAGGACAATTTTCCTTGGAGATATTTACTGACATAGATCTCTTCAACTTTGAGAGTCCATTACTAGTCTTCTTTGTTGAGCAGCCCGAGTTCCGTTTTGAAGAACGAAAACTTGGACTCGTCCAGCGGCTTGGTGAATATATCTGCAACTTGCCTGTCTGTGGAGACATATTGTAGATCAATGTCTCCATTTTCCACATGCTCCCGGATGAAATGATAGCGAAGCTCTATATGTTTGGTCCGGCTGTGGGAGACTGGATTGTTGGCAATTGCTATGGCACTGGATGAGTCGCAAAACAAGGGAATGTTCTGGAACTTCATGTTGTAGTCTTCAAATTGATTCTTGATCCATAAAAGCTGTGCACAACAGCTGCCTGCAGAGATGTACTCTGATTCAGCCGTTGAGATGGCTACACAGTTCTGCTTCTTACTACTCCAGGAAATAAGTCTCCTTCCGAGAAATTGGCAAGTCCCGGAGGTGCTTTTCTTGTCATCTTTGCTACCTGCAAAATCTGCATCTGAAAATCCAATTAGTTCACTATCATTACTTCTTGGGTACCATAAGCCAAGATTTGGTGTGCCTTTGAGGTATCTCAAGATTCGCTTTGCAGTGATGTAGTGAGATTCCTTAGAGTTCACCTAAAATCTAGCACATACACATGTTGAGAACATTATGTCTGGTCTACTTGCAGTGAGGTAGAGCAAGGACCCAATTATGCTTCTGTACTTGGTTTCATCAAAAGGTTGCCCTTTCTCATCCTTGTCCAGAGACATAGCTGAGGCCATAGGAGTCCTCATAGAGGTTGCATTCTCCATTCCGAATTTCTTAAGTAGCTCTTTGGTGAACTTGGTCTGTGAGATGAAAATTCCATCCTCAGATTGTTTCACTTGAAGCCCTAAGAAATACTTCAGCTCTCCCATACTGCTCATTTCAAACTTCCCTTGCATAAGTTTGGAAAACTTCTTGTAGAGGTTGTTATCCGTAGAGCCAAAAATGATGTCGTCGACATAGATTTGCATTAGCAAAATCTTGCCTTTTATTTCCCTAAGAAATAATGTCTTGTCTATCTTTCCTCTTGTGAACTTGTTCTCAAGAAGAAAGGTAGACAACGTCTCATACCAAGCTCGAGGAGCTTGTTAAGACCATATAAAGCTTTTTGCAGTAAATAAACATAATTAGGAAAGGTTGAATCAACAAAACCTGGCGGTTGCTCTACATACACTTCTTCCTTTATATCACCATTTAGGAAGGCGGACTTAACGTCCATTTGATAGACGGTAAAGCCCTTAAGTGCAGCGTAGGCAAGAAATAACCTGATCGCCTCCAGTCTTACCACTGGAGCATATGTCTGGTCAAAGTCGATTCCTTCTTCTTGACGATAGCCCTTGGCGACAAGTCTGGCTTTATTCTTTATAATTGTTCCATCTTCGTCCATCTTGTTCTGGTAGACCCATTTTGTCCCGATGACGTTCTTACCCTTGGGTCTAGGAACAAGTGTCCAGACTTTGCATCGTTTGAACTGATTCAGTTCTTCTTCCATGGCTAGAATCCAGGATGCGTCGGAGTTGGCTTCCTCAAACTTCTTTGGTTCAACATGTGACAGAAAACTTAAGTATAAATTCTCGTTAGTTGTACCTCGACGAGTTCTGACACCATCCCGAGGATCTCCTATGATTTGGTCTACGGGATGATCCTTCAAATGTCTGAACTCTAAAGTCCTTGCATCTGGGATCTCTTCAGCCACTGGTGTTGCATCTTCAGCTGAGATGTGTTCCTCATCTTGATCATATACCTCTTCAATAGGGGTTGTAGAGGTGATCTTGATGAACGTCTCATCTCTATCTTTGGTAGTTTCATCCAAGCTAATTTCTTTCAACATTGTACCTGCATCTACAATAGGCACACTAGAGGAGTTGCCTTGCAGCAGACTCGTCTCATCAAATACAAGATGTATCGACTCTTCTACCACAAGAGTTTTTCTATTGAATACTCTATAGGCCTTACTGTGGCTACTATAACCTACAAAAATACCTTCAAAGCTTTTCTCGCTGAACTTGGTAGTGTGATACTTGCCATTGTTAAGTACGAAGCACTTACAGCCAAAGATTCTAAAGTATGAAATGGTTGGTTGCCTGCCTTTTAGAAGTTCATAAGGGGTCTTATCATGATTTTTGTTGATGAGTGCTCGATTTTGCACGTGACAAGCGGTGTTGACGGCTTCAGCACAGAAATACTCTGGAAGTGAGGCATCACTCAACATGGTCCGGCAAGCCTCTATGAGTGTTCTGTTCCTTCTCTCCGCTACTCCATTTTGCTGTGGGGTACGAGAAGAGGAAAACTCATGAAAGATACCTTGACTTTCACAGAATTCTTTCATGGCTCCAGACTTGAATTCCGTTCCATTGTCACTTCTGATTTTGACTACGGAACAGTTGTATTCATTCTCGATCTGCCTAACAAAACTAGTGAAAATACCGAAAGTATCTGACTTGTGTTTCAGAAAGAACACCCACGCAAAGCGCGAGTAATCATCCACAATAACCAATGTATATTCCTTACCACCCAAACTTCTAACTTGCAGTGGACCAAACAAGTCCATATGGAGAAGCTGTAAGCTTCTATTTGAATCCTTGCCTATTATGCTTTTAAACGAACTTCTTGTTTGCTTGCATTTGATACAAGCGTGACAAGCACTGTCCGTAACGCACTTGACATTAGGTGCATCACGTACTAAGTTTTGAGAGAATAATTTATTAATAGTTTTGTAATTAATATGTGCTAGTCTCTTGTGCCATTGGTCAGCAAGAGATGCACTACTTTTTGCCAAAAGACACACTGGTGTCGAAGAGTCTATACAAATGAAATTTAAAAAGAAAATATTTCTGCTTCGAGTGCCTAATAAAATAGTTTCCATGTTGTTAACCGATTTTATCAAACACTTGTCAGCATGAAATTCAACTACGTATCCTTTGTCGCATAGTTAGCTTATGCTGATGAGATTGTGTTCCAATCCTTCAACATAGGCTACATCCGAAAAGGATGCGCTACCGTTAGAGATCATACCATAGCCTTTAGTTATTCCTCGATCTGAACCTCCAATGATGACCTTTGGTCCGTTGCAGACTAAGGTGTAATTCTGGAGTAGGCTCCTTGTCCCGGTCATATGCTGAGAACATCCGCTGTCCAAATACCAGATTGGCATTTTGGTGGCCTTTGGACATACCTGCAATTACAATCACATAGCCTTAGGAACCCAAACATGTTTAGGTCCTTGGTCTCGAGTTAGAAAACTCCCCCTACGAGTATTAGCCTCAAGAGTGGTCATTCTCACGTTGCTAACTTGAGGGGTTGCAGCATTACTAGGATTGAACCAACAATCGATGGCAAAGTGACCAATTCTGCCACAACACCAACAGTCGAACCTATTGTATCTTTACCTTGTGTAGTCCTGCTTGACTTTCTGGAATGAAGGTCTAGCAGGAGCTTTACTCTTGGAATAAGAGGCTTCATGATGATGGAAATTACATGAAGTCTTCTCCTTCATAGGTTTTTCTACAATGGGTTTTACTTTTGGTGTCTTTTTGATATTGTGACCATGAGCATAAGGTCCATAGCTTTGAAGTTGAATCTCTTCATAAGGTGCTTTGAAGGCACTCTCGCCGAAGTTACGAGGACGAGTCCAACCTTGGTATCTTGACTTAGGCTTCTCAGGGATCGGCCTGGAAAAGTGTCCATAGGTAGACTCATAGTCGAGCTCGTTCGTAGGAAAGATAACTTTCTTGAACAGAACAGGTTCCAAGGGAGCTTTCTATTTTTCTTCAGCTAGAGCCTTCCGGGCAGCCTTATTCTTTCTCTTGGCCTTGTTTCTCCTAGAGGATTTACTAGAAGAGCCAATGTGGCCTAAACCAGCACCCTTGCCCTTAGCAGAGAACTCAGCAATGATTGGAAGAACTGTCTTAGGCTTAGAGAAACTCTCAACAAGTTTCTTTTCAGGCTCGAGTTGTTGTTCCAATTCTTTGATGATTTCCTCTTTAAGGTCGAGGTGCTTGAGAGCTTGATTGTATTCATCCATAGCACTGTTTAAGATCTCTTGAAGAGAGTTAGTCTTATTGACTTCTTCTCTCAAGCTGCTCTCACTAGCCTGTAGAGATTTTATCTCTTTGGCTTGGGTTTTCACTACCCTACGACATTTTTCGTAGGCTGTGAGTAACTCCTTATATTGACCCATGAGTTCAGATTCATCTTCAGAGGAATGGCCCTCTTGCTCATTATCATCATCAGAATCAGAGAGAGGAGTGTGAGATTTTACCTCCCCAGTGAACTGGGGGACTTGTTCATCATCTGAGTGAGCCATGAGCCCAAAGTAAGCTTCCTCTTCTTCACTTGACTCAGATGAGTTGGAGTCGCTGAGAGTTTTGCTCTTCTTGGCTAATAGACTCTTCTCTGTCCTCTTCTTATGGTGTGAGGATTTCTTTTCCTCTCTTCTTCCACCCTCTTTCTTTCTGTGAGGGCAGTCGGCGATGACATGACCTGGCTTATTGCAACAATAACAAACGATGTTAGTCGAAATCTGTTTGTTCTGTTTAGAGTTATACCTGTCATGGCTACTTGACCCTTTCTTTCTCTGATCACTATCACGTCGTGATCCTCTGAATGAGGCATCTTTGCCTCTCCATTGCTTCTTCTTACTTAAGAATTTCTTGAATTGCCTGGAGAGCAATGAGAACTCTCCTTCAGATAGTTCTGAGCCAGATGAGCTTGGGTCAGATGATTCTTCTTCATCAGCTTCCGGAACTGGGGCAGGAGAGCTAGCCTTTGTCTTTCTTGAGCTATCTGCCTTTAAAGTGACAGACTTCTCCTTGGATGCAGACCTGCTTATCTCTTCTTCAGCTTTTCTTGAGTTGATTTGTAGCTCGTAAGACATAAGCTTTCCAAACAGATTCTGCGGGTCTGTCTCAGCTAACCTTCCAAACTCCCGAATGGCACATACCTTATTGTCCCATTCCTTGGTTAGGGATCTTAAGAATTTGTCATTGAGTTCCCCATTGGTGAAGACACATCCATAAACTCTGAGGCCATTTACAATCTTGAAGAAGTTCTCAAAAGTGTCAGTTATGGCTTCCTTATGACCCTGCCTGAAGGCTTCATATTTCTGGTTCAGTAGGGATCTTCGATCATCCCTTACTTCTTCTGTACCTTCCATTAGAGTCACTAGGGATTGCCACATCTCCTTGGCAGATTGGCAATGAATCAGATTCTGCAGCATTGAGTCATCGACTGCACTTGCGATAATATTTTTGGCTTTCTTGTCCAACGAGACAAGTGCAATCTCGTCCTTATCGAGATCCATCAATTTCTTTGGAACTTGCTTAGATGGATCTATGGTGTAGGTGGTCATAGGAATGTGGGGACCTTCTTCAACAATCATGAAGATCCGGGGATCTACTGCTTCCATGAAGAACTTTACTCTTTCCTTCCACATAGGAAAATTGTTCTTGGTGCAGATAGGGAGTTTAGCAAAATCCTTGGTCTTACTCATGCTTGATACTATTCAAGAAACAACTTAGAAGGATAAGATCAAGGTGTTAACCTTTTAACGATCAACCTCCCTCTGATACCAATTGAGAGTACTAAGTTGTTAGCCTAAATCACCTAGAGGGGGGTGAATAGGTGAAATGCGTGTCAAATGCGGAATTAAAAAATGAACACAGCACACATCAAGCAATCACAGACGACAAGAGATTTATAGTGGTTCCCCAATCTTGGATACGTCCACTTTCCTCACCGATCTAGCAAATCACTAGACTCGGCTACTCCACTATCTCGGATTGAAAACAATCCTACACCTCGGAACCACGTTCCTACAAAACTCGATCCACCTGGATCTACAAAACTCGGAAGAAAAAGCCTTCCTACAAATCTCGGAGAACAAAGCTCCTATAAAGTAAATTGTTTGAAAGGAAAAAATACAAACAACAATATTCTCAGATCTGGATCTTGACAGTTTTGTTTGAAGCATTCTCTCAAGGGAAGAAACTGCGCCATCCCCATCTCCTACTGAAAGCGAATGGGAAGAAAAAATCGAACATAGAACTAGGATTCCTCTCTATAGGCATGATAGAACACCCAGTCTTCTTTCTTAAGAACTTTGGCTTGATCAGAGTATGTTGAAGATGACTTTAGAGAGATCCACAAATCTGAAAAATGGAATCACCTCGATCGAGAAAATAGCTCTGAAATCTTTGAGGCTCGGCGAGATCGAGTGATTAACTTTCTTCTGGATCGCTGGAGAATAAAAGTTGAAGGCAGCGATCGAAGATCGTCGATCCATAGCTTCTTCCATGAACGTCAATGGCGGCGGCGGCGGCGGCGTGAGGAATTAGGGTTCACGGGTTTTCCTTTTTCTCTTACTTAAAATAATAATCTTTCAAAGACTTGTTATTAGTCAAATCTGAAAGGACCTATTTATAGGTGGACTCCAACGGTCAGAAAATTAATTAGGGATGACACGTGGACCAATCAGAAATGATTGATTTGAAATACACATAGTAATTGACTTAGAGAAATTTCAGGAAAAATTTAAACAGATATACTCGAGTCATAAGAGAAACATACTCGAGTATTAGATGGTTTATACTCGAGTGGATAAGAAGGAGCATACTCGAGTATATGAAGAGAAACTACTCGAGTGATTCAAAGATCAGCACTTGAGTGAATTTAGAACTACTCGAGTATGAGAGTATATACTCGAGTAAAAATACTTAGAAAAAAATTTCTCAGATAAGAGGAGGAACTACTCGAGTAGAAGAGTTGGAGATACTCGAGTAAGAGAAGAATGAATTACTCGAGTATCTTGGAAAAGCTACTCGGGTAATCATTGAACTACTCGAGTATGAAAAACATCTACTCGAGTTCAGCGTCACTTACTCGAGTATATAGGGAACTACTCGAGTATGTAGACTTAGAATTATTCTGAGATGAGAAGCACAGATCTACTCGAGTATGAACAGACCACTTACTCGAGTAACTAACCAACTACTCGAGTACAAGTTATCATCTACTCGAGTAAAACAGTCTACTCGAGTATGGAATCCAACTTACTCAAGTGCAGACCCACTTACTCGAGTATACAAGGGATGTACTCGAGTATGTGGACTTAGAGAAAATTCTGGATCTAAAAGCAGAAGGATTTACTCGAGTATAAGATATGACCTACTCGAGTGACTGACTATCTACTCGAGTATAAACTTATCTACACGAGTACACAGAGTCTACACGAGTATGTCTAATGATCTACTCGAGTACTAAGTCACTTACTCGAGTATATGAAGGAACATACTCGAGTATGTGGACTTAGAAATATTTCTTCTGAAAAGATAAACTACAAAACTTCAGTTCACCAATCCAAGTGCTTGTATAGGAAGTGTATCCCAATAGAGAGGCTATACATGGGCCAACACTTTGGATCACACAATGAGGGATTACATTGTATGGTCCTGTGTTTGGTGACCCATTATAGATTGACATTGGTCTACACTTGGCAATGAGAACCTGCATACATACAACTTAAACACAATATCAAATACACCTTAATTCATCTTAGTTCAAGGTCTGACCTCCTACAAATCTGAGGTATTGTGGAGACAAATCCCAACAAACACTGACGCTACAAATTTAACGACGAAGTCACAACCAAAATCTGATGTGCCAATCTCGAGTTATACACTCCTAAAGTCTATGAAAAAAGTAAATGACACAAAACTACAAACGCACGTCGAGGCTCCAAAAATGCTCGGGTCGCGACGAAACTTGACGAGCAAGTCCAAAATCACAAAATTTAACTTACCAACTTGAAAACTTTCATTATCAACGAAAATCCTAAAATCTTGTCAATCAGACCTAACAGACGCAAAAATGCACTAACAGGGCAGCGCCGACAACATAACGTAAAAAGGGTAACGCCCTGACGTCATAAATATAGCGATAATAAATCAAATAAAACCATCGAAAAATCAGGGGCATTACAGTCACTCCCCCTAAAAAGAAGTTTCGCTCCGAAACTTAATACAACACCAAAACCAAACCAAAACGATAGAATCAAACATCGCAAAAACACGGAGACTTACCAAAACTAAGGGAAGAGATGGGAATGAGATTTCCTCATCACCGACTCCAATTCCCATATTGCACTCTCGAAATCTTGATTTCTCCAAAGAACCTTGACCATGGGGATTGTCTTTCTTCGAAGCACTCGATCTTGAGACTCCAAAATACGAATAGGCACCTCCATAAAAGAAAGGTTTGGCTCTAACTGGGGCACAACATCGAGAATCTGCCTGTCGCTCAACACACACTTTCGCAGCTGACTCACATGGAAAACATCATGCACTCCAGAAAAAATTCGCCAGTAGGTCCATCCTATAAGCTAAAACACCAATCCGCTCAATAATTCAGAAGGGTCTCACTTATCTCGGGTCCAACTTATGGTTCTTACCAAATTGCTTCACACCAGACATCGGGGAAACTTTTAGGAAAACCTTATCCTCGACGGCAAACTCCAAATCGGTCCTGCGCCGATTGGCATACTTTTCATAGCGCTCCTGGGCTACCCGAAGCTTCTCTCGGATAATCCTAACTGAAATTTCCATCTTTTCAAGTGCTTCTGGACCTAGCAACGGTCTCTCACCAACCTCAGCCCAAAACAAAGGAGTCCTGTAATGTCTCCCATATAAAGCTTCAAATGGAGCCATTTGTGAGCTCTCCTGGTAGCTATTATTGTAAGAAAACTCCATTAGCCTCAGACGCTCATCCCACGTTCCACCGTGGTCCAAAATGTAACATCTAATCATTTCCTCCACGATCTGATTTACTCTTTCAGTTTGTCCATTCGTCTGTGGATGGTAGGCGGTGGAATACCTCAAGTCGGTACCCAACCCCTCTTGCAAGCTCTTCCAGAAATGGGATGTGAACCTGGAGTCTCGATTAGATACAATACTGACAAGTACTCCATGCAACCTGATGACCTCGTCAAAATACAATTCAGCTATTTTCTTCATGGAGTAGTCAATCTTGAACGGCACGAAGTGAGCACTCTTCGTCAGTCTATCCACAATCACCCAAATTGAGTCATGCCCTCTTGGAGATCTCGGCAATCCAGTAATAAAGTCCATCGAGATAGTCTCCCATTTCTATCTCGGGATCTCCAAAGGTGTTAACTTGCCTCCAGGCCTTCCATGATCGGCCTTAACTCCCTTATAGGTTAAACATTCAGATACAAACCTTACTATATCACCCTTCATACCCATCCACCAAGCAATCTATTTCAGATCCTGGTACATCTTGGTCGAACCGGGGTGGTAGGTCACATTAGAACCATGTGCCTCCTTACACAACTAATGCCTAATATCCCTAACAACGGGAATGCAAAGCCTACCACGGTATCTCAGGGTTCCCATATCATCAATAGAAAACTCTAGCAACTCACCCTTCGCAGCTCTACTATAAAGATGCAACAGATCTGGATCCTCCTTTTGATGCAATCTAGTAAGTGTAATCCATGAAGGCTCTAACACTTCTAATTTACTAGTCGAGCTGCCACTTCCCACTGAAATACCCATCAAAAGGAATTCTTCCACCAGTGAATCCACCGAAAGGTTAAAAAATTTAGCTGTCTTCCTACTTAGGGGGTCGGCTACAACGTTAGCTTTGCCCGGGTGGTACTGGATCTCAACATCATAGTCTGCCACATACTCAAGCCATCTACGATGCCGCATATTTAATTCCTTCTGTGTGAAGACGTATTTCAAACTTTTATGATTAGTATAAATCTTGCAAATAGCGTCATACAATAAATGTCTCCACAACTTGAGAGCATGGATCACTGCTGCAAATTCCAGGTCATGCGTAGGGTAACTCCGTTCATGAACCTTTAGCTGCCTAGACCCATACACAATAACCTTGCACTCCTGTATCAACACGCATCCGAGCCCAACATGTGATGCATCCACATACACAACATACTCCAGTCCTTTATTGGCAGGGTCAAAACTGGTGCAGTGCATAATCTCCTCTTCAGCTTCTGGAACGCCACTTCACACTTATCACTCCAAATAAAGGCTGCATGCTTCTGCATCAACTTTGTTAAAGGCGCAGATAATGTAGAGAATCCCTCCACAAACCTTCTATAGTAGCCTGCCAGCCCTAGAAACCTTCTTATTTCCTTGGGAGTGGTAGGCCTACTCCAATCCATCACTACAGCTATCTTTTCCGGATCAACCGTTATCCCATCTTTATTCACCATATGGCTCGAGAAGGAGACTTGAGGTAGCCAAAACTCGCACTTGCTCAACTTAGCATACAACTTATGCTCTCTCAAAGTTGACAAAACCAATCGCAAGTGTTGCGCATGCTCTTCAGCATTGCAGGAGTAGACTAGAACGTCATTTGTGAACACGATGACAAAATGATCTAGGAAGTCCTTGAATACTTTGTTCATCAAATCCATGAATGCGGCAGGTGCATTAGTCAATCAAAAAGACATTACCAAAAACTCAAAATGTCCATGCCGTGAATGAAAAGCTGTTCGCGTAATGTCTGCCTCACGAATCCTTAACTGATGACAACCCGAACGCAGGTCAATCTTGGAAAATACAGAGCTACCACGCAACTGGTTAAACAGATCATCGATTCTCGACAAGGGATATCTGTTCTTGATGGTCACTTCATTCAATTCTCTATAATCTATACACAGCCTCATCGATCCATCTTGCTTCTTTACAAACAAAATGGGAGCACCCCCACAGCGACGAACTTAGCCTAATGAAACCATTCTGCAATAGCTCATCTAACTGGGTACGTAGCTCCCCCAACTCACGCGGAGCCATACGGTACGAAGACTTAGCGATAGGACGGGTATCCAGTTCTAAATCTATGACAAACTCAACATCTCTATCAGGCGGAAGACAAGGAAGATTATCAGGGAACATGTCAGGAAACTCGTGCACTACAGCAATCTCCTCCACAAGCAGCAAACTAACAATGGTCACCAACACTGAAACCCAACAGGCAAAGCATCCTGAATTCAAAAGCTTTCGAGCACTTACCGAGTAAATGATCGGAGATTCTTGGCGTGAATAACCATAAATGCTCCTGCGTTGATCGTCATCCATCTTGAATTCCTAGCTCTTGACCTTGCACTGGATTACTGCATCATACTTAGATAGCCAATCCATGCCCAGGATTACATCAAAATCTTTAAAGTCTATAACCTTTAGATAAGCAACCGCGAGAAAATCCCCCAACTGGACTGGACAACACTGAATTCCCTGATCTGACACCACGGAATCACCTGAGGGGAACTTGACATAGAACGGGTCGCCAACAGGATTGAGGGTCAAACGGTGATGCGCTATAAAGATCTAGCCTTGAACGAGTGGGTAGCACAGGAATCGAAAAGGACACGTGCCCAGCGGTTACTTACCTTAAACTTTCCTATATGATTAAATATACGACTAAGGGAAAAGAATGTTAACATTTAGATCACACCTAGAAAATAGAACTAGGTTAGAATCTAATCTGAAATAACTTGGTTCGACGTCTGAGCTTCATCCGCGGACACCACGTTCAACTTCCCCTTCCCTTTTGTCCATGAGCCGCGATGGCGGCAAGGCCTGAAGTGTCACTGGCTGCAACGAGGGTTGAGCCTGCGGGCAACGGGTCTTGACATGCCCCTTTCGCCCTTATAGATAACAGGTCTTGTCCTTCTAGTAATGGGCTGCATCATGCCCCATCTTGTTTCAATTGGAACAAACTAATCTCACTTTGGGAGAGCCCTAAATCACGTGCACCTGCTCTTGCTTCTGAGCTCCTAGCCTCTAGTAGCATCTCTCAAACGGGTGGCCTGCCCGATTAAAGAAACTGCACACTTCCTTACCTCTTTTCTTCCCAGCAGTCCCAGCTTCCTGAGATTCCTTACCTTCAACAGACTTCCTCTTATCCTTTCTCATCTGCTGACAACCTTGGAATTGTCAATGGATTCCACTTTCAGAGCAGCCTCTACCACCGCAGCATATGTCCTGGATCTGTAATCACTGGTAAGCTGCTGGATGTCATTCCTAAGACCACCTAGTAATCGCTTAACTCAGTTGGGTTCTAAAGATACCAAGTCAGGATCAAAGTAGCTCAGCTTACTGAACTCCACCTCGTATTCACTGACAGTAAGCTGCCTCTGCTTCAAGTGAAGGAAATCATTCACCAACCGGTCTCTTTCCACAGACGGCAAGAACTTCTTCAACAGCAACTCCTTGAAAATCTCCCATGAGCATCCATCCTTCAAGCTTTCTTTCTCCCTCAACCACCAACTCTTGGCCATGCCCTTGAGTTGATAAGCGTCAACCATCACTCTCTAATTCTCAAATATACAAGAGTAGGTGAACATCTCCTCGATGGCAATCACTCAGTCGTCCAATGCCATAAAATTTGCCTTGCCATCATACGTCGGGGGTCCCAACCTTTGAAAGTGCGAAATGAAAGTCATCTCTGGTGGCAACACTGCCAGGGCCACCATAGGAGCGGGAGGAATAGGAATAGATAGATCCATGTCAAGCTCTTGCGCTCTATGCGACTGACTCGCCACGACTGACAACAACGACTGAATCTGCGACTACATTTCCAGCATCTGCCTCAACAGGGCCTCATTTCTCTGTCGCAATCCCTCTATTATGGCCTCACTCGGGGCACCAGAAGACTCTCCCTCTGACTAGGGAGTACCTCATATCACCGGACGCTTGGATGACATTCTAAACGAACAATAAACGATCTATCAGCACGAAGCGTAACCGCTAGAACTACCACTTAGTTCAAATATACAAAACTTAGATACTTGCTCATGCTGCTAGCTTACTCTGGGATTTTATAAATGATGTCATGTCCTACTTGGGGAAAAACACACTCATCCTTAAGACTTTGGTGCCTATGATATGAGTGCATGAATGATTATATTTTATTTCAAATCTTGTGTGTACATATATCATCATGTAGATCTTTAACTTGGCACGTGTGCTTATGCAATGATATGTTATGCATGCAGTGCTATGCATTCTAAAATGGCCTTAAAGTATGTATGAGCGGCGTACACATATAATGTAATGCATCCCATACTATATAACATTATATGTGACGAAAAATAAAACGTGCTAATGGGCATCTATGTGGGTGTGGTTATGCATCCCATACTACATAACCATTACATGTTGCCTCCTATGGTGGATACATATACAAACACATATTTATGCATCTCGTACTACATAATATGCCCCATATACTTCTTCTTTTGTGCTATGATTGTAGTGTTCATTCTTCCATCAAGATCTACTGATGATATATCGGTGTGTGTATGCAATGAATTGACACGACGAGAGTTTTTCTTAAGGGAGAGTTGTTCGACTAACTTGCCAAACCAACTGCCCCTCTTGCAAAAGCAACCTAGCTCTGATACCAACTGTCACAACCCGCATTTTCACCACAATGACTAAATATCAGAGTAAGGGAAAATACGTGTCATGATGTCACGTCAGCAGGGGATATCTGCAGACGCTCAGGCAACACTCCGACTCAATACTGAAAATATGATTTAAATGTTTTATTGAAAAAGTTTATTTTTTAAGTTAGGCAATTAGCTGTATCCCTCGGCTTAGTGGCTCATGAGTCCACCAGAAGAAAAGTAGTTAAACGCAGCGAAAAATACTATAGTAAATAGGTTAGACATCCTACATGAGTCTAACATCCCAAAAGAAGCTCAAGGCATGCATTACACTAAATTTATAGTAATGATATCAAAGTAGTTTGTACGATATTTAAATATAGTGATTTAGAGTTTTAAACATGATGTGCATGATATAGTAATAATAGTTTGTTTTATAATTGAAAATACCTATAAGCATCCTAGCATAAATCCTTCCAGAGAGCAAGAACTACTAACACAAAAGTAGGCACTAGCAACTAGCCAAATATCCAAGAACGACATTAAACAATCAGTGGGCATCAAACACATGACACGAACCCACTAAATGTTCTCAAGTCTGAAGCATACTACAAAATAACAAAAGATACCTCGCAATCTCGAGGCACCCTCAGCAAACCCAGCAACAAAACTACTCAGCCGCACCACTGGCTACAGCCCTGAACCTGAGGCATTCAAAAGAAGAACACCTCAGCAAGCAAAAAATAGTGGCAAAAGAATAGGTAAGCAAGTGAGTAAGCCAAACAAAGGAGGCTGTACCAAACCCAACCCAAGGAAGAAGAATGCAAAAAAAAAACACAGCAACAATTAGCCAAATAGAATAAGTAGAGAAATGTTCGCCAAAATAATAACCACTAAATTGAAATAATGCACCAAGTGCGAAGGTGAACAAGTCTGAGCATAATCAGCAAAATTTAGCAAACTGTGGCATAAACCACAAGAAACCAACTGAGCACAATACGGCTCGGAAGTGGGTGGATCATCAACACGTGGTATGACTGTGTTGCAGGCCGGAGAGGGAGACGACGTCAAGCGCCCTAAGCCCAACTCCGGATCCTCAACCGTCTCACAATCGGTACTGTGGTCCACAAACATGGCCAAATCGGGCCAACCAGAACCCAACAGTCTAGGAAAGGAGAAACTTAGCATACCCCCACTGTGATGATCCAAAGAAAGAAGGGGCCTCCCAGTTGGGTGGTATGCTAACCACAACCAACACTCATATCCCCAACATCACCGTCTCAAAATCGTCACAACACCTAAGTATTACAACACCAAATCGAAGACCACGACCTATAATCGACCTAAACTAAGCGCAACGCATCCTACGCTCAACGGCGTCAAAAAATTTACCCTAAGCGTAAGCCTAAAAAGATTTAACATCTTATACTCTAAAAGAAACAGGAATATTAATATAAGATGAATGTCTTACCATAAGAACTTAAGGAAAAGGTGAGTAAAGGAGCCACTTGCCTTGGTTTTACCAGAGAAAGCCTCCAAATCACACCTCGTCGCAGATCGGGACTAAGGGAGATGAGAGAAGTAGAAATCTGAACAAGAGTGGATGAAATACAAGTTAGGGCCAAAAAACCCTAACGAGAAATCTCAAGAAATGGGGAAAAATTACCACGGTGGCGTAGATCTCGCTGAGAACTTTTCAAATCTATGCTTGAATGAAGATTTCGAGCACCGGAGCTCCGTCGGCGGCAACCGGAAGGTTCACGAAAATCACGCTCCGCCATTGTCGTCCTCATGTTTCTTCAGTTCTGGTTCGGTTAAATGAAGAATAAGAAGAAGCCCTAAAGGAAGAGTGGGGCCGGTTCTAATTCTAAGTATAAGTATATATATAAATGGGGAGATATCAAATGCGGGCAGGCTTATATACGGGCATACGGGCAATGAGTTTTGGGGGTCAAGGAGGCTCCAAATCGAAAAGTGATCAACATAAAAGTTCTATATCTCGATGATCCGAACAACTTTCATGTTGATCACTTTTTGATTTGGAGACTCCTTGACTTCGATTTGGATCCTGAAAATCAGAAATTCGGATGCTTACTGTACCAGTCTCGCCGCCCTCGATTTTCGGATCCCAAATCGAAGGTTAATAAGGCTCCAAATAAAGAAGTAATCAACATGAAAGTTGTTCGGATCATCAATATCTACAACTTTTATGTTGACCACTTTTCGATTTGGAGCCTCCTTGCCCCTTGCCCGTACGCCTATACGCCCACATATGATATCTCCCCTATATATATATATATATGAGTGCCGGACATGGGGCTCCGCCCCTATGACTACGCGCCATAGTACCTGGCCCGCGATAGCGGGCTTCGCCCGCCACCAACAGGTTGCTCCGCGATAGTACCCTAATCCAGCAACGACGGGCGTCGCAAGCCCCCGGCCTGCTGCGGCGACATTGAGTGGGGCGTCGCTTGAACCGTTGAGTTCACACTCAACGCCTAAACCGGATTTGACTGCACTCATCACCTGAACAGGCGTTGAATGCACACTCAACGCCTGAACAGGCACTCAATGCCTGAACAGGCGTGTTGAGTGCACTCAACGCCTAAACAAGCGTTGAGTGCACTCGGGCATTGAGTGCACTCAACGCCCATGAAAACAGGGTCGTTGAGTACACTCAATGCCCTGAATTGGGGCATTGAGTGCACTCAACGCCCATGAAACTAGGGCGTTGAGTGCACTCAACGCCCGAGTGCACTCAACACCTGGGGCGTTGGGTCGTTCAGTGCACTCAACGCCTGAGTGCACTCAATGCCCCCTTAAACAGGGGCGCTGAGTCACTCAACGCTTCGGATTGGGGACACACCTCTAATTGGGGCGTTGAGTGCCCGACACGGGGCTCCACCCCTATGGCTACGTACCACAGTACCCACCAGGCGACGGCGGGCCTCACTCGCACCCGACGGGCCTCGCCCGCACCCGACGGCCTCTCCCGCCCATGATGGGTCGTTGCGAGCTACACCCGCATCAATGCGGGTTGCGTCTGCATCAAGGTGTGATAATACCCAGACAGGGACGGCGAGCTACGCCCATTATTCGCAATGGCTGCGCTCCTTTTCAAGCTAAATTAAGAAATATTAACATATGACCTAACTAAATTAAGAAGCTAAAGAATCATAAGATGCAAGGTCTCAAAAGTGGCAACAAAAGTACAGTGTGCAAAAAGACTAACTGAAAAAAAGATACACAATCAACCAATCTCCACCATTGGAAAGGACCAAATATATTAATATGAAACCCAAATAGCGATAGATATGTTAGAAAGTGGGTTCGGCAAGTCCTCGACCAACAACATTTAAACCAAACATATGAGCAAATACAAACTTTGTTCACCCCAATAAATTTAACTAAACCTGAATATGCTCTAAAGGAAAAATACAGTTTTAAAAAAAGAAATATATAAAAACTAAGAAAATCTTACATCCCAATCTTCATTTCAACTATATAGCACAAATAATAGGAGAAAGGGAATGTAACGTGCAGAGAGAAAAGAAAACAACAACACGACCCCCCTCCACTTATCTATCAAAACCAAACAGTTGTTAAAGAGTCTGTTTGTTTGTAAAAGTTAGCATCAATTTAATTATAAAAGTAGGATCATCAAAATAAGAGTAGGTGTTAAAGAGTGCGAGACAACAAATAGTTTCAAACAGACCATTTCAAAAAAGAAAACACGGTGATTTGTTTGCGTTCACAACCACGACTGCCTCACTGGACGTGTACGGCGAGCTACGCCCGCATTCGCGCCGCCTGTAGTGAGTCATAAGTTTATTTTTTGTGCAGCGAGGCAGTCATGTAAAGAATTGTGCAGTGAACTATGAGGCATTTGTGAGCAAATAATGGTGCTATAACAATAAAAAATAATCTCTTCTAACAGGAATTTCATCAAACATGTTAACATCGTACCTTGGACTGGTAGAGGGAGAGAAAGAGTTGAAGTTTACTTGAAGTGGAAGTCGTAGAATACCTGTTCAGGATGATCTCTCCCTGAAGATTTCGAAGACCTATAGGAAATTAATGATGAGAGGTTGGAGTTGGAGATGGATTGCAACCCTGAAAAACTTGAATAAGGTTAGGAGTTGAAGATGAAGGTTAGAAATGAAAAGAAGAAATCGTACATATTTGTATTCAAGGGCTAAGATTGAAATCGTGGAACTGATTCAATGGCTCAGATGCTACACAATGTACGGTGAGAACATATTTTTTTAACAAGAAATGATATATAGAAAATGAAAAGTTTGAGAAACATAAATGATGCAAAGCTTGAGAAGGAAAAATGATAACCTGGAAATGATTTGGGCGAAGAAGTGATGCCCTAAATTGTAGAGGATGCATGTTGAGGTGCCAGAGAACCGAGGATAGAGGAAATGGTGTCCTTACCCTGGAATATAGAGTACCTAAGAATGAAAGACGGATAGAGGATAGAGTACCTAATCTGAAATCGAACAAAAAGCACCTGTGGTAGGAGTTAAGGGAGATGGAAGAAGTAGGAAAACCAGGATCACGGTCGGTGTCCGCGTCGGTGTCGGCGTTGGCGCCGGCGATGGCATCGACGATGGCATCAGCGCTGTTGTGGGCAAAGAGGAAGGAGTTGCTGGTAGAGAGTGGTAAGACGAAGGAGAGCAGAGCGCAAAAATGAGGTAGACGGGGCGACGGGATGTGTTGGGATGAAAAAATGATTAAAAATAAAGTAGACAAGAAGGATTCAAATTAAAGTATATGTGATGGGCTAGTGTTGATTGGACAGGAGCTGTGCTGGTGGGGGTCAAGAAATCAGAAATTTTGAAAATTAAATTATATTGGAGGGTTGAGATTAGAAGAGTGGTCTTGATTGAATGGTTGTGATGAATTCAAAACTACTTATTTATAACCTAAATTCAAAACTACTTCTTTATAAGATATATATATATATATATATATATATATATATATATATATATATATATATATATATATATACGGGTATTTATAAAAAGTTTTGTCTAAAAGCGGACTATTTACGAGCGGGGTGCGAAAAATAAAAATAGAGATTGAAGATGGCTTCAAATAGAAAAGTGCTCAACTTGAACGTTGTAGATCCCATCGAGACAAACAAATTTCATGTTAACCATTTTTGATACGACGCCGTTTTGACCCTCAAAATGGCGCCCGAATGCAGACAGGAACGGACTACTCGAGTGGCAGCATGAACCACTTCAGTTCCAACATGTATTACTCGAGTAGCAGCATATCACTCGAGTTCCAGCATGTATTACTCGAGTAGCAGCATATTTTACTTGAGTAGCAGCTCATCACTCGAGTTTTAACATATATTACTCGAGTGCAGCATATTTTACTCAAGTAGCAGCTCATTACTCGAGTTCCAGTAGAAAAAAACAAAAATAAGGTTTCAAGATGGCTTCAAATCAAAAAGTAGTTAACATGAAAGTTGTAGATCTCGTCGAGACGAACAAATTTTATGTTAACCATTTTTTGATACGACGTAATTTTGACCCTCAAAATGGCATCCGAGCGAAATCTGAAATGGGCTATTCGAGAAGAACCATAGCTACTCGAGAAGACTCAGAACGGAAGCCCAAACGCGCGCCAAATTAAATGAAACTTGCATCAAAGGCGAACACTGACGCTATGAATTTAACGGTGAATTCAAAACCAAAATCCCACGTGCCAATCTTGAGTTATACACTCCTAAAGTTTATGACAAAAGTAAATGGCACAAAACTACAAACGCGCGCCGAGGCTCCAAAAATGCTCGGGTCGCGACGAAACTTGGCGAGCAAGTCCAAAATCACAAAACTTAACTTACCAACTTGAAAACTTTTAGTTTCGATGAAAATCCCAAAATCTGGTCAACCAGACCTAACAGATGCGAAAATGCACGAACGGTGCAGCGCCGACAACATGACGTAAAAAGGGTAACGCCCTAACGTCATAAATATAACGATAATAAATCAAATAAAATCATCGAAAAATCGGGGGCATTACAATTATAACGGCCAATTGGGATAACATTTTTTTTTGTAAAAAAAAATAAAACAATCGGCACTTAATAGAATGGAATTCAAAGAAGAAAATGAAAGTGAATAGGGGTAGAGAAAGAGAATGATAAAATTAATATAATTTGTACTTTCAAAATATCAACAAAAATAGATCCCCGGCAACAACGCCAAGAACTTGACGGATAAAATTTACGATAAATATATTTCCAAATTCTACAAAATATAGGCAAGAGCACATATCGTTCATATTATAGGATATTTAAAAATATCAAGTGTCGTATTTTTTCGGGTCTGTTAAGTACTTTTACTCACATGAATTTATATTATTTTATCGAGTATTAAAAACAGAGAATTTTTAGATTAAAAGAAAATTTTCTATGGAATGCAAATTAACACTTTATCTAGAATCCCTTTGGATTAAAATAGACTTTGATGAAATGATAAAAGCACGAGCTCCTAATCACTTACTTCGACCGTGGAGGTTCTAAGAATTAAAAAGTGTCTCTCTCGAGCTCATGCTTTTGACTAACCTTAGATTGATCGATTAAGCCCCCTCGGCCAGTCGAAACCCCAAAGCTTGCTTTAAGTGGTGAACCCCACTATTGGATTTGACTACAATCCGGAAGATTTATGTCGTCCTCTCTCGAGGAGTGCATGCCACTCCTTTTTTCTTTGAGCGATCTTCTCATATCTGCAACCTTTCGGTCATTTAAGATACGGATCTAGGATCGAAGAACAAATCCGCGAAATATAAATTCGACACAAAATAATTCAAAGATAAATCGTTAGCGAGCAAAATAGAGAGCATGAGAATTTTGAGAAAAATAAAGAAAGTTTATTTCATTCCAAAGTTAATCATGATCAAGTGTTTATGAAAATTTAGCTACTCATAATTGAAAAATAAATTCTATCACTATGAAATAAAAGAGTACAATTGTATGAAAAGAAAAATCTAAACTATATTGCAAATAAAATAAAACTGCATAAAATAAAACTAACTCCAAAGATATCTCGAAAATAAGCCACCCAACCTAATTTTCAACCCCAATGGTGGACTCCCTCATCACTCCCCCTTGGCCATTATTTATAGAAAAAAAGAAAGATGAAAAACACATGAAAGGTTGGAAGGCCAAAATAAGAGGAGGAAAATAAAGTCAAAATATTAATTAAATATTAATGAAATATATGAAATGACAACTAAATAAATGGGAGAGTTTCATTGTTTATAAAGAGTAGATAAATGATGGACATATTTATTAAAATTAAGGTGGAGTTAAAACATTAAATATTTATCAAATAATTAAAGAGGAGGTAAATGGAGGGAGTAGATAATGTAGAAGAATATAAAGGTGGTGGTTTCTTGGAATAAAGAGAAGCTAGCGGTTTCATAGAGAAATGAATAGGGGAAGTAAAGGGTTATAGTAATAATAATAATAATAAAGTGCAAATATTTAATGGTGGCGGTTTTTAGAGAGAGAAAGGGGTGGTGATGTAGGCTGTATGATGAGGTGTCATATTTGACATGTAAAGGTGACAACAATGGCATTGCGCATGAGTGTGATGTGAATGAAAATAGGTGAACATCGTAGACTTGCATGTCGCCGACCATATTGAGTGTTGGCTATGATAGCGTGGTAGCATCAATGCATAATAATATATTTGTCATGAGCTTGCATGAAGAAGAGCTGAATGGTTGGTTGCGACGTGAAACACTTGATCGACTTGAGCGAGTGCAACGAGACTTTGACTTGGATTCATGTAGACTGCATGAATTACTCGTCCAACATGATGACTTCAGTAAACATTTCTTTTGCAAATGTCTGGAGCGCGACCACGGTAATAAACCTACAAAAATAAATATATATTAAATTATTAAACTAAAATATAAAATAAATGATTTATAAATAAAAATACATAATTTATTATTAATTTTATATTAATTATTAAACAAAAAAATACTAAAAATAGGTATAAATCCTACAAAAATAAATAAGACTTAAATTATTTAACAGATATCAAAAAGATATAATTTATTAACT